>JAVXUP010000194.1:0-666445 GCA_033070095.1 Escallonia herrerae
TAGCAAGACAAATACCAGGTGAAGGTACTTCTAATTCGGCAGGTTCGTCTACTTTTTCCTCTTTTAATGAGATTGGTGTATATGCAAATACTGATCATTATTCTGATTTATCAATGCAAGAACAGGTTAATTTTAATTTGTTAAATTTTTGGAAACAAAATCAAAACATGTATAAAACTTTATTCCAAATTGCACGGGATGTACTGCCAGTGCAGCCTCCACGGTTGCTTCAGAGTTGGCATTTTCAACCAGCGGGAGGATTTTGGATGACAGGAGGAGTCGTCTTAACCCCGAGTCGCTCGAGCTATATGTATGTTGGAAGGATTATCTTGATGCGAAATACCGCGAGCATGATAAACCGATTAATGATAGGAAGAGCAGTGACTCGGATATTGAAGTACTTCCGGATGATTAGGTAATTTCTTTTTATTTTCCTTCTCTTAAGTTTTAAGAATAAATTTTTTCACAAAATATACTTTTTTTCGATATATATAAAATAAATTTTTACAAGCAAGATATATATTTTTTCGATATATAAAAAAATAGGTAACTTCACCTGTTTGTTTACAACAGCCGGTCCCAAGCCCGGATAAAAGGAGGAGGGCCTATGAACACATTTATTTTTCTATACTTATTACTTAAGATCGTCTCGGAATTAACATGTATCAATCCGGTTTTCGGCCAATTAGTTTGAAGTAAAATATCAAATAGTAGAAACAGTCTCTCTTAAATAGTAATAATTGTTATGTGTTAAGATTTTATTAATAAAGATCACCAAGAAGAGTAAGAAAAGATTTAACATATAACAAAAAATAAAATGAGAGACAAATAAATATATCTATACATACATACATATATATGAATATTACATATAATGAAATAAAAGGATAAAAATTAGATTTGTCAAAATTTGAAAATTGGACATGCCTAAAGATGAAATTTAAAATTGAATAACAAGAAAATTTAAAAAAAAAAAAAAAGGGCCTGGGCCGGCCCAGGCCCGGCCCTAGAAATTGGGCCTAGGGCTAGGGCCTGGACCGGGCCTAGAATTTCTCCTCAGCCGGCCCGGATAGCAGCCCCGGCCCGGCCCCGGCCCGTTTCACTTCAAGCCCGATGGACCCGGGCCGGGCGGCCCAAGCCCGGCCCGTTTGACATCTCTATCTCCTCTTTGTTGCTTGATGATCCTGGTTTTCTAGTGAAACTTGGCGGGTGAAATTTGGTTTTGAAATTTGTTTATAGGATAAACTTTTGTTGTTATCCTAATTATAGGAAAAAAACTACAATCTCTCGTATAAATATGATTAATAGTTGTTAAATATATCCAGTGACATTTATACTAGCACTTTCAACAATAATTTTCAACAAATACTTTTTAACGTCACTAAATAAAAATTACTAAAACATATAAGAATAATAAATAGTCACTATATAGGATATTGCAGCCATCTTCTCACAACCCGAATAACCGCCAAAAATTTCGAAGTCAATGTGGACCAGTTTAATCATAGGATCATATGGCAGGTTGCTTTTTATAGCCCATGCAGGCTGCTTTGAAGAGGATGATATCTTCCTTTGTTCCCAAAAGAAAAAGAAAGTTTTCCAATTAACAACTCAAACTTGAATACCATCAAAACAAAACTTGAATCTGGACTTTTGTAAGTTGCTCCTCAGAATCTCTTAGCCTGAGCCATATGGCTTATAAAAACATGCTCCTTCAACTCGAAGCAAAAATGTCGCAAATAGTGACATGGTCATTGAACAAAATGCACTTGTTTCAGCTGTACAGAAGACTGGGCAGGCAGGTTGCTACTCGAACTATTGGCTATCAGCTACAATATTAATAAATTATATTTACAAGTTACAATGTAGCGCATCGAAGTGTGGATTACTGAGCCTGCAGAAATTGTACAAATGGGATTTCCACAAAAATTTACAATGGCTATCTTCCTTCTTTTGAGTTGCCCCCGGTTACAACAGCTTGCTCCAGGTTTGTCACATCTTGGTTTGCTGAACCAAAAGCAGAATACTCGATGCTGCTAAAAGTTCGAAGAAGAAACAACAATTGTCGATTTGGGAACACAACCAAGATTACCAGATTCTGCATAAACTATAGCAAACATGTTCCTTCTGTAAACCTCCACAGTTTCTCTTCAATTGTAAAGACACTTCAGATGTGCTTCAATATTCTTATAACAAGTGTGGTGCTACATGCCCGATTCATAAGCTATAACCATTTCTGCTGTCCTTATCACGATATTACTGCCTTTTCCTAGCCGACTGCTCTCCTTGCACCATTCAGTTCCACAAGATGTAATTTCAGTTTGAGATTTCAAATTGAAGTTATGTTCAAACAAAACGAGTTATTATACGAGGTGGAGGAGCTTAACCATTTTAAACCCTAGGGCTGTCTTCCGTGGATATGATTGTTCTAGCTCCAGAAGTAATGCATTGTCATTCCGCTAGTAAAGAAGTCTTGTGTTAGCAGAGTAGACAAGGTGAACAGCGAAAGGAACCTTACCCAAGTTGTGTGGCTTCATCAACAGCAAGACTCGCAGCATGTAGGGCCATTTTCTTCACCTATTAAGAATAGTAAATATAGTGATATCAGGTTCCAAAAGAAAGGCAACAAAATAAGTGACGATGTTTTGCCCCACACCTCGGCAGAATTCAGTACCAAATATGTATGCATATATGCAACACAAAGTGATTGCCTGCCATGATATTCTAACCCATGATATTAGCTGCAATATCGGTAACATGACATAAAACTGCTAAATACCAGATAAGGCCTCTATACTGAGATAAAATCTTCTACCTGTAAAATAATCAAGTTTGTTCTTGGCATGGCCAGATGGAATCATGTGAGTTGATCATACTGAGGAGGCATCAAGGGATTGAACTTGGAAATAACACAATATGCTTAAGAAACACATGTTGTCTATCTACGACAAAAGCAAATAACTTAGAATGCAATTTTTTTGGCTGAAAATGAGATAAGACAGTTACAAATAACATCTACCTCCAGTTTATCCTCCTTATATTTATGAAATTTTGGCAGCAAGCGGAACTCCTCTGTCAACCGGATGCACTCTTGAATATTGTCAGGTGATACGAAGTCTAGGGCCACCTTGATGCAGGACTGAGAAAAAAATTTCCTCTTGGTATAAATTGCATCAAACCACAAAAGCCGAACATGATGTCAAAACAAAATAAACTAAGGGTCAAAGAAAATACAGATAGTCTCGGAACACTGGCTTCACCATAAATTAAAAGGCTTTGAGTAACTATCTAGCGAAAGTAAAGAAAACTTCCACATTCATCAGATCTTTCCTGAATTTTTATGCCATTCAGTTTAAATCCATCACAAGCAGATCATATAAGACATGGTACAAAAGTAAAAGATGATTATATTACAGCCTAAACAATAAAGCATATTGAGAACATATTGCATGACTATCATCATCTCAAGGGTCAAGCTAAGAATATTTGGGTATAAGATCCAATAGAAATGAAAGGCAAAGTTAAAGAAAAGGCCATCTGTGGGTACCAGATTAAAAAAGAAAGAAGGGATTAATTCCCATCTATAATGGGCATACATTCTGAATTACAAGGCAAGTCACCTTGTTACACCATTGTACTGGCCTCCATGACAAAAAGATGGCGTGAGATCTGGAAGGTTCTTCTCAAGGCAAAACAAAATTGAGTTCCTTGGAAGGCTTTATCCATGATCATGTGGTTTTACCCTCACAAAACAATTTTGGAAGTAAAACAGTTCTGTGAGCTCCATACATCACCCCCAAAACACCCATAACCTAGTGTACTACTACACCAAACATGAAATCTAGCATCTCTGCAATGACATTCTGTGAAGAATAAAAGTAGAATAGACAAGTCTTGCCTAGCAAGTCAAACAGCATAGCTCTTGATCATTAGGCATTACATATCATTGAGAGCAGGAATTCACCTGTCTATTTCTCACTTGATGTGGGCATCCTGCAGGAATGAAAACAGCCTCACCAATGTACTGCTCAAACGTCCACGGCTCAATGCCTGAAAATTTCTCTTTCACATACCACTGCGTGTTTCTGTAATGCAATTATTAACAAAGTAGATGTCTTCTTACCGTATTCCTCCTTCAGCTGTTTCTTATGCTTTTCATTCAAATAAAAAGTCTGGTCGTGAATAGGGTGAACAACCTAAAACAAGCACAAAATGTCAACTCAGAAAGTCCAATTTGGTTACTGTTTGTTAAGTGCTAGAAAACAATTGTACTCACAGAATTTATAGGAACGTTATTGATCCCGCGAAATTCTTTGTGATGCTTCTGCAAGTATTCAGTCAACTTTGGCACATCCTGCCTACGGAATATGTCCCAAACGGCACCTCCATGTACAACCGCAGAACAATCATTTTTGCTTTGAAGAGGATGTTCAGCTCCTACCGTATTTGCCTTCTCTTGAGTTGAATCAGTGGGTTCATTGCCTGAAAAAGTAGCCTCAGAAGTAGCATTACAATTCATTAGCTTCCTTTTTGCGGCATTGCTTGAATCCTTTTCTGTTATTTCATACTCAGCATGATGTCCATGATAAAAAGAGACTTCTTCAGCATGACAGCTTAAGCCCACATCACCTTCATCTGGTGATGAAAAGTTACCCTTAGCAACCTCTGCACATCTAGCAGGAAAATTTGGGCCTGCAAGGGGATTATCTAGGTCTTTCTTTGTCATCACGTGAAAGTTGTCCCTATGGTTACTTGAAGTTTCATCTAAAAAATTACTTGTTCGAGTGACCCTGCAAGATTCACCATGCCTCTGAGCTGTTGGGTCTCTTTCAACCATTTCAATATCAGCATCACGCTGATAAAGCCCCAGTAACTCTTTGGATGTAGGGCAGTAAGCAATGTCCTGCATATGAAGGTCAACATCAGATCTTTCATATTCAACTCCTCAGCAGCTTCCGCATCAGTATTAGGATTTTCTACAATGAAAGGGTCATTTCCATTGAAATGTTTATTTGATGTTTAATCAAAGGTCAAAATTTTAAACTTTGTGAGGGCGCTTGGGTGGTTCTCCTTTAGGTGTACCCAGTACCTCACATGTCCCACCATTGAGCATGCTAGAATCTTCAGCTTCATATCCCTTCTGCAATTTGGTAATAGCTTTACTTTGCCAAGTACCTAACTTCACATTGGTTGTGTGTGTTAGTATGTTTACCTGCACCGAAGTTATCAAGTCAAATGACTCTGGTTCAGAGTAAGGCGCTGAAAATGTATGAATCTCTAAAGTAGGAGCTTTAGCATTTAAAATATCCATAACCCATACCGTCCATGGTGCATCCTTCACTGTCCAAATATACCCATTTAAAGCAGAAAACATCAGGCTTTTAAGAAAATGGAAAAACCTATCTGATAGATGAAGAAACAGATAATGATTCAAGAAAACCAGCCAATCAAATCCCCCAGGATATCTGACTAGCAAAGACATTTTCAGAGAGCTCAGACACTGGAAGTATAGCCATTATATTTGTGAAGTGCAGTTCGGACTGCCAGGGGCCACCCTAATCATAACAAAAGTCATGTTTGCAGAAAATAGTGTCCCACGTCCCACCCTTTAGATATACCGCTGATGAACACTACACATTAATTAAAGTACCCACTTTGAGGATAATCGGACATAAACAGTAAGGGGAACTCGCGATACCAACACAACAAGGCAATGCATGAATGGAAATTTTGAACAGGGAAAAATATCTGATGGCTTTGTTGAAGTCAAACATAGAGATACAAAATCAAGTTAGTCATTTCTATAGAAGCACGTCCATCCCTAACAACTCTCATAAGTCATATTCCCCAAAAATTAACTGACTTTTCTGATGATAAGTGAAAGATAAAGATAATCAAACTACCAATGAGGGTGTATGACATCTTACCATAGCAAATAGACAATCAGATAGTTTGCAAGTAACATTATGCCAGACAAATAACAACATCTCCAAGCACCCAAAGAAACAAGAGTTGATAGATTAAATACAAGTATCTAACCTCCCCAATCCCATGTTATTGGAGAACAAGTAATGCTTTAACATTTGGTGCGGATAGAAAGTATTAGATTGGAGTGGAACACACTGACTCTAGGCATATGATATACCACTATGGCACTACCACCTATGGTATGAGATCTTATAATTTTAAGAAACCAGAAACCGTTCTCACAAGTAAGTCGATTTCATGCCATCAAATTATACGGGAATCTACCTATCAAAAACAAATGTTTATAAAGCGGTACATCAGAACACAACCCCAACAGTATATTGATGCTCTGAGATCACTCCTTATGCCCCTACGTCTCATAATTCAATTGTAACTATCATAAATGTTGTGACGTTAGCTTACTCTGAAATTCACACATGATCCAGTTGATGAGAAACGCTTCTATAGTACAAAGACAGTAAAATTTGAACAGAATTTTCAGGAATGAAACAGATAGGAAAGAAGGATTCCACAACCAGGATTTTAAATACAGTTGAAAACAACCTCTAACTCTAGCAGTGCATGCAATTCAACCAAGGCAACTAATTTTGAAGTTCGCAAGAAACTTCCATTCTTGTAATGTTTCTTATGCCATCTATTACCTTAGTCAGGAAGATGACTGCAGTTTGTGTGTGTGTGTGTGACCAATGCACTAAAGAATGATTCTTAAGTACTGCTTTACAAGTGGCCAATGCTGCTGGAAGAACTAGCAACCTTGTAATTTGCACCAGAAAATTAACTGTCTTATCTCTCATTTTTCTTATACCCTCTTAGTGAAGCCTATCATTCCTAATTGCTACCTTAGTTGCACGAAGCGGGAGCAGCATTAAAGGTTAACGATTCAAAACATTGGACTTTATTCTGATAAACAAAGAAAAGAAGAAAAATCGCCACAAAAGCAGAATCATCACAGCTTCTTCAGCTGCATCGCCTCACGTCTTACGCCTCAAACACCTGCCCGTCGCATTATTGGACACCTCAAACGCCTAGTGGCCTCATGCCTTAAACGCCTAATTTGCCACATCGTCGAAGTCCTCAAACGCCTACTTACCTCATGCAATAAACGTTTTACATTATGCACCCTAGATGTATAGAATTCATATACGCACTCATAGACATATGAATTGTCCCTTATTCAATTTTAAATATTATAGAACCGAGCTGCTCTTTGATTTTGTTCAGCAGTAAATTTAATATTACTTGTGAAGTAGTTGCGCAAAGCTTATGGACTAACAGGTCAGTCATCTAAGAGCATGACGAGACCAGCCCATCTAGTAAAGGACTACGAAAGACCCACCCCACCTGCACTCTGCCCCCCAGCCAAGTTACCAGCCCTAGTAAATATCAGAACAAGAACGCCTGGCTTTCTAGCCGAACACCAAATTTAAAGATGACCCATGCGAATGTGCCAGCGGGAGGGAAGAATCCGGGGATACAAAAGTCGCAATCCCAACCCAAGTTGGGAGAGCAAATTCGAGAATCCCAGGGAGCTCCGTGGCCTTCCTACGAGATACTAACGACGCTGTCGACCACATTGAACACCAACATGGGTTGTAAACAAACAATCTGGGAGAATGATGGCTGTCATTAAAGAAGACTGCAAACAGCAGCTCAAGCAAAAATTTCTCAGAATGAAGAATACCGCATCAGAGATGTCACAGTGCAGTTTTGCCACTGAATCACCCCTACCAAGCTCCTCAGGAATTCCATAAGCAATATAAGTCTTGGGCCCCAAATCTGGCTTTGGAGCATGAGCAGGAAGTTTTGTAGCGAGATTCAGAACACCTGATCTGGGATGGGTATAATCACTGAAGGGAAGCATACCAATAAATTCAGCACCATGCCTTGGCAAACATTCTTCAAAGGAATTTGTTGGCGGCCAGTCCTTCAACTTCAACATCTCTGGCCACCCACTTCGATGCCTGCGACCCTCTAAGTAGCCCTTGAAGAACTGGTGAATATTTATCTCAACCTGAACAATAAAAAGAAAACACGTACTTCAAGTCAGCTTTCGCTCGTACGGAGTTAAATAGAACTGCTAGGAGTAGTTTTCTGCTCGTGTTGACCACAAGATCAAAATATACACCTCGTGCTAAGTAAAAGACCGCCAACTTTAACCAACCCTCAGTCAGGGCGTCAGACTCATATCTTAGACACGCTAGCACATGCAAACACATACACAAAACTCACCTTTAATGAGACCCAAACAGTTTTCTAGGTGTGGGAGTAATCCTGAGCATAGTAGTGAGACGTGCAGATTCAGTAATTCTATTCCTTTACTATGAGTTGCCTGACATACTTTCCTGCTTACTCACTATGCCTATATTGCTTTTTTCCTCGTTATGCTCTCTCCATGCCACTATCCTAGTATCCTCTGATTTCATTCGTATCTTCCTTCTTTTCTACCCACTCTCTAACATTGCCTTTCCTCCCCCTACCCCCCGCCGGACATCCATGTGGTTCTTCGATGGACTTAATTCACAGGAAACTCTTGAAGTGCAATGTTTATTTTACGAAACATTACATTAGTTAGTCACAACTTCAACTGTGTATACAGGCAATAGCTGTTACAAGTACACGCACGCGCACACACACACACATATTTCTATGGTGGCTCACTTGCAAATGGCTCACTAGTCTCATCAGCCATATTCTGTGGGACAACTTATTGTTCATATCAGAGGTTAATAAGCATCAAATTTTCATTCAATTGCATGGAGATGCATCTCTAGCAGATTTCGAGAGGAATGATAAATGTGTCAGAGAAAAGCATGCACACATACCTCACACCAATCCAAGCAATCAACGGCCTTAACACAAAAAGACTCCTCCTTCAATTTTTTTCTTGCGCTTCTGAAAGCCCTCCACATGACCATAGGTTCCCAGCTAAGACCGGATGTCTTTGCTAGAAGATTTCTAACTATAACTGGTTCACCTCTCCTCCAATGTACTTGAAAATGCTCAAATTCACTCTCTCCTAAGGCAGCAGCATTTGGGCAATATAGAAGTACATCATGACTGTTTCTCCGAAAAGCTGCTTTTCTAACTCCAGAATGATCTGACTTGTCATCTCGTGAAGAACTGGTACAAGGACATAAAGAACAACCTCGTGAAAGATCACTATCTGGAGGCTGATAGTAGGAAGTAAGGACATCTGAACTCTTAATTAGTTTGTCCACCCAGTTAGCTTCAAAAATTCGTCTGAGTTCTAGTGTTCCAGTACCACAACCTCCACGTGCTATAGGAGGGCAAGGTATGCTCCCGTCTGTCTTTACTCCCCAATCGGGGAAGTTGCTAGCAACATCAGCTAGACAGCCACCTGCCGGAAGGGCCACTTGACTGCCCGAACTGGTATCAGACTGTGGTCCTTTTACATCTGTACCTTGACCATAAGATCTTTCCACAAACTGGTGGAAAGAAGATTCCGCTTCATTACCCCCAGGCTGTATACCTTTTCTGAGTTCCCCACAACACTTGAGACAGAGATCATAAGAACAATCTGGATTTGGACAGCTTCTGAGGAAATTGACAATGGATGTATTGCAATTGTCACTGTTAAAATGGATTTTTGCATGGTTATATTTTGTGGAGTAACAAAATAAAAAGGCAAAAAGGCATACATTTTCTTTGGCTAGTGAATAATCATTTTCCCCTTTCATAATTAGCTTAGCTCTAGATGGTCCACATGAAAGCATTTAGTTGAAGTCTTATAGATAATATATTTACAGGAAATTTCAATATTATAAGCTTCCTAGAAGATCTATCTTGGCAGACTCGAGCATCGTATAGAATGGCCACTTCCCTCTCCAAATCGCATCTGTCACATGCCAGAGCAACGCCTCAATGGTCTCCACAAAAGTCTGAAAGCCCCGATTGCTCCCTCCGCACCCACAACACCATCAATCTACCAAGCCGGCCAAGAACTGCCATCCCATTTCCTTCCACATGAACTTATAATGCAATTATTACTTGAAACCACATAATGTACGTCTAAGCTCCTCTCAAACTACAATGACTCGCGACCTATGAAGCACCGGTGCGGCACTTAGGGTGAAGCACCGGCACCGGATACGCGTCGGGTGCGGGTGCGGCACCGGTGCGTGTCCACCATTTTTTTATTTTTTTTATTTCTTAAATCCCGGGTGCGTATCGGCTCAGATCTGTCACCACCGGCGACCATCGGGAACTCTGGCAACTACCGGAAATCTGAGAGGAGACACTGGAGAGAAGAAGAAGAAGAAGAAGAAGAAGAAGAAGAAGGAGAAGGAGGAGGGGACTTACCGGCGACCCACTGCGGCGTCCCCGTGCGCCGAGTCCCGGCGACTCACTGCGGCGAGCGCCGTGCGCCTGCTTCTAGAGAGTCAGTGTTCTGCGTCAATGTGTCTTCTTCTCTTCTTCTAACTTTTGACTTGTTATGTTATATTATTTACATATTATTTAAGGACATTAGTTTTGTTATATTATGTAAGGACCCCAATGTTAAGTTATTATATAAACCAACCCCACTATTTCATAGAAATAGAAGTGATACCACATAAAAGCTTTATTATGTTCAGTTTTAAAATTTTAATATTTATAGAACAACCCATTAAACTTAATTAATTTGGTCGAAAGCTTTAAAATTTACAAAAGATTAAACTTAAAAACTCACTACTTCGGTTGGAATATTAATATCTTTTCACATATATCAAACACATATATTATGATTATTAAGATTTAAAATGTTTAAAAATTAAATACTAAGTATATATAATTAAAAAAATATTTATAAAATATACAGTATCCCCGCCGCACCCGTATCCTAAAATTTTTAAAAATGCCGTATCCGTGTATCCGCACCCTTGTCGTATCCGCACCCGCACCCGAGTCCGTGCTTCTTAGCTCGCGACCATTAAACGAACTTGGGGAACGACTGCATAACTCTACTGCTTATATTAACTTGCATTTAATGCTGAAAACAAGGAATTAAGAACTTGATACTCGAAAGTCGCAGCCCGCAATATAGAATCAACAGATATGGATACAGCATAATATCTACCAAATCTACCAAAAAAAGTAGATGTTCTCAGTACTGTATAAAATTACCAGTACACCCGGTCATCATCATCAAAAATAGCTTTTGTTAAATCTTCTTCAGCCAATTGAGAACCTAGGAACAACATTGGAACAAGCAAAGTTCTAGTCAGTTATCCAGCACAAGTTAGCGACGATCTTTTCACTTCAAATTTCATACCGCGTATATGGGCTTCCACATCAAGCTCGGTTTTCTGCCCCTCTTGGATTTGCCTGAGGAGAGGCAGAGTTTTGTGGAGCAAATAAAGCAATCTTTGCAATCTGACAGTCTTATCCACTTCATTATGGCTGGCCTGTTTGAATAAGAGACATATAATAAGTCGTAAGTAAGACTGAACTAAAGACAAAGTAATCATACAAAAATAGAAGATATACCTTTACCAAATGGAACTTACCATTACAACATCCGCTTGAAGACACGCTTTGCAATTACAATTGCCACAACAAGATGGACAAGCATTCTTGACTTCCTTTTTCCTTCTATCAGGGTACCTATTTTATTTTTATTTTGATGTTATAGCAACTACAAGAAAAGCATGTCTCTAAGTTAATGTGGGACAATTAGCTGAAGTGGACTCATGCTTAAACTTGCGAAAAAAATATTTTATTTCCAAATTTGCCAAATTAGAAAGCCAAGATTGTTTTTCTCCTCATTTTACTTCTAAACAAGCAAGATAATATTCTCAGTACCACTTTGCTAGGCACTCGTAGCAGTAGCGTTTCCTTTTGCAATTTGAACAAATGATGACATTGGGTTTATAGTTCTTGCACTGGTGACACAACAAAGTGCCCTGCTCCAATCTCGAACTCGTGAACTCCTGAATAATATAATCTCATCAGAATGACAGGGAATTCCAGATGAAAAGTGAAAAGGAAATACTTTCAGACACTCTACTGGAATGACAACAAAATAATACATCTACAAAAGTGCAAGCATATTAGTGATATTCCATCATTGCTTTTCGTCCTTCCTCTTCTTGAGAATAAGCTTTTAAGCAAATGTGTCGTTAAATTTGCTTTGCTCCCGAGCCAAAATACAAGGACAGCAAGCAACAAAAGTCTAGCCAGTATTGCCTGGACAGACATCGTAAGTCAGTCCCGCATATGTACATTACAAGGACTGATGAGAGAGAGAGAGTGCTATTGTCACCTTGTTGGACAGCAACACCCACGTCACAAATAATTTAGGATTGAATACCAGAAAAGACTCAAGAGTTCACTGCTACTGTTTACTTCAACCTAACAATCATTTTCATATCAATCAAATGCTACACTTGCAATTCAGTTCAATCCAACCTAAAAAGTACACTAACACTTAGATAGTAGACCAACACGCCCCATATCGTCATTTTTCTATCATCTTTTTCTTTATTGACGCCATAATTCCAAATAAAGGTTGTCATTTGTCATTTTTTTTTTAATGAAAATTTGCATCAAGGTTCAACTCCACTGAATTGTAACTATTGGTCCAACCAGTCAAAACATGGTTCTGAGACTTGAGTGAACACTACAGCAACCCCAGTATTAAAGTGTATTTGATCCCAGACAAACTATCACTTGAAAGAGATTTCAGACACCTCTCGGGTGCTCAGCGCAATTGGATTCCCCGATTGTCTGCCACCAACTGCTCCTACACCTCATCCAAACGAGAAGTATGTCTCAAAATTTACCAATATGGCATGCCTTACTGTGGCATTTGAATGCCTTTTTTGGGGAGTGAATTATACCAATATACTTCAAAAGAAGGTTTCCAGTGGAGCAGCAGGAAGCCAGCAAATAACTCTTAGCAAGTTCCTTCTGTCAAGCTAATATTAACAGATTGCATATAACAAGTTAATCACCAATTAGATAAAAAAGAATCAATAAGAACTTACTCCAGCACATGTGGCTTTCCTCGGCCTTCCTCTAGGTCTTTTCTGCATACCATTAGATTCAGAAAAGCACTCTATAGGGTTCACATTGGTAGCCAAATCTTTCTCCAATTTACGATGACCAATTTGGATTTCACCAGCAATGATCAGCCTCGGCCTTTTCCTAGACCTCTTTGTTATGCCACGATTGCGTCTCTGCGTTACACCGTCATCAATTCCATTAACTTCACCAGCATAATTCTGATGTCCAACAAAAACATTTGGTACTTCTGAATGCGAACCTTGTCGTACTACATTATCACCCTCGCATTTTCCACTCTCAAATTCCTTAACTCCCACAGCTGGTTTCTCATTCTCCATAATCTGAGCTACATGCTCACATAAGCCATCATTGGCAGCATGAATTGGTTTCTTCTTATTCCTTGAACCCTTTGGCCGCCCACGTCCATCCTTCTTTTTAACAATCCCCGCCACAGCATCACTACTGCCAGCAACACCTTCTACAAGGTTTTTCTTCTTATTTTTTGACCCCTTTGGCCGCCCCATTTTCGCCTTTTCCTTAACAACCTCACTGCCATCAACAATTCCACCTGGCATTTCCAGCTTTTTCTTCTTATTCTTCAAACCCTTTGGTCTCCCAATTTTTCCCTTCCGCGAAACATTCCCACCTCCACCACCTGACGCCATATCAGCTCCTCCACCACTAAACCCTAAACCTCCACCAACTTTCCCAAATTGCACCTCAACACCACCATTTACAACAATTCCACCTGGCATTTCCAGCTTTTTCTTCTTATTCATCGAACCCTTTGGTCTCCCAATTTTCCCCTTCCGCTCAACACTCCCACCTCCACCACCTGACGCAGTATCAGCTCCTTCATCACTAAACCCTAAACCTCCACCAAATTTCCCAAATTGCACCTGAACACCACCATGTACAATGCAGCCAGTTTCACCGGATAATTTCCCAACTGCCGGTAAACCATTTCCGCAGGGACCCTCGCCGGCGGGAGCGGCCTGTGCCCCTTCCCATTTCTGAGAGTGACTACTCTGCCCCCGATTTCCACCATTTTCACCGGACGCTTCCCCACATTCCCAGCGAACTGTCGAAGCGACATTTCCGCCGGAACTTTGACAGGCCGGCGCAGCCTGAGATGCTTTACGTTTCTGCCGGATGATATCTCGTGAACGAATGTACAGGATGAAGTGCTTGGAGCAGAGGGTTTGACCGGTCAAAGCCCTCTCTTTGCACCTCCAGGTCGGAGTTCCCCTCCTCCTACACCGTCCTTCGTCGTCGTTCTCGCCGGATTCCATCACTTCCCGATTTGATTTCGGTGAATGATTTTTGCTCCCCGGATGAATGTAAACCTAATTGGGATTCAGAAGGTTCTTGTAATTACTGCCAGTGGGCACGCAGTAAAAGTACTTTTGACTTCCCGCACACAGTAACTTCCGTGTGGTTTTGCTGGGCGTTATGAATATGCGGCTCCAGTGGGACCCAGTGCGTCTGAAATCACGTGGCTGTCCGAACGCGTCCACTCACGCGCCCAAGGTCTTCGGAGCATGCCAAATTTCTTAAAAAAATATATGCTAAAAACATTTTGTTAAAAATTGTCGTTAAAGTTTTAATAGAGATAAGATGAAAGAAAGAAGGCAGATGAAAATAAGCAAAAAAAATAAAGCACAAAATGGGAATACCACGTATAAGTTTTCTTACGGATGAGGATTTGCTGACAATATTGTAGAAGTATGGGAGACCAAATTATATTGTAATTCGTATAAGAAGGATAATTAAGATATTTTGGAGTTGTCAAAAGGATTAAGAGACCAAGTAGTTGATGTTTGCGACTTTTACAAATAATTGAAAGATGGGTTGGGCGATTGTAACATTTGTGTCTCGATTCGTTATGTCGAGTCTTAATTACCTATCTATCGTATTTTGAAACTTATTTACCCGCATACTGCACTTTTCAGAAGTCGTGATTTAGAAACACGATTTTAAAGAAGAAAATTTAGCTCCAAATCACTTTTTTATATATATTTGTTTTTCCATTTTATTTGTCTAATAGTCTAAACAAAATCGAAAGAACATTTCAAAAGAAAAAGAAATTGAGGTTGGGAAGTAAAAATCGCATTCGAAAACCAGGTCTTCAAAATAAATCTTGGTTTGTAATAACGTTTCCAAACCAAGATTGAATAATAGAAATCGCCTTCGACAAGTGGCTTGTAGCACTAGAAAGTGAGAGGTAGTATCATGTGTCTTAGAAGATATAGGGATCAACTAGACAATTTAAAGCTATCAGAAGTTTGTGTTTAAGTATTTACATGCGTCACATAAGTATGTAACTAACTTGTTCTGACGTTATTTTAAATCGTATGATTTCTTGTACACCTTGCAGATCATATGGCAACCTTATGATTTAGCTTCGCTACTAGAGTACTGCTTGATCGAAAGGCATGTTTGGATGACTCGATCGCTTCTTATTGCTTTGAGAGTGGAATGGCATACTAAAACACTAATTGGGAGCTAAAACATCGTGTCTACATTAACACGTGGATTGCCACCTCTCGAAGGAGATTTCTATTAGGTGTGGAAAAAACGTTAATACAAATCACGATTTACATTGAAGACGTGGTTTTCGAATGCGATTTCTATTTTTCATCTTCAATTTTTTTTCTTTTCAAATGTTCTTTCAATTTTGTTTAAATTAGACAAGTAATATATATATATATATATATATATATATATGTGTGTGTGTGTGTGTGTGTGTGTGTGTGTATGAAACCATGTTTTCTTCTTTAAAAATCTTGGTTATAAATCGTGAGTTTCAAAAGTATAGTATGTGAGTAAATAAATTTTAAAATACAGTACATAGATAATTAAGTATTAAAATTGAATTATTTAGCACAAAAACTCTCGTTATGTCTTCTTATGAAAAATATTTTCGAAGGACTTTCGTTTGAAGAAAAAAAATACAGTTGCACGACCGAAATAACAAGGAGAGTGGAAGTGATTGCATTACCCAACTATTAAAATATATCTTGACGACAAAAAGGAAACAAAATCGGTTCCATGGTCTAGCGGTTAGGACATTAGACTCTGAATCTAGTAACCCGAGTTCAATTCTCGGTGGAACCTTTTTAGAAACATCTTTTTTTCACTCATTTCTAAAACATAAATCACAACCATTCCTTTGTCCACGGAACTTGAGATCACATAATGTTATGACCACGAAGAACAAACTTTAGCTCCTATGTGGCAACAATTTTGCACAACACTTTTTTCGTATCACTAATTAAATGTCAGTAAACATATTTAACACGGAGGTGTTGCAGCCAAAGTTTTTCCTTTTGGGGGGAGGGTTGGGCGGGCTAATCAGCAAAATGAGTGACTTGCTGGAAATAGGCACTTTGAACAGCAGGATAGCAGCTGCATTATCTTGAAAACAATGGAGTCATCCGTACACTAAAACCTACCCATAACACGAGAAAGGCCTACTTGTGGATCTCAAATGTATATAAGACAGCGAGATCATAGAAAAACTAGCAGCAACTTTTGTACAATGAGCCGCGTTCCCAGTTCCAGTCCCAGGGATTGCATACATGGAATCGAGGGCAAATTATAAAATGCAGTTTATCCTACTGGAACTCTCTGCCTTGAATGACAATCATGACAGGGTATCAAAGATTGACTATGCCTGAGCTATCCTGCATCACAAGAATTGAGCTTGAAAGAAGCAATCCCCCAACTCGGGTTGAGAATGCACATCCACTGCCTTTTTTCAGCAAGATACTCGTCCACTACCAGAGACTGGGGGCCAAATTTCCAGCATAAGTTGTTAAAGAAAAACAGTGACTCTAACGCTTTCTAATTTCCTCACCCCACCTGCATTTACCGCTGCATCTGTTTAAACAATTTTGATAGAAGAAGATGGTCATTTCCATTAGTACGTTAACTTCGGTACTTCTTGGTTGGCATTGGCCAACTGCATATCAAATTAGATAGATTTGTTTCCATCAGTCATTACACAGTTAATCGAGGTATTACCTGAGCAGAATATGCTGAGCCCTGTGCTAAGAACTTCAGCAACTCTTCCTTCTTTACTTCATAGCTGCGCTTCACATGGTCCAACATGTACTGTTCTCTCTGCATATCTTCCACCATTCTTTCCTTTTGCCACTTCATCTCCTTTATACGTTTTTCAGTCTCAAAATAGTTCTCGGGTAGCTTTGGAATCCCAGAGCTTTTCGGGAATTTAATATCTACTTGTTCCCTTGTATCGGAAAGATTGAAAGAAAAGATGTCAAATCAGTATGCCAACAAATAACTGTAACAATGTCCACAATATCTGCATATAGTAACCAAAGTTGCAATATATCATCTTTTAGTTATTCAATGCAGAACTAAACTTATAATTGGTAATCACAGAGCTTCTTACCTGACGCCAAGGGAAAACACGCCCGTACTCCTAATCATCCCACCATCCAAGGACAGGGCCCCATCACTTACACAAGGAAGAGCCTGTAGCATGTCTCCTCTTGTTCTGTACACTTGTAGGCGCGAAAAGAGATGATAAAAAAGAGTTTCTCTAAGACCATGGCCATCTTTTGTGAGACAGAATGCATTCGTGCTATCAACATATATCATGTTCACAGCAAAACCAAGAAAACCAGGTGGATGTTCCCCACTTGGTAATCTAGGCTTTAGAAGATCAAGCCTCCTTTGTGGGTCATCCGGTACAAACTCACCAGCATATGCTCTGAAAAAGTACCACAAAGTGAAAAGGAAGAGGATGAAATAGGGAGGGGAAAAAAGTACTCAATACAAGGTTAAGACTACAGGATTACCAAGCAAAGACACAATATGAGCCGCATACCTTAAATTTTCAAGACAAAAGACATGGAACCGGCCATCCAAAGGCCTTCCAAAAGAAGCTGCAAGCCCATGAAGACCAGCACTTCTATTAATCGAACCTTCCTTGTCATATGTTTCTAGAGCTTTGACGCCATCATAGGTCTTGCAGACAAGTGCCAACATAGTTTCCAATCCTAGATACTCTGAGAGAAGCCTGGGCACCAATATTATTGAGCAAAAATAATAAGTGGTTTTAGTAATAAAAACAATTGATAAACAATTTGTCAACCATCCTACATTAACAAAATTGCAAAACACCTCAAGTACCATGTCTTTTATGCGATGCAATACAGGCTAGCAAAACCTTCAAGAAAATTGGAGTTAAGTTACTGCGGGTTATACTTTGTCTATTTTTCGGGACAATTGGGATTCCACTGTAAATTTAGCTAAAAAAAACTGGGGATTAGGAGAAACGTATTTAGAATATGTGAGTGTTTAGGAGGTTAGGTTTCTTCGTGTCTAAGTTTAACTGTTCCTATTTAAAGTCATGTAGTCTCCGTATTTTCTTAAAGTTGAATGACATTGAGTGTTTAAGCCATCGGCAGTGTGCCACGGAGGACCCCTGGCACAGGTGCAGCAATCTGTTTCTCTTCTCCTATCTCCCCTTCTCCCCCGTCAGCACACTCGGGTTCCACATCATCATGACTTCATCCATCCAACCAAGTACACATAATGGATCCAACTTTGGCTACACAAATTCAGATTGTTCTCTTCCTGCATTGCATGCTTCTGTAAGATAGATACTGCATGCCTAAGATAATGACGACAATGTCTACACTCTTCTTGCGCACTTCAAAATGCCGCCACCCATACACAATACTTGTTGATGAAGCTAGTAAAGATTTTCAAACATTCAGTTGACTATATGCCATCATACAGATAACATGATGACCCCAAAAGGAGAAGCTTAAAAACAATGGAGAGGAGTATACATGGATATGGTTCAATACTGCAACGGAGAAATGAAAGCAAAACAGCAAATCAACGAACCTGCTAAGATTATCATCATCTACTTGCCCAAGTGTAGCAACAATGCCAAGCACATCCCTAGTCCATCGCATATGAGAAGCCTGAGTGCCATGGCGAGTTTTCAGCTGGCACAGAATGCCAGCAGCAGATTTCTCATGCCTTAGAATATGTTCAACTGTTTCCTCCTCACTCTTTGCGCAGGAAAGGTCCTCGCTTTGTGTTACGGGAACACTTATTGAATGATACTTTCCGAGAGCAACTAAAATGGCACAGCATAGAAAAAATTACGCGGAGACAATCATAGAAGGGCAAAATACAAGGCTATGAGAATACCAAGGCCTAATAAAACCTTTGAAGCTCGAGTTAAATATATAGTTGAACGTGGAGTCATTTTGACCTGAAAACTCTATGCAACTCCCAAGGGTTTCAGGATAAAGAATCAGCATTTGACAAAGAAACATAGAACGACAATGTACCTTGCAAGTCTAGAATGGATTCATCTAAGCTGTTTTTTTGAGTCTTCAGGAATTTGATATTTTCTTCATGCTGTTTTAATTTCAGACCTATCATATGGAGATCATCCTGAAGCTTCTGCAGTGTTTAAACCATCAAGATGTTATACCAATTGTACAGAAAGAATGTCTGAACTGAAAAGAGAACAGCAATCTAGCTAGGCTTTCTGATACACAATACTAATTATCACGATCATCTGCATGGTAAAAAAAATAACAATTACGGTCTAGAAATATCCTTAACAACCTCAGATTTAAAGACGATTGATTCCGCGTTACAAATTGCTCCATTTTCCATTGCACCCTTGGCAATAGTACTAGAATCATTCTGAACCACATGCTTCAATGATGGATCTGGGACAGATAATGCTTGTGTATAGATTGAGAGCTGGAAAAACAAAATTGTCATGTATTCGAATGTGGTATTATATAAAACGTTTACGCAGCCAATAAAAGCTCAAGTCACTTCGGTAAAACAAAAAATCACAGTTTATTGCTTTGCTTATGCGGAAGTGCTAAATCTACACCCAAGTTGCTGTATCCACACTTATTTCTGGCTAAGAGTAATACTTTGTAGTAATGTAACCCTTTAGCGATAAATGTGGTATTGAGCTATCAAAAAGGTCGCCCAAAACTACTCCAATATTCTGCTAGAGTACTAAAAAAATGTACTTTCAGCCTTTCAACATATGGCAAGCTTCCACTGGGATACCGACAAAACCTATCAACACGGTGCACCAAAAGATACAATATGCAACTATAAGCGATATGTCAAGTTGTTGCCATATTTTTCCTCTTAATAATGACAAAAAAGGATTCTGACATTTTTATGGCCTTTGGGTAGAGATTCTGGCCTTGCCCCTATTCACCTGCCCCTCTCGACCAACACGTTGACAAGGGTCAGCGTGAGTACTGCACGAGAGCCACCGTCCTTCATGCCCCTGAAGACCGAACCCCGATGACACATTTGTGAAAATGGGTTTCAAAAGCTTAGTATTTTTTAACATTCTATTTAAGGTTGCATACCAATACTTTGGTAACTTAGGTGCCATTTGGTAACGTTCTAGTTCCTTGCTTCTTGATTGTTTTTTGTAAAAAGAACATAAACGAAAAAAAAAGAACGCACTTGGTAGCTGTTCTTGTTCTTTGTTTTGGGCCCAAGAACGCACTTGGACTGTTCTCAGTTTTGGGCCCCAAAATCAGAGGGGAAAAAAGTCAATTCTCGTTTTCTTTACGAAATTCTGAAACACTCGTGCCCAACTTTGAGTTTAATGAGGTTCAGCCATCAAACTCATTTAGAAACAAATACGTCCAAACATCACTCTACAAACATAAAAACCCAAAATAAAAAGATCAAATATCTCTGGCAAATACCAAGAACCCTAACTGCACAACTTGGGGGTTGGGGGCGTGCGGAGGCTGGGGCCTACGTAGCGGCGACTGTGTTTTTTGTGTGTGGATGGGTGTGTGGTGTGTGTGTGTGTGTGAGAGAGAGAGAGAGAGAGAGAGAGACTGTGTGTGTCGTGTGTGTTACTCTGTGTGTGTGTGTGCATCGCTGTATGTGTGTGATCGTGTATGTGTGTGACTGTATGCATCTGAATGCGTGACTGTGTGTGTGTCGTGTGTTTGTGTGTGTCGATGGGTGGTGGGGGGATTTTGGGGGATGTGGGGGTGGGGTCCAGGGACAGAGATGGGAGGTGTAGTGAATCTCTGGTTGGCGGAAACCTCATACGTGGTGCTTGATGTTAATAATTTTGCAATATTTATGCAATATCTGTACAATAAAAATAGGAATATTATGTCCAACCAAACGCTATTCTTTAGAATCAGTTCTTACTATTTCAGGATGAATATAATAACCCAAATGCATTCCGTACTTTTTTAACCTTCAAATCAGACCCGTATTCTTATTCAGGTCTTTGTGAGGGAAAAAAAGGAACAAAGAATGTTACCAAATGAGACCTCAATATCTGGATGTTCTTGACTCGTACAATCTCCATGATGGTTTTCAAGACACTTCAAAGTGGAACCTTATCTCCAGGGTTCTTTTGAGGTTATCGTTTTCTGGTTTTTGAGGACCTGCCTAGCATTTTCTTTTGGAAGGAAATTAGGAAGTGCAAAGCGCCTTCAAAGCTGGCCTTCATCGCTTGCTGTGCTTCTTTCAACACGACCCTGACACACGATTAAGTGAAACCTGATAGTTGTAGATGGTTGCTGTTTGTGCCTTGCATTGCTTGAGACAGAAAACCACCTCTTTCAGCTTTTCACGCTGCACTTTAGCCCTAGAAACCTGGTCCTTCCTATGCCCTTTATTTGATAATCATTGGGTTATGCCTATATGGAATGTAGACATACTTCGCACAGCTGGTCGCTCGCTTGTATAAGTTAAATGGAAAGCTCTAATAGTTGCTGGAGAATGGCCCTTCTTTGTCTTCTGTGGTGCATTTGGTTGGAGCAGAACAGGTGTACTTGTGAAGGCTTTCATCCTCCAATTTAGATGTGAAGCTTCACCTTTGAAGAACTTGTTTTATTGGCTGTTTTGTCTTTAGATTTTTCATTGATGGTTTTAGATAACTTTGGTGAATTTCTTTTTGAGCATGGGAATTCGTTTTCTTGGCTGGTTTTTGTATGTGGCGGCTTTCTACAAAATAAACAATACTTTGGGAATGGGTTTCAATAATCCACAATGAATGCATTTGAGAGTTTGTTGTGAATGGGCTTCAGTTTATGCCATGATTGAGTTTATTCGATTTCTCTTGCCCAAGGATCCACCAAAACACATGTCTTTGCATATTTACTTTCTCATTTTTGTGTAGCCTCTTCTATTTAATTCCCAAATTCTTTAATTTGGGGAATCCATATATACATATGAGCCTAAAGCCTATTCGAAGTGCTGAAGTTCCTTAATGCTCAACGGTAACCAACCTGATTGTGCATCTGCTTCCACAAGAAATCCTGAATTATGGCCTAGCCATTCTCTGACAAATCCCTAATGTGGCTCACAGATCAGAACTTGAAAAGGCCAAGAACTGATGCATACAGAGAAGGAAAGTGCCGGAATATGTCTACTGGACAGAACTACTATAACATCGATAACTGTCGGGCTTCACTTCCCAAGATAGTAGAACTTAAAGCAAGATAATACAGAACTTGAGAGAGATACCTGATTGTTAGTTTGAAACATGGCCTCCGACATGAATTAACCTCGCCACCTCTCTTCTTTCCGTCTCTACGTCTCTCTCACTCTGGCACTCTAGACAATCTGCTGTATACCTATCCTCTAAAGTTGCTCAAGCATCACCGGTGCGGCAAAAAGACAATCCATTTGCTTGGGACAGTTTCCTGACATTCCATATAGTCATAAAACCAACATTCAATAGAAAATTACAAAACTGCTAATTCTAGAGTCAACAACTTCATACATTCCATAAATTATTTCCCGTGAAATATATAAGATAAAATCCCAAGTATGCAAAAAGAAAAATAGTTAAACGCAATTTCCAAGTCAAATTACCATATTAAGTCATACTATTACAATTACCTATATAATTAGCAACCTTAATTAAGTTTCCATTAACTAACATAAGAATAATGCAAAAAGGATTCTACCCCGCGTTGAAAAATCAGAGAGTTTTTACTTGATAAAGCATGAGAAGTTTGGCTTGAGGTGGCACACTTTTATTAGGAAAATGCAATGACGGTGACAGTGACGAATTTATCCTTCCACTTGTATGCTGTTTTCATAGAATGAACTTGGAAATTTTATGGTACTGGTACCCTTCCCAAGTAAAAGAGTTCAAGTCACATTACAATTGTTACTACAGCTCATGCGGAGCAATATCAAGCAGCTTGTCCGGCTCAGTTCACATAGCCCTGTCGAGAATCCAATCTTACAGCCCCATCAGGGGTCCAACTCTCACAGCCCATCACGAGTCCAGTGGCCATTCTGAGTCTTGTAGCTCCATAGGAGCAGTGATAAACAAAATTAGTAAAATGTAAATAATGATTAAAAATATAGTACTTTGCTATGAACGGCAAAATCTTTATAACCCCATACATATATTTAACATCATTGGTTTTGTCGTAATGTTCTTCATCGTAAAATAACTTAAAGCTCCCGGGACCCTAGTAAAGTCCCACTTGCATGTACCAAAAAAGAAAAAATAAAATAAAAAATCTACTTGTACATCAGCTACACAACCGGTTGCAACAAAACCTAAAAAAAGTCCGTCCAAGTCTAGTTTCAGTAAAATAACTGCTATAAATAATCTTAAACCGCTTTCCTACAAAATTAAACTTCAAACTCCAACAATTTTTCTCCGGAAAATTTTGACTCATTATCACAAAAGCAGAACATTTCAAGTTGCAAAAAAAAAAACTTCAAAATAAGGAAACAGGTAACAAACTATCCAGCAGCTCGAAGCACCAAGATAAAATACCGATCAACCAAATAGAGAAAATGTAGCCCTACTGACCCTCCCATTTTAGCTACTGGCACTATATGGGTTTGTACCTTGTGCATGAATTAACTGCAGGGAGTGGCATTAGCCAAGTAGGATGCCACAAAGACTTCAGCTGTACCAAAAATTACAAGCCAAGCCGAAATGCAGACAACTCCTACGCCTTCCGCGGAAGCCTCTGGGAGTAATCGAAACCCTAGATTTTTTCCGGCGGGAGCATGCATGAGTAAATTGGAGGGGAAAAAGGGGTAAACAGGGGAATTGGAGTTTGATTGCATGTAAAGAAAGACACCGTACCGGAGGGAAAGAGGGAAGAACGGCTCCGCCGACTGTAACGCCTTCGATCTGACTGAGCTCCGGAGAAGATGACCAAAGAAGCCTAGCTGTGCTGTAGACTGTAGTAAAATCCGTGCACGTGGTACAATTTTGAGTCCCACATAAAGTGGTGCGTCCAACAATATACTACCTAAATAGTAATGCCTAGAGCGGGAGTCAGAGCAAGAAAAAATAATCTAATTTTAAAATGATGTAAGTTTGCATAACTTTTAAAATGACAAAGTAATATTAATCATTTGACGACTAACTAACGAAATGATTCCAGTGAAATGAGCCTTCACTTGGATACTCAACTCAGAATAATAGGTCCAGTGAAATGAGCCTTTCCAGTTCGCCAGCCCAGCTCATTTTAAGCCTCCCTGAAGACGGGCTCAAATTACTAGCCCAGCAAGTGCTGTTCGGATCCAGTCTCCTCTTCACTTACGGTCGAGAGCCCACTATGATTCCAGATCATGAGAAGGCAGCCCAAGACCTCAGTCCCTTTCACCTTCTTTCAGCCCATGACTCCTTAAAAACTCTAGTTACAAGCCCATCTGCTCACAACATATATCCTTTCCTTACAAATTGCTGGGAACAAATGCTAATCTCGGAATTCACTGCAAAGCCTGAAGCAGTTTCACAACCTCTCTTGCACGTTGCCCTCTCTCACGCCACAGCTCCACCCAATTCTTCCATTATAGCACCTGACAATCAACTTCTGCTAAGGCTAAAACAGGATATTACTCTCACCATAACCCAGCATGCCCCCTCCTCGTGCAGTTTCCCGGACATTGAAACCGCTACCTCGCATGGTGTCACCGCCAATCAAACGGTGGCACTTTATAGACCAGCTTTTCATATGAGGATTAATGAGGGGTTTTCTTTTACCGCTCTAGAATTTGATCAAAGTTCAGAAGATGATTCTGACCCAGATGAAGATCACGTTTCCCATGCAGGTTATAAAATTTCTCAGCAAATATCAGGTAACAAAAGAGGAGAGGTGGAGAATGGGGCTAATCTTGAAGAGCCATATGGCAAGAAACGGAAATTTAATGGCTTTGGTGTTGACTCCCCTTATCCAGATCTCGGACTTGAAGGAAATCCCTGACACTACTACTCCCATTATGTATGACTTTTGCCATGTACTTCCGCACTTCCATCGGTTCAGAGTTGACAGAGCCACCACGTCTCAGCTTAAGGAATCCAGATCATTAGCTGCTTTTGCCTGCCATGCACGTATCACCGTTTACCAGGACTGGGTGCATGACTTTTGCCGCAACAGGATCTTTAATTCCTTGGTGTCGTGAGGGTGTTTTGGTTTTTGTGTAATTATTTTGCTCTGTTAGTCCTCTCTTGTATTTGTTGACGGAAGCTCTGTAAGTCATGGCTTTCCTTCTTGTTTTTCACCGTACGGTGATGAACTCTCTTTTATTTATGCTATTCTACTTCATCTAAAAAAAAAACTAACGAAATGAGTAATTGTCACGGATGATTTACATCCAAGTATATTTAGAAAGTATTTTATGACAAAGCAACACATCACTTATCAATCTTCGTAAAACTGGAGAGACGAATATAACATGACTGTATATTAGAGAAACAGACACAACATAGAAATATATTTTGCAATCTGATAATGCTTGGATATACGAGACACCTATGTACCTTTAGGTGGTGTAAAGAATAATCCTAATGGAGTTTATGTTATAGAAAAACTTATGTGTTGCTACGTCAAAAAAAAAATTCTTTATGGCAACTATAAGAAAACAATTATGCCTTCTTCTAAGCCTACATCTATTAATTCATCAAATATTAAGAGGTCATTTAGTTTTAAGTTTACAATCCAAATTGTTATCTCTTTCTTTTCTGGTCGTGACCACCATCCCCCAGCTGTCACCATCATCACGTGGAAAAAACGTAGTCACCATAGTACATTGCCTTAGTGCCCCATGCACCCCCCCCCCCCCAATTATCCTTGAATCTCACAAGCAGTTCGCTAGATCTCACTAGTGGTTCGTTACTGCGATTGTGGATGGTTGCAGTGGTGGGTGGGATACCAGTTGTGGGTTGCGGTGGTGGGTGGGGCTCTGACTTAGTGGTTATGGTGATGGGATGTGGCGGTGGTTTGCACGTGGAGACCAATAGTGGTGGTGCATGGTCGGTAGTGGAGGCTCGCTAGTGAGGGAGGTGGTGGGTCGTGGCGGTGTTGGCGGTGGAAGGGAAAAAATATATATTAGGGTAAAAGTTTCCAAAATTACGTCGTTAGTTCATAACCATAAACAAAGTTTGTATGCACGAGTGCATGACAACATATATGTCTTCCCCTTATAGTGTTGGATGATAATCGTTTAACCATGGTTAATAGATTTCATTTCTTTCTTTTATGTTGATGATGTTTATACCATATTTATAACTTATAAATTGCATCTTCAATGTAAAATTAAAATTATAAGCGGTGTAAACAAGTGGCAACAAACTAGCTAAAAAATGTCTACCACGAAAAAGTCCTATGACAACTGCTGCATAACCTTTTCTGTAGGAGATGTTGCTTCAGATGGTTTTAAATTTGTTCAAGTTTACCCTCTTAACACAAAAGTGCACGTGCGGGCATTTATTTAACAAAATTTACTTTTGATTACAATGTTTCTAAAATGTCACGAAATTACATGACGAGTTAAATCAAGCACTGATGTTGTTGAAACGATGACAACAATTATTGCGCTACCACGTAACACGTAGTGGGTTCGGAAACATACCGTATGAAGTCTCCGAATATTCCGACGTAGGATCTTTGTTGTTACGAGCCTCCAACACGATTGATCTTTTTCGCAGGTACGAAAACGGCTACTAGAGTCGAGTTCTTCGTCCACGAACCAAATCCTAGAGCTTAGTGATTACTCTAGAGAGAGTGCTATAGAGAGAGGGTTATTGCTTCGACCTCTAACTTATTGGGATATCTCTAGCATTTATATAGAGATACAATTAGAGACTGACTTTACCTCAAACTCTTAGGAGATAAAGATTGTATTTATCTCAAACACTTAATAAATAAATATTCTCTAAATAATTATATTTATCCAAACTAACAAATACACATTATCTGTTAGTGGGCGGATAATGGGTCCATTGACCCAATTTATTAACAGCTCCCACTCGCCCACACACAGGGCAAATAAATTGTACAGTCCTTCTTTATCTCTCGTCCACTCATCTCCCCATAAAGGAAATGGAACGTGCGACCTACGAGAAAGGATGTCCAGTTGAGGAGTATTGTATTAAGTTATCACCAAATTAACACAATACATCACTCCCAAAAAATCTCGTATGTACCCCAGATAGTTCAATTACACTAAATTAAACACTCTCAAATCCCTCATAGTGAGCAGTGTTAAACCTCTCATATGTTATGTATTCATGACTCATATCGAAACAAAAATCGACAAAGTTGCCCTGGCTATGAATCACACAACATGGTATAATATTGAACTTTTTTCCCAAAGCCCTCATGTCATTCCAATTAGACCTAACCGCTTCCTAGACATGCCCAGCGAAACCGCATCATCCATGATCCAAGGGTACATGCTAAAGTAGCGACATTGAGTATCCTCTTCATGACATATTCTAAGGTGAAAAGGGTACAATATAGATCAAAAATATTTCGATCCAAGTGGCTCACACAGTGACAAAGTAGGGATTCATTCGTCACTCCCACTGTCGGTCTACATTTAGCACATGCAGTATGATTTGCATGCTATGGCGTAACCCGCAAGGGCGTGTCACATAAATGTATAATAAAATACGCCATACGAATCTGGGTCTAGTCGCTATGCAAACGCCTAACCTGAGTTTTTCAGCCCAGTCACTCTCATAGTGTCTGCCTGAAATCTCACATTCGGCTGTAAGCAGGCTACATAGAGTTTGTGGAGATACCCTATGATCGACCTACATTTTTTAGGTCTCATATTAGCTCTAACTAAGGTGACATGTTTGCTTTATAAGTTGTATCATCTTATTCGCCCACTTGGCTCTTAAGACAATTATGTCTCATCTTGGCGCTAAGATAGCGAGCAAAATGAGACATAATTGTCTTAAGCGCCAAGTGCCAAGGTGAATTACCCGTGTGAGTGGGTCAATTCGAGCCTGTAGCCTGTATCGTTGTATCTTCCCCCAATCAGCATGATTGGAGCGCTCGTCTCTATTAGCGCTCCAATCAGCATCGCTGTATCTTCTCAATCTGAAGTCTCCACCATGATAACACAGGACGAGATTAGAGATGTCAAACGGGCCGGGCGGCCCGCGGCCCGGCCCGAAAAAAGCCCGGGCCGGCCCCGCCCGTTCATGAACAGGGCTGGCCCGGAGGAATTGGGCTTAGGGCCTGGGCTTGGACCAGGCCGAAAAATTCTGGGGAAAAGCCCGAGCCAGGCCTGGCTAGTTATGTGTTTAGATTTTATTAATAAAGATCACCAAGAAGAGTAAGAAAAGATTTAACATATAGCAAAAAATAAAATGAGAGACAAATAAATATATCTATACATACATATATATATATATATGAATATTACATATAATGAAATAAAATGATAAAAATTAGATTTGTCAAAATTTGAAAATTGGACATGCCTAAAGATAAAATTTAAAATTGAATAACAAGAAAATTTTTAAAAAATTTTTTAAAAAAGAGGGCCCGGGCCGGCCCAAGCCCGGCCCTAGAAATTGGGCCAGGGCCTGGACCGGGCCTAGTATTTCTCCTCAGCCGGCCCGGCCCGGATGGCTGCCTCCCTGGCCCGGTCCCGGCCCGGTTTCGCTTCAAGCCCGATGGACCCGGGCTGGGCGACCCAAGCCCGGCCCGTTTGACATCTCTAGACGAGATCAGCGGTTCCACGTAAGTATTGAAAAATCCTCTTCACCGCATTCCAATGAGCGGGTCCAGGATTACTCTGATAACGACTCACGATTCCAACGGCATAGCAGATGTCTGGACACGTACACAACATAGCGTACATCAGACTTCCTACTACAGCCGCGTAAGGCACTTTGGACATCCGATTCTTTTCCTCATCATTTTTTGGGCATTGGTCTGTACTTAAAGTACACGCCTTGTCCATTGGAGTGTCTATGGGTTTTGAGTTATACATACGGAATCGTTCAATGACCTTCTTGATATATGTCTCTTGAAACAAACCGAGAAGTCTCTTTGGACGATCACGTATAATTTTAACCCCGAGCACATAATTAGCTTCTCCCATGTCCTTCATCTCAAAAGTTGAGGACAACCACTGCTTAGTGGCGACAATGGAACTCATGTCATTCCCAGCTAAAAGAATGTCATCCACATACAAAGAAAGGATCAGAATATTTTTCTTGGATCGTTTTACGTAAACGCAATGGTCTTGTTCAATCATTTCAAAACCTATAGAGGTAATGGCATGATGAAACCTAAAGTACCACTGCCTAGACAATTGTTTGAGACCATATATAGAACGTTTGAGCCTGCAAACTTTGCGCTTACGTCCCTTGACTTCAAAACCCTCAGGTTGAGCCATATAAATCTCTTCGTCTAGTTATTCATTGAGAAACGCAGTCTTAACATCCATATAAAAAAGTTCTAAATCCTGCTGGGCGACAATAGCTAGGATCAGGAGAATTGAAGCAAATCTCACCACTGGGGAGATAGTGTCTTCATAGTCCACACCCCGCAGTTGGGTATAGCCTTTCGCCACAAGACATGCCTTATACTTGTCAATTGACCCGTCTGCCTTGCGCTTGACTTTTAAAACCCACTTGTTTCCAACAGTCTTGTGCCCTGGCGGAAGGTCAACCAACTCCCAGACCTGATTCTTCTCCATTGAGCTCAACTCATCTTTCATTGCAGCCATCCACTCATTACTAGCAGGTGAAGATAAGGCTTTTTCCACAGAAGTGGGCTCATCTTCATCAGTTGGAGTGCACATAAGAATTTCACCGTCAATCTCAAAACGACGACGTGGAACTCTTCCTCGTGCACCTCTACGCAGTTGAGAATCTTGTTGACCTGATGGTCCTGATGGTGTGCTCCCACTATCTAGGATGCTCCCACTAGGTTGAAGATCACTTATACTATCTTCAGCGACAACATGATGAGGAACTAATCCCCCACCTTCGCTTGGAGATGGTAAAGTGGCTTCAACTTTCTCTAACTCATAGAGGTCAAGATCTTTACTTGCGTCTCCAATGCTAGGAAAATCATTCTCTATGAAATCGACATCACGAGACTCTATTTCAATCTTTCCACCATTTGGATGTTCACCATACATCACATAGCCTTTAGAGTTTTCAAAATACCTCAAGAAGATACATTTTTTTAGCTCTAGGCCCTAGTTTCCCATACTTATGAGAAATACTGTGAACATAACCTGCTGAGCCCATGGGCACAAGTTATCCAAATTTGACTTTTGGTCATTCCAAAGCTCATATGGGGTGGACTTGACTGATTGTGAAGGCACTCGATTAAGTATATAGGCTGCAGTTAAAAGAGCATCCCCCCAAAAAGATATTCGGAGGTTTGCTTGCGCCATCATAAACTTAACCATGTCTAACAATGTTCTATTCCTTCTTTCCGTAACGCCATTTTGTTGTGGAGTATTAGGAATAGTAAGTTGCTTGCGTATCCTTTTTTCCTCACAAAACGTCTTGAAGTGGTCTGACAAATATTCGCGTCCTTGGTCAGTGATAAGAGTTTTTAAATTCTTCTCTTTCTGATTCTCAACCTCAGCTACAAAGCGTTTGAAACAGTCCAAAGCTTCATAGCGGTGAGATATCAGATACACATAACCATATCGCGTATAATTGTCTATCAGTGTAAGGAAATAAGAGGCGCCATGGCGTGCCTTTACACTCATATGTCCGCATATGTCAGAGTGAACTAGCTCAAGTGGTTGAGTTGCTCTCACAGCCTTTCCAAAAGGCTTCCTGCATGCTTTACCGGCCAAACAAGCCTCACATGTTTGTAGATTGACTCTTGCGAGTGGGCCCAAAAGGCCTTCTCTAGCCAAACGAGTCATTCTATCTTGGCCTATGTGGCCCAGTCTTACATGCCAGGTGGTAGAATCATTTACAATATTATCATTCACCACATAAGAATAAGAGGACTGAGAATCAATTAAATCCAATTGAAAAAGACTATCCATGCAAAAACCATGTGCAAACAAAACATTATCCAAAAATATGTTCAACTTATTACCCTTTAAAAATAAAGGAAAAACCACTGTCTAATAAAGCAGCAATTGAAAGTAGATTAAGCTGAACAGTGGGTGCATATCGCACATCCTCAAGAATCAATGTACGCCCAGTGCGCAAGTTGAGCTGGTAAGAACCAACCCCTAGCACTTCTTCAGAGCTATTATTTCACATGAAGATATGTTTGCTACCCGCTGGAATCCGGTGATAATCTATGAACCCCTCTCGATCATGTGCTACATGTTTTGTTGCATCTGTATCCACAAACCACACAGGTTGGGAATGAGCAACCATCACATGTGAGGAAACATATAACTGAGAGAGAGATTCTGAAAGTACCTTCTTCGGCTCAGTGCAATCACGAACAAAATGTCCTTTCTGTTGACAGTTGAAGCATTTAACTTTAGACAGATCCTTTTTCCCACCATGTTTTCTCTCTTGCGTTTCTTCATTTTTCCTTCCTTTGGCGCAGAAGTGCTAGCCTCGCCTTTCTTACTTTGTCTTCCGCGCTTGCCATTTGCATTGCGCGATCCCCCTTGGGCGACATAAGCAAGGGTCTTGTCAGCATCTCGAGTCTCGTCCTCAAGGATGACATGCTGTGAAACATTAGAAAAGTTCTTGATGTTTTCACTGTGGGTCAATATCTGTTTCATATTGGCCCATGAGGTAGGAAGGGACCTTATGACAGCTCTGATTTACTGCTCATCTGTGAGCGCATGGCCAGCATCCCTAAGCTTACCAATCATATTGGACATCATTCTTAGATGTTCACTCATGGTATGTTTAGGGTCTTTTGTGTACTCCTCAAACTTAATCACAAGGCTACGAAGCCGCGTAGTTGAGGTTCCACCAAAAGAGAACTTGAGTTGCTCCCATAAAACTTTGCAAGTTGGAAGTTCATCATACTGCCCGATTAGATCATTTTGCAAGCTGCTCAACAAGGTGTTGCGCACACTACGATCTTTCTGATTCCATTTCTGGTAGGCAGTGTGGTCCATTAGGGGTTGCGCCTAAGTTGGCGCGACCATCTCCTTGGTCAAGTGCTCCTCGAGCTTTTGTTCGTTCAGTATGAATTTTATCTTTTTGTGTCAAACGTCATAATTATCTCCGTTAAGTTTCTCACCCTTAACGAGATCAGCCATGACATTCTTGATGGCCATTATATTCACTACATTAGATTGCGCAAGGAAAAGACATTAATTATACATTCTTCTATTTATTTTAAAAAATTCAAATGAAAAACATAATTCTTCCTTACATCATAAAATCGAAAATTTGCTAAGCTCGTAATCATCTCCCATGTATGTGAGTTGAGAAAAATATTTTTCAAGTAATTTTTCATTATAAATTTCATCATTATATAAGCCACAATATAATAAATCATCATCATGATGATTTAGAATAATATAAAAATTGTACCATGCAATAAAGTGTGCAAGGACTCCATTGAGCTTAATTGACATTCTAATAACTTATACTAAGAAAATTCTGACTTGAATAATGTGCGTGCGAAATTACATCCCCGTACAAGGCTTTCTGAAAATATACAGGAAAATAGTAAAATACAACATCTTTGAGAATCCTACTACAAACTACTCCAATAAAATAAATGGAGATGCCGCACAGCACATTATTCTCAAAAGAATTTTCTTAAAACAAGAGTAAACACATAAACATAAGTTTCTTTAGAATGCCAATCTAGTATCCATCCATTTAACCTAAAACCAGCATGCTCAAATAATAAGTTAAAGGGTAATTTAAATGGATGAATAAGCCACATTCTCCTTCCAAGGAAAACGGGCGTAAATACCTTGAAATTGGGTTTAAAGAGGTGTGGACTTGCCAAAAGCCCAACAAATATATCTCAACAAAAGCATATTTAAACCATAACGCTAATCAAAGGAAATAAATAAAACAAAATTCATCTATGTCATATAACTCTCCAAAAAGTATTTATTTTTACCCACAAAGTGCAAAAATTAATATTTACACATTATTCATATTTTTGGGACCACATATGTACCACAAAAAATATTTCCAAATGGCCAAAATTTGAGAGATAAATTCTTAAAATTGGCAAACAGTACATTTATCCCTAATATACCCTCTGCAATTAAAGAAAACTTCTGAGTGCATTAAAACAAATTTTTATGGAAAAAGTCGTTTAAAAATTAAGCAGAACACACACAGAGGATATTGAGGTAAATTTAACACCATAGAAAAATTACAGAAGCCAAGAAAGAGCTCCAAGCGTCGGTGGTGGGTAAAAAAACCGCCGAAAAATACCTCACGCGACTCCACGCGTCGCCGTTCGCGTGGGGCAGCCACTGGATTCTTGAAGCAGGCGCGTGTGAAGCACGCGCGCGTGGGGATCTGTCCGCTTTTCTTTCTGGCCTGTGAGCGCGCGCGGGCGCGCGCGTGCGTTGCTCAGTTCCTTCGCGCATGGTGCGCGTGATAGTGGCTCAGCACCCTCAGCAGGCTTTGCGCGTGGCCCACGTGTGCTGCTCGGCTTGGCGCGTGTCGCGCGTCTGCGGCTCGGCTTGAACGCGTGGCGCGCGTGGAGACACTGTTCATCTTCTTCATTAAACCCTAATTTTTTTCCAACGCCGCCACGTCGCGATGCCAATTTTCGAAGGCCATATCTCTCTCGTTTTTAAGCCAAATAATGCATACGATATATCATTGAAAAGCTTATGCGACATAGATTAATTATGTACCAAATGATCATGATAAAAACTGAATATCATGCTCCGAATAAAACTCAAAAAAATCATAGTTTTCTTGAAAAATAAAATCGTGATTTCTCACAAATCATGCATCCAATAATCACGAAATTTTACGGAGTTCATCCTCAACCATATGAGAACAAAAAAAATATAATTATTTTTCAGAAAACATGCTCAATAAATTTTGAATTTTTGTAATGGGTTTCGTTCATGTATTCGGAAAAAATCGCAACATGCACATTACTTATTCTAGCATGTTAAAGGCGAATCAACAAGTAATCACGCTCTGATACCAATGTTGAAACGATGACAACAATTATTGCGCTACCATATAACACGTAATGAGTTCGAAAACATACCGTATGAAGTCTTCGAATATTCCGACGTAGGATCCTTGTTGTTACGAGCCTCCAACACGCTTAATCTTTTTCGCAGGTATGAAAACGGCTACTAGAGTCGAGTTCTTCGTCCACGAACCAAATCCTAGAGTTTGGTGATTGTTCTAGAGAGAGTGCTATATATAGAGAGAGTTATTGCTATGACCTCTAACTTATTGGGATATCTCTAGCCTTTATATAGAGATACAATTAGAAACTGGTTTTACCTCAAACTCTTAGGAGATAAAGATTGTATTTATCTCAAACACTTAAGAGATAAATATTCTCTAAATAACTGTATTCATTCAAACTAACAAATACATATTATCTGTTAGTGGGCGGATAATGGGTCCATTGACCCAATTTATTAACAGATGTAAACCTCAATGGGTTTTTTGCAATTTAGTAACTTAAAATGGGTATGCACTATCCTTGGTTTCAAATTTCTATGCATCCGACTTTCTACTTTTTTGTATTTCTTTACCAAATTCTTAATTTTAGTTTTAAATAGGAAAAAATTAATCTAGCAAACTTAATATGAATCTTAATACATGTACATTGTCTTTTCTATTATACAAATGCTAATACACCGAATTACTAATGTTAACCTATGACATAAATTTTAGTAACTGCTTACAATTTAAAAAAAAAATGAGAACGCTGACTTGGTCTAAGTTGTTGACCTATGTACCTATATAGGTAATGTAAAAGATAATATAAGTTTAAAATTTACCTAGCATTATCCCAACCAAATATGTAGCATAATGTCTTGACGATAGTTATCTAACCATTTGTTACAGATTTCAATCTTGTTTTGTGTTTTGATAATGATGTTTATACCTTATAAGAGGGTGTTTGGGATTGATTTTGAGATAGTTTAGATTAAATCATGTATATGGGTGTTTGGAAAAAAAGATTAAGAGATTTAATTTGCCTTAAAAAGCTAAAAATGAATTAAAATCATAATCTTGAAAAGTAAGGATTATGAGATACTCCGTAATCACTTTTCTCATAATCAGATTTGACCTTTTGATTTACTATACTATTCCCAGTTCTCACAAAAGGACATCATTTACCTTTTAATTTGTTCGAAATTTTTTTATTATACTATAAGCACTAAGGTGACATTGTGGGTATTTTGTATTTTAATAAAAAATAAACAACTTTTATAGATGAGTGAAAATGTCTTTTTGATAATTTATTTGTATATTCTAATTTTAATTATTTACAAATGAATGTTATATTAACATTACCTTTAATATGGATATTAAATATTTATTTATTAAGTGTCCTTTATACTCATTTTGTCATAGTGGAGCTGATTTGAGCGCTTTTATCCAAACACATTTTGTAAGTTTAAGCAAGTTTACAACTACTTTTACCAACAACAAACTGAATCTGTTTAAAATAGATTAAATCTGATTTTTAAGACTGATTATGATTTAAACTGAAATATATTTTTTAGAGTAAATCCTAAACGGGCTATGAATCGCATCTTTAACGTGTGATTGAAAGTTTAAAACTATAACCGCTGTAAATAAGTGGAAATGAACTGACTCCAAAATTGTCTACCAAGAAAAGTCCTTCTATAAGTAATAACTGTCAGTGATTAACTGAAAAATATAAGTTCATGGGAGTGTTATCTTATAATACTCCGAACTTTGAAAACCATTTAAAATAACTATTCGTGCTTCAAAAAATAAATGATCGTTAATTTTGAGTAATGCTCGGATATTAGTAGAGTATCGAAGCTCAAAATAATTTTGGGACAAAAATATTATTTTGGAAAAACTTTGGGGGCATAAATGTAAATTATGATTTTAGTGATGAAAAATAATGAAATGAGTGATATTGTATGTTTTAGTGACATCTAACTTAATTAATAAAGATCAGGAGAGTTTAATATAATTTTTTTGCCATTTTTGGGGCCATTTTGTAAATTTTGGAAACCTGAGAGATTATTTTGCAAATATAAAAATTTTGGGGGCCAAATTATAATTTTTGAAAAGTATGCCCTTATGTGTTAAAACTTCAGAAACTATTTGTTTCAAATTATGCCACCTCTTCCTTGTTTTATTTGATGATTCATGACATACAATTATAAATTAATTGATAAATAAGTGTTAGAGGAATAATTGAAAAGAAAACACAAAGAAAGAAAGGAAAGAAATTCGGGTAAAAGAAAGGAAGGAAAAAAAAAGAAGAGAGACAGAAGAACAGAGTAGAAGCAGCGAAAACAAAGGAATGCGGGCAGAGAGAAATAAGGGAAAAGGAAAGAGGACGAGAAGAAGAGTTGATGCAACCCTTATTGGTAATTATCATCTTCTCTTAGTGTAATTTTTACTATGAATTTGGTATGTGAATATGAGTATTTTAGGGCTAAAGTGTGTATAAGTGTAGTATTTTGGTGCTGATATTAGGGGAAAGTGTAGTGGAGTAATCAATAGGTATTGTGTGTGTGTTTTTATATGTATCTAAGCGTGTGAAGAGGCCTAATTGTGCAAGTGTGAGCATGTGGGGAAAGTAGGCAGGTTAATGTGTGTTTACAGTGTGTGTGTGTGTGTGTGTGAGAGAGAGAGAGAGAGAGAGAGAGAGAGAGAGTTATTGTGTGTGTGTGTGTGTGCTGCTATTATAGTGCTGCTGTTTTGCAGTTATTATGCTGTTTTGCAGCTACTGTGATGTTATTTTGCAGCTGCTGTTTTGCAACATAACAACTAGTGTGTGTGTGTGTGTGTGTGTGTGTGTGTGATTGTGCAGCAGTGGTGTGTACGTGGATTTGCTGCAACAGTGTGTGCAAGTATGTGTTGGAGGTGCAGGTGCCCTAGGATAAGGAGCACAGGTGCAGGACTGTGTATTAGTTTGTGTAATGTGTGTGCACAAATGTGTAATTAATTTGTGTAATGTGTGTGTAGGTGGTGTTCAAGTGTGTGTGTGTGTGTGGTGTGTGTGGAGTGGAAATGCAAGTTTTGTGTGTGTGTATATGTAAGAGTGTATCATGGGAGTGCTAGGAGTGCTCATTGGGATAGGAGAGTGCGTGTGTGCGCGTTCAAGGTGCAAAAAGTGTGAGTTTGATTCATGTATCAGAAATAAGAAGTGTCACTAAAAAAGGGGGGATAGGTTAGGCAGTTTTGTGTAATTTTTTTGTATCAAAATTTGACGTAGTTCAAAACAGTAACCCATAATATTTTTACGAGACTTACGTTCTGAAATTTTTTGAAAATTTTCAGTATCCGCGAAGGACTCTAAATTAGGGCATCAATTAAACAAAATTAGTGAATTATTTAACCTAGTAAGCCAAGTTATTTTAATCTGAAAATTTTATTAAAACCTTATTTTGTTGATATGATTCATTATCTAAAATTTTGTACCATTATGAGGCATATAGGTATTTTTTCGCGAAACTGGTCTTTTAGCGCTCGGTCCGGACACCGGTTCAGAATATTCAGACGAAATTTTTTTAAAATAGTTTTAACTCAAAAATGATTTTTAGAATGCTTAAAATAGTGTTTTAAGCTCTCTCTAAAATAGTAGTTTCAGGGTGAACGATGGTCGGCGAAGACGGTGTGATGGCAGGCGTTATCTCCCCCAACTCGATCGGGGATGGCGATGCGTAGCTCCGATGCACCGGATGATTCATATCTTTGTAGATTCGCAGTCTTTTCTTGATCTACTAGATCTGATAGATCTAGCTTGTTGGGATGGCTGATGGTTGATGAGTTTTTGGGCTTGATTGATGGGGCTTTTCTTTGTTAGGGTTGGATCTGTCATTGCCAGCGGTGGCCGAATTTCTGCCGGCGATAGCCAGAATTCTACCGGCGGCGGCTGGAGCTTCTGCCGAGATCTAGAGGGTTTAAAAGCTAGCTAAGGGGCTGTCCGTTTGGTTACAGGGTACTGCGTCTGGGGTAAGTCCTTGGGGTGGGGTGTGGTAGGGGGATAAGGGGCCTTTGGGGGGGGGGGCCTTGGGGTTGGCAGGGAGGGGGTAGGGGGCCCTTGAGGAGGGGGAATGGGTATTAGGGTAATCTGCTCTAGGGGTGCGTTTGGTGGGGGTGGGGGTGGGGAAGTTTTTTAGTTTGACTTTGCCCGTTAAAGATTATTGGGTTGCTGTTCGGTTTTACGCTTGCCGGGTTTTGGGATTGAAATGCCGATGAAATTTTGTGACCTAGCAGGTGGAATGCCTCTGTTCTTTGCACTCCCTTTGGGTGTCGTTTACGCCCTCGATTTCTCGTCTGGTTCCTGTTGTCTTCTTCACTGTTATATTTCTTTATGTCATTGTGTTGTATGTTCGTGTTTGAAGCTTTTAGTGCTAAAATTATGTCTTGTAAGCCTTAGAAAGTTACGAAAAAATTAGGCTGAAGTATAAGATATGTTCTGCTTCAGTCAAATTGTAATTTACTTAGGTTTGATAGGTTAGTTGTTAGTCAGTAATGTTTATTGTAGCTTGTGATGTTATCTTTTATGTCTGTAAAATAGCTGATCTAGCCGGAACGACTTGTAAAACTCCTTTATATATGATACTTTTCTCCTCTTAAAAAAAATAGTGTTTTATGATATTTTTGAGATTTTTTGGGAGTCGGGAACCCCTTGGGAGTATTTTGGTAAGTTGCTATTTTGGTAATTTTACCTATAAAAGATATTTTTGCATAAATTCACATACAGTAAGGTGATTTTAGCGATTCTACTCACGGAACGGCGGTTTTGGTGATTTTAAGTCCGAGAGGGGCATTTTGGCAATTTGGCACCCCAGGGGCATTTTGATAATTTTTCATACCCGGTGAAGGAGGTTCATTTTGGGAGTATGTGTGAATTCGTATTAAGTTATAATATTGTACTGTGGGCTGTGTTCTAATGATTTAATTATTCCGTTTAGGTTAAAGCTAAAGACTTCTAGTTAGGATAATTTAGTTGTGGATCCAGGTAAGGGATTCTATCTGAACCCTGGATAAGAACTTCCGTCCCAACCCTTATTTTGATATCTCGTACTAATAAGTACTCCCTTAATTTACTTATGACTAATGTCAAACTCTGAAGTATGTATTGATATCAGCATGTTATTACCCAGAAAACTCCATTATTGAACCTGAATCAATTAATTAGAAATCCTATGATGCTCGTCTGTTATTGCATCTGAACAAATTTGACAATCGTTTGTATCCGTTCTTCTGAATTGTTGTGCCTAAATTCGATAATTATTGGCAATCATTTTTGTTGTGTATTTGTGATTTTTCTTCTGGAATTCTAAATGATGGCTTACATCAGTATGTTTATTGTTATTGGAACCCGAATTGATTTCGGTGATTTGAGCTTATGTTAATACTCATTGATATTGTTGATTTTTCTATGTTGACCTGAGTATCCGCTATGTGGGGAGGCGGTATAAGGCTGGATTGTTATTGCTTCCTACAGGGAAGAAGGCTAGTTCCTTGACTGATGAAGAGGGCTAGTAATTATATTTTGGTACATCATGCATGTGTACATTTGTGCTTTGGCGGAATGGCATCGAGATCGCCCAGGATCAACGTTGATTTTTGATTTTATCTGCTCTGTATATTGCCATGACCGCTACAGAAATGACTAGAGAGTATTATTTGAAATGATTTGTGTTTGTGTTGAAATCCCTTATGAAATCTTTATTGTATTTTGGAAATGATAACTTTGGAAGTAATCTCTCCTTGATCGTTTTGGAAACCGACAAGATTGTTAATGTTATTTTGGTATCTATTTATGATTATTTTTGATAATTTTGGAAATCATTGAACTGTTCAGATCGCTTGAAGTATTTGAAAATCATTGTCAGACCGATTCTTTTAAATCGTTTTGTAATTCTTTCGGTAGTCCTTGTACGACCTTACTGAGCTTTCAAAAGCTCACCCCTTGTTTGAATCCCTTATGCGGGTGATGATCAGTTGTAACATGTTCAGGAATAAGATAGAGTATGTGTGAGATTCCGATGAGCCCATCACTACTGTGTAGTGAGACCCCTGCGTAGGTCGGTATTGTCAACTCGTTTTTATAAGGATTCGAGTTTGTAAAGAACTTAGGTCTTAATAATTCAAGTTTAAGCAGTTTTGTAATATTGTATGTGAAGAACTGGAGTGAATATCGGATTAAGTGTTTTGAAGTATGTGTTAGTGAGCAGAATCTAGCTTGTTTGATGTGATCCGATAGGGTTAACGTCCTGGGAGTTCGGGTCGCCGGAGCTCCGAATTTTTGGAAATGTTCCGTATCTAAACTCCACTTTTCTTTCTATACACAAAATATAGTGCTATAATACTTCTCAACTCGAGTTTTTTTTTTATAATTATCAATATTGTCCTTGATACTCTAGTGATATGCTTAATGCATCTAACAAATATAATTTCCAATAGTATATAGCTCTTCAATTAAAGGTGATAAAACTATAACTATAAAAAAAAAAAAAAGTGTGAATATAATTCCCCTTGATGCTAAATTTTGACCTCTTTATGAAGTACTTGCAGAAATATATGTAAAAAATAGTTTAAGGGAAAAAAAAGGTGCAGCTAATCAATTAATATATAGCGATAATTAGTTAATGACTCCATGTACTATACACGGTGTGCAATTTTTTCCCATCCACTTAAAAATTAACCACTAAACCCCTCATACTTACGAAAATTAGGCATCTTAGACGGAAACCGTTAAATTTAACAGACCACAGCGTGGTCAATACATGCACTGACTAAAGATTTTTTAAATTAAATAACAATTTTTCCCATTCTTTTATATCCTCTTCACTTCCACTCTCCCCCTAGCAATTCTGCGCACGCCTCTTCCCCACTCCACCCGTCTTACCAGTCTCCCACTCCTTTCCTCCCAACTATCCACTCAAACGTCCCCCCATCAGGCCAGCCCCCCTGCCCCTTCCTTCCAACTCCGCACACACCCACAAATCGACACACACCCGTCACCCTACTGTGCACACACTCACACAACTCTGCACACATGCACAAATGCGCGCACACACACTCTACATGTGTGTGTGTTCTCGATATGCAATGGTGTGTATGCATGTTGGGTCTGTTCAATGTGTGTGCAGTGTGCTACGTATTTTTTTGTGCGTGTTTTGTATGATTGGTCTGTGTACAGTCAGTGTGTCTTTTTTTTTTTGGGGGGGGAGCAATTTGTGGGTGATTGTTTAGGTGGTGGGTGAGGGAGGGGAAACAATGGGGTTTGTGCGTGCATGAGTGTTGATTGTGTATGAGAACAGTGCGATGAGTTTGTGTGTGTGTGTGTGTGTGTGTGTGTGAGAGAGAGAGAGAGAGAGAGAGAGAGAGAGAGAGAGCATTGTGCTTGTGTGTGTGTTTTCGCAGTAGGTGCGTGTGTTTGTGGGTTTAAGGGTGTGTACGTTTGTGTCTGTATGCGCGTTCACTGTGCATGTGTGTACGTGTGTTGATTGTGTTTATGTATATTTATGTGGAATTGAGTAAATGTGTGGGGAGAAAAAGAAGTTGAAAAAATGGTATTATTAGACTTAAATAGGGTAAGGAAATAAAAGTGTTTTAATCATTTCCCTCTATTCATAACGGACTCGTCTAAGGTGCCCAATTTCAGTAAGTGAGGGGGGAGGGGAGGAATCGCACATCGTGTTACAGGAGTCACTAACTAATTATCCCTATATATAGCCTGCAAATCAAAGCCATTGAACCAGATGCACAAATCCCAAGCACGGAATGTACGTTTTTTCTTCAAGCACTAATTTTTTTACAGTGATATTTTCTTACGTTCGCTTCGCATTTAATACTTTTACCTAAACAACATCAATAGCCTGAAGCAAATTTTGCTTAAAAAATAGCTTAAAGCTAATTTTAAAAGCTGATCAAGATTTAATTTGAAAACTTACTTTTGAGAATTAGTCCCAATTATGATCTTAGATTTGAAGCAAACTTTACCTAAACCATTAGGTATAAGGTCGCTGTAACATATCTTAGTCTCTAGTTTCCCTGCTGCAAATGATTTTAGAAGCCTCCCAAGATGTCCCCTCTCCACCTATCCAATCCAAAACTATATACTAAGACCATGTACAGTAACTATCACCTTAGACACTTTATGCACAAGAATATATAGGAAGATGAAGACTATGGATCAGCAAGGAGAGTTGTACGAGCCATCAATATTGTTGCCTTTGCGAGCCATCAATATTGTTGCCTTTGCGCTCCAAACCTAGCAGCAATGGGGACTTCTTGTCAATGAACCTATTATATCTATCTAGCCTTTTTTGGAACTTCTTGGAACATTTCTGCAGCATTTTAGCCTCTTCCTCTTGAGCAGCAAGTGTCTCTCTCAACTCCAACTTCTTTGCTTCAATCTGCCTCCAGATTTTCGCCCCTTGTGGAGAAATACGTATTTGACCTCTTGTCGAGACAACTGGAAAGTGAATATCCGCTTCTCTGAAGAACGAAGATAGTGAACTTCAAGCCAAGTCAAATTGAAATTTTCATGATAAACCATGGTCATTCAGGCTTTTGGTTCCTTAACAAAAGTAGAATTTCACTTGCCACACCCTAAACAAATTAAAGAGGAACAAATTTTTTCATATTTGCCCACAAAAGAGACAAACCCCCACCCAAGAAATCATCGAAGATACTACAGGGACAAATTTACGCTCAAAAGGAATCATGTGAAGAGGAAACATGATAGAAGTATTGTACGATAAGGGTCGAGGTGGCAGCTCAAAGAATTGGACCACCAATCTGAACTCACTATGCGGGAACTGCTTGTACAGATGACATCTATTAGTTATAGAACACTAGATGAACTGAAAAGCTAATTTCCCCCTACTTGAAAGTTTTGAAAAGACGAACTACGCAGTGAATACTATAGTGGCTGGTCCAAACTAAAGGGAAATATCAATATCTATAAGGTACACGAAAACCATAGATGCGACTGAGATACATCATACATCCCAAGCAGTAAAATTACAGTGTAATCGAGAGATGCAGAACAGTTACCTGCGTCCAAGAAAAATTGCTCCATTTCCTCTCATAATTCCACCATCCAAAGAAATTGCGCCATGCTTTATGTAGGGGAGTGCCATTTTCATGTATTCCTTGCTTTCATATACTTGAAGCTCGCCAAGAAGATGATAAAATAAAGTCTCTCGAAGACCTCGACCTGCAGCTGTCGTGGGTAGATGACGGACTTCTAGATCTATCATATTAACTGCAAATCCCATATAACCTAGTGGAGTCTTTCCATTTGGTAAGGTAGGATTGCGTAAAGCAAGCTTCCTCTGGGAATCACCGCTTAGCTTCCCAGTGTATGGGCTGCCAAATAGCTTGCATATTAGAATCTCCAAAAAGTATAGTATCATTCAGTACGCAAGCATATTGTTCTCTCTTGAGCCTCTTTTCCAATATTAGTAGTAACTACCGAAGAAATTGAACCCTGTGGATGACTGGGTGACATTTAAAAAGCTATTTCTGATACCTTATATCCTTGAGGCATATAACTAGGTAACGGCCCTCTATAGATTTGCCTTGTTCAGTTGCCAACTGATAAAAAGCATGCTCATACTTCTGCAGATAGCCTGCAGCTGCATAGGACTCGCACACAATTGCAAGCATTTGATCGTCACCCAAATACTCCGCCAAGATCCTGTATAAAGAGACGCAGAAAGAACAAGTTCCAGGTTACTGTGAACTTGTTCAATCATGAAGGTCAAATAAAAGATAGAATCAAGTGCTGACCTGCTAAGCTCGTTGTTTTGAACTGTTCCGAGAAGTGCAACCACACCAATTACATGTCTTACAAATTCATTAGTTTGCTTCTGCAAAGAAGTTGCTCTCAAGAGATTACAGACAACAGAAGCAGCGGAGTTGCCCTTGCTTTCAATTCGTTCCATCATTTCCTCTATTTCAAACAAATAGCTACAAATTCCAAGGTCCATGGAAGCTGCAAAACGCCATAGAACCACCTTGACAGTTATATTTTAACACTTGGGGTTTCATGTTAAAACATTTTCTCAAGGAAACACTTAACCTAACAACTCTAACCGCAACGCCCTGATAGACCATGTATTTATAAGTCTTTTTGAGGTGTACTGCATTCTAATCCTTACTGCTGTTGAATCTGAAAGCAGAAGTTGGTAACAAGGCAGTGGCATACAAGTCCGCCCCTTTTGTAGTTACCCAGAGTAAACATTGCATCATGTTTAGTTCGATACGAACCTAAAGTAAATGCTTTAACCACGAACATTGAGAATCGATCTGGCAAAATAAATTATCTTTACGAAGCAATTTTTTCCAAGTAGACCAACCTTTAACATGAACACCCCCCCGCCCCGCCCCCCGGTACTCATATTACGTTGAAGAAAATATAATGAATAAAAAAAAAGAATTATTACGAGCTTAGATTAATATCTTATTACAACTCCAAATTTTGAACTTTATCATATTTGTGTGCAAGAGCCCCAGAAGTGAAAGAATTTGTAGTTAAAAATGCTGAAAAGGAGTATTTGATTAGAGTAAGTAGTTTATCTGCACTTTGAATTTGGCTTTACGGCATTAACTTTTGGTCTTTTAGGCTATGATCCACATCAGAGCTATCACTCAAGGTCAAGGGCTATAGGTAACCTTTGAGTCGCATGTTTAAATTGCACAACATACAAAACAGTTAATGGGTAAATGGTGGGTGGCCTTGGCTAACTCCATAAAAGTTTGTGTGTGTAAAAAAGGTAAAGAGTCTATGCACCCATCATCATCTTGTGTATGTATTTATACAGAAAATCAATATTGCACACTTGGTAAAAGCTGTATAGAAGATTATCAACAAAGTTAAAACTAACCTAGGTACTAGACAGAAAGACTGATTTTAAATTGTAATAAGTAGAAATTATTAACCAAGTGGGAGAACCCTAAAAAGCATATAAGAGAGAGATCCCATTGGATGTCCAATCCAAAGGAAAAGCCTTTCAGTTCGACGGGCTACAAGCGGTACTTTAAGCCTCCCAGGAGTGATAACTATCATTATAGCGGCAAAGCAAACACAGTCTCCGCTGATTCCAATCTTTTTGTTTCTTCACTCCAGACTTTCTCTCGCTTGTTTCAGGGAATTTAAAGCTCCAAGGAAACAATTTAAATGTCCTCATAGGCGAGTGAGACCATTGTAAACACTAACATACGAGCATGAGAGGATCTAGTGTCAATAGATTGTTTACAACATATGAACTCATTAACTCCATTCTGGTGAACGAGAGATGATATCGACAATTTTAAGACTTCCATATCAATTATAGTAGAGATGGCTTGCAAAAGATGCATCATTCAAACCTTTCAAGCTAGAAATGTCTTGTTCAATTGCCACCTGCTGATACTGAAGCAATATAATTTTCTTTTCATGCAGTCCAATGAATGTACCACAATTTAGAACATCTTCCTCCAGCTCCTGCAAGGAAGGTTATTATCAAGACGTGAACATTTTGGAGAGGAAAATGTTGGCATCACGAATTAAAAGACTCGGGTTCTTTTCCTTTCATCAGCTAAATCTGTTGCAAGTAGAATGGACATAGATACTTTAGATATATACCAGGCAAGTGTGAATAGCAAATAGCAGTTACTAGATATAGAAGGCAAAGACGCTATCTATGAGTCCTCAAGATCCACCAGTCCACCACTGATATGATTATAACTAAAAAAAATGGTGCATGCAGACCATCTAACATAACCGTACTTATATCTGTCAAACAAATACTTTAGATTAGCCAGTGGACCTTTTGGTCATTCATAATGGACCCAAGGAAGTTTTCAATATTCTTGGCAGGTGAGTCCTGGAGGAGCAAAACCCTTCCGTCTGGAGATCGATACTGGACATCGTCATACTCAGTTGTTGGATTATTAAAGGCAGGCAACTCGTCCAGCATCAAGACCTTAGTTGCTTCCTTAACATTAACCTACACCAGACAAAACAATCAATATAGCACAGACAACAACAATAAAAGTTTATAGGGAGAAGTTGCAACCTGAATGGTCAATTGAAGCTCTGGGTGACAAGAGTGAGCAGCTACAAAGCTGAAGATCCCTTCATATTGAGGAATGGGAATGGCACGTACAATACAGCGCCCATTACTGAAACTGTATCTCACAGAATCGTCAGTTTCCAGTGACTCTGACTTAATCACGAGGAAATGTGATTGGCCACATTTCTCATCATTGTTTATAGTTGCATCAACGTGACCGTTGCAATCGATGATTTCAAAAACTATATTTTCCAATTGTGAACCAGCAGTGCAAAACCTAGGAACCTAATCAGGAATAAAGAAATGGAGGACAATATAGTTAGAAACTCAATTTGGAGAGAACTACTTATTAAGTAGTAGAAAAAAAGAAGAAACTGAAATAGAAACCTCGGATGCAGCTCTCAAAACCCTTTTCTCAATATGAATTTCTTCCTTGAAAACTTCTTTCTTACCAGACAAAACAGAAATTGAAACTGCAGGGAAAACCAATGTTGGGAAAGCATAATCCACCCATTAGTGAGGGAACAAACACAAGACTGCTATTTGTCTAAATTACATTTCCACCCTCTGTTTGGATTAGCTTTTGCTATGATATGACTAATTTACATCCAGAGTTCGAAAAAAATGAAGTTATGCTAGGCCATCATTGGAATTTTTGGGTTTCTATAGTTGCCTAATCCTTACATGGATTTTTCTTCCCAGGCTTTATCTAACATATCCTCCTTAGTAAGCCCCATGCCAGGGCCAGCCCACCACAGCAGGTCCCAGCACAAAGAACAACCCACCACGGGCCCACCCTAACCCATCCCGTCCAGCAGGAATAAGCTACTGCATTTCTTCTCCTTACTGAGGATACTTGACCCAGAAATAGACTGATACTTCTTGATATATGACAGCGGAACCAACCCTCCCAAAAGCTGAAGCCATCTGGATTCAGGAAAGGTGCAACAAAGGTTCTTTTTTAACCAGGCTCCCCATCTGACATCTCCCCCTAAGCTTGGCTTATGCAACATTTACGAATTTCTACTGAGTTGTTGATTGTGGGACAAGATCATTCCAACATTAGCCATTTTCTGTAGTGAGATCTCATGGTATCAGTATGCAGGAAAACCCCACTGGACAGAAATACATACCATTTCTTCCATATCCATTTGTGACTTTCAAAATGCCACTAAGGTCAACACAACCACGAGCGTCTACCTATATCAGCAAAAGTGGATGAGCGATATGATAAATATTCATTTTTTCTCAAAGCAACGTCTAATAAAGAGGAAACATGTAATATAAGCAATTTAGAGGGAAAAAGAGAGGCATAACAACTTCGAAACCAAACATAACCAGTTACCACGACAGCAACTACCCTTTCGCCATTGTCCGCCATCATTGTTACAATTAATTTAACGTAAACTGCCAATTAAACTAACCAATCAACCCGCCGGCCATCATCCAATACCACGTGATCAGGACCATTACTGCCCCACAATTCTTTCAGCTTTGTGATACATATTCCTGCCTAGTTTATTAGCATTGTGCTTATTTTGATAATGAGAGGGCATCACACCAATAATGTACCATGGATTATGACACAGATTAGAAAATACTGTGTCCCTAACCCACAAAAAACTCTTTTTTACCGAAACTATGACAGTACATTATTTACAAAAATACGTACAAAATCACCCACCTTACGGTTTTGACCTAACTTATCTTGGAAACAAAGTCCATCCACATTGACCAGAACTTCTGAATCTTCGTTCACATGATTACCATATGCATCAAAAATCTGAAGAAGGCACATCAAAATGTAGGTAAGAAATGCAATTGAAAATTATTAATAATATGGGCTGCAAAGCACTTTTAAGATCTGGAAAAAACAGATAACCTATAGATGAGAAAAGCAACCAAAAGAAGTTTCGGGGTTCTGTTTGGGTTTTGTGGGTTGGGGGGGGGGGGGGGGGGGAAGAGAACTTTATAAAAGTGACAGCAGAACTCGATCCTAATTTGACAAAATGTCAATTTGTAGAGAAAAGTAAACTGTGTCCAACAAAAATAAAGGATGTGTAAGGCATAGGCACTAAAATATTGGAAAAGTAAAACGAGTCACAAAGATTCAAAACTAAGTCACAACATGAAAATGTAGATCACTTATTGATATCGCATATCTTTTAAAGTCTCCTCTATAATATTAAGTATTTCATGATTTAGAAGTAGCTCGAACAATAAAGGAAGCATATTTATATCCGCCATTATTATACCATGAGAGTAAGACAATCTAATCACTTTTGTCAAAATAATCCATCTACATTCGCTCCCAAAAAAATGTCAGAAATTAGTCATGAGAAATAACATTCTTCAGTGGCCAAAAGGGTACGGAAATTTTTTTAATCGCAAAACAAACTGTCGGCAGTATAAATTGCAGAGAGTATAGCATCACATCACTGTCAACGATATCACCCAGCGAACAATCAGTCAATTTACTCTAAACTACAAGATACCTAAGTTTCCAAAAGGGAAAAGAAATGAAACTTCTCCTGTAACTTCTAAGCCATGCCTTCTGCCTAAGGTATTCTTTGCGTCTTCATCAACATAGAAGTCATTTATCTACAGAGACGGAGGTAATAGAACTGTGCTAAATGATGGGGTGTAGAATATAACGACTACCAGAATTAAACTTTTACCGATTCTGGAAAAGAAGACCTCTAACCTAACTTCAATCCCCGAAGACATGTCCAGAGAACTCTCAGAATACAATTGACAATATAACCGTATTCTGAGAATCAAACCAAAGCTACTAAACAAACTGAAATGGTGACCATGAAGTGTTAAGAATGCGCAAGATACCTCAAGTACAAGCTCCTTAACTAGATGTCCGGGAAGAAACTGCTTTCCATAATCTTCTGGCTGAGCGATAACACGTTGTAATGATCCAGGAGTAACTGATGCAAAAAAAAGTCACGACATTAAACGTTCTCTTAAGAACATAAGTCTATAGTTAATTCTTGTGCTCATCACTTGTATCCATGCGACACTGTCAGGATAAAATATCGTACGTTGACAAGGAATGGCTACAGACAGTAATTCTTCTTTTGAGCATATTGCTAAAGTGGCTTCATATGTTGGCCGAAGCTTGTCCAAGTCATTGCTTTCTATCATTAAATCCTACAAAATTTACAAATTTCACCGCAGAAAATGTATAGATGATTAGAGATCAGCGGCTTCAAAAATGGAAAATTGAAACAGTTCTATAGGGACCTTACCTTAACATTAAGTGCTAGTTTATTTGCCGAAATGACCACGTCCATTCTGTGTTTATGTACTAGATCACAAGTACTTGAACTAATCTTGACCAACAGTTCTGGAATACGTGTAAATGGTATATGATTTTCGAACCTATCATAACTTGCAATGGAGAAAGGTGCCAGACACGAACCAACCCTGTACAGAACATAATTGTTTTACAAATTATTTTCACTGGAATCAAAAGGATTCGAATCAGCAGAAAGTAATAACAATTACAGGTGCAACAAGGTATGTCAAGCTGGATTTTTTTACAGGAATTCTGCTTTCTAACAATGTTACGAATGATATATATTGTTGGGCCCATTCTATAGTAGCTTAAGCTTTGATAGCAGATGGTATCTTAATATGGTATTAGAGCTCTCCTTGCCCAAGGTCTTGGTTTCAATTCTTTTCGCTTTCATATTTTTGGTCCCCCACTTTATAATAGCCAAATATGCATTCTATTTATTTGTGCAATTGGTTGTGGTGCACATTGATTTCTTTCTCTACATGCAACCTGGGGCCTTGCACATGAAGGAGAGTGTTAAGCATGATGGTAACTTTACAAATAACAATACAGGAAAAGAGTATAGGGAACCAAATTGCAATGTAAAGATAAGAAACAGAAACCAAAAAGATAGGTGATGGAGGTTGCGTGAGAACTCAAGATTTAGAACATCAGGTAACTTAACAGAATGCCACAGCTCACTCTTAAGCAGAGTCTCGGGTTTTACTCTTCCCTCTTACAATTAACCCTATTTTGGGACTTCCCATTTATTAGAAGCACCTCTAGTTATCTCCTATTGATTTGTCTCTCCATATGCCATTGGACGCTCGTATGCAGGGTGGGGGTGTTGTTATGGTCTGCCCATTCAAAACAGCTTTAGCTTTTGAGGAATTGGCAACTTGACAAACATATGGAAACGAGTACTAAGCAGGATGCACATTTATCGGTAGTTCACATATTAATAGAAAGGAAGCTTAAGCAGCTCTAGTAATGTATGCTGAAAAATAAGAATGCTTGTATTAGAACCAAAATCTCCTGAAACCACAAATAAAAAATGCCATGCATACGTAACTTCAAGGTTATGCTTTATAATCTGCCATGAAATAAAGTAGGAGTCAAATTGTGAATTGTTAGTTATATCGTTTGGGTTATGCATGTGTCAATTGTCAAGTGGGATATGTGATGCATGAGGTTTGGCAGACGTAGCATAAATAGTATGCCACATTAATTACTGTACAAGTATAAATAAGATGAAAAAGATCTCTCAGTGACAGAAAAAGAGAAAAGGAAATATGCCAATACAGATACCACAGAAAAAAAAAATAAGGAAGAGCAGCACAACGCAAGAACATCCACAAAAAATCATAGTACTGCGAATGGATATCTCAAAGAGGAATAGTAGGTCAATGCACCACAACAATCAAACATGCCTGAACATGGTAGATTAGCTGACCAGCTTAAGCATAGCACAAATTACAAGCATTTGTCAGAGGATAAACGTAACAAAAAGTTAAGTGTATTACCTTACTCTAAAATGCGCACGCTGCACATCCCTTACAATCGCCCACCTCACAGCACCAGACAATGCCTTAACTGTTATACGTTTTACGCATCTACAACTCGGCTCTCTCTAACAAATAGAGTGACATCCATGGGAAATTAGAGTAACAGAGATACTAACTGATTATGCAACATGAAGTTTCCTAGTCACAATACAATGAGAGACAAAACAATAAAGAATTATCACATCACTTACCAGAGAAAACGAAAATTGATACACGCCGGCTTTTTGAAACTGTGGAAATTTGCATCTCAGTGGAAATACATATAAACCGTGTATCCCATTACGCGTTGAAGGTGTTATACGAGTCGAAAAAATATGCTGATCTTGAACACTCATATTTCCAGCCCTGCATTTGACGTCTAGAGTCATTTCAAAGTTCTCTCTTATAATGTACTTTTGATCCAGATTCTTGGATGTACTTGTATCCCTGAAAGAGCTTGGTCGAACAACAGCCACAATTTCCTCGGGAAGAACATGACCAGCGTCAACTTCGCCAAGGGGTAGTTCCTTTAAGAAAACCCAATGTTCACATATAAAACGAAGTATGCTAACAAATATGCTTGGGTAAAGGAAAGGCATGAAGACAATGACAAGAGTACTCCATATGAATGCTCAGATAAGTAGGATTGAAGGACTAACAACAAATTTCCAAAAACAAAAGCACAATCTGTATACTCATCTTCACGCTAACAACCAGGGTGCGTTAATGCAGCTTATATGTTTCAGGATAGATTAGTTAAGTTATAACAGTCAACTAACCCCTCCAATTTCCAACTCTTGACAATGTTTAGCACTCAATAAGTCAATTGACGATGGAGTTTTCTGACGCCGCTTCTCCAGCTGGTCATTCCACTTGGCAGCATCCATAGCTAGACACTAGTTTGAATAACACGAGATTTGAGAACTTACACGGGTATACTGGAATGTAGAGTGAGAATATTTGTAGAAGCAAAATTTTAAACAACAAAAAAGTGAAAACAATACAGACTGTAAGGAGAAAATTTCCTAACCTTTCCGGAGTCGATCACACTGATGGGTAATGAGACAGAGTCACGGATATCTATTTTGGGATTGCCATCATGGTCGGAAAGCAGACAACCTTTTTCACCTGGGATACCAAGTGGCCTTCCAGCGCCAAAGCAAGAAAATAACAATGAGCAGAAAACCTAAACAGAAAAGTCAGTTTAACATGTAGAAGATTACCTACCTGCAAACAAGTCGACACTCCCCTGTAAAAAGAACAAAATTGTGGTACCCTTATCAAGTTCACAGGACAAATTCCAGAGGAACGCTGATGTTGCATCATATGTACAAAACATAACACTACAACATCACTAAGGGCAGAGAAAATATCTGCTATATGCTAGACTCCACTTTGAAGCATTACAAGCCAGCAAGGGATCCCCTTGACAGTTAAAATAATCAGTTTATCACATTGGAGTTAATATCTTCAGTCGGTCCGCTCAAAAAAGTTGGAGACTAATCACATTTAAGGCACAAACACATGAAAGCATCTGTAAGTTAGATTACTTACCACCTGCATCCCCTTGAAATCCTTCAAGGAGAAAATATTCTAGTGTAGCATAGGTATTGCTCTTGTGGCATCCCGCACATGCTCCCTTGAGAACCTCAATCTTCTGCCCTGATTTCCATGACGCTCCTTTCCTCCGTATGACTTTATGGACCCTCACAACTACATATTCAACCGCGGAGTAGTGGGATACATAATTATGAATGAGATAATCATGAACGGTAATTTATATACAAAAAGGGATACTCACAAGCCAATTGTACTAATTCAAATAGAACAAACATATTTGAGAAATAACCATAGAAACTACAAGAAATGATAAATGACATTCTTTGTTATAGCAAGCTTACCATCTGAAGAGATGCCAAGCCCTTTCTTGTTTGATGGACTAAGTACAACAATAGGTTCATCCACGCCACAATCAATCTCCTCATCGTACCGATCGTGCATCTGTAGAATCCACTCTTGATACTGCTTCTCCAGTTGAGAAAGAGTCAATGGCTTCTCTGCTTTGTAGATCTCAACATGCACGTCTACAGGTCAATGTAGTAATTGTCTGATGGTGGAAGATGTAGGATGAATATTGGATACAATTGTCAGATGTTCAAAAAGAAGAAACATTACCTCTCTCTTTCTCGAGAGATTTATTGCCAAAGTTCTTTAAGGTAGCAGCATAAGGATGGTGATGTGCTAAATCGGTCTAGACAAATGCATCAAGCCATCATGAGTAATGAAAAGGAAAGTTGTGTCAGAGAAACGAAAGTAATGGAACTATTTCAACTTGACTCACGTCATGCAAAACAATGCCCGTCTGCAGCAGGGCTCCAAGAGAAATAAACACAGATAAGAAAATAAATCCTCGTTGCTATATTCTTTAGTGTTCAACTGTTCATACTTATTTTCCAGGATTTCTGTTCATAAGGGGTCTGATAAGGTTTGATGCTGGTCAGTTACCTAACACAACCCTCCTCCTCCTGCGGGCTTTGGATAAAGAGGAAGATATTCTTGTAAACAATTTATCCTATGTGTTTAAACGGTGTCGATTTGTATGAATGCACAGGATACCCCAACATAAGATATGGAGCATAAATAAAGCTAGGACAAAATTCAGAAAAAGAGGAACCAGCAAAAGGAATTATAAAAAAACAGATATAGCACATATCTAAACACATTAAGGTTTTGAGGAATTTTGCAATCTTTAGGACACGTACACACATGCACAAGCAAATCCACTTATTGTACTATGAGAAAAATGTTTGTGATATGCAGTAAAAGAAATCCATACCTTTGACGGTGTTGGGTCGAAACCAGCATCAGTCTCTGCAACCAAAACAGTTTTTGCTGAAGCTTAGGAATGATACAGAAACTGTTCTTGGACTTTTACTAGGAAACTAAGCTTCTTTAAGAATGCAATAAATTAAATGGTTTACTTTCATTAATATTGGGAGAGTTAGATAAATTCTCCAAGAATGCAATAACTTTTTACCAATAAAGCATTTAACTCTTAAGCAGCATCTTTTCAGTATTTGAGCCTTATCACCCTTCCTTTGTCTAAGATCCATAAAAGGAAGCCAAGCCTGTGGTAAAATTAAAAAATTTCACTGTTACTGATAAAAGATTCTAATATCGAAAAAGAAAATGCAGTCAAAATGCAAAACCATATACAAAACTAGGATATAAAATAAAAGTAAGTTAAGCATGCATTTTGCCAATCTTTTACCATCAAACAAAACGGGAAACATCTAATGGGCATCCAATATGAAGGTCTATCATTTATGACAATTGAAGTTTTTCCCTATATCATACTTTCCGCCATCCAACAAGTTCCAACATCTTCCTCAATTGATGCCACCTCAACATTCATGCGAAGTTATGATTAGTATTTAATAAATCGGATTTTTCTCTTCAGACATTCAATATGAAAACGAAGATACATGCAATAGATGGTGTAAGTAGAGCAGGCACATTTAAGTTGATGAAAAAATAAGATCATTCGAGCTTAAACAATCAGCCTATTAAGTGGCCTAGATGGGTCAACATGTCAATCGGCACTCACCATGGTCCAACCAACCAATATCATCGGCACCCAAACTATAGTATTGTTATGGAAACACGAAACCATATTGAAGTACCAGGGAGAAGCAGAACTGTGTTATATTCATCAAAATGGAAACCAACATCTGCCCATATTTATTGCGGAGCCCCTTGGTCATCGATGCTAAAGAAAATAGTCGCAGAAACCCAAGTTCACCCCCAAACAAGCCTTAGTAGAAGATAGAAATATAATTGGAGCAACTGAAAGAAGCACAGCCGCATTAACTGTCACAAATTACAAGACAAAGGCCTACTTTATGAAAATCAAGCCTCACGAGCATCATCTTCTAAGCACTTCTGGAGAAGTAAAACTCAAGAGAGAATACAGACGGAAATCATTAAGTATAGTGCATCAGAAACCTAACTATTACCAATCTTTTTTATCAAGCCTCACCTTTGCAGATTAGACGGAGATTTTAAATATTGACCTCAACATATCGTCAAGTGTGAATGACGGGGAAGGAACCAAATAATTTTCCTAGCTAGTACAGAATTCTCTGACATGAGGATCTATGTGATCCAAAAAACAGTGAGTTCCTGCATCAACGTGTATCTAAGAGCTCTTTACAGAAAACTCACCCAGCGAGCATCTGGAAGTAGACGACCCAAGCGCCGGATAGAAACACGACTGAAGCTTTCAAAGTTTTCGGAGATTCCACATCCTTCCTTGTCCAACCTCTCCAAAATCCTTTCGATGCTCTCTTTTCCCTATTATAAATTGCAAAAGGGGAAGAATATCCATGTCAGACAAAAGCACCCATGTGCAGAGGTGGACTTGCATGCGTATCTGTCTTTCTATACAGTAAAGGACGTTATCCACTTTTGAGGCATTAAAGATATGAGAGACGACAGAGATGCATATATTCAGACATTACAGTACCTCAACAATTGGAAGATAAACGCACTTCAAGCGCGCATTTGCTGGTTCTGCTGTTCTTGATCCTGGGGAAATGAAGACCCGCATACTCAATATAACTTATAAGATTGCATTTCATCAGACGCAAACATAATACTATTTGTTAAAATTTATTGGCGCAAAAGAGAGGTGGGTGAACAAGGCTCAGTAGTTGTATAGCATACTTCTCACAGTAAAAGATTAGTAGATTGCTTACTTGGACTCTTTGCTGCAACATTGTCCTGACTGGAGGTGAAAACAAGTTGTAAGACAAACTCTGGACCATTGCAGGAGTGTAAGTTGGTTGTGGCTACCTCCCCACCTTGTATTTCCGCTAAATCAATGCCATTGACCTACAAAAGCACATATCCGGGAACTCTCAGATTTCCTTAAATGGATAGGAGGCTTTGACCTCCTTAATCCCAAAATTTGTTAGGATAGCAATCAAAATCATGCTTATTACTAAGCACTAAAGGACATACTACTTTCAGTTCTTTTTCCAGATGTGGATATAACAAAAAATAGGTGCAATATTATACATGAAACAATTGGAGAAGCATATTAGTCGCACCACCTTCGAGAAACAAAAGAAAAGGCCAAAACAATCAATAACCTCCATTTATGGCTAAGCGCCTATCTGGCAGGTTATCATCACTAATAAACAGCAAAACAAAGCTAAAAATTAGAAAGACCACTTTTATCTAGTTCCATCCAACTTCCCAAAGATACTTTGGTATCTGCCTTAGACAGGACAAAAGTTGAAGGCCGAGAATAGGCAGGCTGCACGGACTCTTTGCTAATCTTATTGATGGACTTCAGTAGCTTGCACTCATTATAGAGCATATTATGGAAGTGGAAGTAAGAATAGTTAATTCCTCAAAAGCTATGCATGATAAATGTGGATCTTAAGTCTGAGTAGGTTTGCTTTAATGTACTTCATGAATGAAGTGGTTGACTTAGTTGTCAAAGAAGTAAAACCAACACAGCAAAGTTCAAAACAATTCGACTATTACATAGTAATTGGAGTTTCAAAAAGAGAAAGTGAAAACAGAAACCAAGAGGCAAAGTATTATATTCACATCTAAAGTAAACAAACAAGGGAAGCACGAGATTTTGAAGGTCTAAATATCAAAAGTTAGGTTAGGGACGTTTTAAGCTTTCTGTTTTTCCCTTATATATCTCATATGAAGGATTACTTTCTTATTATGAATCACGCGCATATCATGCATGCACGACAAACGCGAGGGAATCCCAGAAAAATAAAAGAAGGAAACTTTTCCATCATATTACCTGTATTTCATGCAGTGCATAATCAACTATCTAGTCAACTTGTGGACAGGATGCAGCATAAGGGAATCAACTTAAATCTCTAAGAAAAGCATCCCAAATGTTTGCAGAAAAGATGTCTCAGTCCAAGACCAATCAACACAGACTTGGTAAAAGAAAAACAACTCTTAATCTTCTCATTAACCACTTTATGTCAGAGTGGAGATCAATTATAAACAACTGCAGCCAAAAAGAAAGCCACTTACAATATTCTTGGCATAGTTCAAGCTCTGAAGTATCAGAACTTTCAGTTCACCCGAACAAAATAAGAATCCAGAACAACAATGTTGATGGGTCTAACCTGAAACTCAATTGGCGTGATTGTTCTGCCTGTTCTGGACAGTTCATCACACTGCACAGTGAAATGACACAAAGGGATCAATGTATATTAGTTTTGCAGTGACTGCTGATCTAAACAGAACCTAATTTCATTGTTCTCGACAGGTTAGTCCAGAACATAATGTACAGAGAGAAGAAACCAGGAGTAGAAGTACCTCACTAGACTAACAGATTTTGTTTCTTAAATTAGTCATAAAACTGCGTGTACTCTTTAAAAATAAGTACTTGCAAATAGAAAGCTGCAGATACTTTAACCTTCTATATACATAATATTTGTTTAATGGCATAAGCTATACCAACAAAGAGGCCAAGAATATCTACAGGTAGCCATAATGACAAAGAAGGGCAATGAAAATCCTAAGTCCCAGGCGATAAGTAAGTGATTCCGTTTAGAGTCACTTGCACGATGTGGGCCTTAAGAAAGGACTATACACTTAGATGGAAGGATGACTGTAGCATTGTCTCTTTAGCTCAATGCTTTTGATGAGCGTAAGTTTCTTATTGTGAGTGTAGGACACACTGAACAACTTAATCATTTGCTTTTGCAATGTTTTGTGAATATTGTTGTCGAGCCTGGTTGAGGCCATGTTGAATTGCCAGAAAGGCACTCAAGTAAAGGCTATTGCTTTGAGGTGATCTGTTGACCATTATGGGGAGACGTGACAACTAATTATTTGAGGGTTCAAGCTCCCTTAGCTTAGTATATGCCACCAAATGTTAGTCTAGGAAGCATGAATACTTCTAAATGGGTGATATGTCCATGTAGGATGTGTATCGGATACCCGTGCTTCAGGATACATGCCATATACTTATTCAACATTGCCATATGTGAATAAACAGTTCTTCAGTTGTGCACCTAGCCAATACATCTTGGAAACTTGTGAAAATGTGATTAATCTTAGCTTCCTTTAGTGTGCAAAGGAGTATCCTTACCATTATTGCTGCCAATGCACTAGGCTCCTGCCACTGCAGGATCTAGGGAGGATTAATCTACACAACCTTACCCCACTTTTTTTTTTTGGCTATCACACGAATTAATCCCACGATCAGCTCTTCCAATTATGCGGCCCACAGGGTAGGAATGAGAGAGACTGAAAGGACACTAAATGACATACACCAGAAAGAAAAAAAAAAGATGAAATTGAACGTTGAAGTAAATTACACAATATATCAAACTTAACAATAGCCTGTACGGACTGCATATCCTGCATGAACTCAGCAAGGTATGCTAGAGCACATGAGTTCTCCATACGAAAAAGACTATGGGATAAGAAAAATTACTCGTATAATTAACCATGAAAAGCAATTGTGGTGCAACCAAACCTGAATATACGGAAAATATATGTCTTTTATTCTGCACTGGAGTTGTGATATCTCTAAACTTCTCATCTTCAGCTCAAAAATCTCCACCTGTCAATTTTGTTAGCAAAGTTATAAAATAAAACCAATTCGATGGAATCGAAGAAAAAGATAGTTTACAAACTTCACTGCTGAGATGCTTATGCCAAGGACTAACTTTGGAAGATACAACTAAGGTCGCAACTGATTGAATATATATGAGACCAAAGTTACCTTTGTGAAGCTTCCACCAGGAGATATCTCTAGTTCTTTGTCTGTAGGATCTCTAAGGCCACCATCGGTCTGTCAGAGTAATAACATAAACAAAAAGAACAGAAGGAACAATGGCCTTGTAGCATGACAGTAAAGTGTGAAGCTAACATAATTACCCTCCAAGTCTGTTTCGAAGCGGAATTGCTGAGTAAAGCTTCCCTCTCTAAATATAGCATATAAACTTTTTCCGACTCCCTTGTCTTCGAGGAAACTACAGCACGCCTGCAACAAGGCAGTGAGAAGAGTGAACAGATTGAGCTGAATCCAAGTTTGTACTTAGCTTTTTCTTCAGCGTGATCATTAGGAGAAGTGAAACAAGCCAAGCAGTACCTTCCTAGATGCATAGACGCGATAGAACCTCCAGATCCATACATACCAAAGAAAGGCTGCACTTACCCAAAAGAAGTCAGAATAACAGGATTGACCCAGCAAGAGTAAAATACTTCCACCAAGAAAACGGAAGCTGCAGATTTATCTCGCGTTGGTAAATAGCACATCGTAGACCTGAAGATGAAACTAATAACAAAAGGCCTCACTTTGTCTAGAGTAACACATCGAGTGAGGTTTTGGTAGAGGCTGGTTCAGTCGTCCAGACACAAAACTAGGTAGATCCGACCAATCAATAGCAAAACATAAGGCGGCAAGCAATTCAAACAAGGTGAAAGTAAGTTGCATTCTTAGAAAAATTACGGTTGTTTGGTTAGACAGAAGACAGGTAGAAAAAATCAGCTATAGCCTTTGTGTTACCAAGATCAATGTAGAATAAGGACAAGTAGAAGACAACCGCATACTTGACCACTCATTCACCACGCAAAGATGTTTTTAGATATTGACTTTCCGTAATTTACTAGCTCATATTTCGTGCACATTTTCAATTCTTCCAAATCAAATTTAACTCCCCTTCCCTAAATTTCAAGAATGCCTTTTACTGGCATATTTGTCCATAACAAGGTACCACATTCAATATTTGAAATGCTGACTTGATTCAAAATACGCATGCATATGGAATTGGAGTAATTATTTATACACCATTAAGTATGGAGGTGTGCCCCCTATTGCTTGTCCTCTTGAGGATCTGTGCAGAGAAGCGCCCATCTTTCCCCTATATAAATACAAACAGCAACGGAAAGAAGTGAGCCACCATATATACTGTCGTATAAACAAAGGAAACAAACTTCTGTACCCTTACAATCGTCTAGCATAACTTGATTACAAATTTGAATGCCTTAAGAAGATTCAAACCCATTTCCTACCACTTTGATATAGAGTTTTCCTCGCTACCATCCATGCCGGGGCCACTGTCAAAAATTGATATCCTGTCCTCCCTAATTTTAACACTGCAAACATAGTGATACGATACTCACTGATTAACCATGACAACATCTTTTTCAAGACAATAAAACAAGGTAATAACAACTGAATCGAATAACATAAGCCCAATAAGTGCAGCATTATGTGCCTTAAGCTTTGACAACTGAAACAGAAAACCTGATTCCAGCAAAATCGTGAACAATTAACTCTACCCATTCAAAAATGCATGCAAGGTCCAAGAAGTCAAAAAACAGTATTCCATTCATTGCTGTTGGTACCTCAATTCTTCCCATACGTTCTCCACCATTACACAATCCCAAATGCTAATATCAACTTTGATAAGGCACACTTTTTACTTGATCACCTACATTTTGCCCCAGACCAAATACTTGGCATTAATTGTACATCTTGGCAAATAGGTGGTCATTCTAAAGACCACAGAGGAGTCCAGCCCATGTCAGACACCTTTGCAGGTTACTCATAAGAGCGTGCGTGATCAGGACAGTTACGTGAGATTGGAAGGACAAGCACAAATCTCAGGCATTAAAGAGTACTCAAATGTGTATTGCCATATTTCCTATAACATAGACTTTCCCAATCTTATGCACCTATCATAAATGACAAAAATCAGAACAATGTAAGGCCTATAATTTCCAAGCTACATAATGACTTTAGACTCAAAACAGGGAGCAATAACTAGCCTTTATTAAGAGCATCCAAAAGGAGTCTATGCTCGCTTAATATCAATCCCTCGCTGTAAACAAACCTGAAACTGATGTAACATTTACCAACTGATTTATTTCCTTATTGGTAAATATCATAAGAACCAACATCTTCAGACAACCAAAGGGGATCCCTTTTTTCGACAATAACTACCAACATATAGAAAAATACATAAGGGAAAATACTAAGCGCTAGAACATAATGTTCTCGGAGAACCCCCAGCCTAGGCATGAGATTACTTGCTTGACAAGCAGTATCTGAGAATCTATAATACATGGACTCGGTACGAGTGTCCGAGTCAGATAAGTGTCCAAGTATCGGATTCGTCTATTTTTCAAAATCCAAGATATGGGGACACAGCAAAATATTTCCACCTATTCTTGTTTCTTACTTATTCCGTAGTTTACATAATGTTTTATGGTATGTATATCGTTTTAATTGAGAACTGAGATCATCTCAAAGTAATAACGAACTAAAAGGAACACTATAACATAGCGTTCCTAGTGGCATATCCTACGGGATGTGTCAGACGCATATCCCATACCCATGTCCAAGTGTTGAGTGTCCGACATGGGTACTTCACGCATTTTGAAGAGTCCATGCAACATAGCATAGAATTGAAACCTGGTAATGGAACCTTAGCTGCACCAGTATTGTCATCCCTTACAATATGAGTTAGTTCAAATCAAGATACTTCTGATCCTTGAAACTGCATGCATATAACTATTACAGAAGGGTTCTCTAAGGGCCGACTCCTAGTGCATTCCATTAGCACAACGTCGCATAGAACAGTACGAAATCTATTTTATGTCAGTTGTAAAACAATGAATGGCACTTTGTCTAGTAACTTATATTTACCACCAATATCTCCCTAGTGCAAATTAAAAACATGAAGCTAATGCAACATCCCAAAAAGGATATTGCTTACCAATTCTCTACCATTACCATAAAAAGGTAATATCAACTGTGCATTCTCCCGTTCATCCTACATAGGTTATTCAAAAGCTGTTGAAGCATTACCAATTACGGTGCATTCAGTTAAGAACAAAGGTACATAGAACAGAAAGCCATTTGTTCCACATCTCTGTTCTAAGTCAGAAATATTGAACGAAGTGATACATTTAACCTGAGGCAAGGTAATAGAAAACCTTTCTCTTTTTGGCATAAGTCAATTGCAAGTGAAGCCATACACTAACTTCTTTCGCTGTAATTTTCTTTTTCTTTTTTGCTTGACATAAAAAAGGGAGACTGTGGGCTGAGATATAGAATATCCTTGGCGATATTGTAGTACGTCCTGCCCCTACGAAACCCTACAAGAATAAACATACAGGTCTCGTATACAGCGACCTCAGACATCCATCTTATCAAGCTCGAGTTAGAGCTATGGCTAGACTCCAGCCCATTTGAGGACATAATGGACAGCTAGTGGCCAGGTATTGATAACAAGGGTCTGGTTCCCAAGTGCTTAAGCAAACGTCCTTCCTGCAACCAAAAAAAGTGGGAGGCTACAGAGCCCAATTGTGATGCTTTATCTTACAAGAGGTTGAGCAATGAAACAGTTACCCAAATCGAACTTCAGTCAAATCATCTCTAGAGAAGTTCATCGATGGCATAATCCTAGCTTGGTTGACAACCATTGACAAGGAAGATTAAATTGAATGAAAGACTGGGAGGGGGTTAAAGGAATGGATAGTCAAAATCATATTCAGAGAGCATAGTCCACATATGCCATCTAGCTACTGCAAAACCTATCAATCTGCATAATCTTATAGCTACAATAGCATAATCTGGTTATATGCGACCACAGTCTACATTGCATGATCTAGTAAGAACAAAAATAATATTAACAGTTCAAAAGAATATGTTCCAAACCAACTGGAGACAGTGATAAAATCTATTTATGTCAACTTATTAAGGTTACCAAACTACATTCGTACCTAACTAATCTCCTCCTTTTTGAACCATTCGACCATACTGCTTGCAACGAATTATCCTAGGAAACGAGTAGAAGAAAGGCAATTAACTTTTTGTGCAGAGGCGGTAATACAAATAATTAAAGAAGTTAAAGATTTAAGTCGTTTTCACAAGCTTACAATCAAGTCAGCGAGGGCCGTTTCAAATGAATGTTCCTCAGGTAGCTCCTTTAGCAGATCAGTATCCGGTGTCAAATCCCACATGTTCTAAAAACCCAAAAAAGGAAGTCAATATAAATACTTAATAAATCATTCATAGCACCTTTCAAAGCAAAGAACCCTTCATTTCATTATACTTGCCCCCTTGACTTTAGCAAATTCCAAAAATACCCTTTGAACATCTAGATATTGGATTAAGCTCAATTAGAAACCACTTATCAAATAAGAGTTGTTTGACGAGTCAAAATACGGAAAAAAAAAAGAGCGGTATTCTAGGAATTCACAAGTCCAATAGGACCAAATTAACGCAGGGTGGGGGTGTATCCCACAACCAGACCTGGTAAGTGTCAGCTTCCCTTGAGCCATCCTATTACAAAACAAACATATAATGATCAAGTGTAAATAACCGAAGTAACCAACAGCACAAAAACAATAACAAAAAAAAGTAATAATAATAAAATAAGACAAAAAATTAACACCGCAACGGCAAATAAGGAAACAGGGGGCTTACAAGAAGCCGCAAAATGTAGAGCTTGTTGATCTGAAATTTGTCAAAATAAAAACTCTTCTTGAACCTATTTTCATTAGCATCAACAATACACAAATCTTCACTCTTCCAAACAATCCCTCTTTTGAGCTTTGGCGACTCTGTATTTCTCACAGCCCTGTAATACTCTTGCTTCACTTTGTCCACAAAATCTTGGATGGGCATTTGCGGGCCCGGGTCACGGATCTTCAGGCCCAATGTCAACCCGTTTGGGCAAAGAACCCGGAACTTGTATACCTTTTCCACTCCGTCGCCGTCAATATTTTCGTACTCCGACGGCCTCTTTTTTGCCCGGCTGATGTCGGCACTTTCCGATGGCCTCTTGTTTACCCTCCTTTGATATGGTGAACTATCCATCTATAGTAACCTGAAAAAGGGGTGTAAAAAGTCCTCATTTTGAAAAAAGAAACGGTATCTCAGATTTTACATGGGTAATGTACACATTCTCGTGTGTGCTTGTTTTCGAATCCATGATTGAGAACTGCGAATTTTTCGGTTTTAAAGCTATACTATTACTACATCCTAGTATGCGCGTGTCTGTGTGTGTGTGTGAGTGATTAAAAATCGAAGAAAAGGGGAAAGGTGACAGAAGGGTTATGGCAGTGTGTGCGTGTGCTTGTGGGTTTGAAGATAAAATTCAGCTTCTATACCTAAAAACACATGAATTCTCGATTGTGTGTGCCTGTGGGTGTGATTACTGTGTGTATGTCGGTGTGATTGAGGAAATGATTGATCACCTTAGCAATGATTTGCAAGGGCTCTGTTTGGAATCAATGGGGGGTGGGGCAGAAGAAAGGGTGAGGTTTTCTAGTGTGTGTGTTTGTGTGTGAAAGGATCACTCTAAAAGCAAGAACTGAAGAGCCACCTTTTGACTTTTGTAGTGTTGGCTGGCTGGTCACTGGTGCATGAGCAGAAAGTGTGGTCAGAATTGCCAAAAAATGCACCGGTGTGCGCACTGCGCACCGCCGGCCTTCCCTGTTCCGCCACGTAACCGCTTGTGAACCTAACGGACGGTCAGGATGGAGCGGGTGTAGTGCGCACCACCGGCTCTACTCAGACTCCGGTGGTCGTTTCTTCTGATTTTTTGTACAGGGTAGATGTACGGACGGCTGACGCCGGTGGGACCAGGCTTTTTGACCCCCCTTGATCACGGCCCTACATGTGGATGATGGTGCTGACAGCATCGTGGCCGTTGGTTTGGCATGGATGGTCAATGAGACGATCAAATGCTGTTGCCATGTTTGGGTGTTGGCCACAGTCTTCATAGACTTTCTATATTTGTTGAGTGGGTGCCTTCATTTTCACACTTTAACTTGTCGCTAAATAGTTGATTTGGTACGTTCATGAAAAATCGGATTAGTTGCAATTTGTATAGTTACTTGGTTGTCGCAATAAAGAGATATAGGAGAGGAATAAGGAACAAAAAGGTCATGAAGAAGCCGAACAATCTAAATGATTTCACTAGTGGTGGTTGTCACTGCTCTATATTCTGTCTTTACTAAAAAACGTGTTACAACCAATTGTTTCTTGGAATGCCAAGATGTGGGAAAAGAACTCAAAAATAAATATACTCAGTAGTTGACCTATGGGTCATGGGACAACCGCCCAATCTGCATCACGATATGCACGAAGGGTGAGAGAGTTGCGGGAAAGAAATAAAATGCGTTGTCTTGGTGTAATTTTTTAGAGTGTAGAATTCAAAAAGCAGCATCCAAATGCGGTTGTCGAGGTTTGTGCATATATTGACTCAGAATGTGCACAATATAGCAAGATATAATAAGCAACTGAAAATACAATGGTAACGCTCGAGATTAGCAAGAAGTGCCAGAGTTTTTAGACAATTTATGTTGTTACTCCATTAGGTATGGAGAGGGTTTACAACTGAGCATGCCAGTTGCAGTTAAAATATTTAAGACATATTTGCTTTGACTCAAAACTATGTCTGCAAGATGATCGTGCCACTTTGAGACCAAGAAATTATTTCAGTTTCTCAAGATCCTTGATGTGAAACTGAGTATCAAGATATTGTTTCAAGGCTGCTATTTGAATAGAGTCGGTCCTTGTAACTGTGATTACGACATCATCAACATAAAATAAGAACAACACCACATGAATTCTTTTGACATGAAATAAATAGTGAATGATCTGCATGGCATTGTTCAAAACCAACTAGTATTAACCTCGTGCATTGCACGCGGGCCAATAACAACTAATTAAAAGCTCATATTTATATGTCGAATAATAATAACAAATAATGTTATTTTCACCTTTTAATGAGTTTTCTACCATTTTTAGTAACAATATTAATAACTCATATGTTGAGGTTCTTATTAATAAAACTCACCTAAAACAATATAAAAAATTTTGTGACATAAGAGAAAATACAAATATGAGAGATAATTATATGTATATACAGACATATATATATATTCATTTTATATGACTCGTAATAATTGAGTAAAATGAAAGATTAATTTTGTTAGATTGTGAAAACATATTAGACTTGTGTAAAATATAGGAAAATTTCAAGATTTAAATGAGATATATATTAGAATGGGATATAAATTTAAAATTGTGTGTGTGTATGAGAGAGGAGAGAGAGAGAGAGAGAGATTTGTTTTTAAATGAAACACGATGACATCAAAGAGAGAGAAAAGTAATTAGTTAAATGTCATGCGACATAAAAAGAGGCATGCCAAATAGGAAAGAGAATGTTATATTCTCTCAATTTCGACTATATATATCTATATCTACACTACTTATAAAAGTGCGAATAAGTGTAAATCATTTTTTGGACAATAATGCCCTTCATATATTTTTGAATCACTTAATTGTCATTTTAAGTACAATTAATATGCCTAAAATCTAGGTTCTTTTAACAAGTCTACATTTTTCACTTTAATAAAATTTACAATTAGTAGAGATGTCTCTTCTACTTCTCATGATACTTTTATTTAATATATATGAATTTATTTTAATATCCTTTACAACTTGATGCTTGGTATAGATTTATATTAATGTCATTTACAACATGATACTTAGTGTAGAATAGGATGTGAAACACATGGCCATATCATCTTATATATTAATTTCAACAATTTCTTTTTTTTTAAATGATCCTTAGTTAATAATGATTTTTGCTTACTATAGATAAATTTCACTCTCATTTTCTTTTAACAGATAATTGGTTATGTCTTTTATGTTAGTAATGAAAATTTGGTAATGCACTTCAATGGAAAAGAAAAGGCAAAAAATTGGATATACTTAAACTTTTATGCTCTCTTGTGCTTTGATGTAAGACCTAATGTCATGTGTATGTGCATGTCTGAGAGTGTGCGCGTGTATAATGGATATGTATAATTTATTTTTAGACACAAATGCCCGTAGACACTTTTACATATTACATCAATGCTTTTCAAATGTTAGCACCTCGGTAATTGCTGGCTTATCTCAAACCGCTAGCACGTTCCTTTTTCATGTAAACGACTCTACATCTTCATACATCTCCTATAATTTAATTATTAAAACTTCTCTGTCTCCGCTATGTCAAGTGGCAAAATGAATCTATATCCAAAGTTGCTTAGCATAATGAAGGCTAATATCCTTTTTGAGTATAATGAAGGTTAATATCATTTTTAGTAACTTAATTTTATATTCTTAATCTTAGTTGCTTAGTATAATGAAGGCTAATATCCTTTTTGAGTATGTAAATTTGAAATAAGTGTTGATTTAAGAGTTTTATCTGGCTCCCAATTCTATAAAGGTAAGTTTCCTAAGCTCTTCTAATATTTATAAACCTTAACTTTTTTAGGATGAGGCATGATAATTATAGGGTCTATTTTAGGTGTCAGCTTTTACCATACATATCACTTATTATCAGCACCAAGATTCTATTTTTTTTGCCGGGAAAAATTGTTCTTGTAACTCCCCCGAAATCCAGAGTTTCGTCGCCCCGAACTCCCAGGTCGTTAACTTACCGGATCACATCAAACCTGTCAGACATGTTCACTAACACATGTTTCAATTCATCTAATTCAGTATCGACTCAAATTTTTCAAAACACTGGATCATAACTGCTTAACTTAAACTAATACGACTTAGTTTCTTCGCAATTCAAATTTCATAAGATCAAATAACAGTACCGACCCACACAGTGGTCTTACTATACCGTGGTGATGGGCTCATCAAAATATCACTCAGTCTCCAACCCATTCCCGAACAATCTATTACTGATCATCACCTGCAGAAGGGGATTCAAACGAATGATAAGCTTTTGAGAGCTCAGTAAGGTCGTTTAAAGTAATCTCAGAAAGAGTTACAACAATTCAAAGACAAACAGTTCAGGGATCTCAAACAATTATGCTCAGACATTTTTGAAGAATAAATATAGATACAATGCACATATATTCAGAAGATACTGATCATGGGTAGTAGCAATGCCATACAGGCAAGGCTCAGAAAATGTACACATGCATGATGTACCAGAATACTAGTCAATTTAGGTAATAGCATGCGTTCCACGCAGGATTCAGACCAGCCTTATAACGGCGGCCGCAGAACAGAACAGAATAGATTCCCATGTAAGTATACAGAAGATATATATCTCAGAATCAATACATAAACCAATGCTCAATATGCAATAAAAAGTGAGCACCGACAGAAGTTAAATAATTGAATCAGGCTCAACATCAGGGTTTACTTGGCAAGAACATATTGAAATTAATGCATACTTAGAGTTCAACAACGGTCATAAATAAACAAAAAGATAATTGCGAAAGCAAACTGATGGCTTGAGGTTTGGACAAGAACCCTTACTTAGATCCGTAGTTAAATTAGCTAACTGGAAGTCTTTAACTTAAACAGAATGATCAAATCATCAGAACATAGTCTACAACACAATATTATAACTTAATATGGACTCACACCTACTCCCAAAATGAACCTCCCTCACCGCGTATGCAAAACTACCAAAACGCCCTTTAGGTGTAAAATTACCAAAAAGCCCCTCTCGGACTTAATTCATCCAAACGGTCTTCTCGTAAGTAGAATCACTAAAATAAGCTTCTCACATGTTAATTTATGCAAAAATATCTTTTTTAGGTCAAATTACCAAAATATCCCTTTAGGGGTGGTAAATTACCAAAATATCCCTAGGGTTTCCGGCACCGAAAAAATCTCAAAACATCTTAAAATGCTATTTTAAGTATCCTGATATCATTTCCAGGGCGTACATCTCATAAAATTATCTGGAGTTACAATTTTGTACTTTGTCTAATTTTGATCCCATATATTTATAAAATTTTGATTAAAAACTGCCTAACTTATTCCTACATTTAGTGACAATTACAGTCACTATTCACAAATTAACACCCACACTAAAATACCTTAAATGCACAGACTCTCTTCTTCCTCTTCACTGCCGAGATACCCATCACACACACGCACACACACTTCACAAACACACACACACACTACCTCAATTTCAATACACCAAAATCCCCAGGAATTCACTAAGGGTGTGTTTGGATATATGATTTGAACTGGGGATTTGATTTCGGTAGGGTATTTGTAAATCACTTGGACAAAATATCTTGTTTGGATAGTTCAAAAGGGAATTTTTGAAATTTCGGAGTGATTTGAACTGTGGATTTGAGGTGACCAAATCCACAGTTCAAATCACTAGTTTGAACTAGTTATTTGTCAAATCCACTCCAATTAGTAATTTACAAGCCCACAATAACCAGTTCCTTATTTTTTAGGAATCTTGCCTCCCACATTTTTTAACAACATTTTATTTCCTTTCTTCCAAATAAGATATTTCAAAATGATAGAATTTGTAAATCAAGGGATTTCTAAATGAGGGCATTTAGAAATACCCAGTATTTCAAAATCTCATATCCAAACACACCCTAAACTAACTTAAACTCATCCACTTACACACAACTAAACACATAGTTTGCACACATAATCACACCAGTGAGATACACACACTGAACACCTCAAGAACACACACAGCCAACACCCTCAAACACACACACTGGACTCACGCAGACTTATCCTTGGCTATCCATACTCACCAAAACACCTCGATTACTCATTATATTTCACAAAAACACACCAACACATATGATCAAACACATATGTACACACACCCCCATACCGGTAACACACGCATACTCACCCATACACAGTCACAACGCCACACACAGAACACACGTCAAATTTCTCAATAACTCGCTGAAATTCATCCCCTCCCCTCATACTCACACCTTGACACGGAATTACGCAATTTACACACATGTATAAGTTGAAACACCAACATGAACACCACAGGCTTCCCCACAGTCCAACCATCTTCACGGCAACTCCATCCCTTACACGAAGCTTCAATGCGCTGTCAAAGTTGAAATTTGCAAGTTGGGAAGGAGGGGGAGGGGTTACCTTGAAGCTTCCCCTGAGAATCTCCCTCTATCTCTGCCGAATTCTTCTCTGTTTTGCCCTCTCTGTTTTTCCCTTCCCTTCTCTGTTTCTTTTCCTATTTTGGGTCTGCTTTCTATTCTCTTGTTTTGTGTTTATTCTTATGTTGTTTTTCCTATTTCTTCTTCCCGGATTTTTTTTCCTTCTTTCTTCTTACTTTAATTCCCTAAAGATCTTATCCTATCCATATCCTATGATAGCCCTTCAAAATTTGACACATCATGCATATTTTAAAGAATTACAAATTAACCCCTCAAGTTTTCATATTTGCAAAATAGCCCCAAAGTTTTGAAAATTATATTTTTGTCTCGAAATCATTTTAAACTTTGATACCTTACTAACACGAGCATTGCTCAAAATTATCGCCTGTTTATTTTTTCAGAGCCCAGATGGTTATTTAATATGCTCCCAAAGTTCAGGATATTATATTTCTATAGATAACATTGTGGGATTCAAGCCTTTACTTTTCAGGATGGAGTATTTTATTCGATGTTAAACAACTAACATGCAATATGATTGTCAGAAATTGTGTCTAAGTCATTAATAAATTTGAAAATATCCCATGTACTAGATTCGGAGGGCTATCGAATATAGAGTGAGACACCGAACCCTCCAAAACAAATTTATTAAGATATTATTATAAAATTGTGAATATGTAAACGTCATTTGACTACGTGTACAATTTAAATATTCTATTCTTATATATGTGAAGTCACTTTCTCGCTTCTAGAAATTATGCCTTGGAGGCTTAATCAAAGAGAAAAGTGAATGAAAATTATTGCTAAGAGCTAAAAAATAGATTAGATAAGAGAAAATTCTTTGTAAATCATAGAAATCGAAGAAACCTATTTGTAACCATGCAAATATAGCTATAGCCGAGAAAATAACATATAAAGTTATGATTTCAATTATTTGCTGTTGAGAAATTATCCCACAATAATTTTTTATTTAAAAACATTGAAGTTACATGTCAATGACTGATTTATAATGAAATAAGAACTACAACGTGCTTTAGGCCCTAGCCAGATACTTCTTCTTATTTATAAAACTGAGCATGTTTTTTGAAATTTTTATGGCATCATTATGATTTCTAACTATTTTCTAAAAGCAAAGCACATTATTGTTTCACAAATCTGATATAGTAACCATCATTTATACTATCTTTTGATTCTATTCTTACTCCAAAGTCCTATCACTCATCCACTTGATTTTTTTTATACCATCTCCTTATAATTTAATGAGAATAACAACCAATATTCAAATCAGAGACCGCTTGAAAATTATTGAGATAAAATACACTCAACTATAGAGAACCATACTTGTATAAATGATACGAATTACAGTCAGTCCATATTAGTAAAGTATTTATTTTAAGTACACTCACGAGACCCAAGGAAAAATAAATCAAAGTTCTTGAAGTAAATGTAGTGAAGAAAATTTTGGCATGCTATCACCTAAGTAGAAAAATTAACGAGACTAAATAGTATATAAACATTCACATTAACTAAAAATGGATATCAAGAAGGTCAAAAGTATATACTATTTAGCCTAAGTTAGCGTTCGATAAAAATAACTATCACAATCTTTAATAGATGAAATAGTTTTAGTATTAACTAGACGTCCAACACTCTAGCTATATTGATACAATAGGAATGTATATCTATATCTCTAATATTGGTACAGTGTTTTATAATTTACTGGTAGAACATGGGAGGCGTTATTAAAATAGTTTGGCCACTAGGTTTATCTAGAGAGACTGTAACCCATGATATCAGCAGGCTGTTGTTTCATGACTTGATAAATTTTGACATTAAGTTATTTTTTGATCTTACATGTAATATACATTGTTGAAAAAAGTGACTGCCATGCTTCTTCCATGTTTATGAATGCCTTCTATGAGCAAAATATTTTGACTTCGCCCGTATTCTCATATGTTAGTTGCTTAGCAACCAATATGTTAAATTGCTTATTTACTTTCTCTAAATTTTTTACTTGATTTTTATTATGATGCATGTTGATGTTTCTAACTATGAACCCTTCAAATATTGATGTTCACGTGCATCGCATGTGTACTCAACTAGTATGTGTGTGTGTGTGTGTCTATATATATATATATATATATATATATATATATATATAGGTACCAATTATGTGAAGCCCGTCGAAGTCCATAAAGAGACTTGTGTAAACGGCAAATACATTGCTCCCCTTTCTAGCAAATCCTTGTGAAATCTTCATATAAACTTCTTCGTGCAAATTGCCATGAAGAAATGCATCACTGGCGTCCAATTTATGAAATTCCCAGTTGCGAGGCTAAGTAACATATAATAAACAACAAACTGTAACTAATTGGTGGTAAAGTGTCATGCAAAATCCACCCCTTCAACTTAAGTATATCATATAGAAACCAACCTCACCTTGAAGCCTTCGATACTGCCTCGGGCTGAGGGCCGGGATAGGTGATGCGCTCGAATTGGCATCCAAGGACACCGTGAATGCCGTCGGCAAACCTGATGAGGAAGATGATGCTGTGACCGTTGTCGGCGAACTTGATGAGGACGGTGCAGATTGCGCGTGCTCATCAGCTCAGCCACTGCGGTGACGGGATGCACTCTAGTTGGCTGGGTAACGCACCAGTTCATGGCATTGTTCTCTGTTGTGATTGGATTTCCCACAGTTGGCACAATGGAGTTTTTCCCCGTTGCCGCTGGTCCAGTTCTCTCTGCTTTGTCCCGTGGTTACAGCATATGCCCTGGATTGGATGTCTCCAGCCCGTTGTGTGAGCAGCATTGCGGCTTTTAGTGATGGTAATCTGGTTGCCGCAACTAATCGTTGCTTTTCTTCTTAGACTGCAATGGCGTAGACCCTGACCAAAGTGGGCAGTGGGTCTACACCCAATATTTTGTGATCGTACAGTGCTGAAAACATTGTCTGTCAAGGCCCATAAGAAAGTCATACACCTTTTCCTCATCTCGTATCGACTCCATCTTCTTTATCGCACCACATGTGCACCGCATGTATAGACATGAATGGGATTGGAAGCCTGCAATGCAATTCATTCCAGATGGATTTCAGTTTACTGTAATAGGACGAGATTGTCATTTTCTCCTATTGTATAAGGCAATGGCACGCTTCAATTCGTATACTCGTGAAGCGACTCCTTGAGTGTAGGGCTGTTGTAAGTCTAACCAAACTTCACTTGCAGCATCGATTGCGTTACTTTGGATCTCTTTAGCAAGCACATTTGTTGGCCAAGATAGAGCAATGGCATTGCACTGTACCCATGGCTGAAAATTTCGGGAATTGACGTTCGGTTTGCCTATGGTTCGGTCCACGAACCCTGCTTTATTTTTGGATCGGAGTGCATTCAAAAAATTATGCATCGAGGTGAAATAGTTGTCACCGTTTTCACTGAGAGGGTGTGTTGCAAAAATCAAGCCCGATGGTCTTATGTAGACAAATAATATGGTGAGCCATATCGATTACGGCACTTGATGGAGTACTCGTAACTGACATCAAGCCTCCACGGTTGCTATTTGTCATTTCCTTTGTCATTACTGATAAGAAAGAAAGAAAAAAGAGAGGAAAAAAAAAATCAGGTTTTGGTAGCTTCTCTAATACCACGCAGAATTGAACTCTTCTATGGAATAATTTCATTGAATCACAAGTTTCATCTTATATGTAAGTGTTAAATCCTTATAAGGAATGAATTTCATAATCAATGCCTAGTCAACAATCTAAAGCTTAGTCAACTATTGTACAGTAAGAAAATGATAAATCAAGATCAGTGCGTTGTAAACTACTGTGCAGTAAAGAAAGGATTAATCAAGATCAATTCCTAGGCAGCTATTGTACAATAAGGTAAGGATCAATCAAAATATCCTTCAATAATCACCAGCCAAATCTTCTCTATACACGCCTCCTCGGGTTATTATGAGGACCAACTTTCTGGGGAGCTCGCGAACAGAGGTGGAATACAGTGTCAAATCTGGGTAACGGATGCTATACCATCAATCCAAAGAGAAGCTGAAACTGTGGTCTTTGAACATCCCTCTAAAGTCATCTTTGTAATCTCTCAATTGCTTATTGATCATCTTCCATTGATAACAGATTTGGTTAAAGTTCAAATCTCACAAGATAATCAGTGTCCTTTCTGCCACAATGATAGTGGGTGTGTTTTCTAGTTTCCGCGGTCGAGGAGTGTGGTTTGAGAGCCGACCTGGACTTTTGACCACAGCCTCAATCCCATCCTATAAGGAACCTGATAGCCTCGATCAAGAAAGCCTCGCCGGTCAGCTCCAGAAATAGGCTCGTACAATTTTCACCCTTCTTTGGTATATATCTGGCTTCACAAGAAAGGGTGTATCTACAGGGTTACCCTTTTAACCCTGAAAACTCAGTCCAAAAGCCACAGATATGGCCTTTTTCTTAGCCAGAATTCTTTCGGAAAATTGGATACGGCAATTAAGTATGAGCTTACACACACTCTTCATCAAGGCTCAACACATGGTGGTCCAACTGAGTTTCAGTTCAGACTACAATAGAGGAACTTTCTGTCTGAAGGTTCAGTTTATAATAAAGAGAGCCATTAGCCTGGAGTGGGTATTCAGGCCCTACATTGTAAACCAACAAAAAAAGAGTGGCACCCACATTCTCATCTTCGATTTCCTTGCAAAATCAGGACTCCGAAGTTGGAAAATTTGAATATTTTCCTTTTTACCCAAAGGATACATGATTATACAAAATTTGAATGAAGAAATAATCTAGATTAACAACACGCCACAAAAGATAATACGAATATGAATGAAAAATGAATATCGACTGACAACAGGAGGCCACAAGATTTTCAAGATATGTAGTATCAAAATTATTAAACAAAAGGTAATCTAGAGGCAACATCACTAGCTCTTGGAGGTGAGCGTTCTTTTTATTTTTTTGGCTGGATCAATTGTAGAACTGTTGGAACCACCTTGAACAATAAGAGATTGGGTAGAAACACTTCAAAGTTTTGAAAGTAACTAGTCTTCCAATAGAATCTCGTGATAAAACCAGGAAGAGCAAGACCATGTAGTGAACCTCTGCCGAAATATAGTCACGGAGGAAAAAATTGGAACACCTGGTAAGGTGGCACCAGCATCAACGATGAAAACGTTTCCTGAAACGTACTGTGTAGTCGTGAATCAAGTAGCGTACAAGTGACGTCAAACGTTCTCATAGGGACAGTTCTCAAAGCCACTTTACTGAGCCAGTCTTTTTGCATGAGTCCCTCGGTGATCTCGGATTTGAATAGTTCGAGATTTATTGAATTCACTCGTATGTTGTACATTGCCAATTCGATAGCCATGACCTGTCATTGTCATTTGAGCAAGCAAGAAGGTTAAAAAGAGATAAAAAAAGTCCAGTGCCAAGTATAATAGACAGTATCTAAATTTCAATGAAGTAAGCACTTCTGATTACATGAAGCTTATTCTACTTTGAGGAGACAAATGGCACATTCATGGGCCATTTAGCAGCTAAAGGAGACTTTTTAAAGGCCAGAAGTAAACAAGAGACGTTATTAAGTGAAATCCCGGCAATTTTCATATGGACATCGAGGTGAGTCTTCTCCACCAAACAAAGGGATGCTAGTCTAGTGAAAGTTCCCATGAACAAAGTAATTTCTTCTTGAAACTTCTCATGAACGAGGTACTTTCTTATAACTAAGAGGTTGATAGGAGAAAATGAAGAAATCATGCACAAGCGTACTTGTCATTAAAGAAACCTGTACATGAGAGCATGATTTCCACAGTTTCTCCAAGAGATGATCACATTAAACAACTGTAGAGATTTGAACTACATAACCTATTTTTACCTATGTTACATGGACTCTTCAACAAGCGTGAAGTACCCGTTTCGGACATTCGACACTTGGACATGGGTATGAGATATGTGTCCGACACATCCTTTAAGATATGCCACTAAGAATACTTTATTATAGTGCTTCTTTTACTTTGTTATTGCTTTGAGATGATCTCAGTTTTTAATTGAAACAATATGCGTAACTTAAAACACCATGTAAACCAAGGAACAACAAAAAAACAAGGACACGTAGGAATATATTGCCGTGTCCCCAAGTCATGGGTTTTGAAAAATGGATGAATCCGACACTTGGACACGTATCCGACTCGAATACTCGTTCCGAGTCCATGTAAAATAAATTTTTACTCAGTTTTCCATTCAATTGCTACTGCAACTGTTGTGCTAAGAATCTAACAATAACTTAACACAGTCTCTCTTCTCGTTCTTTACAAATACTTCACAGAATAGGTCAGGAATTTGAAGAACCAAATCTTATATAAAGTATCCAAACAGTTTTAATCTAGAGCCATTTTCTGTCCAGTAGATGGTTAAATGTCCTTGAAAGCACCAAAACAGTTACTTAGAACATGCTTTATCTTGGTGCATAGTAGATTCTGCTGCTTAATCTAAATTGCAACCTTCGATATGCGTAGAAAATTAGACAACACAGATATAGTAATACATCTAATGTCACCACGTCTACAAGATTGGGCTTGCTTATAGATCTTGGAGTCACAAGTAAGGACACAAGTTGCTTCTTTGTCAAGCCCAAGCTAGCTATAGCTCACTTCAATGGTAGTAAGAGCTAACTAAGAATACTCATGATGAAGAATCAAACTATACAGTGCTGAAAGGTTTCTAACCATTACCTAGTGTTCCTTCCTTGTACTCCTAACAAGATAATAGTAGATATCACATGATGGGCTTCTTTTGCACCCAACGAATTCAATGTTGTGGAAACTTCCTTTCTTTTATGACAAGTATCTACTATCAGATCTCACATACTTTCCTTCCGAGTCCAAAGCATCTAGTGAGCTGCCTTTATCTTGAACTGCAAGGCTTGACTTGATTGATGTGGGACATAATAACGTCTAACTACCCCAAGATGTGGACAACTTAAATTGGGTAAAAGTAGAGTAACCTTGCTAATTAGGGGGGAAATTGCCTGTCCAATAAAAGAACCAATTCACTGTGAGGTGAGAAGCCCACGTGGATGCCATTGAACTGCAAGGATTTTATGATGTAGGCCAAAAATGACTTCTGATGAACACTCAGGGCCGTTTGAGAGGGTTTTTTTTTGCTCTTTTTTTTTTCAGTTTTGAAAATTGGAAAAAATAGGAGTGTTTGGTATCACTTTTTTTTTTCAATTTAAAAAGTGTCTTTTTAAATTGTAGAGTAAAAAAAAAAAGAGGAAAAAGCTCTTTTCGTTTTCACTTTAATTTTTTTTTTAGACCTCCATCACAACTCACCCACCGCCGCCCGGTAGCCACCAACAGCCACCTCTGGCCTCCGGCAGCCACCACCGGACGGCGGTGGGCGGTGGCCACCACCGCCGCCCGACAGCCACCTCCGGCTGCCGGCAACCACCACCGGGAGGCAGCCACCTCTGGCCACCACCGCCGGCAGTTACCTCCGGCAGCCACCGCCGCTCGACAGCCACCTCTGGCAGCAAGCAACCACCACCGGGCTGCTAGTGGCCTCCGGCCACCACCGCCAGCATCCACCACCTCCGGCCGCCGGCAGCCACCTCCGGCCGGCTGCAGGCGACAACCACCGCCGGCCAGCACCACCGTCGACCACCGCTACGCCCCACTATCGCCACAGCAAACCACCTCAAAAAAAAAAGTCAAAATAAAAAGGGTTACCAAACACCAAAAAAAAGGGTTATCAAACACCCACTTGTTTTTGTAAAAAAAAAAAAATTAAGCTGCTCTTTAAAAACTGAAGACAAAAAAAAAAGCTCTGTCAAACAGAGCCTTAAGAACCAGAGAGTAATGGTCCAAAGCTAGGAAACATTTATGTCCACAACAAAGTAGGGCCCTCTAGAACTTAAACTAAATGGTTTAAGGGTGATCTTATCAAGTTCATTTTCTTCCATTTTTTCATTTTGTATATAGCATGGCGAAGATCCGTGTTAATCGGTTCCACCTCCACGTCCTTGTTTCCTGAAACAAAAATCTTAGATTTTTTTTTATCTGTACTTCTTTCGGCTTTACCATATTTTTGAAAATACGAATAATGTCAAACAAGATAACTAATCCAACTTTTGGCGCAGAAAAGTTACATGAAATGTCAAATATTATCACCTTACTCAAGGCATCAACGCCTGCCTTTGAAGCAGCATAGCCAGGACTTCCAGGTAGCTGTCCAGGATTAAGACCAGCAATAGAAGAAATGTTGATCCTCCCAGATTAACATCACGCATACGTATGCTAATATACTTTGACACCAACCATGATCCTGTTAAGTTAGTTTTGAAAAAATCGTTTCATTCTTCCTGAACTGTTTTAGGAAAGAGTTGGAATCAAATCTAACTTTAGGGGAAGCAAGTAATTTGAGCATAAGTTAGTGTCCAACAAATGCAAAAGTTGATGTTCATTTACCACCTTAATTCGTATAAGTGAGCCAACTTATTTTCATCCATGGTCTAACAAATTCAAGCTTACTTATTCATGCAATGTGAGCTTCCCAATGATCCTATATGAGAAATTGAAATGGTCCAAAGTAAAATCAAGAAGAATTAATAATGGCAGTAGTGATGCAAAAGTGTGGAAGATGGCTCCTTCGTGTGTTACCGTCACTAGTCTATTTGGTAGGATAAAATTGAAGGGTCGGAGCTTCGTTTACATTGCTTGCATTCCTTGACCTTGAGTCATCCTTTTCTGGCTCAAGGAGTAGCTCCTAGGTTGGCTGTGGCATTTGTACATTATTGATGATATACACCCTATGGAGGGTTTATGTGGGCTAGACGTACACAGCCTTACTCCCAGGGGTGGATCTACACCTGATGGAAGGTGGGCTACTGCCCACCTTGACTTCTGGGAAAATGTTTTCTTTACTAGCGCTTGATGATAATTTTTGTGGAAAATGTGCATTTAAGAGCATTAAGTTAGACTTTGACCCTCTTATTTATAAGCAAATTTTACAGTGACTAAATTTTTTACCACCATTACTTCTTAGCTCTGGCTCCTCTGATGCTTACCCCGCTTATTAGACAGAGACGGTTCCGGTGTTTCAAACCCGTGTCTCACAATGAAGTGACTTTTACTCTGCACCAAGGCCCGCCGTGCGGGTAGAGAGGTACATACTCAGCTGTCTCCTTTTCTTCCTCAGTTTCTTTTTTTTTATTTTAATTCTTTTGTTTTGACCTGGTTCAGTGTGTATGATAGGTCATTTTCTTTCTTCCTTTCTCTCAATAAGAAATTGTAATCTCATTTGTTACCAACATTTCAAAATATGCTCACAACAATCAAGACTTTTCTTTTAATCATTCTTAAGTAAATCAAAGCACAACACCCCTCTCCAAATATTTTGCAAGATAATTGACCAAATCGCAGCCAAAGTGGCTAATAACAGCAAAAAGAGTCGTTCAACAAAAGTCGATATTAAAAAATAGTGCTAATTATACCTATGTCCCTGAGGTTTGGTGGTAATTACAGTCAAGGACACAAAGTTTCAAAATATAACATTCCGTGACCAAAAGTGTTTCAAATGTATCACCCGTGTCCATCCGTCAGGGTTCCGTTCAAAAAGTGTACTTTTTGTATGATGTCATCAATATGTATTTTTAAAATGACGATACTACCCCTTGTACTGTATATATTAAAAAATATCTGTTTATTATTATATATGATTTATTTATCAGTTTTAGTTTTAGGATTTTGTTGAAACCCTAATTTGCAAATTAGGGTTTTATGTTCTCTCTCCTATTGCTAGTGAATCTGAAGTCCCCGCCGGCCGTAGCCTCCCTCCCCCGCCCCCGCCGTCGGCACTCCCTCCTTCCCCGGCCCCTCGCCGTCGGTAGCCCCTGTCCACACCACCCCACCACACCAGCAGCCTCTCCCCGCACCACCCACCATGTCGACAGCCTCTCCCCGTAGCACCCCACCACGCCGGCAAGCCCCTCCCCGCACCACGCTGCCGGCAATCCCTTCGCAAACCCACACAGCCGACAACTCTCTCTCTCTCTAAAACCCTATTTCGGAAACCCACGATCCAGCTGATCTCGCCGATCTCGACAATCCCTTTGCAAACCCACGATCCCGGCAATCCCTTCGTAAACCCACAATCCCGCCGATCTCGCCGCCACCACTGGCTGCTGCCTCGCCATGGCTGGTTGGCCGTGATCTCACCGATCTCGTTTTCTACGTCGCGGTGGGGAATGGGAGGCGCAACAACTGGAGGGGTGGAGGGAAGGTGGTAGCAGCGGTGGAGTGTTGTGCGGGGTGGTGGGGGAAGAGAGATAGAGAGAGAGAATTAATTTAAGAGAGAGAGAGAGAGAATTTAATAGAGAAAAATTGAAGATAATGGCATTTGAATAAATAGGGTTTCATGTGGTCCCAGGGGCAAATCAGGATTTCAACTTTTATTTAGGGGCAACTTGGTCTTTTTGTCAGAACCGTTAAGTATTTTGGTATTCCGTTTGTCAATGGACATAAGTGTTACATTTTGAAACTTTGTGTCCTCGCGTGTAATTATCCCCAAACCTCAGGGACATAAGTATAATTAGCCCTAAAAAATAAGCAACAAACCTACCACATTAATTAAAGTAGGTCAACCAAATTAAAATATATACTAAAAACAACCTTTACCTTCTGTATCAATATTTTAAGTAGGATGGGCTAAATTCACTTTTTTTTGGCTAAATTAACACCTTTTTGTTGCTTATAAAGGCATCAGTGACACTTTTAAACCCCTTCAGTGACAAAAGGGTGTGGTTTAGCCTTATACCCTATTTAATTAAGATGCATAAAGAGTGATATAATCAACACTTTTACAAGAACAAAAGTAGACCAAATATAAAAAGAAAAATTCAGGATAAATTATGCAAACGGAATTTCGGTTAAATTTGAAAACGCTGTGAATTACCTATAACACCAGCATTGTTGATCAGGGAATCGATACGCCCAAACGCGCCCATGTGCGCTGCACCGACGCGTCGATCGCGGCCCCGTTGGCGCTGACATCGAGCTCGACGGCCACGGCTCATACGGAGTTCGGCTGGGCGGGGCTCGGGTGAGTTGGTTACTCTCATCGCAGAGGGCCTGGAGAAAGAAAATAAGCAGATCGTGACAAGCACCAACATCACCACTTGGTGAATTTTGCGGCCGAGAAATCTGTTTAGAGGGCTCAGATGGTGGAGCTGAGCCAAAGGCTGCAATCTTGAGATGATATTCTCAATTATGCAACTAAACAAATTCAAACAAACTCAATACCAAAAAAAAAGAAAAAAGAAAAGAAAAATCACGATGCGCTCACATAAACCTCACATGCAGGAAGTACGCATGCATATAATCAACATTAAGATTATAAATCCAGCAAACTTGTTTTGCAAAAAATCATCTGATAGCTCTCCCTCCCAAACTTAGCAAATACTGCAAAGACACATATAAAATGAAACAAGTAATAAAAAAAGAGTGAGGAGAGTCAGGAGACGACTAAAGAATTAAGGAAGTTGCTATGAATTAAGTCAATTAACTGAAAGTGCTACGTAATTGAACATCTGTATGAGAGAATTAGTGAAGTAATTACCTCCTCTTCCAATTGTTTAGGAAGGCGGTCTCTGTTATTCTAGCCCTATGAGATTCCGGTAGAATCCCTTCTCTTTGGGTGCCTAAGCCGCGAACGAAAGCTGAAGCCTTCTCTCCGGACTCCAGTGGGAAAGGATTGCACACTGCCAATGGAAGCAACACAGAGAAAATAATACATAGTGGTCTAGTGTACCGTAGTGGCTGTATTAGAGAATTCTGCAATTTTTCTGAGGAGGTGAAGCCGCAGTAGAAAGGAGAGGAAGAGCTGGTGAAGGTGCTGTTGGAGTATTTTAATAAAAATACCATTTATCTATAATACAATAAAATAAAACAAAATCTTTTCAAGCAATAATTACTTTGTTATTATTGGACCGTTACAAGTATTAAGTAATATTTTACTTTATGTCTCTTTTATTGGTCCATAAGTGTCATTACAAGTAGTTTATGACAATAGTTATTTGCATAATGATAACTTATTACAAAGATTTATTGTGTCACTTAATTAGACATATATATAAAGGTCATTCTTCTAGTTATTGGGAGAAGAGATTTTTTTGTTACAAGCTCTTTCATTTTCTAGTCAACATATGATAGAGCTTGTGTCTTAAGAGACTTTCCTTTATATTTTTCTACTCACATATCAATGTTTTTCTTAACTACAAGTCTTATTGCAAAGACAAGTGTACAAATGTTTATGATTCCGTGATCATGTTCTCTTAAGAGTGTGAGAACAATTGTTATATTTTTGTTGGGCAAAGAAGGGTATTGGGTGAAGCTTCAACTTCTCTCAAGTGGTGCAAACTTAGAGAAGTTACAGCAAATAAGAGCTGGGTTGTTGTATCCTGGAGGCGGCGCGTTGAAACCTATTGCACCGGTATACTCCGTAGGGGCGCGAACCGTCTTAAAGAGAGCGACCTAGTCCGCGCCTCAACCCAATACTAGTATACTGGTTTCGAAGGTGATCATTTGAATCATTGATGGTACTTCGCATGGTAAGAACAACACGGCATTTTTAAGAGGATTGAGGTAAACGTATTTCTCGTACTTACAACTAAGAGGTAAAAATATTCTTATGATTTTATTTACTCAATTGTGAGTTTGCACAGATATTATATTCATTTTTAGAAATGATTTCCAACAATTTTAAGACGGTTAGGCCCTCTAATCCGATTTATAATTTATTTTCTTTATTGTGTGCGTGTTATCACACATGAGAGGACTTTGAGAGTTATGCTTTGCGCAACGGCTTGCAAAGGTGCACAAGACATTCATTGCGACTCATCAAAAACTCATATGATGATAAAGTTAAACGATGGTATGGGTTATGTGATATTTTCATATCACGTCAAGGTAAGTTTTTTGCCTACCTATGATGCATTTTAAAAAAATTATAAAAAAAATAAACTTGAAATAGTGGGGGCATGAGGATAATTTACTTTGACATTTGAAATTAAAAAGAAAAGGGGGTTATAGAGAAACAAAAAGCCTGGTTCTAGCTTTCATGTATTCTTGATCTAGTGAATTGTTTTTAAGGTTAATAAAAACTTGTGTTTTGAGACACATGCATGAATGGAGTCTAACATAGAGAAAATGCGTGGAAAGTTTTGCATATTTTAGTGAATGTATATTTTGAGATGTAGTATTGTCACACTAATTCTTGATTTTATTTTTTTTTGAGCTTGAATTTATTATCAAGAAAAATGATGAGTTTTATAGTGACAGTATATTTGTATGTGGTTATTGCGTTACTCCTTATGTGATTGAGTGCACAAAAAATAATTATATGGTTGATCATATAACAATGATTATGTGATTGTTATGTGAGTGATTGTGGTGCATTATTGAGTAACGGTAGAGTCTTAATGCTACTAGTTAAGACCAGCAAAACTAGTCTTATTAACAAGTAAGCACACAAAGCAACATGTGATAAGCCTCAACAAATGCATAAATTGCATTCTGATGATTGTAAAAGTAAAAGTTTACCTGGTGGCTGACCTGTAACAGTGTGGATCGATTATTGAAACTCGTGATGTTATCGTGTATAATGCATATAAGTTGCTTGAGCTTTGTTTTGATACTTTTGCATTGGGAGATAGATAAATTTATATTTCCGCTCCATTAACATTTTTTTGAATAATGACTTTCTCATGAAAAAAGGAAATTAGCACTCAATTGGATATGAGTTATTTGTATTTTAGTTATTAAACTATTTGTCTAAGGAGTGATGCATCAAAAGTTCTTTAACTGCGTTACAAAGAGAATGCATTAGTATTTGGGGTTTGCAAAAGTTAGATGTGAATCCAAAAGGACAATAGTTTTAAAATTGAGACGCTTTTCAAAATCTGGGAGCCTTAAAAAAGGCCTACCTATATACATGTAAAGTTACTTTCAGAAAGTACAAATATTTGCTAGAAGTTGAAAATAGGGATGCTTTTGCATTTGAAAAGTTTTGGGTAGCAAAGTGAAATTTGGTAAAGATGACCAAATTAAAGCTTTGAAAATTTTATGCTCAACATGTTTTAAGGAATTGATGTTATTTTTTCGTTATCAAATATTGACATTTAGAGAACAAGATTATGTGCATGTTTGAAAAAGTTTAAGTATGTGCTTATGCATTTGGCTATGTTGGATAAAGCTACTTTCGCATGTACATGAAAAGCATCAAAATAAAAATGTTTATTACAAGCTAGCATGATAAGAAAAAAAAAAATTGATCCCTTTTGCAAATTTGATAATTTGAATTAGCGAAATGCGCTTGATTTATTAATTCTCTAGAAGTTGAAGCTTAAAATGTTTTGTTAATTTTTGAGATCTCTTGAAACTATTTCAAGAAGTTATGAGCACAACAATGATTTCGTAGAACTATTCCGTGATTTAGTATTGACGCTTTTCTAGAAAAGATCAGAACATACAATTTTTTTGGATAATGGAAGATGCCCAAAAATGTATGTGTTATGTTAATCTCCACGTGCTCATAAGAAAATTAGGGTCATGGACCTCACGTTGAAATCTTATATTGATGACGGTAAACTGCGTGTCATGCTTATTTACAGAGTGAGATACTTTTTTGCAGTTTAGTCCACTTATAAGTTATCTAAAAAGAAGTGTAGCTAATCAAGTCTAATCTATTACTTGAAGTAATGTTTGAGCTCTTGTAGATTTTTTATATGGCTTGTTTTATTTAGTGTGAGTTTTGTATCTAACGTGCCTTACATCGAAATTTTCATGTGAGTGTAGCATTTCGTATCCCATATATCTTGAGGCATAATATGCAAGAGCAAGGTAAGAAAAAGAAAATAAATTAAAACTGAGCAGGTGCTTATGTTTTTTTTTGGGCATATCTCAACTATGAAATGCAATGGTTACTTACCTATTTTATAATGTTTTTGATATAAAATTCAATGTTACTAAAGGAAGGTCCATAGGAGAATCCCGAAACATGTCCACATAAGAACTTATATGAATTTGCTAGTACCATAAATCTTTTTTTTGTTGCCAGATAATTCGTTGTGATATTGCATGTATTATATGATTAATATGCATACACCGAAAAATTAAGGACATGAAAGTATGGATCTTGAACTCAAATTTTGTTGTTGGCTGAAAATAGTAATGATATTGCATGTGCTATATGAGTGATATACGTGTATCAAGAAAATAAGCTTATGAAACCGTGCATCTTGACGTGCATTACATTTCTTGTAACTGTTAATGTCACTGTGCATGAAACTTATAGAAATATCTCTGATTTATATACATGATTATGGTTATTATTGATGGGTTAAATATATCCACATCGATGTGCTTTACTTGTGGGAGCTCTCAAGGGAGATACATATGTATCATCAATATATAATAATGATGCATTTTCTTGTCATCTTGTATTGCAACAGATTTCTTGTTAAGCTACTTTTGTGGGATATGAAAAATTGGTTTAGACTTTGGAAAGGCTTAAAGTTTTTTGGTTAGTATTTAAAAGTTTTGAGTTCTTCAAAAGTATTTTGGCATACGACCATTCTTTGGAGTTGGTTTCAAGACTTGCACATAATTTAATGTGCGTTGAGATATTTTGAGAATTTTGAAGGAAAATACTAATTTTGGAAGTGAAAAAATTGTGGTTTTACTCTTAGAAAGAGAGAACAAAAGAGTTTTTTATATTATCCAAACTACACAAAGTTTTTAGATTTTTTAAAGTCAAGAGATAGAGGTATCTCTAATATGTGACATGCCATTGGATACAAAAAGGTTGAGTAGCTCCTAATAGTAGGATACTAGTCACAAGTTTGTGATTCTTAGTAGTAAGACTACTAGCATGGCCGTTGGGAAAGACAATTATTTTCGAGTAAAAGGAAGGGAACTAATGGACCCTTGTCCTTTCATGGTGAGGTTTTACTACCTCGACATGTGTCCCAAATTAAAAATGTGATAGTATTACATGGGACAATATTACAATTTTTAGCCTCGATAAATTGTTTGCCTAATCGAGGTGAGGCAAATGTTGCCTTAAAATGAAAATCAGGTTGGTTATAGCACTATTTGTGAAAGTAAACTTATACCACCTGTTAATCAGACTTTTGTTGAAATTTATGTGATAAATTATGAAACTCTAGCTAGAGGCAAATGTCTAATGTACATCGAGGGGGATGGGACTTAAGCCCAAGTTTATATAAGTCACCTATAAGGATACAACCACCTAGGGACTGGAGATCCCAAGAACTAGGCAGGAGACCAACGAATTATAGAGTGACTTGGGTTTATACATGTGTTATTCTTGTCTTATGACGCGGTGTCCCTCCCTATGGTGTAAGCACATGTTTCTCGTAACGATATTGGAGGTTGAGATTCTTTATAATCTCTTAATGAGTTCTATAGCCCATACGGGTGGGATGTAATAGTTACGAGAGCATCCTTGATAGACTCACCTATATGAGTGTGGAAGTGGGGCCGCTTCCTATGAGATTTGGGCTAATATCTAGAGCACTCATGAAAGCTGGGATAAAGCACAAGGCCATAATGTGCTGGCTTGAGAAGCTTGGTTGAGAATACCTTGAATATCATGTGTGTGATACGATTCCACGTGCCCTTAAGTAGTCATCGTTTCAAGGCTGAGCCACTTTGACTCTAGTACGGGAATTGTTGAACGCTAAGTGAAGGTTTCAAGGCAGAGCCACTTTCATGATGCATGATATTCTATCTTTGCCCAACTATATGTTTCATTATTTTTATTAAAATAAGTGGGGGATTGTTGGAGTATTTTAATAAAAATACCATTTATCTAGCACTATTTGTGAAAGTAAACTTATACCACCTGTTAATCAGACTTTTGTTGAAATTTATGTGATAAATTATGAAACTCTAGCTAGAGGCAAATGCCTAATGTACATCGAGGGGGATGGGACTTAAGCCCAAGTTTATATAAGTCACCTATAAGGATACAACCACCTAGGGACTGGAGATCCCAAGAACTAGGCAGGAGACCAACGAATTATAGAGTGACTTGGGTTTATACATGTGTTATTCTTGTCTTATGACGCGGTGTCCCTCCCTATGGTGTAAGCACATGTTTCTCGTAACGATATTGGAGGTTGAGATTCTTTATAATCTCTTAATGAGTTCTATAGCCCATACGGGTGGGATGTAATAGTTACGAGAGCATCCTTGATAGACTCACCTATATGAGTGTGGAAGTGGGGCCGCTTCCTATGAGATTTGGGCTAATATCTAGAGCACTCATGAAAGCTGGGATAAAGCACAAGGCCATAATGTGCTGGCTTGAGAAGCTTGGTTGAGAATACCTTGAATATCATGTGTGTGATACGATTTCACGTGCCCTTAAGTAGTCATCGTTTCAAGGCTGAGCCACTTTGACTCTAGTACGGGAATTGTTGAACGCTAAGTGAAGGTTTCAAGGCAGAGCCACTTTCATGATGCATGATATTCTATCTTTGCCCAACTATATGTTTCATTATTTTTATTAAAATAAGTGGGGGATTGTTGGAGTATTTTAATAAAAATACCATTTATCTATAATACAATAAAATAAAACAAAATCTTTTCAAGCAATAATTACTTTGTTATTATTGGACCGTTACAAGTATTAAGTAATATTTTACTTTATGTCTCTTTTATTGGTCCATAAGTGTCATTACAAGTAGTTTATGACAATAGTTATTTGCATAATGATAACTTATTACAAAGATTTATTGTGTCACTTAATTAGACATATATATAAAGGTCATTCTTCTAATTATTGGGAGAAGAGATTTTTTTGTTACAAGCTCTTTCATTTTATAGTCAACATATGATAGAGCTTGTGTCTTAAGAGACTTTCCTTTATATTTTTCTACTCACATATCAATGTTTTTCTTAACTACAAGTCTTATTGCAAAGACAAGTGTACAAATGTTTATGATTCCGTGATCATGTTCTCTTAAGAGTGTGAGAACAATTGTTATATTTTTGTTGGGCAAAGAAGGGTATTGGGTGAAGCTTCAACTTCTCTCAAGTGGTGCAAACTTAGAGAAGTTACAGCAAATAAGAGCTGGGTTGTTGTATCCTGGAGGCGGCGCGTTGAAACCTATTGCACCGGTATACTCCGTAGGGGCGCGAACCGTCTTAAAGAGAGCGACCTAGTCCGCGCCTCAACCCAATACTAGTATACTGGTTTCGAAGGTGATCATTTGAATCATTGATGGTACTTCGCATGGTAAGAACAACACGGCATTTTTAAGAGGATTGAGGTAAACGTATTTCTCGTACTTACAACTAAGAGGTAAAAATATTCTTATGATTTTATTTACTCAACTGTGAGTTTGCATAGATATTATATTCATTTTTAGAAATGATTTCCAACAGGTGCACCTGCACAGAGATGAGTTGACTTCAGTGGCATGGTGTGTAATTTTGTTGAAAAGCATGGGCAATGACCCTAAACGGATGGAAATGAAATCTTTTATACTCTGCGTGTGTGTAGAGAGAAAAATTTAAGGAAGCCCTAATTAGATCGACCCATTACCGTTGCCTTCTGAGTCTTCTTCTCACGGCATCAAGGGAAGAGAACGAAGCAGACGACCCACCCAAACTGGAGGATCTCGCCTTCGCCGTTGCCGGATTTCAGCAACAGGTACCTTCGTCTTATTCTCTCACTTATTTCTTTTTTTCCTTCTTTACTGATGTCTCCTTCTTTCTCTCTCATCTCTCTCTCTCGTTTCGCTACATTCGAAGATGACACTATTGATGTAGATTGAGCCCTTGGTCGAAGGAAAGATATAATAGTTGTGTGACTTTGTAAGAATTAAGTAGTGAAGTAATTTCTTATGACTTTGCTAGAGTTCCCTGTTTCTGTTCCCTTCTTGGCGGTGAGGAAGAGGGCGCATTCCCTGTTTCTGTTACCTGTTTGCATGACTTAATAATAGTTGAGTAGCGAAGTGCTTTGTTATGTTATGTACCATGTTTTTTTGTACTATATTGCATTTAAATTTTAAGTATGATTTTTGTTTGAGTTGCTTGTTTTTTGGTTATTGATTGTTGTTTACTATTTTAGGTGTAGAATGTATTTGGTATTTTATGACTATATATATAAATAATAGAAATATATAAAACAATTCAGCGGTGTCCGTCCAAAATATGTTTTTTTGGAAATTGTGGTGTCCGGTGTCCCGGTCGCTGTCGGTGTTGGATGGGGTGTCCGTGCTACTTAGATGTTGAGTGTCATGTTTGACAAAAAAAGCACAATGTTTAATGAGATTGATTTAGCGCATTCCAAACTCAAACTTCCAAAAACCAGTTTGGTAAATATAGGTGACCAAATTGTCTTCTTCTACTGGGGTAATAAGGAAAGCCTAATGTTTAGTGCAGTAAATAATGCAACAACCATTTGTCTTGAGGTGTGCATTTTGGTTCCAGCTAAGATAGAAAGGCAGGCAGTGTTTGTGTTCATGCATACGGGATGGAGGGTGTAGCAGTTTCTAAGTATGAAGGATTAATTGCAAAACTAAAAATGTAAAGTGGACTCGAGCATAGTATCTTAAGTCTTCTTTGTGTTTTCCTGCTTGAAGACTAGGCTTTAATGTAGGCTGACTAGGTTTGTATGTGTACCTTCTTAGTAGCTTACTTGGTTTGAACGTGGTATGTGTAACCTCCTTAGTGGCTCAGTGAGAATCTTGTCAGTTAGTAGAAATTTGTGTGTTGGGTAGGAGTTTTGGCCTCTTGAAGGTTTTGTCTCCTCTTTCATATACGGGAGGCATTTCAGATGTTGCAAATATTAATTATCCCCGACCCCCAATTAAAGAAGAAACCTTGAGAATTAACTGACCTCATTCTTTGCAACCACCTCCACCTGTCTCTCCCTACTCTTCCTTCCTCTGACTCACCTTGTGGACCATCACCAATACACCTATTCAAAGTATGAATCACGAGGAGGTGTGACCCGTCAGATGATTCATCTCTTAAGAGTCTTTTTTTTTGGCTTGCGATACCATTTTGCCAACAAATTTTAGTTCACTCAAGGGGATACTAGGTGATTGAGTGTTGTGTGCAATGTCTGGCGACCCTTAAATGACTACTATGTGTCTTGGAGTAGTAGTAAAGATAGAGAGGGAGGGAGAGAATCACGGGTTTGATGAGTAAGGCCTCTTTGAAATATGATGGGTAAGGCTGCAAACATCTAATACTTTCCAGCCCCTTAGTAGTGGTAGGCTAACAACCCCTTCTTGGAAAGTGCTTTTGCGTCATAATTGTTTTCTGCCTGTAAAGATTTTGACTCCTCGTGTTTGAAGAATGAAAAGGTAGACATATTCGCTTCGTTGCAGTTAATAGACGTTTGCTTTTCTGCTTTCTCTACGTATATGAAAATTGTAGGAAACAGAAGTGCTTCATCATCACCCCCCCCCCCCCCCCCCCCAAAAAAAAAAAAAAAAAACCGCATCCCACCCAATAAAGGAATCAAATAAGTTTTTATATCTTACTTTAGTAGTATCGCTATTGGTGAAAATTTTGTTCCTTTCTTTGATTTCTTGGGTTTCCATGAGCTGCTGCTGTTTTCTTTGACGATGGATAGCATATCCACTGTTCAATTATATAGGGCGAAAGCCCTTCTTTTGTTTATGGCAGGTATGGTAAGCACTTGGCACTTGTAAATTTACTGTGGATTTAATAGGTGATGCTTGTGTGCAGGAGAGAAATTGTTCCTGTTGGAAATCATTACATGCAATCTTGATTTCCAGGCAGAAAGAATTTCAATGGCAAACAAGTCAAGGCCCAGTTCATTAAGTGTCTACCTATATATACCGAACATTATTGGTGGGTTTCTTACCAACTTACAACTTTTGGTCATGGTTTTGGTTTATTAGGTTGAATTACTTTAGCAACTTGTATTCTTTGATTGCATTTGCGACTTCAGTTAAATTTGTAAGGGTATGAGGCATTTGTGGGTAGTATATCATCAGCTTTAGTAAATATAAATGGGAGCTTGTTCATAGTTTGCATCTTGTTATCCTAGTAAAATTTGTATTATAGAGAACAGGATCGTTAATGGTTATTGTCGTATGTTTTGCTGACTTAATTGTCTACCATCAATTGCAGCATATAGCTTTACTGGTTGTCCTCTTTGATTTGTGTTAATACTCGAGGAGCGGATTTGCCACTCAATATTCGACTTACAAGCATCTGCATCTGATACTGTGTCTTTGTAGGATACTTTGATGACACAACACAGCACTCAGTTTCATTAGCAGGAATGCGCATGTCGTAATACCGTACTTAATAGCTTTATTCTTTCCTAATTACTAACTCCTTGTCTAAATGATTGGTGAAGTACACTATTATCATCTTCTTGTTCATATACCAGTTCTACTTAAAAAAGCGATAATTTCATTAATGGAATGAATAGGTCCTTGTTTGAGAAAGAACATATATAATGGTAAGATTAAACTTCGATATTTATTGTACACCAATTTATGTATCTTTATATCTCTTTATTCTAATGCAGAAAATTACTCTTCTCCTTGAGAGTGAAGGGACTGGTGACCCTTTACTCTTATGCCATGCAGAGGGGCAGTGGCTCCATATGGGGATTACACGGTTGTTGAGGGGCGGTGAAAGTTGTGTTTTTACATCGCCTTTATCCACAGTCAAACCCCTTAAACAATCTCCGGAGGTGAACCAAAATGAGGCCGCCCTCGTAAGCGATTGAGTTAGTGTTACGTGCTACAGGCTAACTCATTTGTGTTAGAAGTATAGTCCCTAACACCTAGTATTAGTAGCTACTAAGGTAAGGCTTTTTATGGATACATAAAAATGAGGTATATGGATTCATATACATATATATACCTACAAAAGAGGTATATGGATACATATACCTACAAGCATAAGTCAAGGCCTTTTTCCTATTCATAAATCAGAGAATAGAGGCCTAGCTCCCCTATTTTTTTTTTTTTTTGGGGGGGGGGGGGGGGGTGGATTGTTTTGGTGTACTTTCTCTCCTGTTGATAGTCTTTTTTACTCTAATAACGTCCTGTGCACGTGTTATTTTTTATTTCATTACCTCATATCATCCAGGTCTCCCTATAAGTTAATGAACTCAGAAATACTGATCTTGGCTTGTGGGTTAGATTTGTGTTGCAATCCAAGAAACACAGCAGTCCTCTTTTTTGCCCATGTGAGTGTGCATTTTGTGTGAGAGTTCTGTTGTTTATTCGATGCAATTACCATCTCTGGATCTTGTTGCATGCACACTTCGTAATTTATCTGAAATTAAGTTTTCCTAACATCGATTTCTTTTTAAATATCATATCTAGAGAGGTAAGAAGGATTATAAGTTGTTTTATTGTGATTTTTTACATCTTCTTATTCTTTGTGGCATTTAAGTAAATATGTTTACTTGACTGCATTGTAACTCACATATATTTTCTGGCATCTGCTTTTGCCATACTGAATTGTTTTATGCTCATATGGGCTTTGCAGGATACATAAGAATTCTATTGAATTGTGTTGCCTTTGCCATATGCTTTTCTGAAAAGAAGCTTTTTTCACTACTGTATTTCATCAGGTGAGAGCCATGTTTAGCGCTTATATCAATCGTTGTCTTTTCTTAACTTATATTTCAAAGTGCTCATTGTGAGGGATCTTGATTGATTGAATGCTCGAGTTCAGCTTTGTCTGTGATGCTTTGGATGGTTGGTTCGCCCGGAAATTCAACCAAGGTACGAGATTATCTGTATTGGCCATGATTAAGTTTATGTCACTTTGGTACTTAATTCTAGTTAGGAGTTTAACAAAGGTAGTACAGTCCCCTGGGACGGTTATGAAAAGCTTGCTAGGAACTAAATTGATGAGACTGTGGGGTATTCAGTTATGGATTTTGTATGCGTAAAAGTGGGTTTAGATTGGATTGGTTCAGAATCTGATAGCTTGGTGGCAGTTTCTTGATAACTACGAACTCGGTGCTCTTGAGTGTTGAGTAAAAGCAAAAGGGTACGATAAAGAAGATGTTTTATATTCTGCCATAAACTTAGGGATGATCTCTTGTGGCACAATGGACCATAAAGTAAAACAGGACTTTCACATAGGAGAGTTTGACTCAGAAATATAGAAAACAAAACTTACTGGTTTAATCAACCCAAATTATGACAAGTTCCCTAAAGTTAGTAGGTTAGGGTTTTGGTTCTGGGTCAAATGAGTTCCAACATATGCACAACATCAATGGTTTGGCATTAAGGGTCCCTGCGATGTCTGCCTTTTCAGGTCAAATGTTTTACTGCTACAAAAATTGTTTGCAAAATTCGCTTTTTCTTTGGTGGGATAAGTACTTGTTAAATTTGTGTACGTTATGAGATTTTGGTTTGCAATTTATTACCTTTTCTGTTTCAGTTTCTACCTTTGGAGCTGTTCTGGACATGGTGACAGATAGGTGCTTCTTCCACAGAACTCCCATTATCTTCACTTCTTTTGCTTTTGCATTGCAGTCTTCTCTAATTGTGGTTCTTAATTTTCCCTTGTTGCTACATGATGGATGTCTTGATTGATTTATGTTGTCTCGCAGGATTAGTACTGCTTGTCTACTTGTAATTCTCTCCCAAGTCTATAGGTAAACTTTGTTTGAACCTATATATGTAGTGCTTGGCTCTTGCTCTACATTTTAGTGCCTGCTCGATTTGACTAAATAATCTTTTTCAGGCCTGGCTTGGTTTTCTTGTCATTACTTGCTTTGGATATTGCCAGCCATTGGCTGCAAATGTACAGGTATTTAATCTATCGTTTGGAAGTTAAATTAAATATTTGCGTATTGAATGAACGGAAGTGATTTGTTAGGATGCGTGGTTTTTGATGCAGTACATTCTTGGTTGGCAAAGCTAGTCATAAAGATGTCAAAGACAATAGTAACTGGCTATTCAAGGCATACTATGGAAACAAGATATTTATGTGTTATTGTTGCGTATCTTGTGAGGTGAATGTCTACGGAATTGGTTTATGCGAGTAACCTGTTCTGATGCTAATATCAATTTTCACGTGAATCGGGTTCTTGGTTCAGGCTCTTTACATAACTTTATTTCTTCTTGCAAAGAACCAGATGGAAAATATGAAAGACGTAAGTCTTAAATTTTTTGATGGTGTTGAAATACCTTAATTTACCATGCTGGAAATTCACAAAGATCATTGTGGTTCACTCATCTAAATGTCCTCATTAGGTTTTGATGGATGCTGCAAGAGAAAGCTTGCTACAATGTGTGCTGCTTGCTTTACTTCTGTTTGGATGGGCAATAAAGCAGTCAGTCAATTTTATACAGGTAACAAGTGTTTTCCTTGGTACAATTTCCACAAACTCGATGTGTATGTGAATGCCCTCGGTTATCAGGAATTCATTTTGGCGTTTTGAAGCAATATAGGGTGCCATGGAATATAACATATCAATCAATCTCGTTAAATTGTCAATAAAAGGGGAACATAAAGATGCCCCAATACTGCCAGTAATTATCACGTTTACTACATGGTTGGTTATGTCTTGCATGGACAAGAATATATATTTTGATGGCGTGAGGGAACTGTGTAATTTTAGTTGGTTTTCTATTATTAATGGATATAATAATTCCTCTAAACTGTTGGAAGTTAGAACTATTTGGCTGGTGATACGCAACTTTAAGCTCGTAAGAGGCTCTTTAAAAATCATTGACTATTTATGAATGAGAACTGGAGGAGTGAACAATTAGAAAAGAAGCAAATACTTTGTTTATTACTAGAAAGATATCTTGCGAACTTGTTCCTACACTTTTGCGTACTGGAACATATGAAACACCAAATATTGGTATACTAAAACATAAATCAATCCCCTATGCTGCTGTCATACAGCATTCAATCAACTTGCTTTCTTGTCGAAAGGGTATGTTTTAGGGGAAAAATGTTCAGATTTTATAAAGGGGGAAAAGATATTATTTTAATATAGAATTTTAAGATTATCTTATGTTGTAGGACATATTTTGATTACCTTATGTAATTAACACCTAAAAGGTTACTGTTAGTGGTTAGAATATACTGCAAATTACACAAAACCCCCGAGGTTTGCCTTAATTTCAATCAACTCCTACTAACTTTGATAATTACTCTAAGCTACATCTTTTTAGTTTTCAGTTAACAGAATTAACGGAAAGACGATAATATCCTCGTAAATAAAATCTCTCTCTCTCTCTCTCTCTCTCTCTCTCTCTCTCTCACACACACACACACACACACACACCCCGACAGACACAACTCTCACACACATGCGAGTGCCCAACACCACCGCTGGTCGCACGCCGATGGCCACCAACGACCACCATACGCTGTCGGTCGCACGCCGAAGGCCACCGCCAATATCTCAACCACCAGCCACCCACAGCCCCCAAGATGCGACCTCCAATCGCCAAATCGCTGCCAAATCAGCCAAGCTCTGGCCACCCATGGCCCCCAAGACATTGCCGCCAATGGTCCAACCATCACCAATCTACCAATCGCCGCCAATCAACAGCCCATAGAGACTCGTGCTCGCTGTCGTACACCATCTCCGACGAGGGCTAAGGGCCACCAACGTCGAGGTCTACCACCGATCGGCCCTGTGCTTCGCCGCCACCGCCGCGAAGCTAGGTCCTATGCTTCTTGATCGATGACGTTTTGGTACAGCCGTGAGGCAAACCCCTTTGCCCCACCGTCACCTAATTGCCGCGAGTTTCTATCTCGCCTTTGGCCATTTAAGCATGAATTACTCGAGTGGCCGGTCAACTTCTTCACTCCAGTTTTTCGTTTATTTCTTCTTTCCTCGGATCATCTATCCTCAAAACGGTGAGATGGATCCTGACAATGTAAAGTTTCCAGGGTCAATGTTCATTCAGTTTGTGCTTGAGTTTGTCTTTGATCGAGTTTTGAGCAGTGATTTAGGTGTAATCTTTGATGGATTTTGTGCTTGAGCTACGAGGATGATGGCTGTTGGAGTGTGTGTGTTTCTGTGAAAGAGAGAGATGGGCAGTGGTGTTTGGCGGGTGGGATGGTGTTTGGTAAGGGGATGACAGTGCGGCGATGGTGGGTTGCCGCATAGGCGGTTGTGTCGACTGTGGTGGCTGAAGAAGGGGAAGATAGTTCAAGGGCAATTTTGGTAGACCACAAAAAGTTATGTGGTGCCCTAATTTTTATTCATGGACACTTAATGGACTGGAGTTTTGTGTAAACATATTACAAACCACAGGGAGCTTAGTGTAATTATCAAAGTTAGTAGGAGCTGATTGTAATTAAGGCAAACCTCAAGGGAGTTTTGTGTAATTTGCCCTAGAATATAATGTATGTATTGAAGGTTACTCAGTTAGTGGTTAGCATATAAAGAATGTTTTTTAAGTAACAAGTAGAATAGTTTTTTCCTTGCTTTGACAGCTGGAATTTAACCACACGAGATTGCAGAGCTGAGGTTGTCCCAATTAGTTCTGAAGAATTATTGTGTGTCCTTTTGTTTCCTCGTTATTTGGACAGTGTGAAACCATCAAAATGCAGGATCTATAGCCGTTGGTATTGGGCAGCTGCAACTGCACTAGAGTTATTCTTCGTTTACTTGTCCTCTTCTTCTTCTTCTTTCCTAGCATGCCATCTTTTTGGTACCTAGATCTGCTACGATTCTGCACCCATGTTCTGAAGGCCAGTGCAGAAGCTGTAATTGCAGAAAAGGCTTTCCATGTCGTGACCTAGCCGTATCCAAAAAGCACCTGATATTCGGAAAATTTTAAAAATAATTCACAATTACAGGACACCCACCCAGTGCACACCCAAGCCGCACCCGACCCCCACCAGCACCCGATGCGTATCCAATGCTGGTGCTTCATCCAATATGCCACACCCGTGCTTCATAGGCCCAAATGAAGAGATGCAAGGACTGAAAATTGCCGACATGCCCAATGTAAATAATCACACTCTTGTCCACATTGATTTTCATATGTGAGCATGCTCAGAAGAATAATAGCAATAGCAAATATAACAAAATTGAGACAAATCAGTGTCAAGGAAAAATGGTATTATCTGCGAATAAGAACTATCATCCCAATTGGAGCATCCTGCCCCAGCCAAAAAAGCCCCTAAAGAAATCTCACATTGCCATAGGGTCGAGCAATCTGCTTAAAGCCTCCATAAAGGTTAGAGGACGCGGTAAAAGTATTGTAGGTAGCTTTTGCTATTTGGAAAAGTTTGCAAATCTTGCAAGAGGACAGCAGTAGTTTTTTCTTATTGCCATGTAGATAATTTCCTTTTATAAGCCTTCTTTTCTATGCTTAAAGTTGCCTTGGCAATGGAATCACTGAGTGTGGTAAGGATCATACTTTTCATGTGCTTGTTCACTCTGCAAAATTTTTTATCACTGAGCTTATTGTGACTCAGAGTTTGTTCTTTTGAGTCTCAGATGAAGACAGCTGCGGACTTATGTGTGCTTTACGACATCAACAAAAAGCAGAAGCCCTAGTGTGGCATCGGCAAAGCTTGATGCGATTTTCCTCACAGAATGACCAAAAAAACCCCCAAAACATTGGTCAATCGAGTACCCTGCAGACTTAGGATTCGCTGCAATCATTATGACATTTTTTGTGGTGCCAGTCAAAACCTCGTCCTGAGCTCGGGTGCTTGTACAATTTTGCCCACACTTGCAAAGTAATGTTCCATCATGCGAACAAAATTAGGAAAATGAAACGAAAAAAGAATTGACACATATGAAAACTCAAATTCACACACTTGTCTTGATGCACATGTTTTTTAGTGTTTTTAATATTGGGTTAATTTTAGCAGTTTGACGGTAGTTACATGCGTATTTATTAGTTTGGAAAATGAGCACTTATACGAAACATTGAAATACTTAAACGGTTGGGAACGAAATTATCATATTGTTCATGACTTGAAACGTAAATTCTTTAAATGTAGTTTCATAAATTTCAAAATTAGGTTTCTCTCTCTCTCTCTCTCTCTCTCTCTCTCTCTCTCTCTCTCGTACACACATCTTTGAACTCTAACAGCCCTTTTTCCCACCTAGCTGCTGCCACATCCTTCCCCTACCTCACGGCATGCCCCCTTCCCCACCCATCCGTCGAAGTATGACAAACATTTTCACCACCAACATCAACTCCGCCGGCATCCGCAATGAACCTAACTCCATCACCACCAACCACCACGAAAACTCATGGCAAGCTAGATCAAGGACTGCCTCTCGATTGAAAACCAAATCTGTTGACAAAGAACTGAAGGGGACTTATTTGGGCCAGCGCAAAACTAGGGTTACGAAACCCTATTAGGGCGAGCGCAAAGGACGAAGGGAAAAGCATAAGATGATGCCAGTGGCGGGGATAGGCAACATGGGAGCAAGGTGAGGAGGCTGCCCGTGGTGATTTGGTGATGGACTGAATAATTTGTGGTGGCGGGTGATGGTCAACGTGTCGGCAGTGGTGGGTATCTTGCCAGTATGGTGGAAGTTGGACTTGGGTCGTCTATCGTCGGGGTGAAATTAGGCTTGAAATTTAATTTGAAAATTTAGGATTTTAAATTTTAATGTTGCCTATATACGAGGGCAGTATTGATGACATAAGTTAAAAGGCACATTTTTTTAACGGGTCAATGACGGAAAAACACGACTTTCAACTTTTAAAATTTAGTGTCCTTGATTGTGATTTTACCCTAACCTCAGGAACATTGATATAATTAACTATTTTGCATGTTAGTGATAAAGTAGAGTGTAAGTGACGAAAAAGATATGAAGTCTTATTGAGATTACAGTTAGAGAGTTGTAGTTGAATCATGTCAAGCATATTGGTCAACATAGTTTAAGTCAAGCAAAACACTTGAGCAAGTATCATTAGTCTATAAAGTTTTTGACCAAAAAAAAAAAATGCATGAAAAAATACAACTGTAATTTCTTTTTTCTTTTTAGGTTGAGTACAACAATTAAACAATAAGATTTAAGTAAGGATGAACCTTTGTAGCGCGCTTCGTTGACTGTGTGCGGAGATGGATGAAGAGACGGCAGACGAATTAAGACAGAAAGAAAGAAAGAAACCACTACTGTGAGATCAAGTTAAGGGTGAAGCTGCTCTCTTTAGAGTGCTCGGTCCTAGCCTAAGGTTCTATAGGTGAAGTAGAAGGAGACCAGGACGGCGGTGAAAGAACATTTATCACGGAAGATAAATGCTACAATGTGAGATTGTACCCGCACGAGAAACATGAGGGTCCGTGGTGTCATATTGGCATACACCTAATTTAGATGGTCGAACAGTGACATGATCTGTAACCTTCATTGGGCTAAAATTGAAGTTAATGACATTGGGACCTTCTTTTATGTATGTACACAAATGCATGTAGAAAATACACCCGTCTCTCGTTGCCCATGGAGTCTCTCTTTGAGAACCCTTCTTGACTATGTTACATGGACTTTTTAAATTGCGTGACATACCCGTGTCGGACACTCGACAATTGGACATGGGTATGAGATATGTGTCCTACACATCCCCTAGAATATGCTACTAAGAATACTATGTTATAGTGTTTTTTTTAGTTCGTTATTGCTTTGAGATGATCTCAGTTCAAATTAAATTGATTTACGTAACTTAAAAGTAAAATACAAGAATAGAAAGGAATATTTTGTCGTGTTCCCGTGTCTTAGGTTTTGAAAAACAGACGAATCCGACATTTGGACATGTATCGGATTCGGACACTCGTACCGAGTCCATGTAACATAGCTCCCTGAGCAACCTCGCTATGTTTGTCTTCTGAGGGGAAGCTTGCACCTAGTTCAATTAAGAGTCATTCAAAGATGCTCTACTGCGTCAATCTAGGGAGGATCATTCTGGCGTGGACGTTGGAGAAGAAGCACTAGAGAAGACGAAGAAGATGATCCGTGCCAGCTGCATGACAAACGCAACATCATACCCAAAATATGCCTCTATCCCTCCATCAAAAAGTTGGAATCCGACAACCATGGCAAGAAACTTTTTTTGTCAAGGTCATCGGTGCTTTCTTCGCCCAAAACAACATGCAATTAATGTGCATATGGCGCCCGATGGGAACCCTCGACATTATAGGTCTAACAAATGGATATCACACTGTCAAATTTAACTCGGAACATGATTACCATAAGGCCATCGATCAAGGTCCTTGGTTCGTGGGCACAAATTACCTCTGTGTCCAACAATGGACACCAAACCTCGATCCATGCTCAAGAACAATTTCGGCGATGGCAGTTTGGTTTCGCCTCGACATTCTACCAATTGAATACTTCAATCGTGAAATTCTAACGCTCGTGGGAAAGATAATTGGAACTCCTCTTAGAATCGACAGCATAACCTCAGCTCTTGCTAGAGGCGGATTTGCGAGTCTCTGCGTGCCAATAAATACCAATATTCCCCTCGTTAAATATGTGCAAATCGGAAATCACCTTCAGGCCATCCAGTATGAGAATGTACCCATAATCTCCAGAAAAAGTGAACACAGCAGAGAATCTACCGAGTATTCCAGTCCAATTGCAATGCTAATGGACTTCTAAATATTTAGGTTTCTTTTAACAAAAGCTTCTAATAAAAATATCGAGATTGTTTGTCAACCCAATATTCTTCAATATTAAATATTTTTATTTTTATTTTTTTATCAAAGTTTCGGTGCCAACAACAAATGGTAACTTTGATCGATCTATGACAACAATCACTACGCAGTGTCGTTGCAAACAGTCAAGTATCTGTATTCATTAAGGAAAAACACAGTTACGATAAAACCTTTTGTTACTTTCTAATAAAACCCTTACTCCGACTCTTGCAAACATGTCCAAAAATGACTAATAATATGATGTGTAACATTAAATCACCTTATTTTTGGTGGTGCACTCATAATAAAGTGACTCGGAGGCCCAATTATGCTAACTCTCTCCCTAATTCCCTAAATCTAATCTACTTGGGTCCAATTTTTTTCTAGTATTGACGATGAATTTGCATGCACGCCACCACTAAAGCCCAAAGAAGTTTGGGTCGTCCTGGGCAGAAGCCAGCAGAATTGGACCTAAGATATCAACTTTTAGTTTTTTCTTCTGGAAAAGTTTTAACAATTTCATCGATAAAGCGTAGATTTTACGTAGAAAAATGACGCTGCACTCCATCTCTGCCCACGACTGTGAATGCAAAGCGCATAGCGTGGATCAATATCTTTAAATTTTCAGAGAAAAAAAAAGGAACTAGTGACAATGTTGAACCAATAGAGTGGATCAATCTTAAAAGGGAAACATTTCATGCCAAGTCCTAGGAAAAGTCAGTGTCATATCTATTTATTACTATGAATTTCATTAAGTAGTTGAGATCTATCCTTTTAGGTGGTGTTTCTTGATCTTGAAACTTATTATTTGATGTGCAAGTTAGAGGAGCAATGATGCTTTTGATCCACATTTTCGCAACAATGATCTGAATCTTGTTTAACTATTTGTAATAATTAATCAATAAGGTGGACCCCAAGGAGTTATCAACAACCATATTTTCAAAAAAATAATAAACTTTTAATATAACGCCCGAGATATGTACTATAAGATGAATTAAGCATGTCAATTACCAGTTCTCAATATTCCGGTCAATGCATAATAACCAAATCGAAAAAACTAAAATATTTTGATTTTTGTGTTTTGACATAATCTTTTTTTTTTTCTGAATTTTTGGGATTTCAATTTGTGCTTCGGTTTTGGTTTGGGAGTTTTCCAATTCGGGTTCTTTTCGAAGAATGTTTTGCTTTGTGTTGCTATGCCAAAGTAAGATTTTCTATGACAGTTAATGAAAAAAAAAACAATTATTCCCTTATTTGAAACTCAATCCCCACCACCGCAACAATGAATCACCCGTGGGATTTAACGAACCGCTGGTGGGATTCAAGGATAGAGGGGGAGGGGGGGGGGGGGAGGAGAAGTGTTTTCTTAATAATCTCACTTCCTCGCCACTGTTATTGTGTCCTGCGGTTGCCGTCGCTGTGCACCACGGGTGGTGGTGACAGCTGGGGAACAAAGTGAATATTTAAACTTATTAAAATGTAAAATTTATTAAAATATAAATTGAATATTACGTATTTACCCTCAATGATTTAATATATTTGACTGATATAAAGGCATAATTCTATTTTGCTGTCATGCCATAGAAAAATTTTCTATGACATAACAACATATATATTTTTTCCTTATCTGAGTGTTCGTACCTACTCATGTAAAACTACATCCCTTTATATATAGCAAAAAATGTCAAACCCTAACTCTTGCCCCAGTCACTCCGTTCACTCTGCATCTCTCACCCCTATATGGCATCTGACTCTCTCAATCTCACCCCATCTGAACGCTCTCTAATTGTTGTCTAAACCTAAAGGACCTTTGGTGGTCGCCGTCCCAGATGATTTCTTTGATAAACTTAAAGGAACCTGCAGTAACCAACTTATAATTCGGTTTGGTTTGATTCGAGTTGAAACCTTGTAATTCAGATTTTGAACTTGAAATGTCGGAACCCAAAAAAAAAAAAAAGTGGTTCAGTTCATGAGATCCTTGTTCGGTTCGAGTTTACCCAGAAAAACACTCCTACTCGCGCCGAGAGGATTATATGGCAAGTTAAAATTGAATAAAGAGTCCCTAAAATATGTGAGACATAATTTTATGTATTGTTGTAAATAGACCATTAGTTACAAAATGAGACTAAAGGAATACAACCCAAGTAGTTTTGTCTCTATTTGTCCCTTTCTCCCTTACATAAAACTCATCTTATCTAGAACCGTCCCATGATCATTTCTTAAACTTAGGAGCAAAATCTCATGATGATTCATACTTACGTTAATTACACATTAAGAAAGTTAATACATGGAATTAGTAGTTCTTTTTCCGGTTTATAAGGCTCGTGAGAGCAAAAGCAAAGCAAAACAAAACAGATATAACTTAGCCAGCAATATTTATGTCGCAAGCGATACCCATCAATGTGTTGCTCTTGGTATCACATGCCAACTTACGCATACATTGCGAGTGAACGGTCTAATATAGACCATAAGACTTGGGGTCCCAAGTTCGTTGACCAAATTAGTTGGTTACATTTGAACTTGCAGGCTAAATAACAGCGTAACAGGTACTACACTTCCTAGTTAAGTTAGCTCTTACGTTTAATCAGTACACAATAGGAGTGGCTTACTATAAAGCTACTGAAGAGCCCCCAAGAATAGCAGTCATATCAAATTCCTTTAATGTAAGTATTGATCTCCGTTCAACCATCACTCTTGGTTCTACTTCACCCTCTTACAATTAGTGTGTGACAACTTTACTTAGTTTCACACTTTCGTTTTCGCTCTCGCTTGCCTCCCACTCAACGAACAGGTGACTTAATCTTGATACGGAAACAAATTTAGAGACACGATAAATGTCCAAATTCAGGTTACCTGGCCTACCCTGCATTGATACTAAAAAATACAAACAAAGACCCAAGCCATTCTTATATTTATATGTGGATGGTCTTCTGTTTTTGTTGCTAATTTTGTAGACAAAAAGGTTGATAGGTACTACTTCTCACCAAACTCAATGAACTCCATTAAACAAGTTTAGTACAATTCACAGATTGGGCCTTTTTCTTCTTCTTCCAACTAGTGGATCTCTACTCTTTTGCTTCGTACAGTCTTTGGATGCAAGCAAAAGGAGATCCATCTACCTAGACTTGCCTCCTTTTTTCACTTTACTTATAAACCCTAAACTCTACAGAGGTTAGTTCAATAGCTCTGCAAAATTATTGGTGGGAATAAACCTTTCAGCTCAGCAATCATCAAGAAATTAAATGGTATTGATGTACAAAAAAGTACATGTGACACCTTTAAGAATGATAACAGTTTTGGTGTCAAAAGATTAATATTGAGTGGTTTTCAGTTTTACTATAATTTACAATCGCTATTTATTGTCGGTAAAATGCATTTTGTGACACTCCTTCCGTCTCATATAATTTGATCAACTTTCTTTTTTGAACCGTTCTAAAAAAATTGCTCATTTCCAAATTAAGAAAGATTCTATAGGTATTTTTACATATTTACCCTTTTTACACTCTTTTTATTCTATTTCTCTCTACACATTTAAATTTTCAGCAACTCATTTTCTCTCTCCTGATCCACTTTCTTACGTTTTTTTTTTATTTATTTCTCCTTTCACATTTAGCACTCCACAAACTCATTTTCTCTCTCCTGATCTACTTTGTTCCCCTCCTCTTTCTAAAGGATTGAATGAGAAGCACACAATATATCTCTTAATTCCTTAATTTGCGTGCTAAAAAAATGATCAAATTATGTGGGACGGAAAGAGTACCTTTTAGTTACAACAGAAGTTCGTACAGTAGAGTATCCGAGTCCCCTAAGAAGGGAGAGGCTAATAATTGTCCATTAGGATAAGGATCATATGTTGTTTAGCGTATCTATTGTAATAGTTTCAGTGACAAAAGATGATCTAAGAATACTTTGCCACTATTGTTGTACTCCGTAGTTCATAGTGATAATTTTTATTGCTAAATTCTTTTTAGCGATATTTTTCTATTACTCTAAAGAAGTTGTATTCTAGTCCTTTCTGTCATAATTATTTTCTTATGCTACCTTTACACCAAAGTTCTACTAAATCAAGATGTTTAAATAAAAAAGTTCAATTTCCATTTAGTTTTCTGCTTTACGCCCACAATTTTGTATTTCTTTTTAAAAAGCAGTACATCAGTTTAATAAAGCCACTTGCTTGATTGAGAGTGCTGAATTGAAAGATCATAGCTCAACCAAGTTCATGTACAATGCCTTATAACCTACGACGAGGGGCATAATTCAATTATATACAGTAGGAAGCACTTTTTTTTCACATTTTATATATTGCGTCACACTCTTATATTATCGTTAAAAGATACATACATGATTGTTTTAACGATGAATGATGATGTAAAAAAGTATAACACAGTGTAAAAATAAACTTTTCACCCATGTACGATAGCTCCATCAAACTATTTTGTTTGTTGGTTTATGCTCTGTTTGTAAGTCTTTTGATTTGCAACATATCCGGAAACCTTTTTTTTTTAAGGCCACTTTTACTTTTTAGGTACATTGTTAACATTAATCCTCCCACCGCCTACCCCTACACAGATACACGGGCAGTGACAGCATACACATGTAGATGTCTGTGTGTATCGTGAAACGACAGTGTGGGGGTGAGGAGTGCATTGTGGGAGTGTGTGCGTGCAACGACGACAGTGTTTGTACAAGTGTGGGTGTGTGAAGGCCAGGGGTCGTTGACAAGGGTGGGGTGTGAGGGTGATAAATGGGCGCGTGTGGTGGGATTTCTGTCTGAAGGTTGGCGGTGAATGACGAGGATGGTGGGCGGGTGACGAATGTGATATTAGCGGTGGTGGGAGGATGGGGAAGGCAGATGGACCTGCCAAGGGTGGGACGTACGGTAAACATCTGAAAATTCGTTACTCTTTCAAAGGCAATTATATCACTTTAACCAAAAAATTACCCACCATACAAAGGTAGTGGGTGTCTATAAAATTTTTTAGACAAGACAGGTGTCAAGTGTATTAAATTCAAAACTTAAGGGATATTGAGTATAATTTGTTCAGTGGCCAAAAAGTAGTAGATGATCAACAAAAAAGACACTATTATACATCAATTCTTAGGAGAAAATTTGAGGTGTAGGGTACCATTAAACAAACCATGAAAGTTTGACATTCAGACACTTCTACCCCCATAGCCATGGTTAAAGAAACCGAAGCTTGATTGAAGTCCTTCCAAGGAGGGAATAGCATACGTGTCAAGAACCCATTTGCCGGAGCCAACTGTTATATACTAGTACGTGGTAGAAGCTTTTTAAGGCTCTCGTGAGAATGTTAAATACCAACGGCGAATGCGCGGGTCAGCAGTTACTACTCCTCTCTCTCTCACACACACACACACACACACTTTTCTCTCTCTCTGTATGTGCAACTTGTGTCCACCTTCTTTATTCTGTGCAGTTGGTGTTATGATAGATTTCTTGTCAAGAAATGGAGGTGATGAAGAAGAAATGGTTCATGTAAGGGAGTTTTTCTAAGCTTATCATCAGGTTTGCCTTCTTTGCCTTGCTTCATTTGATTGATAACACCTAGCTTGGGGTGTCTCTGTGCGTGTGTGTGTGGCTTATGGTTCTGGAGTGGGTTAAACTAGGTGAATTCATTCGCCGGAAATGGGGAAGAAAGGGAGCGGCTGGTTTTCGTCCGTGAAGAAGGTCTTCAAGCCTTCTTCCAAAGAGTTGCCGGATAAGAAGGTCAGTTATATAATGTATACTCTTCGAATGCAGTGCAAAGAGATGTCATTTAATTTGCACTACATAGAGCGCCATTAGATTTTTCCGTCCACTGCGTTAATAATCGCGTCAAACACTGTTTCTTTACGTTTTTCATAAAAATATAAAGAACGTCAATCTTTTGGTGTACATCGAGACACAATGTCACATATTTTCATAATCACCATAGGTGGACAATGTCATTTTGTTTCCTTTTTTTTTGTCACACTTGCACGAATTATTACGTACCTACATTATTTCCTTAATCGCTTCATTAGTTTCTAAATTTTTCCGGTAAACATTAACGAAATTCTCTCTTCAAAATTAATAGGTACCATACATTAGCCCAACAATTGACCAACTGGTAAATCATTGTACATAGAGAGGGGGAAGCAAGCATGGCCCCTGTGACATAAACTAAACACGTAACAAATAGGTAAATCAGAGGTGGATAAATCTGTTTTTTCAGCCCGAGGAACGAGAATAGATCAGGAAAGAAAAATCAGTTAGATGGTGATCATGGTATTCTTTCATTTTCTCCTTTCTTGAGAATTAAATTTCATGGTGAATGATGGCTGATTTCTTGGTGGATCCACATTTACTCGAATTAGTGGGTACATGGTCCCCCTCTCCTCCTCAATCAACATGGTCTCACAAGTTGTAGAGCCGTGACATAGAACTTTCGCGACACCTCTGCTATATCAACATCATCCAAAGTGATCATACATGTGCTTGCGACGTTAGATCCCAATCATTCCAAGCAATTCCTACTGTTTTTTGAGGTGACTGCTGAGCTGATCTAGGAGTCTAATTGTACAATCAAGTGCTAACACTGAGCTATCGAATGTTTGTTTTAGAAGGACAGTGCAGACCGGTGGCAGCATGATGATGTGCCCGAGGTCGTGTCGTTCGAGCATTTTCCGGCCGAGAGTTCGCCAGATGTTACTAATGACGATAGCAACGGGTCGTCCCCGGTTGCTGAGGATCGAAACCACGCTATTGCTGTTGCCGTGGCCACCGCTGCAGCGGCTGAAGCTGCAGTTGCAGCTGCTCAGGCCGCTGCTAAAGTCGTTCGTCTGGCTGGATATGGACGTCACTCTAAGGAAGAAAGAGCTGCTACCCTCATTCAAGCATATTACCGAGGATATCTAGTAACACCTCTCTCTCTTCTCAAGTAGCATCGTACCATTTTTTTGGTGGAAACCTTAAAATGCAAGAATTCATTCTCAGATTAAACAAAGACAATCAAAATGATTACAAGGGAGGTTAGGCAAAGTCCTAAGTTTCCTAGTGAATTCTATTGATTTCATACGATATCTTGGCACTAATGAGTTGATTGAGTTGATAGAAATTTTTATTCTGTTTGGATTCGTAGGCTAGGCGTGCTTTGCGAGCTTTAAAGGGACTGGTGAGGCTGCAAGCACTAGTGAGGGGGCATAATGTACGCAAGCAAGCACAGATGACAATGCGATGCATGCAAGCTCTGGTGCGTGTACAAGCAAGGGTGCGTGCGCGGAGACTCCAATTGACGCATGAGAAGCTCCAGAAGAGGGTCGAGGAAGACGAGAGGCTCGTAGCGGACAAGGAAGAGCTAAAGTGGAGGAGGAACCCGGCCAGGAGAGTCGAAACAGAAGGTTGGGATGGCAGGCATCAGAGCATGGACAAAGTCAAGGAAAATACCATGAGAAAGCATGATGCTGAGATGAAAAGGGAGAGAGCCCTTGCGTATGCTTTTGCCTACCAGGTTGGTTAGCTAATGCTGTTGTGTTTTCATTTTCACAACCAAAGTGGTTTAGGTGTTTGGTCTTAATCCTTGGCTAGTTTTGCATTATATTCGAGTAGCACTATTGAGAACTGAGTAGGTGAAGCACAAGTTTTAAGAAATTCGCACATCATGTATTACATACTGATATTTAGTAAAGTTACAGAATACATCAGTTATGAATGAAATACAGACATATCAGTTTGACACTTAAGTTACTAGAACATACACGACGTGCGTTTTAAAGATAAATTCGGCTCCTATACAAGCTTACTCGATGGTCATATATGTTTTGAAGCTTTATTATATAGAACTTTTGTCGTGTTTATGGTTCTCACGTACACAAGCAGCAGCAACATCACCAGTTCTTGCATTCGGAGAAGAATGGCGAGGATGTTGGATTCCATGCCAACGAGCACGAGAAGCCACAATGGGGATGGAATTGGCTCGAGCGCTGGATGGCGTCGCAACCCTATCATGTCCGAAACGTAGGGCCACAGGAGAGCTCCTACATGACATTCACAACTACCGATGACATGTCCGAGAAGACTGTGGAAATGGACTTGGGTATGCAGTTGGACTCGGAGAACTTCAACGCGGGCCGGCTTAGCGGCGACCCTGTAGAATCGGGCCAATATTTGGCCCGGTCGCAGCGGCAACCGAGCATGGATGGCATCCCGAGCTACATGGCCCCGACCCAATCTGCAAAGGCCAAGGTTCGTGGCCAGGGCTCGGGCAAGCAGAGGAGTCCATTGACAACCCAGTGGAACCCATCAACAAAGAGAGGGATGGCGATTGGGCTGGGTTGCGACTCGTCGAGCTCCGGTGGAGGAACTACGACCTATCAGGCCCCAAGGAGCCCAATCCCAAAAGGTAATGGGCCTCGTGGGCAGGCTAAATGTTATACAGGCTACAGCCCAGATTCAAGTGGGGGAGATGGCGGCTACCGACATCATTTTGGTTGATTGTGTCAAATAAAGCTTTATATATATATATATATATGTGTGTGTGTGTGTGTGTGTAGTAACATTAAGGCTTCCTTTGTATTTATTGGAAAGGGTTTGTTACAACTTTCATGTTCAAATAAAGTTCCATTGAAGTGTTGAATTGTCATTTCTTGTAATTTTATCCTTGGGCCTTGCTGTATTACATCTATACATTCCCTTTTACTGCTTCACTAACTTGGACCATTTTTTCTTCCTTTTTCTTCATTCTAAAACTAAAGCTATGTTTTATTCCATCATGCTACAATAATTTCATTTTCTCTTCCTATATCTTCACACTTTGATGGACTTGATCATTGACTATGTTTGTAAGTACTTAAATCAAATGAAATTGTATCACTCGTTTCTTTAATACAATTTACCATTAAAGAGTTAGCGGGAGAAATGATAACAGATAAGTAAAACAAGATAATATAAATTTTGATTTGAGCTATCCTTATTTCCGACTTTCGTAATCTTAATTGATATTCATGCTCAACCACTATCCCACATTTTCCTATACTCCCCATTTAAACCTATGTACATTTGGTATAAAGCCTTGCGAATTTGACTTTTGACGCAAAACGATGATGAAATTGTCGGCGTTTATAAGCCACCACCGAATAAGATTTGAGGCTTAAATGGGTTATGGAAATAAAATGGTCACCACTGAAGAACTTCTAACAGGCTAATATTGTGGTCTCTTAGGGATGAAATCCGTGTTACCAGAACTCCAAATCCAAAAAGAGAAATAAATATATCCTTGACAGTAAAATCACACTTTGAAGGCAGTGTCTGTTTGAAATCACTTCCAGTTTTGGTTTTCTATTTTAAAAAATAAATTAAAAATCAAAATCAGTTTAATTTCTATTTTTTACAAAAACAAATGGGTATTTGATTACCTAATTTTTATTTTAAATTTTTTCTTTGGTAGTGGTTGCCATGGCCAGCGGCGGTGGACAGTGGCAACGGGCGGTGTGGGTAGGGGGGGGGGGTGTCTCAAAACAAAAACTGAAAATTCAAAACTCCAAAATGGGAGAGTTTAAAAACAGTTATGCTTTAAAAACTGGAAGAATTAAAACAGGAAGGAAAAAAAACGAAAATCATGTGTCAAACGCGTTTTTCTACGATTTACAAAATTGAAGAAAAAACTGAAAACATAATAGATTTCAAATACTACCTTAATTTATTGCAAGCTTTTAGAGAAAAAGGTATGTCATGGCAATTTAGACCTATGGAAGATTGTTATTTTTATAAACGATATTATCGAACAAGGAAAGCTTATAGAAAATGAAAACAATACTAGCAAGAAAGCCGGTCGTGTGGGAGAGAGTTGATGGATGGAACCACAACAAAAGGATCTTTAACTCTGATGCCAACTTTAATCAAATAAAATTGTACTACTCGGAGTATTATTCATTTTTTGATAACAGACAGGTAAAACGAGATAATATAATTTTTTAATCTAACTTATCCTCACTTCCTATTTTTTGAATCTTAATCGATGGTTTTCGAAATTATCACCCGCATGTTTCAATATATAAGTATGATTTACAGGTTAATCACGCAAATGTGAGACTGATGTCAGACATCTACCAAGGTTTAGGACTTTAGGTGCTATGCACGTGTTGTCATGTGACCAAAATTGTACTATTATTCACTAGCAAGGTGTGGTCATCAATTGTTTTCATGAAGTCTGATTATTTTTTTTGGCTCTCCGTAAAGTAAACTTAACTAATGACTATCCAACATTCACGGTTAAGTTGTCTAATCCTAAATGAGTTGCTCATGTTATTTATCTCTTATGTTACTGGAATCAATGTTTGACATCACAATTATTCTGTTACTAAACCCAAGCTTATATCCTGTTTTGATGATATCCAACATTATGATTAAGTTGTTTAATCCAAATCTGAATTGTGTATCTTTAGATTTCTAGTCTCATACTCGTGCAACGAGCGATTGGATGATGAACTTTGATCCTATGTAAGCATAGAGACAGTCATCGGAATGCTTCAAGATCTTTGTAAAGACAAGTAAAAGTTAGTTTTTAGTTTTAGATATTGTTCATTGTTTTGTAAAGTACACACACACACACACACACACATATATATATATATATATATATATATATATATATATATATATAATCATACAAATGATTGTGACTTAAAAATTGACCACATGTCCCATTCATGCGTAAATCTATTTGGGCGATACAAAGGAAAATTGACCTTTGGATATCACGATCGACTACTATGTGACAATGATGAACTTTGATCATATGGATGTACACAGAAATTCGTCGGAATGCTTCTTAGTAAAAGACTATTAAAAAGTTAGTTTTTAATTTTTGATATCGTTCATTGTTTTCTAAGGTACACTCATACATACATACATATATATATATATATATATATATATATATATATATATATATATAATCGGACAAATGACTATGACCTAAAAATTAACCACATGTCCCATTCACGTGCAAATCTATTTGAGAGGTACAAAGGAAAATTAACCTTTGGATATCGCAATTGACTACTATATGACAATGTTCCCTCAAGAATAGAAATGCAGTCGATTGCTGTGCATTTTTTGAATTTGACTTCAATGGCGATATTGAGGAATAAAGTTGAATGTAATAAGAATGTAGTTTATTGCATTGGCGAGTTTTGATGCATTTAATGCTTTACCAACTTTAAAATAATCATGTTTTTTTTTCTCTACCTATAAACTAATTTCAGGGATTTATAACAGTTATTAATCTCATACAAAGCCCTCCCGACAATTGCAACTACTCAAAGTTCAAAGCATTACTTAATCTCTTTTCACATTTATCGATTTCATATTCGATTTAAGTGACCGTTCATATTGAAGTACACTTGAAAGATATAAACATTCATCGTCATCTATATACTCATCCCTCATTTTTAAGAGCTTCAAGTTTCACTCATCTTCTTGATAGAAACAATTCAATTGTACAGATAATATAATTTACTAAAGATTGGTCAAAGCCTGGAGTTTTAAAGCTTGACTACTGGTGTATGCATAACAGCGAGAGATTTGTACATTGGTTAGTTCTTAACTCATAAAATAGGCCAATTTCGTGGATTGTTGGGTTTTTGCAAGGGATCTGTGCACTGGTTAGGCCTTAACCCAAAAGGTAGACTAATTATAATGAATTCAAGGGCTCTTGCAAGGGGATTCTTGAAAAGGGTAGATGTAGGTTTGAGCGTAATTTGACTCAACCATTCAAATTGCGAATCTTCTTTTCATATATTTTTCTTTGAATGTTTAGTTTAACGGATAAATGTTATGATGAAATGAAAGTTATGAAAATGACTATAAAGTCTCCATAATAAGGACATCTTATGTATGTTTGGTGTAATTCCACGACCATTTCATTGCAACGGCATTTGAATTTTTACTCTCATTTGGTTGACATGATGTTTTGATTCTTTTGGCAGTCATAAAAAAGTGAATAATAGTATTTTATCAATTAATTTAAAAAGCTCAAAATATTTATGTCATTTAATTTTTCTTACATCATAACTACATAGTACTGTATAAAAGTGGCGGGGTGTGTGTAGTAAGAGATGAAATGAAAAAGCCCAGCGTATGGCATTATATCGTTAGTGACCATTTGAATTAATGATAAACACAATATATTACTCTCTCTATCCCAAAATTATTTGATTCGCACGTTATTTAAGATATAAGTCATACTCTATGAATTTTATCATTTTACAAATCGTTAGTGGATGAGGAGAGGAAAATGAGTTAGTAATATGGAAAGAGATGTTGAATAAAAAAGGTGTTAAAGTAATAAAGATGAAAAAATATTAACAAATCTTTCTTAATTTAAAAAGTGGTCATTTTTTTTAACAAATTAGAAAAATTATTATTAATTTTTTTTTGAGATGTAGGGAATATTATTTCAAGACGACACTTATTACGCTAATATTTATTTAGCTGTAAACAACGAATCAAAACTTACATCCAAGAAGTACTTTTCACCATTGAGTCATGGATCCTCAAGGTGCATGTGATTGGGCGTCACCATTGGCTACTCACTAAAGGTGTCAAATGGGCCGGGCTTGGGCCGGCATAGCCCAATCCCAACGGGCCTCCAACAAAACGGGCCGGGGCTGGCAGTGGGGCTGCCAAACGGGTCGGGCCAAATTGGGGGAAATCTGGGCCTAGTCCAAGCCCTGGCCCTATGCCCAATGTCTAGGGCCGGGCTTGAGTCGGGCCAGGGCCAAAAAAAAAATTGTTTGCATTTTCTTGTTATTCAAAGTAAAGGCTTTAATTACGGTAATTTTTGTTATTATTTAAGCAAATTGTAATGCAGTACTATGACTAAGATTCTTGTTATTATGTAAGTAAATTAGTAAGAGTAGTAATTAGTAAATTAGTACTATGACTAATTAGAATTTAGCAAGAGTAGTAATTAGTAAACAAGAGTAATAATTAGCAAGAGTACTTATTAGTAAATAAGAGTCGTAATTGGAGGGAGAAATAGTAGCAAAGCTTGTAGAAATGTAGAATGTTTATATAAGAGAGAGTAAGAAGATTTGTGAGAAAAATTAGAGTGAAATTGTGTGAATTTATAGACTTTTGAAACTTCGTAAAAGACAAAATACTCCTAAAAACTATCTGTTTTTAGTTGTTGGGAGGGTAAGAGTGTAAAAATCTTTAAAAGAGTTGAAAAAATTAAGTTATACCAAAATACCCCAAAACTAACTGTTATTTTGCTGTTGGGGGGAGGGGGTAAAAGTGGAATTTAAGGGAAAAAGGGGATTCGGGTAGGGCCAAACCCGGGCTTTTTTCTTAAATTTTCCAGTCTGGTCCAAGCTCAGGCCCAAAGCCCTAATATAAAGGGCCGCCACTGTTCATCCACTGGGCCGGGCCAGAAAGGGGCGTGGTCGGGCTAGCCCGCGCGACCACCAGGCCCTTTTGACAACTCTACTACTCACTCACAACCGCTGCAACCAGTGCCCACGAAGTAGAGTTGTCAAAAGGACCGAGCGGCCGGCGAGCTGGCCCGACCCGACCCCTTTCTGGCCCGGGCTGGCCCGGCCCCCTTCATGAACAGTAGAGGCCCGGGCTTCTAGGGCTTAGGGCCTAGGCCTGGATCAGGCCTGCATTTTCGAGAAAAAAGCCCGGGTCAGGCCCGGCCCGAACCGTAGCCCGAAAAAAGCCCGGGTTTGGCCAAGCCTGGGTCTGGCCCTTGAATCTGACCCCCCTCTTTACTTTTCAAATTCAGATTTTTTCCCCTTCCCCCCAACGGATTTATTCCCCTTTTTCTCCTAAATTCCACTTTTACCCCCCAACAGCAAAATAACGGCTAGTTTGGGGGGTATTTTGGTCCAAGTTAATTTTTTCAATTCTTTTAAGGTTTTTACACTCTTACCCTCCCCAACAACTATAAACGGATAGTTTTAGAGGTATTTTGGTCTTTTGTGAAGTTTAAAAAATCTATAAATTCACACAATTTCTCTCTAATTTTTCACACCAATCTTCTTACTCTCTCTTATATAAACATTCTACAAGCTTTACTACTCTTGCTAATTACTACTCTTGTTTACTAATTAGTACTCTTGCATATTATTACTCTTGTTTACTAATTACTACTTTTGCTAAATTTTAATTACTAACCACTCCTCTTATTAATTTGTTACTCTCTAATTCTTTTGTCTAGTAATTAGTAATTAGTGAATTTTTATATTTATCAATTACTATTACTATTTTTTTTAATTACTAATTTTCTCCAATTTTGAATTACTCTCAGTGATTCATTTGTTACTCTTTAATTCTTTTAATTGTTATTACTAATTACTGCTCTTATACTTGTGTATTTAGTTACTCTTACTAATTTTATTTTTCAATCTAGTAAAAAAGTTTAGCATCAAATATGGCTGGATTACTGAAAAAATTGAAGCGTGGATCATCATCATCATCACAAACACCACCACCAGCACGAGCGCCAGCACCACGGCCATCACAAACACCAATCCAAGCACCACCACAACCATTCGTTCCTGGACGAATGAGTACAGGCTGTATGATAGATACCCAAGCCAATTGGGAGTTCAATCAAAACATTCCAGATTTTGAATACACGCCTGATCAAGACCCCCCGCATTATAGTCAAGGACGCAGCTCGGTTGGCGAAGCTACTACTCCGTGGCATAATCTTAACCCTATGCCTGGTCATGATGAAGAAGGGCCGAGCAATGCCTCCGGTAATGAGCCAGAAGTCCAAAAGGGGAAAAAAAAAGAAAGCCGAGTGTTGGAATCATTTTGATGAAGTTATGGTGGACGGCATCCGAAAAGCTCGATGTAAGTACTGTGCTAAATTATTTTCGTCTGGTAGTGGTAATGGACATCTTAACAGGCATTACCCTCAGTGTGCACCTCGACAAGGCCACGTCGAACCTACCCAAACGCAGTTATCTTTTGACGGTAAGTTATTTGTTTATAATCAGCGAGAGCAAAGAGACGGTCTCGCTGAATTTGTTATTCAAGATGAACAAGCCTTTTCTTTTGCCGATAATTCTAAGCACTCTAGATATATGAACACATACGTTCAACCTTTGTACAAAAAGGTTCATAGAAACACAACTAGATCCGATGCACTCCGACAGTATAATGCTGCTAAAGCACGCCTAATCGATTATTTCGATAAATTTGACGGTAAAGTTAGTCTTACTTCTGATATTTGGCAATCTCCGTTTACTTTTGTTAGTTATACTTGTGTGACGGCCCATTGGATTGATGCAGATTGGATTATGCACAAGAGAATCATCGCTTTCGAGCTCTTTCCTTTTCCGCATGATGGAATGAACATTGCTAGTATTATATTAAAAGCATGTACCACGTTTAAAATTAAAGGATAAGATTATGAGTATTAGTTTTGATAATGCTTCTAACAATATAACTGTTGTTGATGCTTTACAGGAGAGCCTCAAACCTGTACTTTTTGGTAAATTATTTCATGTTCGTTGTGTTTGTCATATAATTAATTTAATTGTTCAAGATGGTTTAGCTGCTGCAGGAGATATTCTTGTCAAAATGAGGGGTATGACGGCGTATGTTAATAGTTCGAGTCCGAGAACACAACAATTTAAAACGTTGTGTGTTGAATATAATATGCCTCGCAGGAGAGCAGTTACAGATGTGGTCCACAGGTGGAACTCTACATACCATATGCTTTTACACATTCTGGCATACAGAGAAGTCTATACGCATTTTCTACTAACCTTGTTCCCAGCCGGCTTGCCAACTCAAGAGGAATGGCAGATGGCCACATACCTAGCTGAATTTTTGGAGGTATTTTACACGTCTACCAATTTATTGTCTGGTACGTACTATCCCACCTCTCCTCTCGCTGTAATAGAAATTCTCAAGATGGCTACAATGTTATCAAAATGGAGATATATAGGACCCTTTCAGGAAATAGTAAAAGTGATGGATAAAAAGTTTAATAAATATTGGAGTGAACTGCCTGTTGTTTTTGCTGTGGCTACTTGTTTAGATCCTAGGTTAAAGTTGCATGGCGTGAACGTCTCGATACAAGAGATATCGAGATTAATGTGCTACCCAGTAGAGGGCACAACCGCACTCACAGCGAAAGTGAGCAAGACATTTGAGAACTGTTCAACCTCTATCGTAATTCTGCTGACGTGCGCGGGCGAGCTTCATCATCGACTGCTGAGAGGTATTATGCGCCATACCTTAAGGGCTTTGAACATCTAGTAGCAAGACAACTACCAGGTGAAGGTACTTCTAATTCGGCAGGTTCGTCTACTTTTTTCTCTTTTAATGAGATTGGTGTATATTCAAATACTGATCATTATGCTGATTTATCAATGCAAGAACAAGTTAATTTTAATTTGTTAAATTTTTGGAAACAAAATCAAAACATGTATAAAACTTTATCTCAAATTGCACGGGATGTACTGCCAGTGCAAGCCTCCACGGTTGCTTCAGAGTCGGCATTTTCAGTGAGCGGGAGGGTTTTGGATGACAGGAGGAGTCGTCTTAACCCCGAGTCGCTCGAGCTATGTGTATGTTGGAAGGATTATCTTGATGCGAAATACCGCGAGCAAGATAAACCGATTGATGATAGGAAGAGCAGTGACTCGGATGTTGAAGTACTTCCGGATGATTAGGTAATTTCTTTTATTTTGGGCTAATTACACCCATGTCCCTGAGGTTTGGGAGTAATTACACGCGAGGACACAAAGTTTCAAAATGTAACACTTATGTCCATTGATAAACGGAATACAAAAATACTTAACGGTTTTAACAAAAAGACTTGATTGCCCCTGACTTTAAAATCAATTACCCACTTAATTTACTGTTTATTCTTCCTCTCCCCACACCCAGCACCCACCCCCACCCTCCGTGCCCCCACCCCACCCCCACACGTCTGCCTCTTCCTCTCCCCACACCCAACACCCACCCCCACCCCCCGTGCCCCCACCCCATCCCCACGCGTCTGCCTCTTCCTCTCCCCACACCCAGCACCCACCCCCACCCCCCCGCGCCCCCACCCCACCCCCACGCGTCTGCCTCTTCCTCTCCCCACACCCAGCACCACACCCCCCCACGCCGTCTGCCTTCCCCTTCCCCGTCAGCGCAATAGCAGGCCCTCCGGCGAGGCACCGACGCCGCAAGATCGCGGTCGCACTCCCAATCTGCCTGTCGCCATACCGGTCGCCACCATCACCACCGCGACCTACCTTCGTACCCCGCACCGTCCGAGATCGCAAGCATCACCGAGCTACATCGCGAAACCGGCCTCTTCTGTAGAGATGCACGCCACCGTGACCACCAGCAAGGCAGCGCCATCACCACCACGATAGGCTTGCACCATCGAGCCCACCGGTGCGATCGCCGTCGTTGCAATGGCCAGATCTGTCTCCTTCCCGGCGGTGTGCGTTTGCCAAGGCGCTTGCCGGAGGCGTCTCGACAGCTTGGGTTAGCCAAGGGGCTTGCCGGCGTGGTGGGGTGGTTCTGCAGGATGGTGGGGGGAGGGAGGCTGCTGGCGGCGTGGGGCGGCGGAGGGAGGCTGCCGACGGTGACTTCAGATTTAGGGTTTAAATTGTGGAGAGAGAAAATTATACTTTTTGTGACGATATACTGTACATGGGTAGTATTGCCATTTTCAAAATACGTAATGACGAAAATTATACTTTTTGGACGGAATACTGACGGTTGGATAAAAGTGTTACTTTTTTTAACGTTTTTGGTCACGTATGTTACATTTTGAAACTTTGTATCCTCGCGTGTAATTACCCCCAAACCTCAGGGACATGGGTGTAATTAGCCATTTTATTTTTCTTTTCTTAAGTTTTAAGAATAAATTTTTTTACAAAATATAGTTTTTTTCATATATATATATATATATATATAATATAATAAATTTTTACAAGTAAGATAGATATTTTTTCGTATATATATAAAAAAATAGGTAACATCGCCTGTTTGTTTACAAGCAGCCGGTCCCAAGCCCTGATAAAAGGAGGAGGGCTTATAAACACATTTATATTCAATGTATATGGTTTATAATGAAATAAAAGGATAAAGATTAGGTTCATTAAATTGTGAATATTGGACATGCCTAGAGTACAATTTGCTCAAACAATAACAACAAATTATCATAATTAAAACTCTTACCTTGAATAACAAGAAAATACAAAAAAAAAATTGGGCTCGGGCCGGACCCGAGCCCGGCCCTAAATGTTAAGCCTAGGGTCTGGGCTTGGACTGGGCTCAGATATCTTCAGAATCTGGCCCGGCCCGGCCAGTTTGGCAGCCCCCTTGGCCATGCTCCGGCCTGTTTTGCTGGAGGCCCGATGGGCTTGGGCTGCGCCAGTCCAAGTCTGACCCATTTGACACCTCTACCACGATGGTTCCCATCCTCAATTTTCGCGCCAAGTGTCGCGTGTACCTTTTTGAAGCTATTTCTCGAGGCACCAGATCTCCTTTCGCGCTTTTTCCAAATCCTGTCATTTACCTCTCTCTGCCTCCCTAAAATATCTGTAGATATGTATGGAGAAAAATCTTTTCTTTTTGTCCAAATTTACCTGATCCCTTACCTCCTCAGTTGGGTCTATCTCTTTACCCCCTCTATTTCATTTTTTTCTCTCTCTCTCCTATGGAGACCCTTCGACCACCTCCAGTTTTTTCATCCAAATCGCCGCTAAATTGCAGGGGTCCCACAACTCCGCTGAACTTGGGGCTAATTAGGCAACTGGGTTTTGCTTCTTTGCCCAAACAGAAGGGCAAGAGCATCCTTTCTTTCACTCTGAGTGTTAAAGGGTCAAGAAATGGAGGTGGGTTTAGAGGCAGTTCTCAAGATGGGGCTTCCACAATGGAGGATGATAAGGAGGGTCTTTTATTGGGCGCAGAGAGCGATGTTTCTGGGTCTATTGTCGGGTTTAACTTGATTCCTCAAGCTGGTATGTTGTTTTGCTTTGTCATTATCTCTCTGTGCTCGCGTGTGTTGACATTGTTAATGGTTTAGATGAGGGGTTTTGCTATATTTCTCGGGAAGTGCCACGCATTCTGAAAATTTGTATAGAAAAAGTGTATTTGTAAGAAAAAATGAGCACATTGATCGAAAGGTGGCCTTCCAAGATTTATATATGTTCGACTCTCTGATGCACGGGTTTGAACTTTATTTGTCAAATTCAACTCGCTGGACCATATGGATTCTGAATCTAACGAAGAAACTTTATTTTTCTTGGAGTCGACTGAAGTATTTCAAAACTTTGATCCCAGTGTATGTAGGAAATGATTGACTATGATGCATTCCGTGCATAAAGTTATGTGCTGTGTCTAGCTTGCTCTTATGATCATAATCATGCTCTGCTCTGTGTATGAGGTCATGATCAGTACGGGGTGAATGATGCAAACGTGAGTTTCTTCAAAAATGGCTCTGAGTGGGCATGTGCACTGCATGTGCTCAAACGGAGGGTGACAGTGTCATATACATACGATTTAATTGAAAAAGAAAAACATCATAATATCAACCACTACGATTATAGCTTCAGATTATCTATGTTGGAGAAGATACGAGTAATTTAACTCCATGGTGGTTGAGGTTGGTGAAGTTCAGCAGGGAGGCAGTAGTAACAAAGACCATGGTGGCACTCGTGCGGAAGCGGAAGGTGAAGGGGCCTCACTTGATGTTGTGATGGAGGCAGTCCCTGCTGGACACAACGAGGCAGAGGCAGTGGCGCCTGAGCTGTTGCCGAGGGAGAGGAGCAAGGCAAGGTAGTTTCCGTCTGTTGGTGTGATGGAGGGATGTGTGTTATGAACTCAATTAAAGATTTCGGTTTAGATGTTTTCAATCTCCACTTCTTTTAGTTGAGCTAACTTTGCATTTCCACAAACCAATTTAATCACTCAAGATTGACTTTTCATCGAGATTAAGTCATGCACCCGCCGTACCAATGCTGAATTTTTGATCTAGAAGTTTTTGGGTGGCTGATGAAGGATTCTTAGGGAGTGGTGGTGGTTGGTGTGTAGCGGTGGAGATACAATGGATAATGGCAGTGGTTATGGTGGGTAGTGGTGGTGTTTAATGAATGATGGGTAATGGGTGGGTGGTGGATGTGGTTGTGTTTGTGGTGGTTTGATGAGATGACAGTTATAGTGGTGGGTAGTGGTTGCAGTGGTTGATGGTTGTCGGTACTAGGTGAGTGGTTGATGGGTGGTTGGTGCAGCTCAAACAATTCGAGAGTCGAGACTACATTCTTATTATTTATTCGAGGCTTCATTTTGCAGGTCAACAATTCGAGACTACATTCTTATTATATGTTCTATTCATGCTGTAATCTTAGGGGCTGTTTGATAAAACTGAAATTTAAGTGCTGAAAAAGTTAAGCGGTGAATTCGTAAAATTGAAAACTTTAAGCGACTGAATTTCTACTGAAAAATAAGTTAACATGTTTGGTAAACTAAAAGCAGATGTCTGAAAATTATTTATTTACAAATTTATCCATTTTACCAAAATTCTGCATTTGTTTATGTACGTTATAACCCTTTTTTTTTTGGGGGGGGGGGGGGAGGGAGGTTAAAACTGTATTGGTGGTGGTGACGGCAGTGACGATGGAGTAATGTGGCGGCGGCGAAAAGGTGTCAATGGTAGCAATAATGGTGCGTGAAAACGTGATGTTGGTAATTGTGATGATAGCGATAGACGTCGATATGGCGGTCATGACAGCGGTTGTAGTGTGGTGGATCTTTAGACGAGTTTGCGGAAATAGACGTGGTGACAACATCGACGGTATGGTGGAGGTGGCGGTGTTCTTGTGGTGATGGTGGTGGTGGCTAGGTCGTGGTAATTGTGGTGGTGGTAGCAAAAGGAAATAATGGTTGTGGTGGTGGAGGGGGTGTTATTAGAAAATTAATTGAGGCGGCATCGTGGTGGTAATTATTATTTTTTATGTAAAAATATATTACTCCTTTCGTCCCTAAAAGAGTGATCCATTTGACTTTGCACATATATTAAGGATTTAGATTATATATTGTGTGTCTTTCACATTTTACCCTTTTTAGAGAGGGGGAAAGAGAGTGGGCCATGAGAGAGAAAATTGGTTGGTAGAGTGTTACACGTGGAGAGAGAAATAGAATAAAAAAGTGTAAAGTGGTGGGCCAGGAGAGAGAAAATGAGTTGGTAGAGAATTAAATGTGGTGAGAGAAATAGAATAAAAAAAGTATAAAAAGAGTAAATATGTAAAAATACCTACAGAATCTTTCTTAATTTGAAAGTGATCAATTTTTGTGGGACAGCCCAAAAAGGAAATATGATCAACTTTTTAGGGACATAGGGAGTAAATAACTTTCAACCTCACTTAGAATTAAGTGATTAGCATTAAGTAACTTAACTTAAAATTTTAGTCTATTTTTGGTAGGAATTAATTTTTTAAGTGATACAAGGTTTAGCGTTATCAAACGCACTTAATTAAAAATCATTGAAAGCTTTAAGTTTTAAGTGCTTAATTGCGTTATCAAACACACCCTTAGTGTTGAGTTCTTACATGCAGGATTGGGGGAAAAAGGAATATTCAACTAGATTTGTGTTGTTTATATTAATATTATATACAAACTTCTTGATATCTTCCCGGTCAATTGGAGTTTTGGATAAAACAATTCATATGCTTGCAGGGCTGCAGATTATTAGTAGGATATGTTTCTACTGCTTCTTTCTCTTTTTCTATTCCTATTTGATCTTGCTTCATCATATTTCATCTGCCATTTTGAGGTTTTCTTGCTCAAGTATAGCACGCCTGCTCTGTCCGACTTCTTGAGATCCCAGCGTAATTTGTTAAGTCTAAAGCTCTGTAGATGCTTGGTACTTCCCTGCGTGATTATCGTCACACGGAGTATGTTTTCTATTATATATCTTAATGTGTTGAGGTCAATTATCTTATTCTTGAACTCTCAGGTGATGAAAAAGTCATTCTCTCTCATGATGCTGCCGCCACTGATGAAGAGGAAGTATCCAAGGACATTGAAAGTGAAGAGGAAATCCCAATTAAAGTAACCCACAATATAGTCTTTGTTACTGCTGAAGTAGCGCCATACTCGAAGACAGGAGGCCTAGGAGATGTTTGCGGTTCCTTGCCTATAGCTTTAGCTGCCCATGGACATCGTGTTATGGTTGTCTCTCCTAGATACTTGAATGGCGGTCCTTCAGATAAAAATTTTTCTGGTGCTACTGACACTGAATGTAGAGTTAAGATTTATTGCTCTGGGGGGATGCAAGATGTTGCTTTCTTCCATGAATATCGTGCAGGCGTTGATTGGGTAGAAACCCCTTTGCATGCTTCTCATTCATCAATTTTCTGTTACTGTATATTAGAAATCCTATGAAAATAAATTCACATTGGACATCTCTCTCTTTCAGTAGAATTGCCAGATCTTTGTCATGACGATGAGTTCTTTCTCCTTCCTTAGGTATTTGTTGACCACCCTTCTTACCACCGACCAGGAAATCCTTATGGTGATCCTTTTGGTGCTTTTGGTGATAACCAGGTACTGTTTCGTCCTCCTCCTTGTTATTGACCTAAACTTGATGAAGCAATAGGCTATCTTTCAATGAACAATGACGTGTCCTTTTTTCTGTTTTGTGCCTCTCGGTTAAGCAGTTTCGGTTCACTTTACTTTGTCACGCAGCATGCGAAGCTCCCTTGCTGCTTCCATTGGGAGGGTTCACTTATGGGGAGAAATGCTTGTTCCTCGCTAATGACTGGCATGCGGGCCTCGTCCCAGTGTATGTTACTGTCTTTTTTGGTATTATACAGTTTTCTTATGTATTCAATTTATGATTTCTACTTTCCTTTTCCCTTCTCTTACTGCCTCCCAGAATTTTTAAAATGCATGTCCTAAGGCCTTGCTGATCATGTTATATTAACACACCCCCTCAACCCACAATATCAGACAGAGGAAGAAGAGGAAAGGAAGGGGGGGGGGGGGAGAGAAAGAGCTGTTTGCTGCTACCTCGGATGATCTACGTCTTTAAAACCCTGAAAGACGTGCAGTTATTGCAACTTTGTTTGCCAATAGGAACTAATGTGCTGTTCTTTCTTTTTACTGGATTGTCTTTCTTTTTTATTTCCTTCCCTGTTTATGGCTCAAACACAATTCATAGCCCTATCAAGTCGTCATTACTCACTATCCTTCTAGGGCTTTTAGTAGCGGCTCGTGGTTGTAAGGCCGCACCTAATTGATTGATTGAGTGGTAGATAAGTGTATTCTTTTACGACTGTTTAATTGCCGAATGACCTTTATTTTTATTTTTTTATTTAATTTCCTGCTTTCCTAGGCTGATCGTCATTTCCATGCTCTTGCTTTTACTCAATTGAGGATTCTATCTGTTGAAGCTCTACTCTGAGAGTTTTTGAAGATCTTTTTTTTTCCCGTTGCAGACTTTTGGCTGCCAAGTATCGGCCGCATGGAGTGTATAAGGATGCTAGAAGTATTATAGTAATACATAATCTTGCACATCAGGTAGGCGTCCTTTTGGCCACTGATTCTATGTAATATTACATGATGCACAACAAGAAGCAAAGATGAAAGGGTCTTTGTGTGGTGTTAAATTTCTTGCATCTGTAGGAAAACTTCTGTGGCTAAGTCCATTATCGTCTAAGGGAGAATCTAGTGTCTGTGCATCATGGTCAAGTGTAGAATGTCTTCAAAGTTGATAGGCTTCTTTGAACTACATTGAAAGGGAAGATGGATGTGACCATATAGTGATACGCAACACAATAGCATTTTCAATTACTAGGGAAGATAGTTAGAATAGCTTGTTGATATATGCTTGTGGAGGCCATTGCTTTATCTCACAAATAGAGAAAGGGGATTTTGAAGATAATAAGTCATGATTCACATGCATCAGTAAGGTCATGTGTATATAGATTACCATGTTGGAATCCGAGACTTTTTTCTAACTCTTTCGTTATTTAAGATGCACACATTTAGCTTTACATCTGGAAATGCCTGGAACATTACTAATTTGGTATATGGCAGGGAGTTGAGCCTGCAGCAACCTACAACAATTTGGGGCTACCTTCCGAGTGGTATGGGGCATTGGGATGGGTATTTCCAACGTGGGCGAGGACGCATGCCCTTGACACTGGTGAAGCTGTCAATGTTTTAAAAGGTGCACTTGTGACTGCGGACCGCATATTGACAGTTAGTCAGGTATTGTGTTTCTCTGAAGTAACTCACATTTAATGAGATATTTTTATCTTCTGTTAGCTGGAATGATGAACTAATAAGGAGATATCAGTGTCTTGGCATTTGAGGCTTGGAAAATTTTCCCTCCGTGCTTGTGAAATTTCTGTTTATATTCGGAGAAGTTGTATAGTATATTAGAAACACGAGGCCAATTATATACTTCCACACCAGATGAGTGCCTTGTGTTTCGATATGTTTTCATACATGTTCACTGGAAACTTTTTATCTTCCGGGCAGGGCTATTCTTGGGAAATAACAACTCCTGAAGGTGGATATGGTCTAAACGAGCTGTTGACTAGTAGAAAGATAGTTCTGAATGGTATGTGGTTACTCTACTTCTATGACGTTAGCTTGTGAATATTATCTTATAAATGTACTTAAGAGAATCCTTTTCTTCTTTTGTTGCTAATTTACACATACATTCTTACGATGTTTTTGGTGTTTCAGTGAGTGTCAGAACGATATAAAAAGTGATAATACGTCTTTACTTCTGATTGTTTTCAAAAGCAATTCTTGTACATTTCCATCATGATTCAATTATCGAAATTCATAGCATCACTAACCCCTGCAATGCTTGGAAAAAAGTTGTCTTTAGTGGATTGAAGTCCCACTTCTTTCTGTTCTGCCATTTATACAACGGACGTATCCTCTTCCTTTTCTTCCAGTCTCATTCTTCCTTTATTTCTCTCTCATCTTAAGATGCCATCTATTTGTTACTTGTGTGATGTCTGTCACAACAGAGATTTTCATTTATCCAGCAACATTCCTTTCTTTTCTTTACCTGCAGAAATCTCTGTAAAAACCGATGCAGAAAAATCTCTTTTTTCCATGTTCCACTATGTTCTTCTCACTTTGTCTAATAATAGGTAGCAATAATTAAAAAAAGTGGAACAATTAGCGGCTAGACAATTTTCTTTTGGAATGATGTTTTTTTTACTTCTGAGGTGTTGTCTGTTTCTATGGTCATGTAGGGATTACAAACGGCATCGATGTCACTGAATGGGACCCATCCTCTGATGCAAATATTCCTTCCCATTACTCCATTGATGACCTCTCTGGAAAGGTGATCTCTTGGTCCAGCATGACATAAAAGATCCTTTAACTTCTAAGTGCCTAAAGAAGTGGATCAGACAACAAAAATTTACGAATTGGGTGGAGAACACAATTAAGAAGTTCAGATCATGATAAAGTTTCTAGAGGCTTGTGCTATGCCTGGAAATCTGTTTCATTGTCTTCACTACCGCGTTTTTGGCTTGTTTATCATTTTCAAATTCTGTGTTCCAAAACATTAAACTAAAGTTTCTCAGAACAATACTCACAGTTACTTAGAAATATATTAAACTGAGTCCACGTGTTTTGACGTTCAAAATGAGTTGGGAAATGGCGTCCAAACAACATTGGTTATGTCATATATCTGTACACAGTCTTTAATTGAATCCTATTGTTTTATATTCTTAAATATGGTATGCAACAAGGTTCTACATGTTTTCATGTTCTATGGAAAAGGAATTGTCTTCATCTTTCTGGAAATATGGAACCGAGAATGATGAAAGTGCTAGCCAAATGTAGGCTTAGAGTATCTGTGAGTGCTGCATCCTTTAAACTTCTGTATGTGATGTTTATGACAAGTTTCAGTACAGGTATTTCAAAATGCTTGTGTTTCAGTTGTACAAGCTATTATACGAAGCAATATAGCAGGCTAGTTCAATTCTTTGTTTTATGGTCTGTTATCCAACTTTTAAATGCAGGTTGAATGCAAAATTGCTTTGCAGAAGGAATTAGGTCTTCCAGTTAGGCCTGAATGTCCATTGGTGAGATCGGAATTCCTCATAATTCCATGGCTCTATGTTGATTATTCCATGGCTTTATGTTGTTGAAACATCTTCCTTGACTTGATTTTAATTTCATGCAGATTGGATTCATTGGGAGACTGGACTACCAGAAAGGTATTGATATAATTCTGTCGGCAACTCCAGAGCTTTTGCAAGATGATGTCCAATTTGTAAGTATTCCGTTATGATATGCTTCTTATATATGAAGGTTGCCACTTATGTGTACTTTAATGACTAGAATTTGTATTTTCTTCTCTGAAAGCACTGATTCATGTTCATGTTGTCTCTGATCAAAGGCTTGAGTCAAACCAAAGCTCTAATTCATGTTCTAGCTTACTTGAGCTAAGTCAGAAAGGAATGGTACTTGTTAAGGCCTTAACGAGTCAGGAATGGTACTCGTTAAGGCCTGCAACTGGCCACTAACTCTAGCTAACTCAAGCTCAAGCTCTCATAATTTGCTAACATACTACCGAAAGTATCTTCGGTTTACTATTTTGCTCTGAACGTACGAAAATTGACCTACACAAGGAGTAATTCTGACTACTGTGGACAATACTCATCTTACTGCTATATGGATGATACTTTAATACAACAGATTTTGATATTTTCCTTGAGTATCAGTCAAGTAACTTAGTCTGCTTCAGGTAATGCTTGGGTCTGGGGAGAAACAATATGAAGACTGGATGAGAGCCACCGAGTCATCATTCAGAGACAAATTTCGGGGTTGGGTTGGATTCAATGTTCCAATTTCCCATAGCATAACAGCAGGGTAAATCAAGATGCTGACGCTGATTTTTTGTTAAAATTATTATGAAACTGACACTGGGGCCCAAAATGTGCAGCTGCGATATACTCTTAATGCCTTCGAGATTCGAGCCATGTGGTCTAAACCAGTTATATGCAATGAGATATGGTACAGTACCAGTAGTCCATGGAACTGGCGGACTGAGAGTGAGTTCATGTTCAAGATTGTGAAAATTGGCTTTATATGTTGTCCCCCTATGCACTAAATACCATTCCTTTTATCTTTTAGGATACAGTGAAGACCTTCAATCCATATGCTAACGAAGGTAGCGGTGAGGGTACGGGGTACGTATTACTCACACTTGCTTCAAAACTCTACGTTCATGGGCATAAGTACATAACAAAGCATAGTGTTGTTCAAAAACATAGAATTTTTCATGAACATCAAAAGTTCCAATAGATTTGTGTATCGTTTTTATAGTTCTTTTTTTAAAAGTTAATCGTTTTTATAGTTATTATTATTCGCTTTGCTCAAGTCTTTCTTTCTGTTTTATTCTTGTGTTCTTGGCTTCACTGGGGTAGTCATTGCTTCAGTTCTACTTTTGTTTGTGACTTGGATCAAGAATTCTTTCACGTACTTATAACATTGTTATGTGATGCTTTGACAGATGGGCCTTCACACCGTTGACGAGGGAAAGTATGTTGGCTGTAAGTTATTTCTCACCCTACATCTCTTTCACCAATTGCCCTTTGAATCAAGTAAACTAATCAAATTGGTAAGTCAAGCTCTCATGTCACGGATTTGGGACAAGTTGACGTGCTTCTTAGCCACGTACTTGGGCACCTGATTGCTTGGAGGATCATTTCTTAGAACCCTTCAAGTGCTGCAACCCAGTTTATCAGGCTGTGAGCATCTTGCAGTCTTTCTTTTTCACGCCCTTAGTGTCCTGCTAAGGTCCTGACACATTATAGTGTTCCTGACTTGGTTATTTGGAGCCGACTTGGGACCCCCATTCAGTCCCCTTGGTGGGCTTCACATTCCTATTAACTGGGTCAGAACATGTTTTAGGCCTTCCTCTGCAATCTAGTCAATTAATAAACACTAATTTTAAGCCGAGTTACCATCTTGCATGAGAGCTTCCTATTGATCGTTCCATATTTTTTTGTCTCGTGAGTGGAGTTGGTAACTTGCAAGTGGGGCTATTTGTAGGCACTAAGAGTTGCCATTGCAACTTACAGAGACCATAAGCTTTCGTGGGAAGGGTTGATGAAGAGAGGAATGGAGAGAGACTGCTCATGGGATAATGCTGCGGTTCAGTATGAGCAAGTTTTTGAATGGGCTTTCATGGATGCGCCTTACGTTGGCTAAGTTTGTTAAACAGGAGACAGAATCCCATTGAAAAGAAAGAGAAAGAAGATGATACAGGAAATTGCAACACGTCGATGGTCGTTTCATTTGTTTGTCAAGTATCACAGGACCATTTTGGTCATATTAGCTGCATTATACGCATGATGGCTACGCCATATATCGGTTGGTTAATCGTTCTCACTTTTGTTTCTTCATTCTTTTTGCCAGTATAAGAAACACAAAACAGGCTATTGTATATTCTTGAGAGGTTTTTAAAACCAGCGTTGAAATTCCTTGCCTGGAGGGATGCTGCTTCTGTTTACTCCTGTGGCCTGCTGGAAGAGATTTTTATCAAATGCAAATTCTGTCACCAGGTCATAGAGCTGCTTGGCTGACTAATGCCTGAAAAGTTATGCTTCCATATCACGAAGTTGCCTTTGCAAAGAGCGACATGGCCTTGATGAGAAGTTGGGTTGTTTCTGTGTTTTTTCAGGTTGACTGTCAACGAGGACTTATCATTCAAGTAAGAAAGTAAAAAATGATGGCACTACTTTGTACTTGAATAGAGTGCTGTCACATCGGTGTAGAAAGTAAAAAAGTGATGGCGTATCGGTGTCACTGTGGAAACTTTCTTACCCAAAACTTTGATTTGTTAGTAGATGTAGCAAATAGGTCAGCTTAACTCCTAAAATTATTGGTAGGAGAGGAAATACTTGTTATAATGGCGAGTGGACATGATCTAATAGCTTGACGGGAGTGAGACTTTTCAATTTATGGTTGTAGTTGAGTAGAATCCGTTTAGAGTATTAAAACTTTGGTCATTTGAGGAGTCAATCCCTGCCCGTCTAGTTGAGCATACACGTTCCTTTAAAAGGAGTCAAAAGTTGCACGTTGAGTGGATCACATGAGATTCTTTTAAATGATTCAAATCTTTTCGTCAACCTCAGTGTATGTGCTTCTCTTAAAGAATTCAACCGTTATTCGTGCAGTTGAGAAAGAATTTACGTTCCTTTAAAAGTTGCTTGTCTATTCGAGCGCATCTGTCCTTCTGAAAGGAATGAGTTGAACATATATGCGCTCTTCTCAAAAATTGTCAACCGTTGATCATTTAGTCAAAACATGCAATCATTTCAAAAAAATTAGCAATGGTACGTTCGATCTGCGTGTACACCTATTGAATACCGTATAATAGTAATAATAATAATAATAGTTTAACAAAAGGAGAAGGGTTAAAATATCTATTGTCTGCCTTACCTGTCCGTTAGTTTGACACCACGTCATCCGTCTAGGGGGGCCAAAATGTATCCATGGTGGCAGGGGGAGATCTTTCGGTTTGTTCTCTCCCAAATCCCGATGGCCGAAGAAACCCCATTTCTTGAGAGAACCTCCCTTCTCCGCTGATAAGATTCCAAACCTTAGAATCTCCGCCAACTCCCTCCGCAATCAACCACCGCCGCCATCGAATCTCTCTCCGCACACGCCACCAATTCATTTCTAGAGAGAGGAATCACAGGCTGCAAACCGATCGATTGCACGGCGCTTTGTTGGCTTGTTTTCGGTCGTTTGGATGTCGTTTTTGGGACGATTTTAAACGATGATCGCGGATCCGAGCCTGATTTTTTACGCCTGCATCGCGAACGGAACCACGATCCTCGCAGAGTTCAACTCCAAGGACGCCGATCTCGGCGCCCTCGCCTCGCAATGCCTCGAGAAAACGCCGCCGTTTCACTCCACCTTCACCCACACCGTGAGGAACAAGACCTACACGTTCTACATTGACGGTCCGTTTGTCTACTTCGGCATATTCGACGAAATCATGGATAGTGTGGAGGGAATTTCGTTCCTAAAGAGCGTAAAGGACGCGTTTGGCGCGATCGTGGACTGCAATTCGTCCAGGCGGTTGGATAACTTGAATTCACATTGCTTTCAGGGCGAATTTAATCCTGTTTTTCACCAATTGCTTGCAACGAATGAATTCGAGGCACCACATTCCCCTAGGGTGGTTGTGAAACATGATAGGAGTGGGAGCTTGGAGTCGTCGTCTAACGGGAAGATGATCGGGTCGAGGCCGCTGCTGAGGGACGCCGCTGCCTCTAAGAACCTGATGAAGAAGAAGAAGCGGCTTTTTGGGCTAGCGCATTGGGGGGAGAAGGAATCAGTGAAGGGGAGCAAGGTTGATGTGTTGTGTGATGACGGGATTGGTTTGAGTAGGGAGTTCTCGGTGGTGATGCAAAAGAACAGCATCCTGTTTGGTGGAGAGATGGGGCCTCAGAAAGCGAAGCGGGTTTGGAAGAAGCATGTTTGGGTGGTGCTGTCGGTGGACTTGGTTGTGTGCTCGGTCTTGTTTGCCGTTTGGTTGTGGGTTTGCCGGGGTTTCCAGTGCGTCCAAGCTTGATTGGATGTGATGACGTGAAGTGGGGATACATGATTTCATCGTGATGGCTTTGCTACTACAGCGCGTGTTTTTGGCTTCAGGCTGGTAATGCCGTCCTTTGTTTTGTATACGAAAGTCATATGGCTGTTGTTATACGGTACTAATTTCTTGTTCTTATGTGATCTCATAAACTGTGAATACCTACAGATGTAATAGGCTACTGATGTGTGATATTTGGTTCTTTACAACTGCTTATGAATGATATATGGATTCACTTTATTGGTTAGGCACTTGCGGTCATGGGCACTTGCGGTCATGGAATTGAATCGGTTCTTTATAACGTTTACAATTCACCTTTACTGTTTGTGTTAGCATCTTCCAGGAATTGACAGGTTAGCTGGCATGACTGGTTATAATAGTGTGCAAAGCTTTTGAAAATGTCCGATCGTATTAAGTTGTAACAAGCCATCGTTATAACCCTTGCAATGAGTATACCCCCCACCCACCGTCCTTGCCGTGCCCATATGCGTGCCTTTTGGATATTGCTTCACTGATGCTTGTCATTGGATATAGAGGCTAAAAAAATGGGTCTGGTATGTGAACTTTATTTAAGGTTTTGCCAACATAATTGTTGCAAACTGACGTTAATAAATTCGTGAAAGTTGCAAACCTTGCAGAGTTGGATTTCTTATCTTTTACCATAATCTTTGGACTTCGGAGGACTTGGTCTTGGAGAAGGAAAGTTTTTGAAAGAAGCCAATAATCTTCCCATGTCAGCTGGATGAGTTTAGTTATGTCTTTCACATGACTGCCTAGGAGAATGGCTAATTTTTTTTTTTTTGTTGGAATGATAGACGAGGTTAAAGGAGAGGGAGAGGCTTTTTATTCTGTATGGTCCGCTGTGCGATTGCAGAGGTACATTTACCTACAATCCCCAGGGGAGGGAGAATCCATTAAGTCGGAAGTGTATTATCTGGAATTGAGTTGTTTGCCAAACAGCTCTAACCTCAAATTTGTCAAGGAAGCAGTTTCTTTAAAGAAGCTGCAAAACCTGTAGGGATGTATCAGTTGGGTTCTGTCATATTGGGCTTCAAGGAATTTGGATTACGTCATGGACCTTTTTTTCTTCTGTGTTGCTTTGCTTTATAGTTTCCTCTCTGGATTCTCCTTCATAAATTGTCAGTATTCATGCAGAGAAAGTTACCGTAAGCTGCCACCCTAAGCTCTGTTGTACATGCAATAGACATCACCCTAAGCTCTGTTAGCTTTTCCAAATGTAGATAGATTTACGCATTACTTTGCATACACTTGTGTAGACCTCACCATCGTACTTAATGGCTTTCACTGATGTTTTTGATGGTTCCCTACCAAGTACCAACAAAGGTTCACTCCATATTTTGGGTTGGCAGAACAAATTTGTTATGGCTTTTATGCTGCTTATCAAGAAAGGAAAAATTGCAGGATATGCATATGCAAGAGTTAGATCTTAGCTGTTGACGTTGCACGTATTATATAGCCGTTGCATAGTTTTCAAGTCAAAAAAGTCACCAAAGGCTAAGCAAATATTATTTCATCATTTCACTTTTAGTGAGGTGATGGAGGACCTTAAACTCGTGGTAGTAGTCTACTAGCCTCTTTTGCTTGGAAAGATGGCAGCCAAATTTGTCATTAACCGGGCATCCCTTTACGAATTACAACTTTGGAATTCAGATATTGGTAGATGAAGCATTTTGGGTAGCACCATTGAAAAGCATTCCAATCTTGATCCATTTGCCACAACAGCTTGCTATTTGTCGAATGAAGTTCATTCTTCTATAATTATCCTTTAATCCGTCAAGCTTGGTCGAGGGGTTATTGGGAACCCAGAAAGCTTGGCTTGAAGTGTTTCGTTCTTTCTCGGCTTCCACATGTAGCCCAGTGACTTGAATTCTGAAACCTTTCTGCCCCCAATTGCTGTGTGCATTACTTATTTATCTTGCTCCAATCTGTTTGACGCCGCCTTCGTCTTTGAGCTCAAGCCCAATACCATTGAGCCAAATTTTACTTTGATCTTCCCTAGCATAGTAGGAACAAAGCGTTGGCATCTTCTTCAGTCTCTCTTCCCTAGCTGCTAGGCCGCGAGAATTAGATTTCCTTATGGTTAGGGTTTGCTTGTTGATTTTATCCTTAGCTGTTATCATTCTCCTGTGTGTTGAGTGACACTGTCCTCGCTTTGCGAGTTGGTTTCTGACTTTATTTTGTCGAATGAAGTTTCACATCATTTGGAATTCGGAGAAAGAGAAACTAAATGCAGTCGCAGATATGGTTAATCCTGAAGCCGCCATTATTCGATCTGGAAAAGCCTTTTCACAGTTGACAAGAGGCGGTCTACATTTAGAGTGCGTTTGACACAGTTTTGAAAATGCGTTTAGTAACTATTGTTTTTAAATTGACTTCAGAAACTAATCCCACTGGCAACCACCTTCATCTGACTGCCCGCTGGCAGCTTGTCAACCACCGCTTCTCAAAATAAAAAGGGTTACCAAGGTTATCAAACACCCACTTGTTTTTGTAAAAAAATAAATAAATTAAGTTACTCTTTAAAAGCTGCACTTTAAAAATTGAAAACAAAAAAAAAAGTTTTGTCAAACCAACCCTTAGAGAACAGATGATAAATTGATACCAAAAAATTAACATCACAAAACTAAATTGTTCTTAATAAAGATGGTTATGCCACGTACGGTGTGTTGCTTGTAATAATATAATTTTTACTCAGCAGAAATTGAGGAGAAAATTATGACAAAAGGTGCCTGTGCAGCTTACGCTAACAACGGCATACTTCATGAAATGAAGAGATGGGATACTTCTGTTGGTGGTTTTAGTATGGGATATTGAAAAAATATGCCCCTGCTCCTTCAAATGAACTAAAACTCCAAAACAGTGAAGCCTGTAGAGAGGAGCAAGATCAATTGACGTTTGGATCATACTAGGAGCACTTGGGTTCAATTGGTGTTCTAGTCCTTTGGTCTTCAACATAGCTAGTGCAGTCGGTATTTTCGGTTCATCAAAAGATAACCATCAGGATAGAGAGTCACCTTTTGCAGGGTGTGCAACTCTATGGCTGTCGTCAAGGACTCAATGGCTAAGGCTCTGTTTGATTTCCTCTTCGTTTTCAATTTTTACTTTAGTTTTATAAATTGAAGAAAAAAAATGTGTTTGACACACAATTTTTATTTTTTCTTCAGTTTTGAAAACCAGTTTTTAAAACATGACTGTTTTTTAAAACTCCCATTTAGGAGTTTTGGGTTTTCAGTTTTAGTTTCTATTTTGAGACCACCACCACCTCCCCCCCTTCCCACAGCCACAACCACTGCTTGCCGCCGTCGCCGGCAGCCAGCACAGTTGCCTATCGTGGGGCACAGTCGGCCACCACCAGCAGGCCACCATGGCCGGCCACCACCACGCCCCACCATCGACACAGCAAACCACCATCAAAGAAAAAATTCAAAATAAAAACTGGATAATCAAACACCCGTTTGTTTTTTCTAAAAAATAAAAATTAAACTGATTTTTATTTTTGTTTTAAGTTTTTTGGAAACAGAAAACCAAAACTGGAAATGATTTCAAACGCTACCTAAGTTAGTTCACATTTACCATCAAAATTTTGAAAATCCCCAAAGAGAAGCCAATGAAATGTTCTCAGTAGATAAACATTTTGTGCTGGATCATTGAAAAAAAATTTGACTGCTATCTCGGTTGGAGGACTCTTTCTCCTACCCTTTATATAGCGACAATCAATTGTCTCTAAATATTTCTAATGACTTTTATTTAGTACCGCTAAAAAAGTGCAGCTAATAATTGTCGATAAAAATGTTATTAGAAAAGTCATTAAAAATATTTATCGATTACTAATTGTCACTACACACAGGATTGGAGAAAGATTTTTACAATTCGGGTAGAAGCTAAAGTTTGTTCTTAATAATGGAATCAAGGGCAAAGCTTGATTTGTAGTTGGTTATTTAGAAAGTTATTGGAGCGCTTTTCTTGATTCTCGAGTACTTCGCTAGTTTAATTAGTTAGACGAAAGGCGTAGGTCAAATTAAATTTTTTTGAGACTAGTGAATATTTGAGACTACCACTCCACGTATCCCAACATTTTCACTCTACTATTCTTGTATCGCATGAGACCACATGAAAGCGTTTTTCTATGCAAAATCGGGATGAAAATCAGCTCGGCGATATGAACAGTGACAAATTCAGTATTTGCGAGTAATTCTGCATGGGCAATAATTCAGAATCGGGGAATTATTCGGGTGAACTTCGTCCGCGGATTACTAATAATTCGTTGGAATAATGAAGTTCATACTATAAATCAAGAATCATTCGGTAATTAATCGCCTGAGTTATAATAATTTAAAGTATACACAATTCTTAAACTATGTATATAATAATGTATGTAAAAAAAAAAATCTCTTATAAGTGATGGGTAAAAAAGAACAAACTTTGGCTCTTACCCGGATTGTAGGAATCTTCCTTCAAACCCATGTATAGTGATAATTAATAGTCGTTAAATGTTTTCAGTGACTTTTCTTCTAACACTTTCAGCGATAATTATTAGTGGTACCCTTTTAGTGTCATTAATTGAAAGTCACTAGAAATATTTAGAGACTATTGGTTATCTCTATATAGGGAGTGAGAGGAAGATTCTCCCAATCGTGATAGCAGCTAAATTTTTTCTGGTAAATCAACGAGAGAGAATGAGCGGGGCATATTTTCACGCCGGAATAAAGAAGGTAAAGAACTAAAAACACAAAAAGATTTCTGCTATATATCGGATTTTACAACCTGCTGTACTTCATCTAATATATTCACATTAGATAACATGATATGACATGGTTTACATATCCTAATCCTGGTAGAAGTTACCTATGTCCTATGAGGTTATATATAGCGGTCTAGGCCATGAGTAGCTGCAATATCTCAGATTCAAACACTGTTTCTTCGCATTGGATTGATTCCCTGCAACATGCGTCTTCTCTGTTGTTTCCGTGGAGGGCAACGAGTTCGCCATGCGAACAGTTCAGAAGCTTTAGCCGTGGAGAATGTGATGACTGTTGAAGCACACGAGTATGTTGCTGGAAAGCAGCCAAGAAGTACTGGAGAAGCTTGGAAACGGAAAGCCATCTTCAACACCATTGTCACCGGCGGAAACACGCCTTCATCAGGACCCAGTTCGTTGGGCGTTCTCATGATCGACGGAGGAAGCATGCTGAACTTTGTCGCCAAGGATTTCGTCGAGAAGCTTCAACTCCCCACTCGACCTGCTCCGGAGCCATGCACGGTTACGTGGTTACACAACCAGTACCAGGTTCCGGTCACGGAAACGTGCGAGGTTGTGCTGTCTTTCAACTCTTTCGTGGATCGAGTCGAGTGTCACGTTTGGCCAATGACTGAGCATGACATAGTGCTGGGACGGCCGTGGATCTTCGATCGCGGGGTGGTGCACAGTGGCCGGGAAAACACTTACGCATTTGAGCACGACGGGAAGCAGATTGTTCTCTTCCCGATGAGGCCTGAAAAGGTGCAGCATAGAGTTGCCAGGGAGTGAGCATGGTCTTAAGGAAAGCACACCGAGATCTTCATTACATTACAGAGACCGAGACCTTATCAAACAGTTCTGATACCATATTAAGTTATCATTTATTCCAAAAATATTTTCGAACAGATGATAACTTAACAGTGCGCTGTTACCAGAGCTTATTTTTATCACTGTCGGATATTATTAGGAAACAAACAGCTACTACATGAAGCCGTTGCCACTTTTACTTACAAGCCTAGATCGGTAGTCTCTGGCATGGGATCATGATTTTAGATATTTTTTTATCTATTTTTGTATAATGAACAATATTTAGGCTCCAGTATTTTATGTTTGCTTGTAAGTAATATAAGGTTGCAATTCTTTGTATGGTCAGGAAGGTTTGTTATATATAATATTTCTTCTCTTAACCAGAAAAAATAGTGCTCTCTTACCATTGAGCTTGAGCTGCACCATTACAATGCCAACCTTCCTCTGTCCGCAAAACCTACTCCTGCGCTTTGATTTTGCTTCCTAGGACAACCCCCAATCCATCAGGATAGCACGAAGTGGGGAAGAAACCGTCTCTTTCTCCACCATGAAACAAAAATCTCATTGGAACGTCGTTGCCCTTTACTCCTATTGGCTTCCACTTCGAGCCCAACGCCTAGGATTGTGAAGCCTTTGTTCTTCTCCCAAGGATATGGCCCTTCTTCGGTCCTTAGCATCAATCCTTAGTATTATTATTTTTCTGAAAATGGTTAAGAAATATACATAGATGTCAATCCCTGTTATAAGCCAATTAATGTTGGTATCCTCATCATTGTAGCGCCGTCACCTTCACCTCCTTAACGAGACGAAACAGTATAAAACCCTCTTTGGTCTCAAGCTTCTAGTTTCTCGTAGTTGTGACAGATTCTTAGCCACATTTGATTTCCCCTTAATAGGCTTGCAAGTTGATATTACCCTGGCTCCGAGCGCACACATTCAAATTGGCAATTACCTAGGTATCATCCATCGAGTGTCTTGAGAAACTTTGCCCTTGTCTGTGAGGTGACTGCATATGGTCCTAGCAACGATACATATTTAGTCAGCAGGTTGGCTTGTGGAGCTGGACGACTCTGAGCATTTTCCCCCACAGAACGCATATATTTCATTCCCAGAATATACATGTCATAATAGATATTACAACAAAAAAAGTGGCCTACACAACAAAATTTGTAAGACTAACATCTACCAGGAAAATTCATTGAGAAGGCGCATAGCGCTGCCGGCTGCAGCTACCCACAAGGGGTAAGCTTCTTATTGCCTGCACCACGAGGGTTTTCGTCTTTCCAGTCATCCCATGCCCTCGCCTTCCCTTGGGCATCGTCATCATCTTCTTCGTCCTCCTCTTGACCCGGCCTCAACTTCCGACTGTCCTTGTGCCACGATGAATTTGCTTCTTCCATAAACCTAGTATTTCTCTCCTGCCATTTGTTCATCAGCTCCATCTCCTTCAACCCAGCTTCTTCGATGCTCATGGTTGGCATTCTAACAAGTATGCAAAGCACCAGCGATTTAGCACTTTAACTAAACATGTTTTGTTGATTAAGAAGTATTTAGAATACCACCTGTGAGTAGGTTGGAAAACCTGTGCGGCCATTCTTTCCCTTTCGCTTGTTAAGCCTCCACCGACAAGACTTGCCGGTCCAAATATCAGTGGTTGATGTTTGTGTTCGTGGGCTTGTGACACGTTGGCCCTCCCTTCTAAAACATCTTGAGCAAAAGTAGCACATGTAATAGGTGGTGCTGGTTTGGTGTATCGAGCTCGAGCTGCACCATTCCTATGCCATGCTTCTGCTGTCTTGGCGCGCTCATCAAGAACATCCTGTGAAATTTCTTCATCTCCTTCCTGCAAAAAGTTTGTGAATATTATGAGCTCCAAGATATGCAATGCAGAGCAACTTGGGCAGTAAGCTTTTGGTTGACATAAAGGTGCAAAGTGAGGAAAGGTTCACAGCATGGTGGTAGCGGAATGAATGCAACAACAGATACTAGCCCTGTTACAAAAGATAAACTTGACATGGTAAACTCTATAAGAAACTGCACATATGCAAACCCAGATAAGTAAAACAAAATTAAAAAACAGTGAACACGACCGACTGTACATTATTCATTCTACCTAACCTCAGTTTCATATTGCAAACCCACACTAACATGGTCGCACAAGGTAAGTCCGTCAGGCAGACAAAAAGCCTTGTTGTAGTGTGATTACAATGTATAGAGTATTAACTGGAAAAACCATTAAACATCACTTTATTTTCCTGTATGATGTAATTGAGAGAAAACATCACAGCCAACCAAAGTAAAACATTCCTTTAGTACCTACGGGTACATCGCTCTCCAAGCATCAGATATAATTATACACACACCACATATATAAGCAGTACCTCTAAAATATTCATGCCACTTTAAAAGCTTGTGTAGTGGACATTATAAGCTAACATCTAATGAGGGATAATTTTGGTGTTCTACATGCTGTCAGCATGTAATGCACATAGGCAACAAAATGCTTAGAATAGTTGTCCAAGTTCTCATACCCACTCCCCCCATTTATAAGCGCGCATAAATAGAACACAACTCCGCTACAAACCACTACCTTTGCTTGCTTTTCCTTTATAGCAGAAAGCATTTCTTCCTCTTTCTTTAACATTTCCAGCAGGTCAAAAGCCTGAAATATGTTTCACAGTAAAAGTACATCAGAGATATGAAAATGATGAAAGGTGAAAGTTTGACACCTCAAAGAAAATACAGTAATTAGCCCAACCTTACAGATGGCCAAGGAGATAGTAGTAAGCCAAGTCTGCATAAAAGCAATAGATTACCGCTTCTCAGAGAGCTGTAAATTCAGAAATACCCAGAAAAGGCTAAAACCAGATGTATTCATTAAATACTTCAAACTAGCATTCATCATATTTATGACGGTGGGTATATTTAGGGTAGTCGCAAGCCAATATGTACATCGCCACTTGTGCGCTAAGTTGGGTAATTTATGCTCACTGACGATGCATAAAAAGCAACATGACAATAACCATAAAAAGGCTCAAGGGTTGCATTACGAAAACTAGCGACTTTATCAATACTTGAAACATAGCTCATCATAATAACAATATGATACAATTCAATTAGTAATGAGTTTAGGTCCCTGATTATGAAGAAAGAATCTTTTCTAAAAAATGATGCAAGAATTCCTAACTTCTTGTAACAAAATTGATCTCTCATACACTGTGCATCAATGTGGCATCAAAGCATTTCAAAATCTCGTAAATGAACCCACACCATCCAAGATTTAACTATTCAGACAAGAACTTGGGATCCTTACCATTGCAAATCTAGTTTGCTGGAATGACCCATCAGCAGTATGGAATGAAGATCCCTCATGACCAATGTTCTCAACATGAAATCCGAATACGGAACTCTGATCAAAGTTCCATACCACTCCTCTGTTGCCAAAGTACATTGTCAACCTCATTCTCATTCCATACAACTTTTTCATGGTCACGAGATAGAAACAAGTACCACGTTGTCATAGTCACGTGGCTATAAACCATCAACTTCCTTACTACAGATATTAAATTTGTCATCACCTCTCAATCATGGAGCCCGGAACCTCTACCCTGACTCCGTCTCAAATTCCATCTAGTCACTCCCTTACAATTTTGAAAAGAACTCTTACAGAAGTTTATCTAATCGTGTTGTCCTCTTCAACAAGGAGCTATTGCTTAATTGGAAGCCTCCAAACTTGCACTGTCAACTTCCCTCAGATGGTTCTGGTGTTCTAAGGATTTACAAAGAGCTCCTCAAATCCCTCTCACTCCTAATCTGTGTAGCATCTATCTGAAAACACAAGTTCCCTATTGGACAAGGTTCGATATCAGTGGCATGGTAGCTGAGACTTGTGAGTTTCTTGCCGCCGAGAGTACAAGCAGAGAGGGGTTAAAAGGTCCATTACAGTACTTAATTTTAATACCAGCAGGTGACTACAATGTTCAAACAAAAACTAATTATATTCAGGTTGTAAACCAGAATCTTAAGAAAAAACAGGCGTTGTTCCCTTTGATTATGCCTTCAGCAAGAATCCACATGGAGGTAAAAAGTAAATGTGATATACATCTTGCGCTACCCCGTAAGCACATTACATAATCATAGATACAACAAACTAACCTCCCTTTCTTCCTCTCCATCATCATCAAGTACATCTTCCTCCCCCGTCTCAACTGGAGTAGATAAGGCAGCTGCTTTAGTTGAACGCCCACGTCGCTCCTTTCGTTCCTTTATTTCCAACAGCTTCGACTCTGCTGCTCTTTGGCGTTTGAACCTAGCAATCTGTATTGGAATGGTTACATCAGCGCCTTGACAGATTTCATGTTCTTTCATATTTAAGTTATCAAGACGAGCAGGAAGAAACCATAAAGGCCAACATGCATAACAATTGAGTCAGGGGTGAGCACTTGTTCCAACTTAATAAGCACAAAGTACGTATATATAGGTGTAAGAAGGATAGATAGGGGAGGGGGAGAGACATGGAGGGAGAGACAGAGGGCGAGAGAGAGGGAGGGAGGGAGAGAGGGAGAGAGAGAGAGAGATAGATAGATAGATAGATAGATAGATAGATAGAGAGAGAGAGAGAGAGAGAGAGAGAGAGAGACCTTCTTAGCTCTTCGATCCACGGCATAACTAGGACCCCCTTGTGCAGATGCTTCTAACTCTTCCTTGGGCACAAGCTCCATCGCCTCACAAAATGAGATAAATTCCTAGAATATGCGAATACATACAGACTCAAGGCCTTTAGTATATAGGCATACACATATTTACAAAAAGTTTCAATTATCACAAAAGCGTAAAAAAATATTCCGCTGAAATTTTTTCTAAAGTTCTGGTAAGAAACAGCAATTCACCTTCAACTTTGACTGAGAAGCCTTGAGAATTTCTAGCCTATCATCTTGTGCAGTTTTTTCTGTCAACTCAGCAAGATAAAATGGCACCTGCGACATACCAAAATATAAGTATCTACGTATAAAAACACAATGTTCAACAAACCAAACCAATTTGACCCTCAGTTAACAGTAAATTCGAAATACTGTGCAAACTTAAACTCAACCTTAAGCTTGAACCCATGCAGGAAGTATTCCATTCACCCATCACTTCGAGTCGAAAATGCAATAAAATCAAGGACATAATTCTAGTTTTTAAGGAAAAAGTGGCCAGACGCATGTAATGCAGTGAGATGGGAATCTTGACAGTCTAATAATCATCATAGAGAGGTGTACCAAATCACACCTCTAAACGACAATCAGATCAAGTCGTCCAAGCCACAAGCTTGATTTCGGAGTTACTCAGCGAGAGGAACACATTCTGTCTTCAAGCGAATTATCAATACCAAGTAATATTCCAATAAGAACATTTATACACTAAAAAACCCGTTATAGGATTCAACCAATAAGAAGCAAATTCGATTGCCCCAAATAGTATGTCTTTTTTTAATCATGAAACAGCGCAGATTCCTTAATACCATCAAATGAACCCATATGTTTAGGCTCTCAAAATCCTTAATCGTTGGAGTTTCCCAACAGCCCAACTGCATCAGCAGATCTTCGAAAAAAAGAGACATCTAGAACTGTTTATGTTTTCGAATAGCTCCTTAAAGAGAACTTTACCTGTAAAACAATTGGAGTTTTGCTAGTAGGAAAAATTCACCGAACTAGAATGTTAAATTCGTTAGAAAACTTTTAACATGAAAACATTACCAAGTCAATTGTACGTGAGAAGTAAGAAAAAAAAACAAACAACTTTGATTTTGCATTAAAAAGAAAAAGTAAAAATTTCATCTAAGGATTTTCTTTCTTAATAATGAAGGTGCTGCAACGAAAATGGATAAAAAAAAGATAAAACTGTGTCACCCTCCAGCAGGGAATTCGCTAACCCGCAGGCCATTGGGTGCCATCCTTGCAAAGGATGCACCGAACCGCAGACCATTTGCTTCTTCCTCAAAAGGAATTGGCATGCCCACATGCTAATGAAGACAAAGCTCTGACGCTTTCCAGGAAATACTCAAATTCTCAATTATTCGTTAACTTCCGATAAGGGGTACAAATACTTTTTACTGACATCTAACTTAATCAACAAGAAACCCAAATCTCCAACTGATAATAGGAACTACAATGAAATCCCAAATTAACCCTAATGAAAGTAAACCACCACCATATATGCCCAATTGCAATTCCAATCCCCTCGGTGTTCTGCATACGCTCCTCGTCATTTCTAACTAATTATTTCAACTTCTGTTTTCGCGCCAAGCAATAACTCAACAATCTACCATTTCTAGCAAAGATGCCCGCTATATACTCAATTGCTAATTTGACATGCTGTACAAGGCACAGCGGAGCGGTACAGCAACCACGAGCTGCCAAATCGAGGCCTGTTTCACTCTCAAAGTACAACGTGATACCCAGTGCTCAAAACAATAAACATGTACTCCCTCCATTTCATAATTTCTGTCCCCTATGACTTTTTGCAACTTTCTAGAGTAGAGTTTGTGCCTCTACGTTGTTCTTGCCCTATTTTGACTTGACAAATGTAGTAATTAGATTTATGGTTACTATTTGAGTTCAATTTACTCTAGCAATGTTCAAATTTCTATTCGAGAATCAGGCAAAAAATCAAAGGACAAAAAGTATGAAACGTAGGGAGTAAATGCCGGAAGCCAATTAGTATATACAACTACAAATGACCTGGAACAAACAAATAATTAGCAGCTACTAGTTTCATCTACTTCCCACTATTCCAATCAAGCAAGCATAAAACGGACATAATAGCAAAAGCGTCCTGGCGAAAACATAAACGCCGCTTGAAGAAAAAGTGATTACCAGAATATACTTGAGATTAGTGGTGCTAATATCGTCTTTGGTCTCGTTTGCCGAAAAAAGCCCTAACTTGCTTATCATGTCCTCGCAATGTTTCAATGCTTCGCAGCCCTTTCTCAGCATCTCCTGTAATGTAAACCCCAGAAATGGCATATAATAATTAAAATAAAAAACGAAACATGTACTCCCTCAGATTATTCCCTTTGTAACTATTTCACGAAATGCAATAAAATGAAACGAAAAAAACTTACCTTGTCACCGGAGGAATCGGTGGCCAGTAGATGAATCTTGCGAGCCTGTTCAAACAGAGACGGCAAGGACATGTCTTCCATTCTCAGTTCTCCCATTGGCAAAAGTGATTCACTTAATTGGAAACTTTAAATAATCGTGCGGATCGCAAGCGGATGTTTCAACTTTCCACTTTCGGAAGGTTAGGGTTCTGATGGAAAGATCTTGCACGAAGGTTGGAGAGGGAAGAGGGGAGGTGATTTTTATGTGTAGTTCGCTCAGATCGTTATGGTGTGTGGCTATTTGTCAAGATCGGTCGCTGGTTTGACCATTTGACTGATGGAAGGAATCATGCGATCGCGGGTCTATCCACTTGTGCGTCGAGCGAGAACAGTGAGCACGGACGAGTATCGGAGGAAATACAAGCGAAAGCGAGAGCGAGACCGAGACCGAATACGTGAGAGCTGGACCGAATATTGACGATATTGATCAAAATCTTTAATAATCAACTCTTCAAAGCACGAAAGTGCATGACAAAAGCGAGAGTATTGTCCAGTTTATAATAATACGGTGAGTAGTGACCTGGCATTTATGTTGTACAGGAGCGTACAAAGAGATAAATGACCGTGTGAAAAAATATTAAGGTGTGAGAACAGATATTTCAATCATATATTGTTATAAAAGATACATGCACATCACATATTATCAATCCATTTAGGACACAACAAAATTCTGATTATTTAATTGGGCATAAATAGCAATCGTAACATGTTACTATTTAAAGAATATATTAAACAAACATTAATCACAAAGAAACAGTAATGATTATACAGCAAATCATCCGACGTTAATCACAACAAATAATGATTTGAATCAAACATTTAGGGACGAAATGATAACAATAATCACAACCATGTAATCAAAATGCGAAAATTTTTAACAAAATCATGTTATTGACTCTCGAGATTCATAATACAATTTTATGGCATTCCAAAAAATGATCAGTATAGAAACAATGGTATAGGTATGATGAAGCAAAGTCAACCCAATAACTCAAAACAATTACGATCAATAAATATTATTGGTCCTTAACAGGATTTGTAACTTTTTCATGGCCAGTAGGTCAGATACTATCCCACAAAGTCCAAATAGATTTGAAAGAAGCAAGTAAATATCTTGAAAAAAAGTTAAGATGATTCAATATGAATGACATATTCTCTGACGTTTCGGAGTAAGTTGGCATTCAATTAAGTCGCAATTGAATCAATATACAAAAGAATGAACGAGATGACAATGTATGATCCCACACTTCTTATCGTACTCTCAAATTAATTTTCAGACTTAATACCAACCACTTCTTGAAAATACCATTATAAATCTAAGCATTAACTTGACTACTACTCATAACTTTTAAATACCACTAGGGTTCTTTTTGACAATCTACGGATGCACGATTAGAGAATAACCAATCCCTGACTAGTATGGTATCAAAGTCTCGAACATCAAATGGAATGAGATCCACAGGAAGATCTCTATCCGCAACATAGACAGTACAGTCACAGAGAAAGTTAGAAACAATCAAAGACTCTCCCAAGTGAGTGCTTATCACACGATCAGTTCCTAAATGTTGGGTTTTCACCCTCAATCGCTATACAAAAGTAAGGGATACAAAGGATATGACACTCCATAATCAACAATATACAAGCATCCAATGGGTTAACCTGTAGTGTACTTGACACAACGTCATCGGATGTAGTAGCATGCTGGGCGGACTTTGAATAAAGTCTTACTGATGTCCCAGGCCTCTGCCCCTACTGACCTTGTCCTCATTCCCTAACAAGGTACACTACTCGCTGCTGCACTAGCTCTAGGTGCAAGACGGAAAGTTGACTAATTATTTATAACAAATGGACAGTCTCGAACCCAATGTTCCACACTTACACGTTCATCCACACATGGCACATGGGGTGGCCGGAAAGGCTGACCCGCCACCCTAATCAGTACTCTGTGTAGGTCAAACTCAGAAACTTTGCGATGATCCAAATCTAGTATTCTGAGCTGATCGAGCGCCACACCCTGCGCTCCCCTAAATTCAATACTCTGTCGTGGTTGAATCCCAGATTTTGCCTAGGTCTAAAGCCCTGAGCTAATACGGGCCTGAATCCTTGATTTTGTCCCATCCTGGGGCCTTGCGCACCCTGTTGTGCCGATTGTAAAAATTACTGACGCTAGTCAGCTCCTACAAATTTAACCTGGAAAAACTCTTGCATAACTCTCTTCTGTCCACCGTATTTGGTCATTCGTTCTTCTATTGTCAGACTTGGACTGCTCCAAAGCACGTACAAAGTAAAGACATTCCATATAGCTCATCAATCGAGCTGAGATCACTCCATCTCTTAGTCCAGGTCTAAGCCTCCCACTCGGACTTCCGACATCTATCTGCCTCCATCAGTAACATCCCTATTGCAAATATAGTGAGGCACAAAAACCTCATTTCAAATTTATCTATAGATTCCTGATTTGCTTCCATCACATTGGCAAATTCTCTCAACATCTGTTCACGATAACTCGTCAAAAAATATCGGTTGAAGATCAGTTCCCTGAACAAGTCATCCCATCCACTCACTGACGAGTCAAACTCCTGTCTACCATCTTCCACCACTTGTCAGCCTCACCCCTCAGTTTATAGATAGCAAATTCAACCCTTTAGTTTCACTACAATAAATTGCTTGATTTTTTTTTTCTATTTTGTTAATCCAGTTCTCTCCCTCTATGCTGTCCAATAACCCTTAAAGTTTATCGCATTTTGTTTGTTAAATTCACCTAAGGTACTCCCTTCTTGAGGTTGTGGCCGTAATTGGACCGGATTCGATACTTCTTGCCGTTGGTAAGCCAGATTTTGTATCATCAAGGTTAGAATCTGGTTCATAGTGTTTAGAACTGCAACCATTTTTTCTAGATTCTGTTATTCCTCCTTATTAGGTCGAGGTATCTCTTTATCGGGGACCTCTTGGCCCTTCGCACTATCTTTACTGCTAGTGCTATGAGTGTGAACCATACTGGCACAATTAACATTTATCGATGTTATGCTAACGCATGTCTAAAGAACAATATAATTACAAATTAAAGGCAGACTTATTGACTCTACCATCATCCTACCCCACTCTCATTAACCGAAATACGATTCTACATAATCGTGTTTCCTATATTCTGTGATTCTTTGCCTACATAATCATATACCTATACTCTTAAGACCACAAGACTTAACTGATCTGATACCAACTGTAACATCCTGGAAATCAGGAGCTCCATTGCCCCGAACTCCCAGAGCGTTATCCTATCACTTCACATCAAACCTATCAAATTTTATTTACTGACACGTACTTTAAAGCATCTAACTAGATATCAACTCAAACCTTTGGAAATACTACAAAAAACTGCTAAACTTAAACAATTAACACTTAGTTTCTTTACAACTCAAGTTCTTATAAAACTAGTGAAGAGCACCGACCCATGCAGGGGTTTCACTATATATTAGTGGTGGGCTCGTCGAAATCTCACATAGACTTTAAACCGAATCCCGAGCATTATACAGCTGATCACCTGCAAAAGAAATTCAAACGAAGAGTAAGCTTTTGAGAGCTTAGTAAGGTCATTCAATAAACAACCAAAAGAATTACAAAACGACTCAGGAGTTCATCTGAGGACAATTTCTCAAAACATTTCAGCAATCATAAACAGTTAGATAAATTCCAAAACAATCATAATCAGTCATAGGCCTATACTAAAAAGGACCAAAGACAATAATAGACAGACAACAAACAAATATTAGCAATCATCCCAGTTTCCAAAATGAACATTAATAATTATAACCAAATGCCAAAATGATCATTCGAAGATCATTTTCAAAGTCATCGTTTAAAAATACAATGATGATTTTCTAAAGGATTTAAAAATGAACACATATATTTTAGACAACATAGAAAAGGTTTCAAATAATTACAACAGTTTTGATCACAGTATGGGAAAAAGTTTCACTCAATCCCATTCAAGCTAACAACAAGACATTAATTTAAACATCATTCCCAAAACAATCACTGTAAGATACAATGTAAACAAATTCAAAGATATTGACCATGACAGAGGCAATGTCATTCAGGCAATGCATAGAGTCTAAACTTGCATGATGTACGATAATAACTAGCCCTTTTCATCGTTCAAGGGACTAGCCTGCGTTCCCTGTATGAAGCAGTGCAGTCCTTCCTTATAAAGCCTCCCGAGTCAACACATAAAACAACAATCATAGAATCAATGAGAAATTCATTGATTAACATGCAATAAAAATGAGCATCGACATGAATTCAAATAGCCTAAATCAATTAAGGTTTCAATGACAATTAAGCATGCTAATATAATTTATCACTCGAAATTTCTAAAAAATCAATAACAAATAGCAAAAATAAATATGAACAATTATCGAATTCAGGCACAACAATTTAGAATGGAATGCAAATAATTATCGAATTTGCTCAGCATGTAATAACATGGCCAGCATCGATAAGATTTCCAAACAACCGATTCAAGTTCAATATTGGGGTTTCCCTGACAATAACATCTTGATATCAATGTATATCTAAATGTCTGACAATAACTATAAATGAATCGAAAGGATACTTACGAACACAAGTTATCGAAATTAAGGTTCGGATAAAAATTCTTACCTGGGATTCAGATATAAATCCTTACTTGGATCTGAAGCTAAGCTAGTCTAAGCGGAAAGTCTGTTGCTTCAACCTAAACAGAACAATCAAATGATCAGAATACAATTTACACTATGATATTATAAAACTTAATACTGACTTACGCATACTCCCAGAATGGCCCCCTCACCGGGTATGTAAAATTACTAAAATGCCCCTTATGTGTAAAATTACCAAAAACACCCCTCTCATACTTGAATCACCAAAACAACCTTCTTGTAAGTAAAATCACTAAAATATTCCTACAGTATGTGAATTTACATAGAAGTACCTTTTATAGGTAAAATTACCAAAATTTTCCTCATGGGTGACAAAATTACCAAAATACTCCTTGGGGATTCCCGCACCAAATAAACTAAAAAAAACACATAACAATACTACTTTAAACATCCTGAATTCATTTTAGGCTAAAAAATATTTTAGAAAATTTTCGTCCTGAAATCTTGAAACGGGTGTCTGGACCGAGCGCTCGAAGTCGATTCTGCTAAAAATACTTATCGACCTCAGAATGAAACAAAATTTAAGATAATGAAACATATCAGTAAAATAAGATTTTTTAAAAATTTTTAGATTAGAATAATTTTATTTACTATGTTAAATAAATCAAGAATATCTCTTAATTGTTACCCTAATTTAGCATCCTTCGCATACATAATTTTTTTTTAAAAATTTCAGAATGTATGTCTCATAAAAATAATGGGGGTTACTGTTTTGACTTTATCAAATTTTAACCTTAACTATTTATAAAAATTCGTATTAAACGGTTATCCCAACCCCCTCTTTTAGTGACAATTACAATCATTTTTCAAATACTGGACACACACTATTTCACCTTGGACTCACACACTTATCTTCTACGTACCTTTCCCTTCTACCGAACACAGACACCCACACATAATTCACACTCACTCAGAAGCTGCTACACAAACCCAAACATCCAATGATACATACACTTCACCAATTACACCCACCCAAACAAACACACACCCACCCTCGGCAACGTACATAGCCACTGCTACTCATTTTAAATCCCTCATAAACATGCATTAACATCAGACATACACAATCTACACACACCATTACACATAAAACACATACACACGACTAACACATACTAAACACACGCTGAACACATCCCCGCACACACACTCTCACACTTACACAACACACACAGAATACACCACAACCCACGGTTCTCTCTCCCCTACACACAGATTATCTTGAACAGACACACACACACGGACGGGCACACACACACACACACACAAAAAATCACTGCGGTCACACACTCACGCACTCACAGTGAACACACACACGCTGGAAAACACATACTAAGGTTGGGAGATTACCCTTCAAGAGTTTCCTCTCTTCCCCCCCCCCCCCCCGTTTTCTGCCTGAATTTCTCTCTTGCCCGAATTCTCTTCTTCTCTGTTCTCTCTGTTTCTTCTTCATTGTCTCTATTTCTTATTTCTTTGTGTTCTTGTTACTGTCCCCCCAAATTTCTGATTATTTGTTTTCCTCTTTTTTTCTTTCTTAATTTTTCGAAACAATAATAATTCATTAATTTATTATTAAATCACATCAGTCACCAAAAATTTAAGTAGGAGGGGTCACCATCTTATGATCCATTTTTTCAAAATTTGACACATAATGTCTAACTTTTTAATATTACAATTTAGCCCCCAAAGTTTTCAAAATTATAAAATGACCCCAAAAATTTTCAAAATTATATTTTTACCCCAAAATTCTTTTAAGCTTCCATTCTCTACTAATCTCCAAGCATTGCTCAAAATTATCGTCCGTTTAATTTTTTTCGGGTCATAGATGGTTATTTAGAAACGCTCAAAAAGTGCGGGATATTACAATTTACCCCCTTCACTTTGAATGAAAAATGCTTGGAAAACAGTATTTAAACAACATTGAGGAGTTCTCACAATTCTAAATGTAGCACTTAACTGAACATTTTATTTGTAATTTTGAGAATAAAACCCAACCAAGTTAATACGGAGTACATTTTTTTGAAATTTCTTTTAACCCCTAATTTCTAAAAGTATACTGGAATTTTACTCTACATTTTAAAATTTCTCTTAGAATTTTCGAAAAATTGCTTTTTTTTTCCCCCCTTTTTGATATTGTCTCTTGGGTTGCTCAGGATGGTGTTCTATGGAGGAGCTGGCCTCTTCGGCAGGCCCGGATTGCTAGGACAGATCTTAGAAAATACTTAAAAAATTGAGAATAACAACTTGTCATGATGCCATCGCTCCAGTTGATAATCTGGGAAATAGGAAATAGTTCCCAGGTGACTTAAATTAACTCTGATTTGTAATGCTTTTGATCAACAACTTCCTGCTTTACAGGTCTCAAACCAAGGAAGCGCGAGTTAGAATACGCAAACAAACCCAACCAATCAATATCTCATTCTCACTGGACCCATGAAGGCCTGGTTTCTTCGGTGGCCTCATCATAATGTTCATGGTGGTAAAAAGATGGTGATATTCTTCACTTCATTTCTTGGTCTCACTTTCTACTCTAGATGCCCCTCACAGTTTCAACCTCACTTGGACCCCCCGAAGGTACTTATATATATATAATTTCTGTTTCTGAATTTGCTACTGAAGAATGGGTAAGAGGGTTCTAGAATTGGTTGAGCAAATGGATTCCCGTTGGCACAATTCAGTATTCTTGTCGGGGATTGTTCTGGGATGTGTTGATAAGGACTGCTACCCTCCAATTATAGGTGGGTTTTATCTGTAGAATGACAGTATTGACACTGATTTGTGGTCCATTTTGATTTTAAGAGTTTATGTGGTTCTTATTGGTTATTAGACATTGCCAGACAAAAACTATCACTGATTATATGAGAAAATCACTGATTAATTAGAGGTGGTGAGACTTGAGATCAGCCTTAGCAAAATATCCCATTCTTGTGGGCTATAAAAAGAAGAAGAAGTCATGTAATATTGTAGCTCACAAGCATATGTTTATTTTGTTTACACTATATCCAATTATTAGTAACATGGAGTGTGGGCTCAGAGATGACAAGGGAAGCCACCCTGGAAAGGTACAATGTTTTATGGGAGTGTTTGATTGGGATGTATTTCTGTTTATTTTTTACTTCTAATTTAATAACAATGGTGACAAAAATTACCAGGCATTCAGTGCTTTTGCTTCCTAACAGTCATGCCCAGAACTAAAGGAAGAAAAAGGCGGAAGAAAGGTGGACAAAAAGGGGCTGCAAATTGCAAAAGTGGGGTTAATTGCGTCAGCCTTCACTGAAAACCAGGGAACAGTTTTCTTGATCTTGATTGTTTTTTCCCTTTGCTATCCCCAGTTACAAGTACCAAGACTTTTAACTGATTTCCAGGCTCACACGTGTAGACCCCATCATGGTTTTGGCCTTGATTAGTCACATTAGATAATTCCTCCAACACACAGATATTACCTGGTTTTTCTGTTGGGTGTTGCCTTGAATCATAATAATTCTCTATTCCAGCAATTTTCATGGTTTCCTGTTGAGGAGGTCTCAGACCCTCTCTTCTTGTAAGTTCAATACTGTTTTTGGTTTTGACTTCATTGTATTATATTTTATTTCCATTTCATCGTAATGGTGCGACTCTAAGAAGGGAGTATTTATCTTCCTGTTTTTGAGTAGGAAGAACCTTAACCATTGGTTCCTCTGTTTGGTGGTTGTTTTAGTACTTGTTCTGTAGTTCATAGTACCACTGCTCAAAGATATTTGCAGATAGTAATTGGTTCTCGTGTCTGGTTTTCTCATTGCAACTTCTTATGACATAGGTTCTTTCCTCCTCTCTGTGTGTGTGTCTGAATCATTGAAGCTGTTTGGAAGAATGAGTTTGATTCAGGATTATTCGTTCTTGATTGTGATTCCCTTATGACATTTTCAAGGGTAAGAAATCCTTGAGTGATGGATAAAGAGGGGCTCTCGAATTCTTGCTGGAATATGAATGAACAGAAATGCGAAAGCTTGTATCCGATGTTCTTTGGTGTTTCTTGTGCATTCTTTGCCCTCAGACTCTTGCCAGAGCCAGAAACCAATGACGAAAAATGGTCAGAAATAAGAATTAAAATGCTTCAAGGAAGTGCTCATCTATTGGGATTACTTGTGTGGAGAGTTCAGAGGGAAGACGCGATAAATGGAAAGGCTGAGCTGCTAAATAAACTGGAGATTGCCGAGAAAGAGATTGAAGACTTGAGGAAAAGGAGACGTGAAGATGCAAAAGCTAATGAGAAGGTCGTTGGCATCTTTGCCTCTCATGAGCAGGGTTGGTTTGCTGAAAGAAAGAAGCTTCGGCAACAAATTGGAGCACTGATGAACGAATTGCGAGTTCTTGAGACAAAGAAGGACAAAGCTATTTCCATTCTAAATGAAGAGTTACAGGGCAAGGATCATTTGGTGCAGTCTAAGGATAAGATAATTGAGGAGGAAAAGCAGAAGAGAAAAGAACTAGAAGAACAAGTAAAGGGGGCTGAAATTGTTGCAGAGGAACTGAGAGAAACTGCAAAGCGTGAATCTCAAGAGCATTCTACTGATCTTTGGAAGCACAAGACGGCCTTCATTGAGCTCGTGTCTAACCAGCGGCAGCTTGAAGCAGAGATGGGTCGGGCTGTCAGGCAAGTTGAAGCAGCAAAACAAGAGGTTGATTCTGTTTTGGAGCAAAAGGAGCAATCTGTCTTAATGACACAGAAACTATCCATGGAGCTTGTGAAAATGCGAAGGGATTTGGAGCAGAAGGACAATATTTTGTCAGCTATGTTAAGGAAATCCAAACTGGACACAGAGGAGAAGCAAATGCTTTTGAAGGAGGTCAAGTTATCAAAGGCGGAAAGAAAGCAAGCTGAACTAGATTTAGAAAGGTGGAGGGCGGTCTCTGGGTCTAGACATGAAAGGAGTTCATTGAGAAGTATACTCTCTAGACCTTCTAAATTAAAGCTGGATTTTTCAAATGGAAGAGTGATTCATACTGCAGCGCCAGCACATTTTGGAAAAACCAGATCGTGGCCTAATAATTTCCTAGAGTATGAGCAACCTGAGTTCAGGAATGAGCCCGAAGTTTTTTCACCCCCATCTGACCAGTACATGAATGAAGGAAGTCAGGATCTTGGTAAGATCATACTCTTTTGTCCCTCTATTTTACCAACAGAGTATACATGAATCTACATATAGTCCATTGGTATGGTATTACATCATCCGCTGCTATAGAAATTTTTTGGTATTTATTTGTTTTTCAGGATCTGAACATAACAAACAAATGTAGTCTTTCGTTTGCTAACCAAGTGCTTAATGGTACCGATTTGTTCCAATTTAGTTTCCTATTGACTTTCTCATCTTTCTTTTGAAGTCCTCACAGCTGATGTTAAACAATTGGAGGTTTGGGTTCGATCTGAAGCTGAAAAATGTGCGGCTGTAATTGAACAGAGACATCACCTTGAAATAGATGCTTTTGCTGAACAACTGAGACTTAAAGATGAAAAAATAGAAGCTTTTCGTTGGCGTTTACTGAGCATGGAACTAGAGTCAAAGCGGCTCCAATCCCATATTGAAGGGCTCGAGCATGAACTCTCACAGGCCAGACAGGACGACCTGAAATTCAAAGCTTTGTTGATGGACCGAGAAGCAGAATTACATTCCTTGAAAGAGCGCTTAGCATTACAATTGATCCCTCCAAATATGCAGAAGACTAATTTAAGTTCACCTTCACATGATCTGCCTATAACACATGAAACTGTTTGGTCCAAAGTCAAGATTATAAAGAGAAAACCAGGGGAAAAGGAACATGCAACCGCTTCTTCTTATAGGCTATCTCAGGAGGCAGAAACTGAGAATGAAGAAGAAAGTCCAGTCAAAAGCCAGTCTAAGGATATAATTACGATGGTCCAATCTCCGCAAAAGGAGTTTGAAGAAGAGAAAGATGTTGACTTGGACCCAAGTTCCATTCAAGGGGGATGTGCACATACAGAGGAAATTGAAGATGCTAACAGGTTGCCCTCAGCAAGCCAACCTTTCACAAAGAAAACCATTTCTCCGTGGAGGATGGATCTTCATGCTCTTGGAGTCTCTTACAAAATCAAGAGGCTAAAGCAGCAACTGCTCATGTTTGAGAGGTTAACAGGAAAGCTAGAAAGTTGTGAAGATAGTGAAAGTGACGATAAGGGGCACTTTGGAATAAAGGGACTCTATATGCTGATGTCTTTGCTGAATAAACAAGTTAGCAGATACCAGTCACTCCAAGGAAAGACTGATGATATTTGTAAGCGGATGGTAAGCCCTAATTCATGTTTTAGCCATATTGCAAGTATTTAGGCATAGTAACTAGCATTCAGTGTTAAAATTTTGAGCTCTCTACAAGATTTTCACTATCTCAAACTTGAGTTTTCTCCTTCCCCCTGCCCCCACGATAAGGATATGCCTCCTGATCGAGCAAAGCAACTAAAACAAAACTTTTAAAACACTGCCTAACTTCAAGAATCTAAACAACCTTTTTGGCGATGTTTTCAACTCCAAAGAATTTTTAGTATCCTCATATAATGGTACTACGACTAGGTTAAACCAAAGTGAACACACTCGTGTCCAAGTCCACAGTGCACTATCTACCAACTCACTAACTTTGGCACTCGAAGACCTATGTATTTTCTTACCATTTGTTGTATGTTGTACAGCATGAGAATGATCTGGATGTGAACCATGAACATCCTCGTGTTGCCAGAACAAAGGAGGAAAGTAGAACGCTGGAGCGCTTCCTCGAGGAGACATTTCAGCTGCAGAGGTACATGGTTGCCACGGGACAGAAATTGATGGAAATACAATCCAAGATCTCTTCTGGATTTGTGGGGGCTGCAGAAGAGCTTGAAGGACCTGCCAGCTTTGACATGAAACGGTTTGCTGATAGCCTTCGGACTCTCTTCATGGAAGTACAAAGGGGTCTTGAAGTTCGGATAGCTCGAATAATCGGGGACCTTGAAGGCACCCTTGCACATGAGGGGATCATACATTTCAGAAAGTAGTCGTGTGAACTATGAACTTGGCCATGAGTCCCAAGAAGACTTCGTAGGTCTTATCTATTAATGAACTGTGTACGAATACACTCGATTGGTTCACATGCAATATACAGAAATTTCTTTAATTTCCTTATTGTTCTAGAGCATAATTGTACGTACTTTTGTATTTGAACAGTCCACAAATAAGCAGCAATTTTGCAGCACCCTTTTTATTATCAGGCAGACTCTTGTACCCGTTTTCAAAATTTTACCCTTGTGTCATCTTTTAATCAGTAGGTGAGATCGGAGCTGTTCTATCTTACTTCCTTCACTTCATCGTGTTAACCTTTCAAGGTACACTACCTATACAATTATATCGTTTGATAAGAAAAGTGGCCGGGAGTCGAAACATGTATCCTTGCCCCCTCGTGCTTGCTGCCCTTGATACTAACCACATGCCTGCTTCCTGCTCTTCCAAGCTTCCCATACAAGTCACCGCCCCACGAGCTCCTTGAAAACATTGCGAATCTCTTTGAAGGTATAAAGGCATCAATAGTGGCTAGAGAACTACTTGAACCATCATCCCCCTCCCCTCTATATGCGCTATTTCCTTACCCACTTGAGTGATGGCTGAAATTGACAGGTAAGATATGTAGCTCTTATTGTGTGTGTTGGTGGCACAATTTGTACTTTTCACAAAAAAGAAAGAATGGAAAAGAATTCTCGTGGTACCACGAACCCCACCCCTTCCCCCCTCCCCGACGGCCTCCACCCCATGGTTGCTTCTTGTTGTACGACCCTAACTAGAATCAATTTCTTTGTTCTTTATTTGCAGGGTGAAGGTGTTGGAAAATGAGACAGTGGCTGATTGACCAGAGCTCATCCATCTGCCTGAATATGTGAGCGTAGAGTGGCTATATGTTGCAAAAGATCTGGATAGAAGTTGTATGTTTGCACTTCCAACTTTTTTTCTTTACAAACATATTTGAAGCTGCTCTATGTTATGTTTGTAAGCAGATATTGGGCTGCTAAGGGTGTTCTTTCGGTCTTTTTCCTGGAGAGCAGATGAGTTTTACATGCTAGACCTCATAAGCTTCTTCTGATGTTCTGTAGTTATTTCCCCCTTCTCTTTACAATGATGCAGTCTGGTCTTAGGACAAAGTTTTAGTACCGTATATCTGTTATCTTTTATTGATCTCCTGTTGATTGTTTTCTTTTTTTCTCCTTAAATGTTTAGACTTGCTCAAAGAACTTCTGCTAATTATCGTTGAGAGCAGGCATCACCAGCTTTCTCCCCATGCTTCTTGCTTACATTCCAGTTCTTTCAGGAATTATCACTACTTTGTCTTAGACCTCTACTCATGATTAAATCTTAACTGAGACAGAAAAAAAAAAAAAACTGTTCCAAGTAATAGTGTGAATAAGATCATGAAAGTAATAATTATTGATGTGAAATATTCTTTACTTGCTTGAACTATGCGAGGGCATTTTGTACGATGTAATGCAAGTATGCAACTCTTTGTTTTTATTTTTATTTCTTGATGTAAAAAGGCTGCTTTTATTATATTTTTTTTTCCGTTCAAGGGGGAGAATTCTTTTTCTCATGCATGGAATCGGTTGCTAGCTTTGATATGTATTAACATCGAAAACTGTGGAATCTGTGCTTTTGGCTTTAACAGTCTTCCCATGTTGAAGGTGATTTTGCTTCATCTAAGCGAAACGTTGTGATCAAGGAAACCTGTTCTATGGTATTCCTTTGTCAGCAATCTTACTTCTCAAAATCACTTGCAGCATTCCCCCCCCCCCCCCCCCCAAGGAGCTTTTTCAGTTTTGCTGCTGCATCAGACTTTGGTTACAAGTTTCTCTGTTTACTTCTAGATTCTTAAATTGTAATCTGGGCGGGGTTGCTAGTGCATTTTGAACTGTGGAATCAAAACCCATGGCCCTATGAGTTTACCTTCATTTGTCAAAGTAACATATCCTATGATGCCAGGTTGCCTGGAGGCATGGTACACATATTCCATGGGCCATCTTTAGGGTCCACCACCTTGCGTCAGATTAGTAGTACAGGTATGTGTCGTGCTCCTATTAAGGTTTGATGTTTCATAAGGTAGGAATCCATCTAGCAAAGCAGTCTTCTGCCCAGAGTTGCAGATTAAACTTGTATGCCAAATAGGACTCGAACTTGTAAATGTCAAGTGGGCGACTTAATTTTGCTCTCTAACTATTTACACATTAACAAAGAGGATTCATAAAATTAAAATCTTGTAGAATGCACTAGTACTCATATAGTTGAGTATATTCGCTCTCCCGGTGCTCTTAACTATGAGTAGTTTAGGTTTTTTTTTTTCACTTTCTAGCTTTGTATGTGCCTTGGTTAGCAGTCAATATTGTTCAACTCATTAGCTTGCTACCAATATCTTCCATTCAGAAGTTTTAACCCTCTGAGGCATAAATTGAATCTCCAGCTACACTTGCCAAAAGGAATTATGGATATATAGTGGAGCATGTGATGCTTGTTAGTCGTCGACTTCAATGTCGGTGTCTTAATTTGCTTATGCTCCGCTGTCAAGTGTTTGCTCATCTTGCCTTCCGTCTAATTTATGGCACGACAGTTATTCCATCAAAGTCGAAACTTGACTTGTGCACATTCCCTTTCAGTATGCGTGAAGCTTCATTACAGTCAACATGGCCAAATTCTCATGTCTGATTTGTACCAAAAAGCATGTACTATGTCAAGTCCTCTAGAAGAGAGCTCTCTGGATCCTGAACATATCACTAATTTCCATTGTCATCTAACAAGAAAAAATCGCGTCGATACAATTTTAAGAAGTTTTATTTTGGATATAAATTGCACCACATGGTTTTGACGTTTACTGTTGCAGGTATTTGAGGTATGTGCATCGACGTGAAACAAACTTTGGGTTTTGACCTTATGGATTGAGGTGTTCATATATTTCCAGAACCAACATTAGTAGTGTGTATCTGAACTTGAATTATCGGGAGACTCCTGCTGGTTTATCAAAGGTTGTATAGGCCAAAAACACTGGCGTCCTTCACTGATTATTCTCCAGAAGTAACACTGAATTGAGAAACCTATTAGAAGTTTGAACATAGTTGAATTGAGAAACCTATATATATTACATATAAAATTCAAGGTGAAAAGTTATACTACTACTTATAATCCTTCCGTCGCTTCCTTTTAAAATGAGACTTCACTCCCTTTTAAGCACATCCCTGAAACATTCAAAGAAGCTATGTTGTAAACAAGAAGTTGTCTATACATAATATCAAGGTTGCTTTTAGAGGATTGGAGGAAGTAGAACACCAAAAGAGGGACATCAAAATGTACCCAAATGGGTTGATTTGATAAGTCGTAGTTCATTCTCGATGAATCAATAGGTATGGATCAAGGATGGACCTTCAAATCCATTGACTCTTCTTTTCATGAGTTTGTCAAAGGAGGGACCCAAAGCCACATGTTGGTAGGCTAGTATTGTATATACTGTGTTAGCATGAAGTGTGGTCCGTGTCCATGTATAGCCACATTTGTGTTAAATGAGGAATTTATGGTTAAGCGGGCAGCGATGTGACCAAAGCAGGGAAGGTGTTGAGCAACTTGTGTGTGTTAGATAGGGATGGTAATTGCTGATGAGCTTTCTCATGCTGACTTCACTGACTTCAATTGGAATGGTTACCAGCTGCACGTATGTGCTCCCTCCCTCGGGTACATGTCTCATGGAGTTGTAAAATGCCTCAGATCTTCTTGGACCTGTTGATAAGGAAAGGCCATTGTCATGACAAAATCATACTGGTGGCACTTGGGTTGGTTGATAAGATTGAGGAGGAATTGTCCTCGGGTATGATATGCTCGTTTAACCGGTGGCGGAGCCTGAAATGTTGAGTGGGTGGAAACTTGTTCTTTTTCTTATGATTCAACGATAAGGTTATACTTAAACTCATGCCTCAAATATGTTTGTCCACGCTTTTTTGTCGTCAAAAGTTCGTATGGTGTCACTGTAAAAAGCATGATAAAATTGCTGAGCACATTCTCTAACCGCTTTTAAACTTTTAGTGCAATCAATTACGTAATCCGTTATATGCTTTTGCAAGGTATTGGCATTGATTATATTTGCTTACACATATGATCTTTTCCTAGTAAGAGTTCAAATTTGAACTTTGTTTATTAGTGCAACTTGGTGGTGGCGCACAATTGTTTATATCCAATTGATTTGTTTCACCGCGTGCAATCGAATGTTTGTACGTGTTTGTCGGGAGGGGGCACATATGTCCAAAGCATCACAACTATAAACATATGAAAGTGGTTTTTGCAACCGGGCAGGTGGGGCGCGTGCCCACAGGTGCACCCTGCTGCCTCTGCGTTTAACATTATGTTTTCGTGAAGTGCTGTTGTACGTACGTACTCACCTGTATTCACAATCTCGCGGGGAATCAATGTAATTGTTTAAAAAGTGTCTACCTTGTACCTTGAACCTTAGGTGACTCTCTAAGTCTGTGTTAAATTGACGGGTGAAAACAAAAATGAAAAGCTAAACTCATTTTCTTCCAGTAAAATTTTTTTTTTTTGGAAGAAAGGGAGCAGTCTTGAATGCTAAATGGATTCATTCAACACCCCAACCCCCACAACCAATTTGTACTGGGTTCGGTGGAAACTGAACATTAAGTTGGAGGGTTACATGCTAACCCATAAAGACGGCACATAATGATAGTTTCAGGCCAGGAGTCCCCCATCTCATGTACATTCTCAATCCAAGCGTCCTTTGGATTTGACGATGCATCACTTTCACCTTTGTCACCATTTTATCGTGTTTGGAATGATTGTTGATATATGTCTTTAGCTACTTTTTTGGAACTATAACGTTTCAGACCTAGGTAAATTATTAGTGTTCTCTTAGTTATATCTTAATTTCTTAATAAGTAAAATTATTGGTTCGCCGAAAGGAAGGAACCCAACATGTCAATCGCCCTTTTAATAGCATTTTTTGGCTTACGATTGTGGTGTTCCACGGCGGGCGGCGAGACTTCCCAACAAAGAACTGGAGTTGTGATGTTTAGGTCAAAAAGCATGCGTACTTGAGTTTTCATACTTCCCCTGCTTTCTTTTACCTCATTTGAAATGAGACATTACTTTCTTTCTTCAACATGTCTTTTTCTACCCCGAACCAGGCAGTTCCATAGTTCTAATCGTCATTGCTTTCAACTCTCAACACCTTGATTAAAAGTTTAAAAAAAATATATTCTTGACACCCTTTAAACTTTGTAAGCAACACAACCAACTTAATTTGAAGCTCATGATGTTTGAAGGAGTCATCGTTATACTAGAGGTAGGTAAAACCAAAGATGTCTCTCCCTTTCACGCATCCCATGAACGCCATGTGGAAAACCTCCCAACACGTACATGCCACCCTCCTGCAGAGTCATGTTCATCAATCTTCAACAAGATATTGTTTGTATCGCTACATTATGTTAATACTCCAAATGAAAAATCATTAAAATCTAACACTAGTTTATATATATATATATCTACACACACACACGCACTAACAAATAAGAATTGCCGGCTGCTCAGATCGTTACCAACACAATCACTGTCAAACGGGTTAAAAACAAACATTTGGGACGAGTCTGGGATACCAGAGACCGTCCTACTATTCCTCTCTTTAACGTACACCTTCTTTAACTTTAACCTTATTAACTGTAGTTTATGCCCTTTGTGTTACATCTTCCAAACATGACCGTTGAAGGTCGTTATCATTCAAAAAAAAGTTCAAGACCTCAAGTTCTATTGTAGAGATCCAGATCTTCCCCAGTTACAAAAAAGGCGCAGTCCTAAAAGGCGTTATTAGACCTCTATAGTTGTCGTTGAAAAGATAGTTTTGTTACTTTCAGCGTCAAATTGTCGCTCTGAGTGACGATTTGAACACGATCCTAGCGCTCGTTTAGAGGGCATTTATGTCATTTTACGGCTGCCAACCTCTTTAACTTTCTCGTGAAGAAGAAGCGCCTGGAGCGTTTTTTGACTTACAATATTCACAACTATCCCCACGCCAGCGCCCCCCCCCCCCCCCCCTCCCCCATATATAATGTATGACGAACACAAACCAAGAAAGGGAGATGGAAGAAAGAGAGGGTAGATCAAGCTCAACTCCTAAGCTCTCGCTGTATGCACTTCCAAACAAGCCACAAGAGCCACCAGGGTTGCTGACGCCGCCACTCCACACCTTGGCTTCGGTTCCGTTCAAATGGGAGGAGGCGCCGGGGAAGCCAAGACCCTCTACGGCCCCCTCAGCCGCTGCTTCACCGCCATCCAAGTCCAAGGCTGCCAGGTGCTTAGATCTCCCTCCGAGGCTTTTGGTGACCGAGAGTGCCAAAGTTACAAGCATGCCCTCGCCGACGACGGTGCTGGACGGGCCTTATGTTGGCCGGACCTTCTCTTTTTCGTGGTCGTTTCGGAGCCCCGAGGAAAGGAAGGTTGGTGGTGGGGTGAAGTATGGGAAGAGAGAGAGCAAGGAGAGGATCCCCTTTAGTTCATGGAGATGGGGAAGCTCTAAGGATTATGGAGGACCAATTGGGGGCAGTTTCGACATTTCATATCCGGCATGTGGAGGCTCTATGGATGATACAACAAAGGTGAAAATCACAAGGGTAAGAAGGAGAAGCAGCTTCTTCTCTAATTCATCAAGCTCTAACGTTTGGGTAAGTTTCTCGAAGACACTACTCTGCGAGTCATTTTTTATGGAACAGATTTTGGCTTTCTTCAATTTCATATGTAACGAGATAATTAATAGTTGTTGAATGTTTTTAATAGCTTTTCTGTTAACAATTTTTAACTGATGGAGATAGGAAGAAGATTCCTTCAATCCAGATAGGAGCCAAATTTCCTTATTTTTAATTAGTCTTGCAAATTTCACGGGAAATTTTTGGTGGAAATTCACCTTGGTCTCTTGTTGCACAATGACTTCCAATATTCCTGTCAGTTCCTTTTTTGTTTTTGTTTTTGTCAAAAAGATAAATTATGTTTCTGTACCATTTTAAAGTTCCTTCCAAATATACCAAATTCAACTTGTTTTGACATGTAATGGTCTTGGAAAGGACGTCCACTTATCAACATGGAAGGTGATTTTGTAATTTTTCAGAATGCTATTTAAATTTTTATCAACATTTTTGTAATTATGAAAAATGGTTGGCCGAACATGCTACTACATGATTTCATCTCCTCTAAAAGTGAAATTTTTTCATATTTTCAAGAACGTGAAAGTAAAAACAAAGAAAACAGTAACCAAACATGGCGTAATTAATTGTTTGACTGAGCCGATTACAAGCATCTAGAGGACAATTTCTTCTTCTTGATTCAAGAAACAGGCAACACGATAATTATTGATGGTGTGCTTTGACAAACATAAATTTCTGTCTATCGTAAGATTTCAATTCATAAATTGTCGGTGGATCGATCAAATATTGCTACTTACTTCAACCACAACTGCTTATTTCGATCACAAAGTCATGCTGGTTATACATGTGCTTGCAGGCAAGCATCTATGGAAGCTTTAAGCAGGCGGTCCCATGGCGACGTGGGCAAGACAAAACGAGGAAGATGGGATCTTGATCAAGCACCCCATCTTTTTGCACTTTCAACTACGTAGAAATTCAAGACTAATATTTAACGTGTATGTTTCTACGATCAAACTCTTTTTCATAAAATGCATGAGATCATGAACTCCTGCTGATTCAATTCATTGTATAAGGTTGAAGGAAATGTTAAACTAGTAGTAGAAGCGCATGAAAGCTATCAAAGTACACTAGAACTGCGCAACATTGTGAAACACCAATAGAAACCACTCATTCACATAGATACGATCGACGAGCAAATATTGCATGGTCCTGTCCCTTTAGGGCGGCTGATTGAGAACATTCTTCCCCGCCACACTCGCTAGTCCCTTTAGAAAATACTAAATTACCTTTTCTGATACACCTTTGTAGACCACTTCCTAAAACTAGAGGACAGTATTTTGGTCCAACTGTAACATGGAACTCTGGAAACGAAAAAATGTCAGTGAACTTTGTAAGATAGCATCTCTCACGTACGTCCTTTGTGCCCTTTGCATCTGGTCAGAATGGAACGGTGCTCTTCTAACAGCAGGGTGAAATGAGTCGTGCCCAAAAGTCTTGTCTCTCTTTAATCAACTCTACCGAGTGAGTTACAAATAGAGAACTTTAGCCGAATATGCAAATGAACCCCTGAGGATTGTTCAACATATTCGGGCAAATGAACCCCTTGAGGTTTATTCAACATGTTCAGTCCGTGCATTAGGAGAAATATATTTGCTAGTCAGGGCATAAGGAGTAAGGGAGAATTTTTACCGTGAAAAAGGTCGCTGATAATATTTAGCGACGATTAAATTGTCAGGTTGTAAGTATTCTTGTGCAATATATAGCAGTCAATATTTTTTAGTGACGAATTAAACTGAGTTTAAGTACCTAACTCCTTTTTAAAATTTCTGGGACTGTTAGTTTCAGATGACTAGCACTTTTCCATCCATTAGTTATGCAAATGATAACTTGTTGTTTTTCGAATGTGGAAATGCAACTATGTGATCCATGAATTAAGGTAGCAAGAACTGGAAGCGTTAAAGCTAAGAAAATGGTCCACCTGAAATTAGATTCTTGGACTAGTACTACAATGTGCATGGTTGTAACATTTCTATATGGTCTGTGGCTAATAATAACAAGCAACACAGAAGAACAGGAACAAGAACAAGAACACAAAGAAAACCTACTTCTACTTGGAGGAAAGATTGGACATGGGAGAAGATGTAACAAAGGTTGTTTAACTTAGAGCAGCAGCAGTGAGGAACCTTCTCTTCTTGTAATTGGCTTTGAAGCAGGCTTGCCTTAACTTCTTGGTTCTCTCAGTGAGCTCCAGTTCTGGCAGTTGCTCTAGCATCCTCTTATGCTCTTCCAGCATCCCTATCTCACCAGTTAACCCCAACTCCTTTATTCAAAAGACAACATAGGACAAGGGATTGGAATCGTGAAAACTATAATTATAGTAACCCAAGGCAAATAAGTAAGAATCTTTTCTTGTCACTCAAAGAAGAATCACTTTCCAAAAGTAGAAGCAACCCTAAGGTACTACATTTTCCCTTAAGAGGGTGGATAATCATACCTTAACATTGTCGATGAGGGACTTCAAGCTCTTGATCTTCCTATGAGGCCACCTCATAATGTTAAGCTCTCTGCATCTCTTTTTCAGCACAGTCAAGCCAACTCTGAGCTCCTTGGCTGCTTTCGTTATGGGAACATGGAAGTGCTTCTGAATCTCATCCAACTCCAAGGCAGAAGATTTGGGCCTACTGCCACTTTGCCTCTTGACCATTACCTCCTCCATGCTTGAATCACTTGTAAACCCTAACTGGTCAGCTTCAGTTGGGACTTCACCAACCACATGATGTCCCACATGGGCAGCAAGATGCTGATCAAAATTTTGTTCAGTCGTCCCAGTAGGATGCATTGGCTTCGCATCATCAAGTAAAATGTTGTTGTCACAGAAGGATGAGAAATTAGCATCAAACAGCCATAAATCATCACCAGTAATGTCATCGAAATAGGGAATATTTTGCTCGTTTTGTTGCGGAAACAGGTACGGATCACATTCAAGGAAGAACTGGTCTAGGCTGCTGAATGGGGACTGTTGCTCAAACATTCTGCAGAAATCAATGATACAAAAATTAAACAAACACATTATGTAAAGCTAAAGTTTAACTGGATACCTAAAACCCAAAAAAAGAAAAGAAGTACAAGTGCAAAAGTAAACGAATCCATGTCTAAAGAAATTAAAACTTAGGGTTGAGTACACATTACCCATGTGGCTGTTTATCGAAGTACAGCCAATTATATTCGTTCTGAGGTTCGACCTTAACAACTTCAAGTTGTGCAGAAGCCATTATCTGTGTGTGTTAGATAGAGAGAAGTGGAGAGTGAAAAAGAGAAATGAAGGGTATAAATTGAGGAAGGGGACTTAGATTAATTGGAGTTCGTGCACAACAAAGTGGGAGTTACAGGAGTAATGTGGATTGAATTCAATTATGGGAATTAATTAGTGAACAATTACCAATTAACAAATAGGGGGGGCTGCATCATGCATTCCTCTTTAATGCTTATTATTATGTTGGTTACACTCGTTAATTTGAACGTAGTGGAATCTGTTCATACTCTGCATACATGCATGCATGATGCTTACAGATTCTTGACCTTTTTTTTTTCCCATATTGTGTTAGGGGGCATTAATCTTCCAACTTAAATCTAGCAACAACTTGGAGAGATAATTGATTCTATTCATTTTTCTTTTATTTGTAGCTCTATGCTTGCCAAGTTCAGTATATAGACTATGTTATTGGTTTTGACGGCTGGATATTTGCACCATTGTTAATGTCATGTTAATGGTATATATGCAGTGAAATGGGATTAGGAAAATGCTACTCCTTTTGTCTCCATCGAATATATTTTAGTGACAAAAAAAGGGCCAAAATATATGAAGGGGAACAATAGCCTCTAGTTATGGAATGTACCCGTAACGCATGATTCGATCATCTCTTTCACATTGGAATGTCTTAAAAAATCCACAAATTTTTATCTCATCCATACAGATTATAATCTCATGTTTTCTAATAAAATTCCTTGACTTAAAAGAAGAACAAAAAAACCTTGTTCTTCCATGAACATTATCGTTTATCAGTTTGGGAAAGTTTATTTCCATGGCTTATCATGGTCTTTTGCACCTTCTTTGTTGCTGAAAGTACATTAGTGACAAAACTTCACTATAAAATGAGGATGTGAACAAGTAATATGTCAACCTAAGTCTCTTATTTTGCTTGAAATATATTTGACTTTAGTAGTTTGATGTTTTCGTGGGTGTAAACCAAGATTAATATGCGCTCCTCTTGCATTATGTTAAGTTCATACGACTGGACGAAAAGTTTGAGAACTTCATGCAGAGAACATTGCTAGTGAGAGCATCGTGAAACAAGTCCATAAACAATCTTATGAGTACTAAGATGTGAAGATATGATAGTACAAAATTCAATGCCCGAAGAACCCTAGCAACAAAAACTCGATCATGTGCATGAATACATCTGAATGTGAAAGCATGCATCCCAAAAACATCAAGGGCCTTGATTTCATGGTGAGGAATTGAAGGAGGAGGTTACAAAGCCATTAATTAAAGAGGCTGAGAATATAACTAAACAGAACGAAAACTGTAAACTGAAATGAACGTATACATAAGTTCATCTATATCCAGTTACAACCTGGTTTTAGGATTCCGTGATTGAGCGTTAATGGCAGGGTGTGAGCCAGCCGCCATGGCCAGCCATTGGAACTCCATCAACCCCCACCTCCCACCAACACCCACACGTACGCTCCAACCATAATTACTACAACTGCGTGTGATGTTCTTGGGGTTGCGGCCGCCCCCAGAACCGTCACGCATTGGGCCATGCGGGTCTAAAAAACCATGGCCATAATCATTCCCACTGTCCAGGAATGGCGTCGCAGCGTTCAAGTTTGTCACCAGAACCTGTCGATCCTCACCAACTGATTGGCACTTTGCAATTGGCTACGTATGTCAGTAGTCTTCACTGCTTTGTCTGTCCATGTTTCTATCCCTCTCAAGCCATTTTTTGGGTACATTGATTGAACGAGTGTAGCATATATATAGATAGATGTTAGAAGGCATGGATAACCATAAAAAAAGAGTGCTCTAGCACTAATAATCAAACACCATGTACTAAAGATATCATCAGAACTTAGATGATATATCGCGAAAATACAAAATTGATTTGAAACCAAAACGATCGGTTTAGAGAAACGCTATACGCGTTAAGGGTTTTGCGTAAAGTAATTTTATTGCCCTCCTAAATTTCCTTGAAGCGTCGTGAGGTTCCACGCTACCCTTGGACACGCCAAAGTGTGTTGATAACAGTATTGCGAACTAGAGGTTTTTGGGGTCAAAAGCGCTGGCTGGAGCGCGACGGCTTCGGAGTTTCAATTAACAGATTTGGCGACGAAGGTCCCGGTGGTGACAACAACACTTTGTTGTGATGATCAGTAAGAAAAGGAGCAATTTCAGCTGCGGAAATGCTTGAATTTCATTCAGCGATCAGGATGCATAGGAGGCTAAACACACACGAGAACACTGGGAACTCCATTCAATGAGATGGATTGCGCCTGAACTTATAATTAAATTGCGGGCTACTCGGCTCCTTAACTTAGCTGGGCTGTGCCTGTGATCAAGGGCCCAAGCTCAAAACCCTCCCACCGTAAGGAAACTTGGCAATCCTCTTTGGTGCCGGTGAAGTTATGCGGATAACAAAAACAAAATTCCTTATCTTTGTTTTTTTTAAATATGGAGGGTGTTTGGATGAGTTATTTCTAGGGGTGAGCATTTAAACCGTAAAAACCAATCCAACCGTAAAAACCGAACCAACCAATCCGACAAATTTCAAACCGATCGCAAAAACAATTGGTTTGGTTTTTTTTTTCACAAACCGCATGTCCGGTTCGGTCGGTTCGGTTTGGTTTTTTTGAAACCGTTCTAAACCGAACCGACCGTATACAATATAATATATAATTTTTTAAAAACTAACCCCAGTTAGTTTTAACTGAATTAGGTAGTTAAACTTAACCCTTCATATAAATATCAGTAACCCACTAACTCGCTAACCCTAAATCCCAATTCATCTTTTCTTTTCTTCAATCGCCGCCCACTGCCCCACTCCCAGATCTGCTCCCCAAGGACCACAGCCTCACAGTCTCACACTCCACGCCTCAGCTCAGCCCTCAACTCTCAACTCTCAAGGCAGCACCTCCGCCACGGCAGCGCCTCCACCAAGGCAGCGTCTCCATCACGGCAGCGCCTTCTTCAGCGTCGTCTCTTCAGCCGCCGCCTTCTCCAATCGCCATCTCAACGGCTCAACCTCCACAGCTGCGCATCTGTGTCTCCTCCTGCCGTCAACTCTCAACTCTCAAGGCAGCACAGCCACCACGGCAGCTCCTCCACCAAGGCAGCATCTCCACCACGGCAGCACCTTCTTCAGCCGTCGCCTTCTCTAGTCGCCATCTCAACCTCCCACAGCTGCGCATCTGTATCTCTTCCTGCCATTGCCTCCTATTTCCTCTAGCCTCCAAGGTAATGTCTCCCCTTTTCTAGATTCCTCCGGTTAGCATCACATAGCTTTGTACCATTTGTTTTGGTTGTTGAAATCTAGTGCAGTATTTATTGATAGAACACACTCCCTCCCTCTGTGTGTGTGTGTGTGTGTGTTTTAATGCTAAGGTTTATGTTTATCTATTATCCAGTGACTAGCGATGGATTCAAAATGATAGTTTTGTGGGATATAAAATGACTAGCGATGGATGCAATTTACCCGGCTGGAGATTAAGTTCGTTTATTGGAAGCTCATTCCATATCCTAAAGAATGTCAATCTATGTCTACCCTCTCCAATCCTTATAAACTAAGGAGATTTAATCTCACAAATTTTTTAGTAACCAGTATACTTGAAGTAGATTTAATGATTTTTTATCATTGTATTGTATCAGATGGTTGATGATGCGGGTGCAATAGGTGCTGATAACAGCGCCTGCCCACTTCCTCCTAGGCCTCCAAAGAGAAAGAAGGAGACAAGTACTAGAGAGCCATCTCAAGTCTGGGATCATTTTCAAAAAATCAAAGGGAATACACCAGCCGAGCCTGATCCCGAAATTGCAATATGTAAGTACTGTTGTAAGCGCTATGGTTACACCGGGGCAAATGGTACGAGTACTTTATGGAGCCATATTAGATATAGATGTAAGAAATACAGTTATGAAAAAGCTGGGAATAGTAAAAATCAAACAAAAATCAGGTTTGAACCTAATAGACAAAAAAATGGTGGGAATGAGTTAAAGGTGGCTTCATTTAGTATTGAGGAGTGCAGACTAGCACTTACTGAGATGATTGTTGTTGATGAATTACCTTTTAATATTGTGGAAAGGCAAGGGTTTAAAAAATTCTGTGGAGTCATGGAACCGAGATTTTATGTTCCATCTCGTTTTACAGTTGCAAGAGATATTCTTAAGTTGTTTCGTAAAGAGGGAGAGTTGTTAAAGAAGCTTTTGAAATCCGAAAGGGTTTGTCTCACTACTAACACTTGGACTTCACTACAAAATATCAATTACATGTGTCTTACAGCCCATTGGATTGATTGTGACTGGAATTTGCAAAAGAGAATTATAGCATTTTGTCAAGTTGAAAATCACAAGGGCAAAACAATTGGTAGGGTGATTGAGACTTGCTTGTTGAATTGGAAAATAGACAGTCTTCTTACCGTAACAGTTGATAATGCGAGTTCTAATGATGGTACTATTAATTATCTAAAGAGTAAAACTAATAGTTGGAAAAGTACTATCATGGATAATGAGTTCATGCACATGAGGTGTGGCGCTCACATTACCAATCTTATAGTTACTGACGGTATGAAAGAAGTTCACGAGTCGATTGTGAAGATTCGGAATGCGGTAAGGTTTGTGAGGTCTTCTCCTTCTAGGCTTTTAAGTTTCAAAAAGTGTGTAGAGAAGGAGAAAATTGAAAGCAAGAGCCTTGTTTGCCTAGATATTCCAACTAGGTGGAATTCTACGTACTTAATGTTGGAAGCTGCCCAAAAATTTCAGAAAGCCTTTGAAAGATTAGAAGAAGATGATTTGGGCTTCCGTAAGTATTTTTCAGTGTCTTTAAGTGAGGACGAGGACGAGGACAATGGTGGGAGAGGAAGGGCAACAAATATAGGGCCTCCTTCATTAATAGATTGGGAAAATGCTAGGGTGTTTGTTCAGTTTCTAAAAATTTTCTATGAGGTTACTTTACGGTTTTCGGGTTCTTTACATGTTACATCCAATGCCTATTTTAATGAAATTATGGCTGTGCGATTGAAATTGGTGCAATTGTGTAAAAGTGTTGATCCTATGTTGTATATTATGACTTCTAACATGCTGAAAAAGTTTGAAAAGTATTGGGGAAATGTGGATAAACTGAATAAGTTGGTGTATATTGCTGTTGTGTTGGACCCTCGTCACAAATTGAAGTATGTTAAGTTTTGCTTACGTCAAGTGAATGATTGTGGGGTGGTTAAAGATATTATTGATAAGGTGAAGGACCACTTGGTTCGCTTGTTTGAGCACTTTGAGCAGGGGGGTAGTGAAAATAGTGGAAGAAGTCAAGTGTCCAAAGATAATGAGGTTGAGGGAGAAGAATCTTTGGCGGCACAATATCAGAAGCTTTTAGAGGCAGAAGAGAGTATAGAGAGCAAATCTGAGGTAGAAAGGTATTTGGCTGAGAGTTGTGAAGACCCTAGAAAATCCCTTGATATATTAGGGTGGTGGAAGGTGAATAGCAGCAAGTATCCTGTCCTCTCTCAGGTAGCGAGGCACATTTTAGCTGTTCCAGTTTCTACAGTTGCTTCCGAATCAGCTTTTAGCACAGGAGGTCGTATACTTGATCCATTTAGGAGTTCTTTGAATCCAAGGATGGTTGAAACTCTTGTTTGTACTCAAAATTGGTTGACATGTCCCTCATCCCCTATTGATCTTCGACAAGCTATGGACGAGGTTGAGAAGTATGAAGACATCTTTTCAGGTACTTTTTTTGTTAGTGAAATTGCTTTCAATGAATTCTTTTGCTGAATTTCATTATCTTTGCATTTCAGACAAGGCAACGGGATCAAATACAAGTAGTTCGAGTGATGCATGTGCATCTATTGTTATTGAGTGAGTCACCAAAAGGTAACTAAAGTGCATAGCTTTTTCTTTTTATTTTGGGCAGATTCTATTCTTTACCTATAATGTCAGTTTGTATGTAATCCTTTGGCCGTTTGTATATAATCCTTTGGCTGTTTATATCACACTTTAGTCACCAAAAGGTAACTAAGGTGCATAGTTTTTTATAATGACAGCTTGTATATAATGACAGTTTCTTTTTATCTGTTGGAAGAGCATTTCTTGCGCGGGGAGTCCAAGTAGAATCTTAAGCCTATTATGGAATCCTTTGGCTGTCCTATGTCCATCCAAAACCCAGGTACGACCATTGCATAATGCTTTTCCTTTTTGCTGACCTTAAGAAATGTTAATGTCAGCTTACTTTGGTTACCATAAGAAATGTTAATGACTGATTTTTCTTTCATTGCATTTTTTTCAGAAATATAGATTATATGCTGGTTGAACTTCTCATTCCCTTTCACTTGCTTCCCTGCTTTGTTCTAGCTTGTAACCATGGATCAGCTAAAATAATGTATGCAGAAGTCGGAAAGATAGAAATAGAATGCCCTTTCTAACAGCATCATTGGAAAATAATTCATTTTAGAAGGGACTGAAAATACAGGTGTAACGTTAGTTTGCAATCTTTTGGATCAAGCCATAGTTTTATACAACGGAAAGTCCTTGATAGCGTAGCAAAAGTTGTGTGCTCTATCAATGTAACAGAATTTTAAGCAAATGTTGTATGAATTGCTCATTGGATGTTGACTGCGACTGTGGCTGAGAAAATGTTAATAGCAGTAGGTATATGGACAACAGTTCCCAGGAATTTAAGAACTCGTAGCTTGGTAGCATGTGGGTAGCTTGGTAGCAGTAGGTATAACGTTGGTTTGCAATGCTTCACTTTCTAGGAAACATAGATTTAGAAGTTCCTCCATGCTTAGCATATTTTCACTTTGACAAGGAACAGTGGAAGTGTCCACTTAATAGATTTGATAAGGTACCTAACATAACATTCTCTTGAGGACTACCAAAATGTTCCACGACCAAATCTTCTGCCATATCTTTGGCATCCTTTATCATCGCTTTGTACCTTTTCCATTGTGTTTTCGCCCTTTGTGTGACTGATTTTTCTTTCATTGTTTTTTCAGAAATATAGATTATATGATGGTTGAAGGTTGATTGGCAATGAAGGTTTTGAAGATGCTTGTTTGGTTTAAAGACTAAAGAGGACTTCTTTCTTCTTTAAGTTAATCTGATGGATATATTTGCTGTGTGTAATTTGATTTAAAGCTTAACAGATGCTATGTAAGGAGTTATTTTCTTTTGAATGTTATGTAATTTTCATTAGAATTTTAATAAATGCTATGTAATGATTTGTGTGTAATGAGTTATTTTCTTTGGATGTTATGTAATCTAATTAGAATTTTAGTCTTATGAGCTAAGATCTACTGAATTACTTGGGTTTTGTTACAAATTTTTAGTTATTTTGGGCCTAGAATGGAATCTAGCCCAAACCGATTTAATCCGTTTAAACCGAACCGTTCGATCCATCTAATCCGTTCAAACCGAACCGTTCAAACCGAACCGTTCAACTACGGTTCGGTTTATTTTTTTCCAAACCGATGTTGGTCGGTTCGGTTTGGTATTCAACCTCCAAACCGAACCGACCGAACCGTGCTCAGCCCTAGTTATTTCAGTCGATAATTTTATTTGACTGAGGGTTTAAAAGTACCTCTAAAAAGGGTGTTTGGATGAGCTAATTGAATTGAGAATTTCACTTTTATAGAGGATTTGAAATTACATCACACTAATTTTTTTGTTTGGATTATGATAAGATGAATTTACCAAATTAAGGAGGGATTTGAAAAAGAGATTTGGTGTGCTGAAATTTCCTGTACAAATAACTAGTCCAGACTAGTTATTTAGTAAATCCTTACCACAAATGTAGGGAAAAAATGATTTTTTTTTGTCTTCATAATTTTAGCTGCTTTCTTCCCCCTAAAAAGGAAACTCTCTCCCACTAGTTTGTATCCATACGCCATCGTCTTATTATCTAGATTCCATTTTTCAGATGAATCCACATATAAAATACTCACTCATTCAAAACCGTCCAAACACTAAATTTATAATTTCATCAACGAATTTTAGAATGAATGAATTTTGAAATACTAGCTACTTCAAAATTATCCGTCAAAATCTAAGAGTGTGCTTGGATGAAGTCAAAATTTTGTTTCTAAGATTCTAAGAAGGATTTGAAGGAAGGATGTGGGAAGTCAAAATCTCTTCAAACACTTTAAGTTGGTCTTTCGTCAATCCACAAAGAATTATCTTTGACAGTTCAAGTCTATTTTCGCGCCACATTTATTTCAATTTTTCTGACCATTCATCACAATACAAATCGACAAAAGCTATCAATATTTGAACATTCAAATTTATACCAAAGTTTTTTGAACTAAAGGAATTTTGAACTCTTTAGGATTGTAAAATTCTCCATCCAAAGACATCCCCTTAATTTCGGTGGTTATTTAATCATATATATATATATATATATATATATATATATATATATATATATATATTTAGAGTCAAAGTTTGATATAGAGGTACATTGGAGAAGAGTAATGCAACTTGTGAAAATTTTACATCCTCATCGTGCTGTCTTATCCTACAAAGAAAAGGGTTTCTGAACCCAAAATTCATAAATCCCAATAAGTATTGGTAGGGCTAGAAAGAGGATACCTTTTGAAAGGGATCCCTCCACCATTCACGCCATTGATTGATGATAACATTACATATGTAGTTGATTGATTGAAAAGGCTCAAAGACTCAACTTCAATCACGGACTCTCACTGGGTAAAGAGATTACTCAGAGTCGTAAAGCACTAACAACAATTCTCGAGAAGGGCTTGTGCTTCTTCTGCACCATGATTGTTTCTCTTTTGGCAGTCTAATGTTTTTTTTTCCCTCTATGTCAAGACTTTCTTTTTCTTATCCAAGTCTACACTTCTGAGGAAGAAATATTTGAGGAGAGCAGGAGCAAGAGCAAGAGCGAGAGCGAGAGCGAGTATTAACTCGCTATGTAGCGCGTGCATCTCATAGACAAAAGGTGATTCGAACTTAGGATATTAGTTTCACATATAAGTGTCATCATGCTTACTTTCTGCGTTGATGCAAATTGATATCTAAATTTCCCAACACAAAACTAAACTCGTTGAAGCCCATAATGAGGAGCGTTTTATGGGATAACTAAATGGGGTGACTCCAGTTGGTGTTTTAGAAAGACTCGTGTTTGGGGGGATTTGTTTATCAATAATATGGGATAGCAAGAATCAGTAAGAGGATATCATTGGAGTTGGGTGTAACAAACCGGACTAGAGCTACTGCAGAAAGTTGGATCCAAAATGTTTGCACCTAAGTTGAGTGACCTGGTCATAATGTTGGTCACTTCCAAATGACGCTGATGAAGCGATGGAGATACCTCACTTAAATTATTTCATCTTTTAGGTTGGGGAATGATGCACAACCGGCCAAGCAAGCTGAACTGTGTACTGAAAAAGGAAGGAATCAGTTTATACTCGTGTGTCTATTTAATTCTTCATTTTCGCTATAAAAGGTTAATAATTATCAATTATTTTGCATAACTACGGACAGAAGAAAGGAACGCAATCATCATTCTCCATTGAACATTTTCACGATTTAGCGATTGCTTTTGAAATATGAAAGCAATCACTTGACAAGCATGACTATTAACTGTTTTTGGTAAATGAAAATACTTTCTAAAGTTAAAACACAAAGAAAGTAGTATTCGAACTTCAATTCATATTGATTCCTAAAGATCTCGTAAGTGTCATTGCATACTCATTTTCGCCACAAAACTAAAATTCAATTTACCAATATGAAAAGTCAATCTCTAAATGTGGGTGCAAGTACAATTTGCGTGAGACACACTTTGGTGTCCATTTATGTCTCCTTCGTTCCTTTATGCCCAACTTATGAGTGTCTCGAAGGCCACGTTTCTAAGTTTTTAATCTTTGCTCCCACCATATTGAGGAAGAGAGACTTTCTCAAGAGAGTGGACCTCACACCCCAAAGTTTTGTACAAGGAGAACTCAATAATCGTAGTACTACCTCTGTGCTCAAACCTATTGAAGGTAAATCACAATGTTTCGCACATTCGTTGTCTTACATGTGTCTCAAAAAAGTTATATTACGAGTAAATAGAGTTCGTTCATCCCTATGTATCGTACTTCTGATCCAGAAAACGACATCAAAGGGAGCATTAAGATTTTGAGTTCAGAACTAGTGGTGAAGAGTGAAATTATAAACCGGTCGTGCATCGGTGACGCGTAAACCCCGTGTATCCATGTGCTGTGGGCTTGTTCCTTTAATGCTTTTTCCTGTTCCTTGTTATAATATGTTACATAAAAATGTTAGTTGTTCGTAATTTCGTCCGTCATCGAAAACTGAATCTTTTTTCAAATTTGACTTGTGATATAACTTTGAAACTCTCTATAATTTGTGTTTTCATATGCATAGTTACATTGCATGGTTGAGTTCATAACTTGTTGGAAGTGCACATTTAAGAATGCAACTTAGATAACTCTAGGGAGTAGGCAAAGTGGCAAATGCCCTTAATGAATAATCTCAATGTCCTGAGTTGCAAATCCCATACTGACGGATCATATAAATTGTAATTCTGATTACTTAAAAAATAAAAAATATATAACTTAGGTAAACTTTTACAAAGCCAGAAACTTTTTGCCATGCAAGATTACCTATACGAGGTTCTTATTGGGTAGCCGCAGTCAAAATCAATATGTACATGAATCCAAATTTATCTCCACAATATAAAAAATCAATTGAGAAAATTCAATAAAACAAAAATATTTTTAGTACGTTCACATATACAGTTCACCTTGTAATGTCTCGTGCACGCTCCAAGGAGTAGCGCGTGGGTGAAGCTCCCGTACGAAAAAGCAGAGTTTGGCGTGCCTTTAAAGGGCGTGGTGACCAGAAATGATTAGCGTTCAAAGCTCAACAACAAAGCCTTCAAGAGTTTGACGCGCGTGGGCCTTGACATCATGGACACTATAATAAGATAGATTAAGAAGTATATACAAGATAAGATAAGAAAGGTGATGTTCCTATTTAAAATTTGTTCATTTTAAACTCACAATATTTATGTGTCACATAATGAATTGAACAAGAGCAAAGAAAAAAAAATACTAGATTGTGTTGAGACAATAATGAGAAAAAAGAAAAAAATAGATGTAAGAATGACTTTTAAATTTGACTAAATGAATTAAGACCGTTATGCAATAGGAGGTTGGGCAATGAGAATCAACGGGTTATCATTTTACTATACTATACGAAATGTGTACAATAGGAAAAGTGGCAGATGAGTAACTTTTGCTATGAACAAATGAGGACAACGACGTAAGGCTTGTGAAAGTTTGTAGATCTGAAATTGTGAAGAACTAATAACTTGCCAATAACTTCTAAAGAGGACGAAGAATATGTAAAGTACTACCGACTACTATTACAATTTTATCGGTTATTATGGAGAGAAGGTGGAAATATGAGAATTTTAATGAAGTTTCGTTGTAAGGTTACAATTTTATCGGTTATTATGGAGAGAAGGTGAAAATATGAGAATTTTAATGAAGTTTCATTGTAAGGTTGCTCTCCCTAAACGTATAAATATTCAAGGGTTAAAAAACGTTACTACTATTGATTTGGGACCGCCCAGTATCATTAATAAGTAAGAGAAACAGCAGTTTGATGGTATTCTTTCAAGGCAAACACCGAAGCTTGATGCCTGAATCCTACCGACCCTTGACTATGAATCATAGTCTATGATGCATTGTGAGATGAGGCATTGCTATATCTAACAATTAAATTTGTTATGTGACTACATTTTAGCTTATTCTCCTTCTTTTATTAAAAAAAAGAAGAAGAAGAAGAAGAAGAAGTCATTGATACTTGTAACGTGGCCTTTGGAGTGCCACTTACGTAACAATGTTAACTGATACTCTCAAGTGCCGTTAAATGTTTCACCTAAGGTCTGTCTTATCTATGTATGGCACCGCTTTTGGCAGGTAAATGACGCTTCTTATCAAAATGCTTGATAATGGGAACAAAGTAGATTTACTATCCATCTCTTTTAATAGATTCTTTTCTTTCTAACTTTTTGCAAAATTTTAAGATAGATTTCTGTGTGTAACTATTAAGTTTAGCTCAATTGACAATCACATAATAAATGATATACTAAAAAAGTTGAATAAGATAAAAGTAATGAGTAAACTCAATTAGTATAAACTTCAAGAAAAAAAAAGTTAAATTAAATATATGATGTAATTACTTGTCACATTTATAAGAAGTATCAAGTTGAGTTTTCAACCGTTAAACAGATTAAACATGCCCATGTCGCAATTCTCGTATTTTAAATCATGAACTTAAATACTAAATTAACGAATAAAATTAAAAGAGAGATTATTTCTACTCCCTGATATGCTAAATCACCTCTTTTCTGTCCACAAAACATATTTAAAAGTAGAAACATTTCTAAGAAATTAAATTCAGCAATATTTTCGTTCATTATTATATGAAGAAGCCTTGCCCACCCCCAAAACAAAAAAGATCTGAGGACATTTTAGAATGAAAATATGACCACCCCATATGACCCAACTGACAAATTCATAATGATACGATTTTGCGATTAAACATGCGCAGAATTCTCGTATTTTAAATCATGAACCTGAATACTAAATTTTACAATAAAATCAAAAGAGAGGTCATTTCTACTCCCTGATACGCTACATCACCTCTTTTCAGTCTACAAAACATATTTAAAAGTAGAAACATTTGTTAAAAACTAAATTCAGCAGTATTTTGGTTTGATCATGCGAAGAAGCCTTCCCCACCCCCAACCCAAAAAGGATCTTAGGACATTTTACCTAACAAGAATGCAATTAGGACCACCCATATGACCCAGCTGACAAATCCGCAATGACAGGGGGACTTTCGGGCTTATATTTTTGGCAATTTCCCAGTTTTTCCGGAACTGGCTTGTATGTTTGGCAATTTCCCAGTTTTGCCTTCCGAAAGCGGTGGACTTTTGCTTCTTACAGGACCCGGATTTCCTCTTCACACAGACGTGCTTCCCACCGACACACACACAGTCACACACTTCAACTCCCCTCTGTCTCCCTACTTATCTTCCACTTTCTGGGCTTTCTCCTCCTCAAAATTCTCTACAGAACCGTACTTGTCGTTTTGTTATAGTTTAGTCAAAATCTTGATACCAACCAACATTAGTTTCTGTCAATTGGTGGGCCTTTACGTGTCTCATATGGGTTTTTACTCTTCACAGTAGATGATCAATTTTTTGAATAAATAGTGGTCTTTTGGACTCCATACTTCCAGCAAAATAATGTACCAGGTCAGTCTGTTCAATGCCCTACTGGACTCCCTCGTGGGTCTGTTGTTTGGTTGCTGAAAAAGCGCGAGAAAATTGGAATTTCAAAGTTAGGGCTTAGAATCCTTGATTAGTTCCACACTTCCACTCTGCTCTGTTAACCCAGGAAGCAAGTGGGGTTATTTTCGTGAAAAGATTGCAACTTTTGGTGTTTTTAAGGATTGAATGTCGATTTCCTTTATCGGGGAATATTTTCTTGGAACAATGGGAGTGTAATAGTCAAGTTTGAGACAGAATGGGGCTTTTTGCAGAGTTTCAGAATTTGTTAAAGGTTCTGTTTTTGGAGTCTCTTGATTTGTTTTCTCTTGGGTAGTTAGACAAGAATTCAAAAGCAATAGTCTCCCTTTGCATCTTATATCTTCTTCTGTTTAATGATTTTTCATGTGTTGTTATTGAGTTTTATCAGTGCTGAAAAATAATATAGGATTCTATAATCCATAAAAATTAGAACTAGAACCAGGATTCACATTTGTACTATATTACTCAATTTGTTTAATTAAGATTCTGGCTGGGTTTTATTTGGGCCTGGTGGTTGTTGCAGGATAAAGAATTTTGAATTACAAGTTTCTCATTCATGGAGACAATGGTTGCATCTGCTTCAATTCCCTTCCCTCGAGAACCTGCCAATTATGATGAAGCTTCTATGCACCACACCTTGCTCTTTTCTGATAGCCTTAAGGTACTCTCTCGCTCCTCTGCTTGAATTTAGCTCCTTCGTGTCCATGTTTGCGGAAAGAGGGAAAAGAGCAATTACATTGTCATTTGTGGGAGGTTTTTAGTAGATTTCTTGTATTTGTCTTACCTCAGCATAAGTGAATTTGCATCGTGAAATTTCCTTGGGACAGAAAGTGGGAGACAAAATATTTACATTTTAGTGAGCCTATCTATATCTAGATAAGAGTATATCGAGTGCAAAATTAAGTTGTTTTAGTCTGAGAACATGACAGGATTCATCTAGTCGATGCCAACTAGTTTGGGACAAAGGATTAGTTGAGTGGAGTAAAATATATCAAACTTGGACCATATTTGTTCTTGGTTGCCGTGACCTAATTTGAAGCTACTTCATGCTTCAGAACAGAACTTTCGTGCAGTTCGTACCGATTTATCCAAACAATGTTGCTTTTGTGTTTACATGCTCGATTTTTTTCATAATTTGGTCTACCTAACAGTTAAAGCCTTGTAATTGAGGCTGCTAAATCAGGGTTTGCTATTTTTCGTTATGTTACGTGTCTTTCTTCAGGATTTGAAGAATCTGAGAAAGCAGCTCTACTCGGCAGCTGAATATTTCGAATATTCTTACACAAATGATGACCAAAAACAGATGTGAGTAACTGTTAAGCGCTATTAGTTAATAGAGATGTAAAGCTTGGCATTTCTATCCATATCTTGTGTACTATTTCCTAAATTTTTGTAATTTTTGTTCATACAGAGTGGTAGACACCTTGAAAGATTATGCCATAAAAGCCCTTGTCAATACTGTGGACCATTTGGGCTCTGTAACATATAAAGTTACTGACCTGTTGGATGAAAAGGTTGATGAAGTTTCTGGAACAGATCTTAGGGTATCTTGCATCGAACAGGTAGTCTTGGCTTCTTCATTAATTAGTGGGATATTTTCAGGGGTTGCTTTAATGGCATATGTGTATGTATATTCATCATTGAGATCCACGGGGAAGTATGACCATTCGTAGTTATAGATCTCGTTAGTCTATCAAACTATAAATGAGCTTACATGTCACTAAGATTTTGCCCAGCTTGCCATATCTTGAAATGGAAAGGATAATCGGTAGCCCTATAGGCTGTAGTTGAGGATGTCAGTTCCTCTTTTTCAACTTTTCAAAGTTGAGATTAGCTATATGTTCCCTTATTGGCGAGTGCATTAGTTGTTTTGAGGATTTGTGGATCTAATATATGATAGTAAAAGCCGCGGTTAACACTCATAAGCATATTTTATTGTTGTTCTTTTTTTTCTTTTGGTAAAAAGAAGCTAGCACAAACCGAGAGTGCATCTCATTTGTGCTATGGCATATGCTTTCTTGACAACAGGAAATTGAGTGCTGGTTTGTGGTCCAAAACTAAGCATGGAAAGAATAGTGCATGGAATACCATGATTTGCATGGTTCCGAATAGCCTCCATATTCACTATTAGAAAAAACATAGAGCTGTCAAAATGACCACTCCCAGAATCATGAGCACTGGGTTGTCGTAGGCTGCCCTATGGGATCCCTAACAAATTGTGAATACATGTATTTACAGATGTAATTCATAACATCTAAATTTTTTTACTTGGAAACTCATGCAATTTGAGATGCATGTATGCCATTTCTACATATCACCTGCACCCTGCATACTGTAGGATTTGCTATCAAGATGTCAACTGTGTCTTTGATGTAACGGAGGGAATAAACTTGTTACTGTAATATTGACCCCCTTCATTCTTTTGATGTGGTATCTTAGAGACTACGGTCGTGCCAGGAGTATATCGATAACGAGGGCCTCTCCCAGCAGTCATTGGTGATAAACACTCCAAAGTATCATAAGCGATATGTCTTGCCAGGCAATTACATTTTAGTCTTTTCAATCTGTATCAAGTGTTTGCTTAAAATTTTTCTTCTCTTCTATTTTTTTCCGCCTTTCGGTTTCTGGTCTTTCTTTTTTTCATCTATCTTTTCTGATGTTTCATGTTCAGTTGGGGAGACCATGCAAGGTGCCAACTTCACGAAGTCAAAATATCAAGGATGTAGCCAAGATAATAGAGATGACTGGCATGAATTTAAGAATGGTAGCGTGCTTGTTACGTTATCTCTTTACCTTTTTTGGTGTGATTTTTCCTTTTGTGTATCACAAATGTTCCCAAAAATTCATGTGTTCCATTTTGCGGTACTAAAATGATGGATGTTATTATGAAGCTGTTCGAGCTACAATTACGGAAACGCCATCAGCTCCAGTCAGGTAACTCCCAATCTTGATGTTTTTAGTAAATCGAATCGGGTGTATCCACATGCCCATCTACATTACAAGGATCATCAGTGCCTACTATATACATGCCATGTCCTGAGAATGTTCTAAATTCATGCCATGCAGAAAAGGGCGCTCTCCATCACCTTCTCTGCGTCCTTCCCAGCAAACAGGAACGTTTTTGTTCACAAATACCATGCCCAAAAAGGAACAAGGTTAGTGTGCATGAACTTGGAAGCTAGATTTCTCTTGAAGATTTTATATCTTTCGAGCACAAGAATTAGCCGTATCATTTATTTACCATTTGAGGTAAGTTAAATCTAAATCATCCATCCAACACTCTTAAAATTTATGTTTTACTGTATTAAATTCAAAAGGACCGAAATGTTTGAACCTGGAGTATATCTTTCTCCCACTTCATTATCTATTTTTCATCTTCTAGTGTTTATTTGTTTTCTTATTTGTCCATGGCCATGCAAATTAATCAGAGAAGCGATCAGCATCACCACATCGTTTTCCACTTTTACGTTCTGGATCTCTCTCTAGTAGACCCACCACTCCAGATTCAAGAGCGACAACCCCAAATTCAAGCCGGTCGACAACCCCAAACTCCTTTGGAAGACGACGGGTAAGCACAGGAAACCTAACCAACAATTTACACGCCTTCTAGCTTTGTTTCATTTGATTATGTTTCGTGTGTGCCTAATGCTTGGGTTACACGTCCTGTTTACCAGCATCCCGAACCTCAAAAATCGGCTTCCATGCGTCTCCCTGCTGAAAGAGATCATCGCAAAGAGCCTGATCAGCTCCCCAGCAAAAGTAAACGTCTTCTTAAGGCCTTGCTAAGTCGACGCAAGTCAAAGAAAGATGACATGCTATACACATACTTGGATGAATACTGATAGCATATTGGCAAAGTCAAAAGAGGAAAAGAGACTGGAAGCAGGCGAACTTGCTTTCTCAAAATTTTCAATTGATACGCATAATTGTCCCATTTCTCATTTTACGTTTTCGCAGTAAGAATCAGCTGCCTTGTACTTTTTCAAGGTTAGAATTGCAGTTCCATTAGTCTGATCGGTATAAAATTGTTCTCTTGCAATACAATGCTTCCCAATGCTCCAGGAAGATGGCAAGCCAAGTATGTCAATGTAGGGCAAAGGCCTCTCATAATGACTTTTGGAGAGATTAAACACTGAATGTATCTTTTTAATGAACTAAAAGTACTAGAAAAAGCTGTCATCGCAAGTTTCCCTCAAACATTGCATGAGTGGGACTTCTGGCTCTGGAAATGCACATTTGACCTCAATTATAGATGGTCTGTAAGTGTTCAATAATAAAGTCCATATATAACAACTCTGTACACCGTACACCCAAACAAAATGTGGCACTTGAAGCAATCAAATAAGCATCCAAACAGATTATGAACAAATATATCATTGAAGCCCAAATTCAGCACATGTATCATTGTACAGCTCAACGGATTGAAACTAGCATATCCATTAGAGGGCAGGAAAAAGGGATGTCACAATTCCATCCCTTGGCCGAATTCTTCAATTGTTTTTGTGGCTAGTGTAAGCACGTCCACAAAAGCACTAAATGATGCCCGAAGAAATCTTGCCTCAACCGCCTCAAAGTGCCTGCACAAGACGAGGATAAGTAGAGAGAGACGAAGGTGGTCACTGCAAGATTAAATAGAAATTATAAAAGGTCTTTTACCCCATGTTTGGCCCAGATTGAACTGATCTATTTTCTAAAACGATTTAATAAATTTGTTAGATACATCATATCTAGATGATATATATAGTAGTGATTGGCCAATGTAACATAACAGCGACGGAATATATTTGCATCTCTCTGTTTAAAAGACGAATGTCACGACAAAATTGAAACTAAAAGAAGTTGCTTCCTTCTCTTTTATTTAAGGTAAGTTTAGCCTTTGACCATCAAACATAAATTGGCAAAAAATCAAGTCCTTTGGTGATATCATAAAACCAAAAGTTATACTTGACTTTTCCTCTTTTACTTAGATGCTATCCAAAGGAGTCGTATGCCCAGGAGATGCATAGAGGAATTACTCATGAAATGAAGTATACTTACAACTCAACAAGGTTCAGATTAAGGGTATGAAGAAAATAGAAGCTCACACTAAAAGCTTCCCATCAATGACTGACATCTGCCTTTTGACCTTGTCAGGCTGCAACTGCAATTAAATAAAAACCCAGTAAACTTGTAATTAAAATCATCACCCCGGGTGTAAATATGGGCTAGAGCATCATGAATCAGTACCTCCTTATCAACAGCCAATGCTGTATAGACTATACGAGCATTATCCTCGGACATATAATCTACTTCCAAGTCACTGCACACCACATTATTTCAATCAGCTAAGCAAGAAGCAAAAAATGATCTGGTATAGAAACTGAAACAATATTAATGGGCACTCTACAAGTTGGAGTAAAAAAAACATTTTGTCATGTTAATGCTTATAGTCCAAATATTTTGGCAGGATATGTGTCAATGCTAGCAAAGAGCATTGCTTCAACTTCTTCTTCTCCCCTCCACCCCTTTCCTGCTCCACTGTACTGGTCCGGTTTTCAAAATGACAAGAAATGCTACTTTCTATAGATGTTATACGAGGAGGAAAACAATGCAATGGTTCAATGCTTTATGTAGCTAATGAAGGCTCCCGTTAAATGCTAGCCAATAGACAAGCGAGGTAGTAACTATGGTCAAAGAAGAACTCCATTTCAACCCAACTTCTTGCTGTCTGCGGTTCTGATCAAGAACTTATCAAACCAAAGCATAAGGTGAATGAGCTCCAAAATAGAAGATGCAGTGGTTCCTCTTATGCTGATACGCTTGGTGATATAGCTAAGAATATCCCTCCATTCTACGGGCGACACGTGGCGGTAATGACACGTAAGCCGTACTGGTTCAGTACTGATATGGCACTTACCATGTCAATCTCCGAGCAGAATCCTAAAGAGACTCTGACTTCATCAGCTAAGATTGATATAAGATCCTCTAGGATCTTAATTAGATTCTGATTGGAGTTGGTCAAAGCCCAGTCCTACTAGGATTCCTCCTTCTACCACTATATAAAGGGGTCTAGCCCCCTCAGGTATGGACGAGCTCACACACATACACATTGTGTCCTTATTGCTTCTCAGAGTTCTACATTGTTAGCCATCTCTGACTTAAGCATCGGAGCGTTCCCCCGCCAGAACCCCACCCGGCGGTCACTCCGTGTTCTCTTTTGCAGGCCTGATTTCTGGTGTGGTTCCCGATCCAGTTTTTAGCTGCAACAGATTGGCGCCATCCATGGGACCACTGTAGGGAACATGGCCAATCACTCTTCTTTCGATGACTCTTCACACGGTCATTCCAAGAACCGTCACGCACGAACTAGCGGCTCTCATCGACTTGGTCGTTCTCATGACCAACACTCGACCCCTTCGCACCACCGGCGCAACAATTCTTCTGAAGATTTATACGTTAATGTGACGTCTGCTACTCCCGAATCAGAGACTAGACCTCGGAGAAACCAATCTCCAACGTCTACTCTGAAAAACGGTGATCTCCGTCATCGCCTAAACCGTCAGCTATTCAAAACACCCCATGCCGAACTTACAAAGGACATCCTCGAACTGAAAAATGTCGTGAACATTCTTCAACAAAAGCTCGACATGGCAGTGGCTCCGCCGTCCACTCACCATTTTCATCTTGACCCCAGTGACCTTCGTCTTCGTCTCACCTCCAAATCAAGTTACGGCCGCAAATACCGAGCAACAGCCGATCCGACTTACAATCCCAAAGAGAAGAGCGGAGACCACACAACCAGGAGTGGATCATGTTATCGACGTGATCCATCAGTTAAAGACAGTACCAACACCGCTCCCGAACAGGTCACCAGAGCTGAGACCCCTCGAAGATCTATCCACAGGAAGAGGGTGCCTGAGTCTCGTTCCCGAGAACGGGACTCTTGGAAGGTGGTCCCTAGATATCATTCTCCAGAACGATCTCCCCCAAGGGATGAATCTGGATATCCGTTATCAGAAGCCATCGAGAAAGCAAAACTGCCTCCCAATTTTCGGATGCCTCAATGTGATCTCTACGACGGAATCGGAGATCCAGGAGAACATGTCTACCAGTTTGAAACAAACATGCTCCTCCTCCAGGTCTCAGATACTGTCATGTGCCGAGCCTTCCTTACCACTCTGAGGAAGGCTGCACATGCTTGGTTCAAATCTCTACAACCAAGATCCATCTACTCCTTTGGCCAATTATCGGATCTCTTTCAAAAGCACTTTGTAAGCAGTCGCTCCCGAAGGAAGAACTCGGCGAGTCTGCTGAACATTGTGCAAGAGAAAAACGAATCTTTGGCATGCTTTCTCGGACGATTCAATGCAGCCACTTTGGAAATCAATAACTTGGACGAGTCCGTGAAGTATACAGCATTCCTCCGCGGCCTTCAATCCACATCCAACTTCGCATTCTCTGTGAACAAAAGTCTTCCAGGTAATATGAAAGCCCTTCTCGAGAAAGCTAACAAATACATTCAAGCAGAAGAATACCTGGAGACACACAGGGGACGGCAGGAAGAAGGGAAGGAAGAACAGAAGAAACGGTCTCGGGAATTAACTCCCTAAGGAGAAAAGCCTTCGAAATGTTCCAAACGTGACGAACGACGTTGCAAAGACCCGTTTGCATTCGAAAATCTTACACCCCTCAATGCCAAACCATCACAGATACTACACGAGATCAAAGACAATAAGGCTCTCCGATGGCCAGACAAGATGCGATCTAGGCCAAACAAGCGAAACAAGGACTTATGGTGCCACTATCATAGCGATCATGGCCACACAACTGACAATTGTGGGTCACTTAAGCGAGCAATCGAAGCCCTTATAAAACGGGGCCAACTGAGAAAATTTATAGCGCACAAAGACGGACGGCAAAAGTCACCCCTGGAGATGGAAGAACGAGAAGATCGAGCGAAGCATGCAGGAACAATCAATACAATATCTGGAGGATTAGCCGCAGGAGGATCGTCGGGAAAGTCTTGAAAAGCATACGCCAGAGAAGTGTGCACAACGAGCCAAAACCCGAGCAAGAAACAGAAGACTGCGCCTGTACCTAAGATCTCTTTTTCCGATGAAGATTTAAAAGATGTGAAGACACCTCAAGATGACCCGTTAGTCATCACAATCAAAGTCGGGAACTTTGAGGTGAAAAGAGTGCTGGTCGATAACGGAAGTTCTGCAGAAATTTTGTTTTATGATGCATTCAGAAAAATGAACATTCCGACGGACCGTCTTCGAAAGATGGATTCGCCGTTGTATGGATTTTCCAACCACTCAGTTGCTGTCGAAGGAATTATTGCACTCCCGGTCGCAATTGGGACACCTCCAACACAAGCCAACCTCATGCTTGATTTTGTAGTGGTAAAAGTCCCCTCTGCATACAACACCATAGTGGGACGACCGACACTCAACTAGTTGCAGGCAGTGGTGTCAACTTACCACCTCAAGATGAAATTCCCTACGGAAAACGGGATAGGAGAGGTGAAAGGAGAGCAGACTACAGCCCGTCAGTGCTACGTGACTTCATGTCGATCGAAGAATAAGGAAGCACTCATTATCGAAGATCTCCGAGAAGATACAAAGATGCAAAGGGGCAAACCGGTTGAAAATCTTGTCAGCATTGAAGTGTATCCCGGAGACGAAGGCAAGACAGTTCGGATAGGTTCGAATCTCAAGGAAGACACCAAGCTCGAGCTGGTGAACCTATTGAGAACCTATGTAGATGTCTTTGCATGGACAGCCGCAGACATGCCTGGGATTGATCGCGAAGTTATTACCCACAGGCTAAATGTTGATCCCTCCAAAAAACCTGTCAAGCAAAAGAAAAGGACTTTTGCGCCAAAAAGACAGGAGAAGATTGAAGAAGAAGTAGATAAACTCGTAAGTGCCAACTTTATTGAAGAAATCTACTACCCGGATTGGGTCGCCAATGTCGTCATGGTTCCCAAATCGGGCGACAGATGGCGAATTTGTATCGATTATACAGATCTTAACAAAGCATGCCCGAAGGATAGCTACCCACTTCCAAGGATCGACCTCCTGATCGATGCCACTTCGGGTCACGAACTACTCAGTTTTATGGATGCATATTCTGGTTATAACCAGATCATGATGCATGAAGATGACGTCTCCAAGACTTCTTTCATCACGGAGAGAGGGTTATACTGTTATAAAGTAATGCCCTTCGGACTCAAGAACGCCGGAGCGACTTACCAACGCCTGGTGAACATGATCTTTCGAGACTTAATCGGCAAGAACATGGAAGTTTATGTTGATGATATGCTCGTCAAGAGTATAAAGTCCGACTCCCACGTCGAAGACCTGAAAGAAACTTTCAACATTCTTCGAAAGTACAAAATGAAGCTCAACCCGCTGAAATGCACTTTCGGAGTTGCATCAGGGAAGTTTTTGGGGTTTATTGTTTCTCAACGTGGAATTGAGGCAAACCAGGAAAAGATCAAAGCCATCCAGGCCATGACGTCCCCAAAAACTGTAAAGCAAGTGCAAGAGTTAACAGGAAGGGTTGCAACCTTGGGAAGGTTCATGGCTCGATCAGCTGAACGATGCTTGCCCTTCTACAAGGTGATCAGAAAAGCGAAAAACATTGCCTGGACGGACGAGTGTCAGACCTCGTTTGAAGAACTCAAAACCTACTTGAGCTCTCCACCCTTGCTTTCAAAGCCATGCCCCAGAGAGGACTTGTTTCTCTACCTCTCGGTCACCGACGTCGCGGTCAGTGCTGTTCTAGTCAGAGAGGGGGATGGAGTCCAGAAACCCATCTATTACGTGAGCAAGGTCTTACAAGATGTAGAGACAAGATACCCGAAGATCGACAGGATTGCGCTAGCCCTCATCACTTCAGCTAGACGTCTTCGACCATATTTCCAGTCTCATTCAATTATCGTTCTAACGGACCAACCGCTGAGATAGGTTATACTGAGCCCCGAGGCATCAGGAAGGTTGGTAAACTGGTCCGTTGAGTTAGGGGAATTTGATATACAATATAAACCTCGCGTTGCAATTAAGGCTCAAGCCTTAGCAGACTTCATTGTCGAGTGTACATTGCCGGAAGACCCCCCTCAGTTGGTTATTTCTGAGGTTACAGATCCTTGGAATCTTTATGTGGACGGTTCTTCAGCCGTTGGAAGTAGTGGAGCCGGAATCACTCTTATAAGTCCAGAAGGTTTTACAATCGAGTACGCACTTCGCTTTGGTTTTCAAGCCTCAAATAACGAAGCTGAATATGAGGCTCTTCTCGCGGGGATAAGGCTAGCACATGCTTTGAGAGTAGACTCACTATCGGTTCATAGTGATTCCCAACTGGTGGTCAATCATTTCCTGGGAGATTACGAGGCCAGAGACGAAAGAATGGCTCAATATCTCGAGTTAGTTAAAACTTTAGCTATGAAGTTTAATAACTTCGCCATTCATCAAATCCCCCGAGACCAGAATACTCAGGCAGATGCGTTATCCAGGCTTGCCTCCGCCGAAGCAACAGATGTCCGACGCACTGTATACCTTGAATTCCTCAAGGATCGCAGTATCAGTTCTCAAACTGAGATTGGAGTCATAGATCAAGAGCCCTGTTGGATGGACACGATCATCAAAATTTTGTCCACAGGCGAATTACCAAATGAAAGACATGAGGCGAGGAACCTTCGTGTCAGAGAGGCCCGATACACATTAGTGGAAGGTGTTCTATACAAGAAATCATTTAGCCTTCCTTATCTTAGATGCCTACGACCGTCAGAATCCGTATATGCATTACAAGAAGTACATGAAGGGATATGCGGTCAACATCTTGGAGGAAGGACGTTAGCCCAAAAAATATTAAGGCAGGGATATTATTGGCCAACAATGCAGAAAGACGCCATCGAATTCACACAATGCAGAAAGACGCCATCGAATTCACACGAAGGTGCGACAAATGTCAAAAATTTGCGCCAGTATCGCATACACCGGTCGCCCTTTGACTTCGGTCGTTTCTCCAATCCCTTTTGCAATGTGGGGGATGGATCTGCTAGGATCTTTTCCAATGGCGTCTGGGCAACAACGGTTTGTGATTGTGGCAATAGACTACTTCACAAAATGGACTGAAGCAGAATCCCTGGCTACCATTACTTCAGCCAAGTGTGAAGATTTCTTTTGGAAAAATGTCGTCTGCCGTTTTGGAGTACCAAGAGCTCTGGTCGTTGACAATGGAAAACAGTTTGACAACAACTTCCGGACCTTTTGTATGAATCTTTCGATTGATTTGAGATTCACTTCAGTGGCTCATCCACAATCCAACGGTCAGACTGAGAACATGAACCGAAGTATCTTACAAGGATTACAGAAGAAGTTAGATGAGGCTAAAGGCGCATGGGTTGATGAACTCCCCAAGGTGTTGTGGGCGTACCGAACTACTCCACACTCAGTCACAGGAGAAACGCCTTTCTTTCTATGCTATGGCACAGAAGCACTGTTGCCGGTTGAGATTGGAGTTCCAACAATTCGGGCCTTACACTAAAAACGAAGTTAACGAGGATGGACTCCAGGCTAATCTTGATTTGGTCGAGGAAGCTCGAACTCAAGCCCATGAACGATCTGTTGTTATAAAACGAGTCGCACGCTATTATAATCGAAGAGTTCGGTCCAAGCAGTTTCAAGAAGGAGATTTGGTCCTGCGAAAGTTAGAAGTCTCTGATCCAAAGGCAGCAACGGGAAAATTATCTCCAAACTGGGAAGGACCCCGTGTTATAAAAGTGCTCAAACCGGGCTCCTATACACCAGGAACGCTCTCTGGAGAACCAATCCCTCGCACTTGGAATGCTGAGAATCTACGGAAATATTACCAGTAGCGTCTTGCCTCGAGGCAAGACACTTCTTTTTCAGGGAGATAGGGGTCCAGACCTTATCAAAACCCCCGTCTTTTAGGAGTTGTCTTTAGAAAGATGATTTCGAATAAATGAGTTGTTAAGCAATCAAGTGTAAACTTTATCTTTTGCTCGAGCAATAAAGTTATTTCTTTCAAACATTGTTATGCGTGTTAAGCATTCAGCAAAACATTCTGTCCGAACAAAGCGATGGCCGAACACTCTGCCCAAGCAGAGTGTATAACTCTTGGGTTTTATAAAAATACGAGAGAAGGCCAAACGGATTCTCTACAGATCTAAGTCCGTGAAGAAACAAAAGTTCATGGGGGCACCATCACTCCACCAAAGCTTTTGCTTCTTCGAAGTTTAGGCCGAGCGAGGGTGCTCGACTTCTTTGCCAACTCTTTAAGTGACAAATAAAGGGTTTGAGTCAAAGTAAAAATTAGTAATACTGTGTGAATGGTAAACACAAACCATGAGAAACACATAGTAAAGCATAATAGCATGAAATAAAAGATAAAGAGTTTTACAATAAGCCCTTGAAAGGGCATCAAAATTCTGTCTGAATAAACCAAAGTCTAACATCTAAGGCGCGGGGGCATCGCCAGAAGGACCATCCCCTGGAGGGTGAGAAGCTGCAGCATAACCTGCCTCTGATGGCAGAACAGTCTCTTCAGACGGAGATATCACCGCAGGCAGAACGAAGCCATCCAAGGAGATATCAGGAAAGCGCTCGACGAACATCTCCTTAGCCTTCGCGAAGCCAAGCTCGTAAATCTTAAGGCCGTCATCCGCACGCTTCTTGAGCCATTCATCCCCAGCATTCCCATCAAGAAAGTCACGGATGCCTTGATCACGAGCCTTCTTACCTCTTCTGCCGCTCTCCTCTTTGCCCGTTCCAGCTTTTTCTCCAAAGTCTCGATCTGTGCAAGGTACTCAGTCTCTTGCTTACTAAGCTCTTCAGCACAACGAGTGGCTTCCTCTGCCTCTTTGACGGCCTCCCTTTTCTGCTGAGCCTCCTCAGCTGCCACTTGCCTCGCCATCTCAAAACGAGACAACATTTCAGACCCACTCGCATACATCTGGAATGAAGATTGGAACAATCAGCGAAACAGAGTCCGAAAGTAAATACAAAGGGAAGACTAAAAGAAAGAAACTCACTGTGTACACAGCCTGAGCAAAAGAACAGGTAAAGGTCTCGTGAGTTTGGTTCTGGAAGATTTCCTTGTCCGAGGAAGAACTCTGTGAACAAGGTGTTGCTCTGAAATCTGACTATCAGGCATCCCAACATCATCAGAACGAAGAGTCCATTTGGGACGAAAGATGGGATCCTCTTCGACGGACACCTTCTCTACAATCTGCGGAGAGTGGTCAGGATGAATAACCCTTGTCTTCTTAGGAGCAGGGGCAACTCTGCACTTGGTTGTTTTTCTTTCCTTTTTCCCTTGGCTTTCTGCAAAACACCAAGAAAGCCTCATTGCGCTGCTTTTCCACTCCCGCTAGCCATTTCTGCGAAGGAGTTAGGAATCAATACAAGAGTACACATTGAAACAAAGAGTGAAACAAAAAGCCTATTTAAAGCACACCTAGAGACGCGCTCTCAGCAGGAAATGTGCTAGAGATAGTAGGTGCAGGAGGAGGAGTTACAGCTCCAGCTGCAACAGGCATTCGAGGAATGCTCCTTGCCCATTCTAGTTGCTGCTCTGATAAGGGTTCATCAATGGAAAGCCCACCCCGAAGTTTAATGTGGCTAAGAATGTGTTTAGTAAGGTTGTTGGGAGCAGGCTTGCCAGGATTCTCGAAATCCTTACAGTAAGGATTCCATTCTCTGTCAAACGGAAGCTTCCCTTTATCAGAACGGCCAACGAAGAAGTATCTGGAGTGCCAACCTTTATTCGACTTTGGCCCCCCTTTCAGAAGTCGTTGCCTACTATGAATGTAGTACCATCCTGGACTGTTGGCGACTCCCTTGACGAAACAGATTTCAAAGAATACTCTCATAAAATCTGTTGCATCTGGTTTACAGCCTGAAGTCTGAACCAGATAAATGAGCCCAACAAGCTTCCTCCAGCCATTGGGAACAAGCTGACCTGGGGCCATGTGGTAATGCTCGAAAAAACGAAGAGCAAAAGGGTGAAGAGGAAGCCTGTATCCAGATTTCACTTGCTCTTCGTAAATCCCAGTTTCATACTTCGTTCCATAGTTGGCTGGTTCTTGCAAACTAGGAAGACGAGCGTACTAGCCTACGGGAAGAGGATATTCCCGGAGAATTTCCACCAAATCTTCAGTGGACATTTTACTAGACTTCTCATCTGCCGTATACCAAGGCTTAGGATTAGTCTCATCTTCGGCTTGATCCTTTACATCACCTAAGGCATTCTTGGCAGGCAAAGATGGAGAGGGATGAGAGGTTGAAGGCTGGGGAGGTTGAGAAGATGAAGGAGGTAGTTGTTCTGACGATGAAGGTTGTGGAAGTTATGGATTTGAAGTCCCAACTTCACTACTTGAAGTTGAAACTCGATTTGATCTCGAGGATGAACTACTGCTAATGGCTACATTCTCTTCAGGAAAAGAAACTGATACTGAAGACTCGGACATGTTTTCTAAAAAAAAGAAAACTACGAAAACTTGAAGTGCTGAACAGAAAGAGGGGAGGAAGAGAGACTTACTTGAAGAGAAGGATGTTTCCAAATGATTCGAGTGAGGTGAAAATGAAGTGGAGATCTCCTTTTATAGAGAAAATTCCGAATAACCGTTTCTTGGGATGCCCAACGGTTCATCTGACCCTTAAGTGTCACAAGCTAAGAGAATGGAAGTTTGAAAATTCAGAATTTCCCGCTCAAAAGTATTAATGGCAAGAGGGACACGTGGACATGAACCGAGCATTTTGCCCGAGCAGAGTGCCGAAAGGCCGAACAGAATCCCGTCCGAACACTCTGCCCGAGCAGAGTGCCAAACGTCCGAACAGAATCCCGTCCGAACACTCTGCCCGAGCAGAGTGACAACGGCCGGGCAAAATTCTGTCCGAATAGAATCCCGTCCGAACACTTTGCCCGAGCAGAGTGACAACGGCCGAGCGAAATTCTGTCCGAACAGAATCCCGTCCGAACACTCTGCCCGAGCAGAGTGACCAAGGCCGGGCAGAATCCCGTCCGAACACTCTGTCCGAGCAGAGTGACCACGGCCGGGCAGAATTCTGTCCGAACACTCTGCCCGAGCAGAGTGACAACGGCCGAGCAGAATTCTGTCCGAACAGAATCCCGTCCGAGCAGAACTCTGCCCGAGCAAAACCATGTCCGAACAAAACCTTGTCCGAGCAGAGCACTCTTTGAATATTTGAAATGTCAGACAAACAGATTCAATTCTGTTTTTGGCATATTTCGCTACCACCAGTGAAAAAAGTGTGCTTCCACCCGCTTCATTAACGCTGGTAAAAGCAGGGGGCATATGATATAGCTAAGAATATCCCTCCATTCTACGGGCGACACGTGACGGTAATGACTCGTAAGCCGTACTGGTTCAGTACTGATATGGCACTTACCATGTCAATCTCCGAGCAGAATCCTAAAGAGGCTCTGACTCTATCAGCTAAGATTGATATAAGATCCTCTAAGATCTTAATTAGATTCTGATTGGAGTTGGTCAAAGCCCAGTCCTACTAGGATTCCTCCTTCTACCACTATATAAAGGGGTCTAGCCCCCTCAGGTATGGACGAGCTCACACACATACACATTGTGTCCTTATTGCTTCTCAGAGTTCTACATTGTTAGCCATCTCTGACTTAAGCATTGGAGGGTTCCCCCGCCAGAACCCCACCCGGCGGTCACTCCGTGTTCTCTTTTGCAGGCCTGATTTCTGGTGTGGTTCCCGATCCATTTTTTAGCTGCAACACTTGGCACAGCTTTATAATCTGCTATACAAGTTCTTAAAAAAAATGGAGGCAAACAAGGATTCTTCCGCAGGTGAAAATCATTCAAAATGCGAGCATAACAATCTGCAGCACTACCCGAAGTTTAAGAAGGCTGGTAGAGCGTGCTACACTAGAAACCAGTATAAATAGAATGCCTTAAAAAAACAAGATTGTATTTCTCCATTAATTAGCACTTCTCCATTCATCAAGGAACAAAATAAAAATCGACTATGCCATTCTAATTGCCACTAATTTCATTGTATAAATCAAGAGAGCAACACAAATAATTCAAGCTTCAAAGGATTAAGCAAAAATTTTGCATGTTATAGTGGTAACTAATGCTATTGATAGCAAATTAAGCCTTCTTACTAGATGAGATGATATGAAGGGCACAAAAAATACCAACACAATAAGCATAAACATGAGAAAAGTCCAAGGAATGATATTGAAATTTAAGGGTTCCATTAACCGAGTACATAATTGGTTATCAACCAAAACCGGCTGAGAAAAACTCAGGAAAATAGAAATCCACAACAATAACAATGAACCCAGTTAAAACCTACAGCATATATTGACTTCTGTATATACAGGTCTTTAGGCTACCCGTGATATAGATATATAGGCGTACTTCAAACTCAGGAAATTAGAAATCCACCTAGGTCTTCCCCGGACTTCTCTTACGAAAATTTTAGTTTGATCGACGCATTCAATGGATTCCACCATGAACCCGGAGCGGAGAATGAGGAATGCCCTAGTTCCAGAGCAGAGGTGATTGTCCTACTATCGGCCTTACACCGATCCTTTCCCTTCTTATGGGAATGTACCCACTTTAATCTGAAACTAAAGCTACGGCCCCCCTCCAATCAGCTCACTCGGTTCTGATCGCCATCAGATTTGCGAGCGGACTGCAATCCTTAGGAAAAAGAACATGGATGAATTTGTCCAGTAAAAGACGCCTACTGCTTCGATTCAAAGCCCTGAGTTTGAGTTGTTTCTCGATACAGGAGAATTACTAAATCACAATTCTTGATTGAGCTTATTCAAGAGAGAAAGAGAGAGACTGACCAGCTGAACTCCCATGGAGAAGGAAGGGTTTGGGAAGCAGTGGCCTCCATCCTTCTTCTAAAACCCCACAAGATCCAAGCGGCAACAAAAAAGGGCCAGAAAAGGGCTAATTGTTGCCGGTTCGTTTTTTGTATCAAAGCTGAACCGGGTTCCCCCAACTGGGTTTTGGCCCAGCTGTGGTAATTACAGCGTGCCAGTTCTGAAATCTTACCTCGTTTTCGAGTCATCTTGTGTAAGACATGTTCTCTTAAACAAAAAATTTGTGCAAAATGTGTCACATATTTAGTAACCAATGACGGTGTTTCGCAATGGATGCGACTCAGGCCTGAGAATTGTTGATGCAGTATTGTTAAGAATTTTTATAAAACGTGTGATTATAAATTCAACTTTATCAACTGTTAAAGGACAATATATGAATTATATGTTTTTTTACTTAAAAAAGACATATTTCAACTGCATATAATGTTTAATAAGTTAAAAATATCACAACCTTATAATGGATCGTTATTGTCTCACAAAAACAGTTCTCGATGATACTCACCTCTATTTTTTAACACTTTCCATTTTATGCTTCTATATTTAATTTTTATTATTATTATTCAATCTTCGTACGTGGACTTCAATTACGACCGAATGATTATTACAGTATTAACGAGGCAAACCACCTAACGCCAAAAAGTGTTAACTTGTACTCCTCTCTTTGGCTTTCACTCTCATCTTATCCATACAAAGAAGGACAAGGTGGGACTCAAAAGGAAACGGCCATGATTATAGCAATATTTTTTTCTCCTCGGACTTGCCTTGCCCGTTTGAAATTCTGGCGTAAGCATATGTTTATCAGAATATTCTTGTGGCATATTACTCATTTGTTCCCAATTGGTAATACTTATTCCCCCCCCCCCCCCCCCTTCTCTCTCTATAATCATCATGTTCATCTCTCAGCCCCCTTTTTATCGCTCTTTATACCTTTAGCTTCTCTCACTTCCTTCGTGCTGGATGTTCTTCACCCAGAACTGAAACAAAAACCAGAGGATGAGGCAAGTCTCTCCTTCTTTCTGCACCTGCTTCAGGTGATCATGGTGAAAGGTTGGCATGCATAGAAGTAATTAACTGATGCTTGGGACCCTTCCCTTTTTGTTCTTTGAAGAAGCCATGCATGTGTCGCGACTTAGCAGGTTGAAGAACATGATTAGAGAGCGCAGCCATCTAACACATAGCAGGTGATGTCTCTATGTGCAACCTCTTACTGTTACATGCATTATTTTTGCTTTGAGTACACTTTCTGGGTATATTTCCTTGTCTTCTGTTGTCACTTGATGAGTCCGTGCAGTTTTACCCACAAATCTCTCTCTTTTGGCGACAAAGCAAACACTTAAAAGAAAGATTTTGTTTATAATTTTTGTTTTGATAATTAGGAAAATTGCATTGATAAAAAAATACTACAAAGTTTTTTTCAGTTGCTCGGCAGATTGACAGATAGTAGATCAGGACATTCCCATAATTTTATGTAATAAGTGATCGCAAAGGTTAAAATAGTAACAGCCTATCTAAGAGCCTAACTTAAAATAACGTGTCAATCCCATATACTTACACGTATAACACCGGTGAATCCAAAACAGAGAAGAAATATTCATGACAAACTATGACTATTAGACGTTATTACAATTAGAGTGGACGTCCAAGAAACCAACATGCCGCTACACGAAGCAAGATTTGCCCAACCTCTTGCGGGGTCACAGCACAAAGCAAGGGGTTTTTTATCGCTATAAGTTCTGCAACCATCCGCCGCTACTTCCAAGCACCAGTGAGACACAGCCGCTCCAAAAGGGGAAACATCCAAGCAAGCACCCATTAGAAGAGACTAACACCAAAATAAAGGTCTTAAGACCCCGAAATCAAATTACCCACCGAAATACCTCAAACCCCTTCCCTCCATCCCAGGGCTCCAACACCCCCCCCCCCCTTAAAAAGAAAAGAACCCCAGTATAAAACCCCTCGCGCCCCACAAACCCTAAAATAAAATCTAAATGGCAAAGAGCAGCAGTGAGAAATTTTAGAACAATGCATAAACTAGAACCCCAGCAGTATCAGACCACCACCGCTGCATGTTCGACCATATGCCGGCAAGGAATCCAGCCACTGCTGGTGAGTATTCTGGCAGCGATACACCGGCCCCGATATTCGAAGCTTCTTCTTTCCAAAAATATGAAATGATCAACCTAACAAAGGCCAGATGCTTATAGATCGAATCTCAGTTGCATGAAGCGAGGAGGGGGGGCGAGAGCAGGAACAAAGGCAGGGGAGCGCAAGCACCTCGATGAATCTAAGATTGGGAGCAACTTGATAAATAAATGCGTAAAGAGTATTACCAATTGTTATGTTTCTTACACTTAATTATGGTGTATACACTTTTCTCCATGAAGTATTATAAGCGACAGAGAATTATTACTTTTTACTCGTTACACTTAATGACTACTAGCTACTCACCTTTGGAAAAAAAAACAAAGGTAAAAGTAATATTGTTGATGCCATTCACTTATCGAGTGTTTTTAGGCGGCACATCTCCAATCTTATCAGGTTAGACATGGGGCAAAAAATTAATCGGGGAGAGAGAGAGAGAGAGAGAGAGGGGCACCGATTGAAAAACTATGTTCTCTCGATGAGGGAAGTCAACAAATGGTATCACACTTTGGGTTTGAAGGAAGAGGAAAATAAGGAGTTAAGTTAAAAAGGACATGATTTTTAGGGGCTCTCTCACTTATTCGATGCATCTCTGTCTAGCTAGCTAGTGGGGATCAAGTTCTGTTAGCTTGAGATGCAATCCTATTGAACTCCTAACTTGGAATCGCAAAAGTGAATTTCCCACGACAAAATCGTCACCATATGGAGAGATTATTGCTACAAAGGATCAAACCAATCTAGTAGGCCGAATAGATCACATAGATCTATGAGACCTAACTACATCTGGCGAGATTGGAGCATGAAACTTTATGTCGCTACCCCACATATATCGGAGGAGATGACGCCCGAACCGAGCCGTCGCCATCGACCCACCATTTCTGCGACCGGCGACTCTCAAGGAAACCTTCTAAAGACCACAAATACACTACAAAACAACATAAAGAAACTACGCTTGAGACGGCCATTGCCCCACACGCTCTATCGCACGGTGGGGCGCAAGACGAGGCGCTGCTGGACCTTGGAAGTTTTAAAGAGCTGGTGGGAGAGCTTTTAGAGAGAGCCTTGACCATGACATAAGATAAAACTTCCTGAAAGATGCTAGTGTTGCAGGCCAGGTATCAGTACGAATATTAAGGATAGACATCAAATCTTTGCAAGCTGAGAGTTGTGACAGGAAACACCTAATCCGGTAATGTAGTATTCATTGAACCGTTTCATTATATAAGAGTGCAATTCAATGGAATTTCACGTGTGTGTGTGTGTGTGAGAGAGAGAGAGAGAGAGAGAGCGCTTTTGTAGCGTCATACATGGGCTATTACAAGGGGCAAGGAGTGAGTTGCAAAATTATCTGCTTTCTGCTTAACTTGCCCCGAACAGTGGAGAAGTATCCACCCTAATAGTGGCTAGTGTATCTCCTTCCACACTACATTTTTAGGAACATGTATAGAATCACGGGTATGGTGGTGGTCGGCCGAACTGGCTGCATTACTCCATCTGTATCTATGTTTGCTTTGGATATAAAATCACTTCACGTTTGCGAGCAAACGCCTTGCATAACTATTAAGGCGAGCCACAAATTGGGTCATAAAGTTAGCAAAATCCCCTGCAATTAGAAAGGATCATTCGCTGGTTAGATTGTCTTATTTCAAGTAACTTCAGTGTGAAAGAGAGGAAGGTTAAATTACCAGTCAAGGAGGAGCTTCGCTAGTGTCAGCTTTTATGTGAGGGCCGCTCCAACTCTAACGGGTTTTAGAGTTCTAAAAGCTCTTTTTACATGCCCGAATGCCAATACAAAGAGGCCAAAAAAGTATAATAAGATTAGATTCAACTTCTGTAAACTGTTAATGATGTAAGACTGATTGCTTCCTCCTCCAGATTTTGTTATGTTAGATGACATCTGTGTCACCACCCAGCCTGGAAAACGAACAACTACTATTAGTGCATCATGGAGAATCGAAGTGATATAGTTAACAAAACTTTTTTGCAGAAGATTGAAATCGTTAGTAAAGATGAGCACATTTGACATCCCTCCATTTCAGGAGACTAGTCGAGGGTTATCACTAGATGAATTTGTCATAGGATCTCGGCATGGCCTATTGAGAAATTCCTACTCAATGGGATTCATGAAAGATGGCCCAATAGAAGTAGACTACCTACTACTCTAGTCCTTTTGGGGGGACTACCCCCTGTGGTGCGAGGCGGTTCACGTTGCTATCTGCAGTTTCCGTGTTAAGGTGATGGTGGATAATGGTGGTGATAGCATAACCTACTAATCCATGTCCGTCATGAGAGCTTTTCTTGGGTAAATTTGATACTTACCAGAGCTTTTCGTGGGTAAATTTGTCCAGTCATGAGAGCTTATCTTATTTTCTGATGCATTAATCAACTCAAGAAGAGCTTGATTGACCTGAAATTTTCCAAGGAACCAACAATTGGTATCAATGACACAAGTTGACAAGTTTGCAATTGTTTCCACCTTACACAAACACGGGCCAAAAGATGTAGAAAGAGCAACGAAAATCATATCACCATAGTGTCCTGTCCTAATACGAGTCGCTGATTTCGATCTCTCAGATAATGCTGTGGGTCACCAATACTACTTGAAAAAATCTATAGAAATGACCTGGTCGTTAAAGTACTTTCGAGGCACGCCAAACAAGTTTCTCAAAGGCACTGGAGGGTGATCATTTTAGGACTCCAGTCATTCGGTTTACTTAGTATGGTAGATTACCTGTAGCCCCCAAATTGAAATTAAAAACTAGAAAAAGACAAGGTACGTCTTTAGGAGATCCCATTAGTGTTTTCCACCTTAACAATTTGATAAGAAGGGATGCGGTGCGCAATAGCTTCAACTTCAGACAACTGCCCTAAATGACAGAACTTGTTCGCGTCTTATAGTTTTCCTTTTTCTTTTTTGGCTACGTAGTTGGTTTTGCATCTATTAACTGGGATGACTAAATTTCCGTTGTAGTATTACTATTACCAAATAACTAGGAATAGTTTACAAACGTAACGTAGCCCTATAAGGAAAATATATTTTGGTCTTTGCTATATTCCTTGTTCTCAAAGTAGCTAGAATTACTTTTAGACATTGATGTAATCCCCAATGATTGGTATAGTTGAGATGATCTAAATTGGATTTTGTGTCATCAACCGCCTGTGCCAACACGGATCCCCAGCGGGGTGACATCCTATTCCAATCTTCGTTTCTCCGTTGTTGCACTTTCTGGTTCTACATCATAAGACACAATTATATACATACATACCGCATATCCGAAGGACTAATGGAATAATCTTGTGAAGTTGCAGAGTACAAATGCATTATCTGCCTTGGAGCTATTACTTTCCCTGTCAAACTTATCTCATTCTTTCAATGAAAGCTTCAGCTTAAACTATTATATATTCTCTCTCCTACACCAGGACTCGATACGACTTTAGGAACTTGATGATTCGTGAATTTGATGGCAACACTAATGGATGCTTATCATAAAAATAACAATATATACCTCTTCAGTCCTTTCATGGCTCACAAGATGCCCTCCATGAAGTTCTACCATTCTGGAAAAGGGATGTAGTTTCTCTGCAAGTCTCTTTGCATGGCACACCTGAGCAATGATATCATGCCTATTCAGAAAAGTTATGTTAGCACACATAACAGGTAAACTGCAATGTCTTTGAGATATGAGTAAATACCTGCCATGAATGACCGATATGAGAAATCCAGCAGACTTGATCCAATCCAGTTCTGTTTGGGACATTTTATGTGTCCAGCATGCATTAATCTGGCCATCGAAACCATAACTTGACTGCATCCCAGTTGCTGATATTCCTTTGACATATTCCTGCAAAAGGGGTTTTTCTAATGAGAACATTCAACAGCTAGATGGTGAAAGAAACCCCAACCCAACATTGCAAATTCATGACTATCAGAACTCGATGAAAAGGATTATCACACGCCATTACATTATTTTCCTAGATGGGAACTTTGTCAAAAGATTAACAACAAAGCTATGACCCAAGACTACTACCAAAATACCAGATCTTGACTCAAAGATTTCAACCATGACTAAGAAAAGAAGAAGAAGGGGGATATCATCTTGAACCTTCTTGTAACATAGACTGGGAGTGTCAGTGTCATTCGGTGCAGTAGTAGTTTCTTTTCATTTAGGTCTTATTTTTCCTAATGAGGTTTTCTCTTTCCCCTAAAACAGATGACCAAATTGGATTGGCAAGCCACCGGATCGAAAGGGGCCCAAAGATCCAGCAAACGGTCGAAGATACTAGGAATCAATGTTGAACATTGCAAATACATGATGTACGTTGTTGGGACACATTACATGGTAGCAGAGCTCAGGTCTGGCAAAGTCTTCGGTTCGATTCTTCCTACTTGCATATTTGATCCCCCTTTCATTCTTGCACTGGGTCCGGGTGCACCTTGATTTATTTTTCATTGATTTGTCTCTCCACGTGCAATCGAAGTTTGCATGTGATGTGGATTGTTAAAGCATGATATACATTGCTGGGTCTATTCTCTAACATCTTAAGCCTTAGTTGAGGAAACTCCTAATAAGGTGACGTTTCTCTCTCGGAAACTCGCTTTTGCGATCCCAAGTTTAGAGCTCCATGGGATCTCGTCCAAGCTAATATGGGAACTCGATCCCGTTAGCTGGATAGAGATGCATGGAACAAGTGAGAGAATACCTGAAAATCAAGCCCTTTTCAACTCAATTCCTTGTTTCTCTCCTCCAAGTCCTTAAAGCCTCCTTGTCTGTTGTTGCTGGCTATGTAAACTATACTAAACAAATAATAATACTCTTTACTCATTTATTTATTCAAGCCGCTCCAACCTTAGATTCTTCTTGGTGCTTACGCTCCCCCGCCCCCGTTCCAGCTCCTGCTCCCGCCCCCGTTCCAGCTCCCGCCCCCGCTTTGTGCAACTAAGGATTAAGCTTTTGGAGCAACTAGTTAGCTAACAAGGATAATTACCAAATAAGAAGGCATTAAATACAGCAATGGTTTCTCACATATATGCCAACTTGTTCAACTTTAATCTACCCTTTGATTATTTTATGTTCAAAATTTTCTTAGATAATATTCTTCAGTATAATCATCAAAAATATGTTTCTATGTTCACCATTTTGATTGAGTAGTGATTGGACTACCCGCTAATCAGGAGGAAATAGAACAGTTGACCGAAGTGAAGGTCAGCTACAAAATATTCCACAGAGAAAAAAGGTGTGTTAATAGCTCTTACATGTCATGGCTATTAAACAACAAAAGTGAAGAGGTTCCTCAGCTTAGTATGCCTTACTTGATATAAAATCTCTCTTCTTGTTTTAGGCCCAACGTATCCCCCAAGATATTCCTGCACAGCAAATAATGTGGCATCCGATTAGTTCCCACAGAGCCGACTAGAGAATGTATATGCATTCTTGAGTTTACAATTCATTAGCATATGTTATCTCCCACGATATCTGACTTTTTAATGGCATTAGAAGGTAACAACTATGTTGATAAGCTGGTGTTAATATTATCAATGACCATTCTGAGGCATGTGCAAGGTCAAAAGTTCACTGTTTCTGCTAAAACAACTTTTACTTGAATTATGTTAAACAAACTTCATTCCCAGAACACTCCCTTCAACACAATTAGGAACAAAATTGTGTAAAACTGAAACCCAGACATGCCCACGCAAACATTAACGCAGACACGCGCACACACATAAATAGAGTCATCGTAATCTACCTTTGTGTAGTGGGTATCCAAGTCTACAGCTGCCCTTTGTTCAGGAGTTTTAGCCTTTAAAAAGCGCATCGCAATAGAAAAAGTTTGACGGTCAAACTGCATGAGGGCAAAAGACATGAACATTAGTCTTCGGGACTAGCTTCAATTGTACTTTCAATGGATATTGTTGCTGCTTGTGAACACCAAGTATTTTAATGCAGCCCAGAAGATCATAAATGAGGTTGAACCACACATATATGTACATATGGGGGTATTAAGAACTCCAAAAACTAGGAGGAAAAGTTCAGGAAGATGGATTGCACAAAACTACGGAACTTCACTCCTTTGGTTGATTTCCCATGTGTCAAACATAGGCTAGATAATTGCAGAACTTGCATGTTTTAATGTTTTCTTAGCAATTAATTATATGAAAAAACAATGGCAGACAAATCTCACTTCTGTTGGTGAGCAAAATCGTGCCTCGTTCCTCTTTGAGCATATTATCTTTTTTCTCCAATCTAAACTTTCAATTTTGGATACATGTATTTGCAGACTTGCACCTTACAATATTCTCTAACAGTCTTTTCGCTTAGGTAGTTGACAAATCACTTTTTTGACATTATTTGTCACATATATTTAGTAGTCGTTGTTCGATTTGAGGCAATATGTTCTAGGCGATTATTAAATCTTTACATTGGTTACGCATGCAAAAAGGGTGAACATCCCATAAAGCATTTATTGACATCTGTAGACAATTGAAACTTGCCATATATCGTGCCTTAGCCAGCTAAATCATATTTCTCTGGAAAATACTGAAATATATGCTGAAGCTGGTCATACAGAAGCGCGATAACACTTGAAAGCACAAGAAGGATCCTAATCAGGCATCCTGCTAATATTTCCTTTTATCTGTCAATATACAGATATTCTGTAACATGTAACATATGAGATTCTTAGAAGTAACTAACATGTATCTCCTTAGATTCCCAGATGCTTCCGTAAGATGAGTATCAGACAAAGACATTTTTTTCTCTTTTCTTTTTCAGAACAGAAAATTTCTGTTTAATTTTTCCTCACAATTGCCTTATTTCACTTTTTGAAGAGTGAGCAACGCCAAATCCTATTCTGAGAAACACAACAGGTGCCATAAACTTTTGCGAATATGTTGCAAAGAAAGCTTGCTTTAAGTGGAAAGAGTTGAAATATCAATCTACTTCGACCTATATCCTCATCTTTTAAAAGGCAGTTTCTATCTCGGATGATCTAAAAATAACAAGCAAACCGCATTGCTTCAACTCCAGAAGAAGTTGTTCCAACAAGGATGTAAGTAGGAAGTATCCAGCAGATTATTAAATGACCCAACAAAAATATCTTTCCCAGGTACTTGTTTCCCAAACCCATCCTATTTACTTCATCCTCAGAAATCGTCCTGCTCAACCTTAAGTCTTTTGATTCCAAAGGTGCTTGTCGAGAATATAAAAGATTCTAGTAGCCAGTCCTACATAGTCCACGGAGATAAATTAATATGAAAAGTGCTAATCTACATTTCTTAATACAAGGAAAATTTCGTTAAGAGACCATGTATATTTCAATACAAACTTGAAGTCCTTTTGCAAAAACACAACTTCAACTTAGCAAGAATTTACTCGAGCAAAGAAAAGTATTCCCCTCTTTGTACACCAATTAACTTTGTCATGTGACAAATAATTCATTTTCTGCTAAATGATGTAGAAGAAGATTACTTTTGCTGGCAGAAGTATTAAGAGAAAGCAACTAAAATGCCTACCATAAGTTACAGAAAACTTAAGCACGCATATATATTCTATAAGAGAGTTGTAATTGTTCAATGCATTGAACTGAAACATTATGATCTTTATATATCGTTTAAAAAACTATGAATATCAAATTCCAAAAGATACCTTTGGAAAACATTCATAACCTCCACCAGTAACATTTAGTAAAGCCAAAGACAAAATTCTTTCCGGCACCATAGCAGCCAACTTGCAGGCAATCATAGCTCCTATATGATTGAGAAAAATAAAGGAGGAGATAAGCTAAACACAGTCAGCGTAACCAATCCAGATAAACAGTTCTGTAGAGTGAGTCCCAATTCCATGGTTAGATTCAGCATATTACAACTTGTATTGTGGTCTCTTTCGGGTCAAGTTGGGCTTGATTGTAGCATATTCGCAATCAAATGGATGTCGAACAAAATTATGAAAAGATTCAATCAAGCAACTCCATCCAAAGTGACCATTTCTATCACCTCTATCGTATAACTAATAGATCAGCCATACACCCAGTGGAACGTGGTAAACCAAAATTCCACTGTCCCCCCCCCCCCCACCACCCCCCAAACACACACACACACAGAAAAAAACACTGATATTATGGTATGTATACATCTAACCATGGAGAATAAAATTTCCAAAAATAGAATCAGAGAGTAAAGCTAAAAGCTTTTAATAAGATAAGGCAAGTTAAAGTACCCATTGAATGGCCAAAAACATGGGCTTTTCTCCAACCCAAATGATCCATTACAGCTATTGCATCTTTTGCCATGATGGTTGTTCTGCACTCAACAGCAACAGAAAATTTTACTGTGAAACCTTGTAACATAGCAGACTAAACAATTTTGTAGCTGAGGAAGATAAAGCAAAGAAAAGGAATAGCCTTTATCCTTGTATTTAGTAACTTCAAACTCCCATCAAATCCCAATATCTTTTCTAGACTTCCCAATATCTCTTCTAGAGTAAGTCAAATGGAGAATTATATTTCTCCCAGCCCCTCATGAATGTCCCACATAGAAGCTTCTTCGCCACACACGTTCTCAGCAAGCAAGAAGGGCAAAAAGAAGGTCAAAGTAAAGGGGCAAAAAGAAGAAAAGAAAAAGTAGCTAACCATTAACTCAATAAAATAGGGAACTAAATTGAACAACAAAAATACATAATTCCCATCAAACACCAATCAAATGCAGGCAATAGATACTTAAAAAAAGTAGTGATTTTCTTTAATATATGGATTCAACTCACGTATATTCTGACTTTTTCGTGGGTACAGAGCTGCGACCCATCCCACGATTGTCAAAAGCACACACCTCCACACCACCACCAGCATTGTGCCCACCGCCCTTTTCCTCATCCGGGTTCCGATCACCGGCCGGCGATTCGCCGTCGTTAGCCGTCACCGTGCCGGCGAGTCCTTTTATCTGTGGACCCCAAGAATCATGTGTACCGGCCAATCCTGACACAAATGGGAGAAACTATCACCGACCCACGTAAATCGAGCTAAAACCCATATCATAAAGTGCCCAACAGGCGGAGGTGAAGAGTGTACCAATGATCATCAAGATTTTAGTTGACCCTCTGCCAAATGTCCTGTAGAAAATCTTGATTCCATTGTTTAGAGCTGCATCTACACCATTCTGGGAGGCGCCCACGTCACAGAACGGCATGGTTTCCGGATAATTCTTGAGGTGATTTTAAGATAATCTAGAGAGACAAAGGAGGGGAGAGGGAGAGGGAGAGGGAGAGGCAGAGAGAGAGAGGAGGAGGAAATAAGGAACGTTGAGCTGTGTATTAATCCAGATTCCAGAAATAAAGAAAAGGGGTTTCTTTTTAAATTCTTTTCCAAATAATTATAAAGTTCTAATTTTTGTTTTATGTTCATAAATACGTGGCGGATAAACAATGGTTAGTGACTGCCGCATAGGATGGTCAGTTGTGGCAACGGGGGACAAAGTCAAATCGTGCTGAATTAGGGACCAATTTTTATTATTATTTATAATTTATAATAATAGTAATAATAATAATAATAATAATAACATATTTAACTTTGCAGTTGCATGGGAAATTGGGAACTTTATATATTAGTATGTCATATATGGCAACTAGTAGTTTGGTATAAATGGAGTAGTAGGAAAAATGTTACTTACATGATATCCAAAGGTCCAAATTCAGGGACAAAGTTAAATTAGGGCATAATTATTGCTAGCAAGTTTTCCCATTATAGTTGTATTGTTCCTTTATAGATGACAAGCTATTTACTCGTATTGATGGAGTAGCATAAAATGTCTAACACTAATGTTGCAATAAATTTTGAACATCCACTCTTCTGCTCAACGACTCGGGACCATCGAACGCAGTGATCGATGCCTTATGAACCGATACAATATTTTCTCCATCCATTAGAATAAAATAGTAATAATTAATTAAGGAGATACGCTCCTTGTATAAAGTTTTATAATTTGAAGATGTGCATTTGCAAGAGAAAATGTAGGGCCAATAACCTTCTGTAACTCGTGCAAAACATTAGAAAAAGTAGTTGCAAACTTTAGACAAAATTAGGAGGATTCAATAATGTGTGCGGGCGGGCGAGCGTGCATGATTTTATTCTAAGGCTTGATTGGTGTTACCATGACTACCACAAAGGGAAAATGGGGACAGCTGGGTGGCGTCAGAGCCATGCCAATTCCCTGAATAATGCCCAGAACCGACCAAATGTTCAATATGTTGTTTTTTAATATTTTTTGAATTACTCGCCTTTTAAATTATACACCAAGCCGTTAACTAGGGTTACTAAAAGTTGATAATTGCACTTACCAAGTAAATTTAAGAATTCCTAATATTTATGTCTTAATAAACTTGCTATCCTTTTTAACACCCACCCCAAATCCAGTAACAAATTCCAACCTTATATCCCTTAAAGCACAACATTCATTCACTACAAAATCCACCAGAATAATGACTGGACTGCATGTGTTACTTTTAGTACCCAAATAAAGGAGGTTATGATCGAGGGAAGTGAGATTTGAATAATTAGGGATATGTGGGAAGAAAACAAGGAAATAAAGTTGGAAGGAGAATATTGTGAGGTATATATGTGAAAATTCGCCGGTGACTTCGATGTTTGTACTAATTAGTGCCTTGCCTTCCGGGTAGATGATACTGGTGTTGATTTTAGGACTTGCTTTTAAGTGTTAAGGTGATGGTAATAGAGCTATCTTTGAGTTTTCAAATATTTTAGGGATGAGAAAATATCGAAAAGGGTATGTGATACGACAACAAAATATGAAAGGGATATCAGCATAATTTTATAAAGCGGTGTATTGAAATATAAACTCAGGAGCAGCGAATGTAATTTAACCAACTTTTAGTGCTGTGTATAAATCGAGTTCGAGCCGAACATATGTACGTTTAATCTCGTTTATTTAGTTTCAGGCCATATCATAGTTATTAAAGGCGCAGGTGCACCTAAGGTACAAAGAATCCTTGGAGCCTAGGCGCAAAGCGCAGACGTGTGCCTTTTCACATAAAAATAAATGTATATTAGTATACTAAACCAATATAATCACGTAAAAAAATTCAGAACATGACAATTAAACAAATTATCAACACTAGCAAAATGTTTGAAATCCAATAAGTAGTTAATCTTAAGTGAATATGACAACATCATCGTCATTACCAATGAGGGCTAAGGCAACAACGTTTTCCTCAACCAAAAAAAAAAAGCATAGGCTCCCAAGTCTAATTGAGATTCCTCTTCAATTTCACCTTCTTCCCCTACAAGGTGAAGGGAAGAAGTAGATTTACTTATAAGTGAGTAACAATTAGGGACAGGACACTAATATAATGAACAGTAATAAGAGAATTGATTGATTAGGAATTTGTAATTTTAAGTATTTTGTGGTTTACATATTTATTTATTATGTTGTGAAATAAAGAATCAAAATAATGAACGGTTGAGATGATGCCATGGATGAAAAAAAATCAAAAATTAAGAATTTGAAGCTTTTTTTGCACCTCCACTACCGCCTTACGCTTGGGCGCCTGGGGCCTGCCTTTTCGAAGGGGCTATGCCTATCCTTAGGCGAGGTGCAAGGAGTGTGCCTTGCGCCTAGGCGCGCCTTTGATAACATTGGGGCCATACTCATGTTCGTTTAATATTCAAAAAAAATTTCAAACTCGTTTGTAGTTCAATTTACAAAACTCATGTTTCGTTCGAATTTATTCGTTTATTTTTACGAATTGAACTTGAACATGAAAACTTGTGTTCTTGTTCAAAACAATTATTTCTAAATCAGAACTATGCCTTATTTAATTCAACTATCTAACTGATTTTAGGGTTTTCAAGTTTAAACTTGATTAATACTATGATTAAGTTATATAACTTTTGAATTTTGAACATATTGTAATTAAGTTATTATCCAGACAAGTCGTTCACGAACATATTCGTGAATATTTTAGAATGTTCATGCTCGACTCTTTCAATAAACGAGTAATAAAACTTTGTTCATATTCAGTTTGTATGTTATACAAACGAACATGAACGAATTATTTAAATAACAAATTACGAATAATTCGTGAACAGTCCGATTCATTTAGAGCACTACGAGCTTTTATGCCCAAACTACTCATACGAGGGATCAGGATACTACCATGAATCTCCTGCATCCTATTGTAACTATGAATCACATCACAGCATCCTACTGTAATCATGAATTACAGCGGGATTCTAATCCCTATCTGAGATATAGTACGGAGTATTTACTTTCTCTCCCTTTAGCTTTTAAGTTTTTTAAGTCTTTCTTCATCTTCTCAAAGTCAACATCCATCAGCGTCGAACAGTCGGCCACCGTCCATCAACGTCGAACAGTCGCCATCCATCACCTTCTGCCGACTCCACTTCCACCCTCAACGGGATATCACCACAATTTAGAGCCCAAATCCGAACCAAAGCGACTTCGAAATCGCAAAAACCATAGACCCCAAGAACTCTTTCATCTTCCACGCTGGATAATCTGCAAATGAAATGGGTTCTTGATCTGATTACAACAGTTAAACAGGTTTTTATATGTCTATACATGGCATGAACTTTTAGAAGTGCTTATATCTGAAGGTTTGATGAGATTGGGTATGAAGATCGGTGGCAGTGTGATGACGCTATTTTAAGGTTATTGGGTGCTGCTGTGATAGTGACATTGATTTGGCTAGTATGGTCGGCGACGGTGGCGATGGATAATGTGCAGCGATGGGTGGCATTGGTGTTTTGGTATGGGTATCATTGTGGTGGTTTCGGGTATGAATGACGAATGGAGGGAGGGGACGGATTCACAAATGGGTTTGATGGTGAATTAGGACTACAATATGAAATGGTCATGGTGTGGTGCCGCCGGAGCCTTGTGAACGGATCTTGAGCATGTCCACGGTGAGCTTCAGGTGGGAGGTGTGGCAGTTTTGGCATGACGCCGTAGGGGTGGCAAAATTGGTGGGTGGGTGGGTTGGGTTAGATTTGGGTGAAGATTAAATGGATCTGGTATAAATGAGTGGCTGACCCATTTAGTCGTGGGTTCGATGGGTCATCTCTTACATGGTTGGTTTTAACCCATCAACGTGACTCGTATCCCAAATTTTTTTTATAAATTTTGCTACCACCCTCACGCAACAGACAACGACCACCACTCAAACGACGACATCCACCGTAAGGCAACCTGCAACCACCCCGAGTCCACTGTCACCATACCTACAACAACCACCCCAAGTCAGATATGACGTCTCGCCACCATTGCTCCACCATTTTCTCGCCACCATCGCGGCGCCAACGTCGTTGTGTCGTCGCCCCACCAACTCAGCCAACAATTAAAAGGATAGAAAATCACCCAGAAAATAGTAGATCTATTAAAAAGAAGAGGAGATCTGTGCTGACAGATTGGGATGGGTCGGGACAGCAGCGACGGCAGACGACGGGATGGGAAAATCTGAGCACGATCGTGACGGGAAGGCGATGACGGGTAGATCTGAGCACCATTTTGACGGGACGGCATCGACGAGCAGATCTGAGCACCATCATGCGAGACGACAGCGATTGAGACGGCGGCAGAGGTGACGGCCGGTGGAGACGGCGGCGATGGCAGGAGGTGACAACGCCGGCGGCCGCTTGGCCTTCTGTCTGGCCGTGACTGTGTAAAAATTTTAGGTCTTGAATTGAAAGTTTCAGAGCACTAATGGAATGATAGGTACCTAATTATAAATTATTTAAACTAGTGAGTTAATTGAATTCTATAATTACTGACACATTTATATCTAATTATTTAATGGATGAATTTTAAACGGGCAGCTAAATGAGTTTGAGTTAGCATCGCCACCTCTACATGACTATGATGGTTGGAAGGCGTTATTTGGTTGAGATCTTGGAGTTGGAAGATCATAAATGTTTTAATTTTGATCCAATTTGCTTTTTTTATTCTTTTTTTTTGTTTAATGTAGTTATTTTTTTGGTTTGTTTTTACTGTATTAATTTTTAAGTTTTACATTGTACGGAGTATTTATTAAAAGGACATTAAGGTTTACTCATTTGCCATCGTTAACTCTGTAAGCTGCAAGGCATAAAAAACGGAGCCTGAGGAGTGTCGTGTGTATACTTAATGCTTATGCGTTTGGTATTTTGAAAAAATGTGTCATGGCTACACGTTATTATTGATTGAAATAATTTGGCTTTTCAATCTTGTCTTTTCTATTTCATGTCATGTATGGATCTAAGACACTTCCGGTTTGGGAAATCAAATATATTTCACTCAAACGGCTTACCTATGTCGCACAGAGAAAGTTTAACCACTTTGAGGGTTTTTTTATTATAAAATCAGAATTTAATTTGTCAAATGGATCGTACATGGAAGAATTTTTTTTCCATAAAACTATATTTCTAATGACACCTTTATCAATTTTATATCCATCACAAAGCAACTTGCTCTTTTTCAAAATTTTTAAATCTTTTCCACATTCAACACGTCCGGCCAAAAATAGGCGGTGCACTAAGAAGGTTAATTAATTAATAACATAATAATAATTGTCATCTACAAATGTGCCACATAACTATCATTGTGCACCTTTTTACGGGATAAACAATAGCACCACAAATTACTTTTCCGAATTGCTGTCTAAATGAATAATTTGTCGGTAGCAAACCATTTTTTTTTGCTTGGGTTGCAAAAATAATATGCCGGCATTTTCTTACCCCGCGTGCGAATAGGGCATGGGAAAAAAATAAGGTTAAATACAAAATATGACGCGGTACAACCAACTAATAAATGAGACGATGAGAATTTATAGACTCCCTATTGTCCAGTAATTAAATCACATTACGTCGTATTTTACAGGCGGAGGGCTATATGTACAAGATCATCTTCTGACCTGAACTTTTCCTCTCTTAATTATGGTTCAGTCAGCGATCTGATCTGCCACAGTATAAATCGGCCACACTCACCAACTTTCATGGCCAAACAGCGTTGACAGGCTAAAACTTCTCACCAAATTGATAAACATGATGAATACTTACATATTTACAACTGAAACATCCTGTACACATTCACAAAGATAGCACACACAGACAACAAATTGAAAGAAAGAGCATGTTACACTCTTATCTTACCTACAACAAAGCCATATTAACTAACCAAATTTTTACAAAGAGCAATCAGGCCAAGCAAGAGCCATACCAACTGAACAAACAAGACCATGTTATCAACAGATCATAGGCGAGGTAGTTGTAAGTAGACCAGTAACAGTTGTTTCAAGAAACAGGAAACAACCACCCCGTGGTCCAACCGAGTAGCAAACCAGCACCAGCAAGAGTCAGGCCTACGGCAAAAGCCACTGCGCTCGCTCTTAATTTATGTCCTGGCCGACCCAGCTCTTTCTTAACAGCCTTGTTTTGGTGCTTCTTAGGTTGCCTGCCTTTTCCTGGAACCGCTGGTCCAAGAGGTGGAAAGCAAGTGGATACGGGCTGATCTTTTTTTGTAGGCTGGAGGCCGAGGGTCTGTAGCTGCAGAATTTGGAACCAGTGCTTGTAAGCAAAGAGTTGGGAAGCTTGTCGGAGTAAAAGCTTGATGATGTGGTCCTTTTCTCTGTAAGCTTCTTGTGCCGCCTTCTCGGCCTCCCTTGCTCGAGATTGAGAATGGCAGAGTGCCTCGATCAGCTGTGCTGTGCTGAGATCACAATTAAGACTCTGCACGGTTTCGTTGTCGTCTCCTTTAGTTGCACTACAATCAACATTTGCGATAGAAGTGAATATCAGCAGCAAGTATGTCAATAATGAGAACAAAGGAAGCCAAGAAACTTCTGACCGGCGTTAACGAAGTATGTGAGACTGTAAGGATTGTCCCAACTTCATGGCTTGAAAAAGCAGTTTATTTTTCCCGGTGCTTTTTTGTTTTGTGGTGGGGGGAGGGGTCGGGGGGCGTTGGTAATGTTGCATCTCGCTGGTAGAAGCGACATCATACTATATGACATCAAAAATAAAAAGCAAGGTTGAGATTAATTGCACTGACCAGGTATACAAATTGTTTTCCGATGCACAGATGAATACTGTACCATTTTGAATGAATTTTTATGACCCAAAAAAAAAGAAGAAGAACTTACAGAATAATATTATCTATGTTCTATATTGAAAAAAGATATCCAAAGGCTTGAGGTATTGCGAACCTCTTAACGGCATGTTAGGTGATAATACACAAAAAATGATCATTTTCAGCACAGTAGTAGTTGTAACTTGTAACATCAGGTCAAAGCACAGAACAGTTTCGCAATTTTGTAAGTGCTAATTATGACTGATGACTAACACTGAAATTATCTTTCCATTTTAATGGCAAAAGAGTATTCGATCTCTCTCATAACAATGAGCAATCTTAATCCATAATTAAGAAGGAATGAATTTTTTGAACAACCACAGTAAGAAAGAAAAAGGCAAAAATTTCTTGTTGTACCATGGAGGTGCAAGCTCATAAACAATATGCAGGCTAGTTGTGCCTTATTGTCACGATTAGGCTCTCAACTTGACAACCACAATAGGTGTCTTGTGGAAACGCTGGACGCCAATGAGTTTTGTATAGGATGTATGAGATTATTGTGTTTTCAGCTGCAGTTATTTCGCTTTAGATATTCACACAACTCTAATTCAAATTAATGGGGCAACAACATTCTTCTATGGTATTTTTCATCGCAGTGCCAATTCACTCTCAGTGACTCCGATGTCTCATACATTCGTTCATGTTTAGCCCCCCTTAATTGCACACTTCAAAAAAGTATAGTATAATAAAATCTCGATACTTTTAGCACACCTGTGTGAACCATGTCGTGGGCATCTTTCAACACCCTGAGTGCATAGTGTTTTACTCATTGTTACTGAAGTGAAACTTCCCTGTGTACAGTCCAGAACACTGGAAGTCTCTTTCCCTTCCTTCAGATCTAACGACGCAAGGACTCTTTCTTCATCTGAACACTGTGGACAAGCAGGTGAGCCCTTCCCACGTTGCTTGCTCTGAGGTCGCGGAAGATCACAATTTTCAAAATATTCAAGTGATTTGTGAGAAACAAAAGAAGCCAACTCATCTTTATCACTGGTACGCCACCATGGCTCAGTCTTCTCATCTCCAATCCAATGAGATTCCATGTCAGAGCAAAGCTTATTAGGTTTTTCAGACACGAAGCTTTTGTAAGGGTCCAAATCTGCCGAATCATCACCTGTGTACAAGATATTTCCCGTGTCCTTCTTGGTGGGTTTTGCTTGCAGATTGCCACTTCTTAGATCTTTAAGTTTCTGACCTCCATCATCCTCGTCATTCTTCATAGAACTGGGAAAGGCCTTCCAAGACTGGTTCACCAAAGAGTCAGCTTCACTTGTGAAATAACTCTGAATATCGTAATCCTCAATAAGGCTGCCTTCTCCACTGAATTGATTCACAGAACCGACACTTAAAACTTCATACTCTTCCTCCAAGGCATTTGATTGTTCATGTGAAAAATCTTTCAGGTGCCCGCAATAAGGTTGAAGGCGAAGCCACCACTTTTTATCATCAAGGGGCAGGGCCGAACTTAATGAATTCTGGTTATAAGGCCTGAAACCTGGGACGGAACGTTCTGACCCGTTTGCTGCATCACCAGGTCTGCTATCAGATTCCAATTTTGATGAAGACGAAGTGCAAAGAGAAGACTTTGGAGCTCTACTAGTATCTTCTTGAACAAAGCCTTGGTTAGTAAAACGCTGCCAACTGGCCCTTGCTTCTGATGCAGCCATTACCGATTGCCCTCTCAAGTTATACAGCGGTGTTAGAACTTAGAAGTAACTTTGTCAGGAACAATACCAAATGCCCTCTGAAACACAAACAAAACTTCAAAGCTCAGTCTCCACAAAACATTTTGCATTTACAGTTTACTCGACAAAGAGCTACCAAAACTATCCAGTACTGAATAATTCTGCCCTTACTCTTAAAAACAATATGATGCCTAATAGAAGCTATGAGTAACGTTACTTTCCTAAGTTTTCCAATAAATCAATCAGATAAAGGGGAGATGAATATTCAAAGACAACTCTTAATATGCAATTACCATCATCCAAACAGACATAGAATAGTAAATATCAGATTCAATCACAGCTCTATAACAGATGCTCCTTATTTGTTATTGGGCCTTCGCATAACAAATACTCAAATCTTACAATATCTCTGCATCACATCTGTATCTTAGTTTTACACAATGACAACCAGTATCTTTAGGTTAATTCAACCATGCGATCAACAAGTCATGCACCTATTCTAGCAATTGTTTCCCTAACCTAAAAAAAGCTTCTAACCTATGTTCAGTTCTGAAAATCAAGAAACAACCCAGATATCCTAACAATTGAAAATCCATTTGACAGGCGTAAATATCTTCGAACTAACTTCCTTCCACAACATTTTACCATTCTACATGTGGCAATCAAGGTACAAACAGCCAAATTGAGCAAAAAGGAATCAAGACTCCTGTCGACTGAACTACAACCCACAAAAAAGTCTGATTTGTAACACATACCCAAAGGATTAAAGAACCCTAAAGGCAAAGATAATAACAAAAGAAGAAGAAAAAAAGGGTTAAGATAGAAAGTATACTTGAAATAATCATTCCCCGACATAGAGTGATCCATCAAAAGGGGTGTCCGACAAGAGCAGTACCTGATGAACAGCATCATCTACGGAGATTGGTCTATCATATCATGTACAGATTTGGGTTGATAAATATCTTGAGAGAAAGAAAGAGTATATCTTCTTAAAATCTAGAATTAAATCAGGAGTAAAGATTTAGATCTAGTCCTCCTCTCTCTTGCCTTTTACACCATCGTCCTACTTAATTCTATTTAAATGCTCTGTCCTTGGATTGGTTTGCTTGATTGGGGCTGCTAACTTCAAATGGTCCGCAATACGGACCAAATTACTCAGAATTTGGCTGTCTCAATTTTGTAAGGAAATTTTTGTTGAGATGTCCCTTTTCTCTTTGGTTAGGTTACAGGGTGGTACAGTACAAGCAGTTTCAGAGCAGGTCATTTCCATTTGTTTCTAAGCAATTGACAACGAACTCATTTTTTTTTTTGTCTGGGTTCAAGTTTTTTCCCAGAATAATATTATTTTAAAACTTAATTAAAAATTTTTTATATTTGAAAACTTATTTACTGACATATCACACTTTTAATAATCGCGATTTGAAACCACGACTTAAAAGTAAAAATCGCGCCACACACACACATAGGGAGCTGCTCCGTTGAGAGCGTTAGTAAAATGAGTTAAGTTGCTAGAGCGATTTGGTCATCTACGCTCGATATGTAGACGGTCCAGATCTTTTTTTACTTTTTTTTTAAGTCCGTTCGCTATATAATGTAGTGGACAATTTTTGGACAAAAATACCCCTCTAGCTTAAGGAAGTCAAAGATGTTGCAAAACCCATCCACTACATTATGTAGTGGATGATGGATGCTCAATTTTGCCCATCATCTCCTTTCTTTTGACTATGTTCTGTGCTTTGATGTTTGTCTCTGTGCTTTGATGTTTATTATTTGTTCTGTTATGTCTTCCTCCAGTTTCATCCAATAACCACACAATCCCACGAACCAAAAAAAAAAATTAGTTGTCGATGAGCTAACAAAAAACATAAAATTGGGAAGAGATCAAACAAAACTGATAGTAGGAACAAGATCAAATCAAACCAAAAACAAACCCAAATTGGTGGTGGCGGCGTGAAAGGGAAGAACCAGGCCATGACAGAACCACCGCCACTCCACCACAACCAAGAAACTAACAATCGTTCATCCTAAGCAGTGTCTCTATTGCCCACAACCACCACCACTCTGCCACCGGCGCTGAACCCATCACCACCACCATCCGAACCTCCGTAAAATAAAAAGAAATAATAGATATGAAGGTTTGGATCGAAATAAAATCTCGAACGTTGGCCTCGCTCTGGCTATAGCGACGGCGGCATGAAAGGGAAACTCACGATGCTTCATCAGATTTGGATCTCCTTCTTCGCGATGCTTAGGCAATGCTTGGTCTCATGGGCGGTGGTGGGGAGAGAGAGAGAGAGAAAAACCTCGGGGACAGAGGAAACACAGAGAAAGACAGCATGATCAAGCTAGAGGGGTATTTTTGTCCAAGAATCGTCCGTTACATTATGTAGCATACAGACTTAAAAAAATCGTAAAAAAAAAGATTTTGACAGTCCACAGATCATGCGTGGACTGCCCGATCGCGCTAGCAACTTCACCTATTTTGCTAGCGCTATCAATGGATCAGCTCCCATATATATATATATATATATATATATATATATATATATATATATATATATATATATATATATATATATATATATATATATATATATATATATCCTGGACTTCAGGAGCCTGTTAAAATAGCTATTCGGGCTCTAAAAAACAAACGGGCCATAATTTGGGGCAATGCTCGAGTGTATGTAGGATATCGAAGCTTAAAAAGATATTTGGGGCAAAAATATAATTTTTGAAATTCTGGGGGCATCTTCATAATTTATGAAAAACTGTGGGGGCATAATTGTAAATTAATGCCTCTATGACGAAAAGTAATGAAATGAGTGACAGTATATGTTTTAGGGACATTTAGTGAAAATAATGGAGGTTGCAATAAGATTTGGGGCTTTGATGTAATTATATAAAAGTTTGGGGTCACTTTGTAATTATGGAAATTTGTGGGGTTTCTTTGCAAAATTTGAAAGTATGTATTAGGTGTCAAAATTTTGGGAGTCAGATTAGGTTTAGCTGCCATCTGGTTGGTGACCATGCAAATGAATTTTTTAATTTCTTTGGGGAATAAAAGAAAATGAAAGAAACAAATTACAAAAAAAACAAACCAAAGAGGAAATCTTTCCCTTTCGGGAAAGAAAGAAGAACAAAACAGAGATGGGGAAGAAGAAAACTTAGGCAGAAATCAGAGAACGTGGAAGGAAAACAATTGAAGGATTTCGAAGGGGTAATTGTCCTGCACTATTTGGCATATGATTTAGTATGTGTGTGTGTGAGTTCACAGTGCAGCGTGTGTGCGTGCATCTAAACCGCGAGTGTGATTAGATCACTGTGTGTGCAGATGTGTGTTGGTGGTGTATAGCTCGGGTATTTTTAGTATGCTATGGGTGTGTTAGTGGGCACGAGTGTGTGTTATGGGTGAGTTATGGCTTGATTCATAAGTGTGTGAGTGTTTCAGTGGTGCTACAGGGCTGTGCCGTGTGTGTGATGGGTTCGGGTGTGTATATATGTGAGGAATTGTGTGTGATTTTGTGTTATTCGTGTGCATTAGGTGGGTTAATGTGTGTTTTTAAGTATTTTGGGGCGTGGATTTGGGTAGCAGCTGAGGTGTGAGTCAACTGTGTGTTTGTGTGTGTGGGTGAAGGTGTAATAGTGTGTGTGGGTAATCTAAATAGTGACTGTATTGTCACTAAAGGTGGAAAACTATTTTGATAGTTTTTCAATGAATTTTTATAAATAGTTTGGACCAAAATTGTGACCCATGATACTTTTACGAGACGTACGCTCTGAAATTTTTTAGGAATTTTCGGGATCCGCTAAGGGCGCTAAATTAGGGTACCGATTAAAGAAATTTATCGAATTATTTAGTATAGTAAACCAAGTTATTTTAATGTGAAAATTTTATAGAAACCTTATTTTACTGATATGATTCATTATCTACAATTTTGGGCCATTCTGAGGCCCATAGGTATTTTTCGCGAAACAGGCCTTTTAGCGCTCGGTCCGGACATCGGTTCGGGATTTTTGGGCAAAAATTTTCTAAAATACTTTTTAGTATAATAATGATATCAGGATGCGTACAATAGCGTTTTGAGATTTTTCTGGAGCCAGAAACCTGCGAGGGTATTTTGGTAATTTTACCCATAAAAGGTATTTTTGAGTAAATTTACAAACGATAAGGATATCTTAGTGATGTTGCATATGGAAAGGTTAACGATTTAAGTGTAACGAGGGGGTATTTTGGTAATTTGACCTAAGAAAGGTATTTTTTTGCATAAATTTACATATGAAAAGTTTATTTCAGTGATTCTACTTATGAGAAGACCATTTTGGTAATTTAAATTTGAGAGGGGCATTTTGGTAATTTTACACCCTAGGGGAGTTTCAGTAATTTTACATACCCGGTGAGGGGAGGTTAATTTTGGGAGCATGTGTGAGTTCGTATTAAGTTATACTTTTGTTTTGTAGGCTGTATTCTAATTGTTCGATTATTCCGTTTAGGTTAAAGCTAAAGACTTCCAGTTAGGATAATTTAGCTATGGATCCAGGTAAGGGATTCTATCTGAACCTTGGGTAAGGACTTTCGTCCGAACCCTTATTTTGATAACTCGTACTTGTAAGTACTCTTTTGAATTACTTATGACTAATGTCGAACTCTGAAGTATGCATTGATATCAGCATATTCTTGTCCAGAAAGCCCTAATATTGAACCTGGATCGATTATTTAGAAATCTTGTGATGCTCGCCTGTTATTGTGTGCTGAGCAGATTTGATAATTGTCTGTATCCGTTCTTCCGGATTGTTGTGCTTAAAACTCGATAATTATTCGTAATCGTTTTTGTTGTTATCTGCGATTTTTCTTCTGAAAATTCTGATTTCCTCTTAAAATTTTGAATTCTGACTTGTGTCAGTATGATTATTGTTATTGAAATCTGAATTGATTTCGGTGATTAAGCTTATGTTAATGCTCATTGATATTGTGATTTTTCTGTGTTGACCTGAGTTTCTGTTCTGTGGGAGGGCGTAATAAGGCTGGTTTGAATCCTGCAGGAAAAGCAGGCTAGTACCCAAGTGGACTAGTATTTTAGTACATCATGCATGTGTACACTCTGTTAGCGTGCCGAAATGGCATTGCAATCGCCCAGGGTCAACATTGATTTTTTATTTTCTTTGTTCTGTATAGTGCCGTGACTGCTACGGTAATGACTGGAAAGTATTCTCTGAAATAATTTGTGCCTGAGTTGAAATCCCTTGAGAAATTCAGTGTATTTTGAAAAGAAATGTCTCAGATGATCTGTGTATGTTTGAAATATCTTGAGAAAACTCTGTTGTATTTTGAAGATGATCTTTTATTAATTGTTCTGGAACCCATCATGGGTATTATTGTTTATTTTGGTATCTGTTTCTGTGAATTTCGATCATTTTGAGAATTATTGAGTTTTTGACCGTTTGAAGTCTTCTGGAAATCTTTGTCAGTTGGATTCTTGGAATCATTTTGTAATCCTGTTGGTAGTCCTTGTGCGACCTTACTGAGCTCTCAAAAGCTCACCCTCCGTTTAGCTCCCTTCTGCAGGTAATGATGAGCTGTAACAGGTTCGGGAATGGGTTAGAGTCTGCGTGAGGTTCTGGTGAGCCCATCACTACTAGGTAATGAGGCCCCTGCGCGGGTCGGTACTTTGATTCATTCATAAGGACTCGAGATGTAAAGAACTTAGATTTTAACAGTTTGAGTTTGAGCAGCCTTGTAAGCTTGCATTTGAAGAATGTTAAGATAGTATCGGATTAGCTGTTTTAACGTATGTGTTAGTGAACAGATCTGATAGGTTTGATGTGATCTGGTAGGTTAACGACCCGAGAGTTCGAGGTTACGGAGCTCCAGATTTTCGGGGGGGGGGGGGGGTTACATATATATATATATATATATATATATATATATATATATATATATATATATGTTCATTTTAAATTAGGGGTAAATGCACTTTGACCCCCTCTACTTTAAAAGTTTTGTGATGTGGCGCCCCATACTTTAAAAATAGCTACTAAACCTACCTCTACTTTTGAAAAGTGGGCGCATTAGACGGTTTCCTTCCAACTTAACTATGTTTTTGAGCGGGAATAGTTTGAAATCAAAATTTATATTATAAAGACCAATATTCCCTTTTAAACATAGTTTAAAATTGGCAATTCATTTACCTAAATGCCCTTTCAAGTGGCATAAAATTATAATTTTTTAAGGGTGATTTTGTCATTTCACCATACAACCTAACCCTAATTTCTTTTATCTTTCCCCTTCCTTTCTCTTCTCCCTGCCCCATACCCAAAAATGTTGCCACCGTCGCTTCCTCTTTCTCCTCTCTCCGAGCCGAACCCACCATCCCTTCCTCTTTCTCCTCTCTCCCCCTCACCCAAACTGCTGCCACCATCGGCCGCTGCAACAAGCGATCTCCACCGCCATCAAGCCACCATTGATCTCCGCTGCCATCCCCTACCGCTACCCTTGCCGACCCCACCTCTTTTTGATGTGCCGCTTGTGGCTACCACCACAACTTCCCCCACCTTGAACCTGAAGAATACACTCAGGACCACGTCGTCGGATTCCTCATCGATGCTGCCAACTGGGACCCCTCCATCCTTGCCCGCGTCCAACCCGCAGCCGACCGCAATGTCTCCCACCGCAAGATCTTCGTCCATTGCCTTGGCTGAGACAAAACCTGAGAAACCCTACCCGCCGCCTTCGAACCATTCGGCGAAATCGAGGACTGCAATCGTAACCGACCATGCCACCGGCAAGGCCATGGGCTTTAGCTTTGTCCTGTTTGCGTGACGGCGAGGTGCCGCGAAGGCCTTACAACACCCAAGGATGAAGATCAATAGCTGAATGGCGTCGTGCCAGCTGGCCTAGATCGGGCCGGTGCCGTCGGCGCAGGGGCAGGACACAGCGGCGCAAAAGATCTACGTCGGAGCTCACCTTCGCTGAAGTGGGTGGTGGTGAAAATCGTGGTTTGTGGCAATGGGCTTATTGGCGATTGTTTTGTTGTGGGGTCTTTTGGTGGTTTGCTATGGTGGGCTTCTTGGAGATGGTGGTTTGCCGTGGGTTGATTGTGTGGTGCTGCAACGGTGGATGAGAGCTGACGGTGGCGGTGGTGAATGAGAGATTGATAGAGAAAATTGCACTTTGGCCTTTGTACTTCTAAAGTTTAGTGAAGTAAATAAAACAAAACAAGAGGGTAATGATGTCTTTTGAACAACTCTGTAACGGATTTGGTTAATGCGCCCACTTTTCAAAAGTAGAGGTAGGTTTAGTAGCTATTTCTAAAGTATGGGGCGCTACAAGTGTATTTACCCCTTTAAATTATGCAAAAAATAAAAAAAGAAATGAAAACGTGGTTTAGAACCACCTTTTTTTTTTAACTTAAAGTCGTGGTTCTAAACTGTAATTTTTACTTTAAAGTCGTGATTTCAAATCGCGATTTTTAAAAGTATGGTATACGGATAAATAGATTTCAAAATAGAGTAAATTGGTAATTAAATTTTAAAATAGTATTATTTAGGAAAGAAACTCCCAAAAGAGACACGAAGCGAGAACTTCGAGAAAAAGTACTTTTAATGTTTTCGGTAATTAGATATCCCTCGAACATACATTGAGATACTCTTTCGTCCTACAAAAATTGCTCACTTTTTAAATTAAGAAATATTCTAAAAGTATTATTTTATAATTATCTTTTTATACTTTTTTATTATGTTTTTCTTTCCACAATTAACTCTCCACAAACTCATTTTCTTCCTGGTTGACTTTCTAGTACTTTTTTATTTTATTTCTCTCTCCATATTTAATACTTCACTATTTAATTTTCTTTCTCCTGACCCATTTTCTAAATGAAAAACATATAATATATAACTTGAATCCTTAATTTGCGTACAAATCAAAGTTGATCGGATTACGTGGAGATAGAAGGAGGATTATTTTAAATCGTCGTGGTATCATGCTTAAAATTTTAATGCACTTCTCGACTTACCAAGAAAGGGAGGTGGAGGGCGACACGTGCTATAAATCAAGTCTAAGTAACTTTTAATGGTCCAAATGAATAATGGCTCAATCTTCAGATGGTCCAAATGAATAATGGCTCAATCTTCAGATCCCAGTTGATTTCAATTCTGCGTCCAAATCCTATGTCGGCTTAGCCATCAACAGTGATAATCGCAAACACCCTCACAGATTTTATCCAGTTTTTGCTAATTGGCCTCTACTTGCTGGTGTTGCAGACTCAACATCCGAAGAGAATTGCTCTTGCCAAGGCTCGGAACATTAGCTTGCTAGCGTTTTGTCGGAGGAGCCTGAGCATTGCTCAGGCACCGCCGCTGAATCACCACATGCAGCCAGCTGGACTCCAGCCATCGCCGGCAACCACCTCACTCCACCACTGACTTGCACTGACCGTACATAGAATGCTGAATGGTTTTTAGACCAACGCATTTCAACTACAGGCAATTACAATCTCATTAAAACCGAACTGTTTGTTTGTATTTGTTTCTAAGCATAGACAATCTTTTCTGCAGAGGAAACTTCTCGTCCCTCCGCCCCATTTTGTCCAGGAAATATACGATTTTTATCAGGGTTTCCATAACCTCCTCGCTATCAGGGCCAAAAGCTTTCTCCTGAATTCTCAGAACCCTCTTGAGCTGCTCCAGTAATTCACTGTCATCTTTCTCTAATTTGCTCTGAATCGACACCAAACAGTCGAGGGCCTCCCCTGAAATGCATAAAATCAATTGCAATTGCAATTAATGTTGACATAAATCAGTCCAGCCAATCTACTAAAACTTCGACTGCTGGTATAACCCCATATTAAATAACTAGTACCAGATTCAAATCATGATTGGCAAACTGGATAAGCTGAACCGATGTTTCACAAATAAGTACAGAAATAATCGACCATTGTTTGCGACCCTCCGGAATGTATCTAACTGGGTTGGGGGGAAGGAACGCCACGCACGCGGTTAGTTGGGTATCAAAACAGAGAGAAGCCACAGATTTTTTTTGAGTTTTCAGTTGGTTAAAACCCGCCACGCACGTGGTTGGTTGCGTATCAAAACAGAGAGAAGCCACATATTTTTTTGAGTTTTCAGTTGGTCAAAACCCTATTAAAGCTAAGTTAAAGAGTCAATGTGTCAATGCAACCTTAATAACCTATTTGAGAGGAGAGGAAAGAGAAGAGAAAGGGAAGAAAAGGGAAGACAATTTTCCTTTCTCTTGTTTGTGAGTTCAAGAGATAAAGAAAGCATCGTTCATTTCTCTTGTTTGTGAATATAGCAGAAAAGAAAATAAAGGACACCAGATTACGTATATACCCTTACACCACATTGTGATAAATCTAAAAAAGACTATAAAAGTAACATCCTATAAAAGTATGATCCTGAATTTAAAGAACAAGATCCGACGTATCTATGACCCGAGTACATTAGATTCAGATACTCTCTGATCTAGTTTTGTATAAGTGAACAATGTTTAGCTTCCATATTTTGCTTATTCGCCACCCCCCTTTTGCAAAACTCCATTTTAATCTGTAACTCTCCAATAGTTGGGATGGCTTATGTCCTATTAATATAAATTTCTCCTATTTAAAAAAAATAAAAAAATTAAGAACAAGATTATGACGGAAAAACAAACTAGTCATTAAGGAGATACAAAGTTCATACCATACTAATGTAATAAGTCTTACATCACAAGTTAATCCCACAATGAAAAGACACATAAACGAGTCATGAGTTGACTACAAACATCTGGACATCCAAATGATCAAATCTAATTAATGTCACACCAAAAGCAAAACGATCACTGATGAGTCAACTCTAACATCTAAAACAATCATTCTTTTGTAAGTGATATGGTAAGTTTTTGTCAGAAACCGTAGGACCTAAAAGTCATTAAAAATTTAGTCTTCATTATCTCAAGGGTAATATGAATATTATGAAGGTATTACTCCGTACTTATGAGAGTTTCCTCTCTCTCCGTTTCTTCCCAATTTGAGAAAAAAGATTTGGACAGAAAGAAGCACAAACTTTCCTCCTTTTTCTCTCATTTTCTTTCCTAAAAAAAACCTCAAAAGCTAGAGAAAGGGGAGAAAAGGAACCACTTTTCTTTCTTTTCCTCTCCTAAAAAAAACTCACAAACAGGATATAAAAGTTCATTACGATTCGCAGAAACTTCTTCAGTTTCATGAACACGGCTCAATCCCTGCACCCCACTCCTTGCCTGCGTAATCGATGTTAGCAACAACCCCCCCCCCCCCCCCCTTCCCCCAACCCCACCCCACCCTTCTTCTTTTTTCTTCCACAGACCCCAGGAAGAAAATAATGAAGGTTTTCTCTGACAGATGATGAGAGACAGAATAGCACTTACAAATTTCACCTAATTTAAGAGAGAGAAGAAGCTTACCAACAGGAGGGGAATCTTTTCCGAAAGCCGTCTCACGGATATGCAAAACCTCAAGGGCAAGTTGTTCAGCCTCTTCATGCTTGTGTAGGTTGTGTAGAGTAACCGCTAGGTGCAACATTGGGAAGGTGATGGACTGATCGTCAGGACCCACGGACTTCATCATGATCCGCAAACTTGTCCTCAGCAGACGCTCAGCCTCTACGAAATTCTTAGAGCGAGAATAGGAGGTTGCGAGATTTATAATGTGGGTGACTCTGCTGGGATGTTCTTTCCCTTTGTACTTTTCAGTAATCAACAAACATTCCTCCAGCAGATCTCGCCCTTCTTGAGCTCTGAATAATGGCAAGAAAACAACCAACAAGATGAGATACATTCAACTGTGTAAATGAGGTCATTTACCCACAGCTCTCTTTTATCTTCTCTCAATGATGGCTCTCAGTTAACCTTAGTATTCAAATTAAATACTTAATTAAAAGATGAAATTGATTAGCCTGCCCAAGTTTTCTTTGTAATATTAGCCAATTAGCAAACAGATAGAACGCTAACAGTTCCCACTGAAGACCTCAACAGCATTAAGTAGAAGAAAGAATTGCTTCACAAGCCCTGGTAGAGCAACCACAGGACTTAAGTACGTATCTCTCAGACAAACTCCCAGAGTAAGAGAAAGATGACAGGAAACATGCAATGATTCTTCTCAACCCATCTACTGATACTCTATATGCAACGACCTACATCCCATCTCGATCAAAGAGCGCTATTATATATCCAGTGAAGATTATATAGGAGATAGCTTGTCCACTCATATCAACAATCTAAATATGTATACAGGGTGTTGCATGTCCAAAAACTCCAACTTTACCTTCCGACTACATGAAGTAATTCTGCCAAGTCTATCCTTATCTTCTCCATCATGTCGTCATCTAATGTCACATATTTGGAATCCTTGAGCACCTGAAGAGCTTCCCTATATAGTTGTATGGCTTCGTCCACATCCCCTGTAAGAAACAGCACCTTAATTAAGATGCAAATAATGTAAGTTTGTAAATTTAAATCTTCCAGAGTCCATCCGAGTGAACAGGAACTTGCATTCTTTCAAAGAATACTCTATTCCGCTCAATCCAAAGAGGACACAGAAGGAAAGAAGTGCCAGCCATCACATAAGTCTAACTCTGTTACTCCAGCTCCTGCTCAGTAGGACAGAACACTGCAAGCTTATTTAAAAGTGACCAAACGAATAGAAAAGACGGTGAGGCAACGATCTAGGATTCTCCAATACAAACAATTATGAAGAGACCCGAAGAATGCGAGGGGAAAAGTAACAGAGACAGCGAAGCAAACACTATCCACTCGCTAACACTCAATATTCCTACAAAGGTATCAATGCAGTAAAGCACAAGGAAAAGCACCTTATATTTGTATCAAGTGCAAAGAGAAGGAAACCACTAGGATACAAAAAAGTTACAAGTCTTACCTTTTGCACACTTTGCATTGGCCACAAAACACATAGCCATCCCAACTCTTCCGTCGTTCTCTCCATATAACTTTGTATATATTTTCCAAATCCTATGCCGTGACATGAGGAATAGAAGCAAAGTAAATAATCATAACATATGAACTCATACACACCCCAAGAACTAGGCAAGAAAAGCAACCTCATAAAAGGACTCTCAGCATCTGTAGCTTTATCTTTGATTAGAAGATTGCCAAGAGCATATAAAGGTACCACCAGTTCCTCACTTTCTAGACCCCTGCTAGACTCCAATATGCAAATTGCACGTTGGTACATGTCTACTGCCTTTGTTGCTCTTCCAATAAAACCAAGAACTTTTCCCAGCCCAAGCAATGGCGGGATAAGGAAAGTGCTACTACTCCCTACAATGAATTTTATACATACAATCATCAATAGCTGCTTTCAGCAAGTTGCCAAACAACAAAGGAACTTTAATAAATTTAAGGAGCACTGGCAGAAGCAAGAAGAGAACCACAAATTGTTGAATCAACAAAACCATTAGTGTTAACAATGGTGCTGCAGACAATACTATGGAGCCAACTGAGATATAAAAGAATACTAACCTAAAATAACTCAAATTTCTAGGTTTGAAGGCAATACGCCAATATCAGTTACTCACTTTACAGGTTCAACCACCACCCATCTTATTTCCTTAGTTCTAACATCAATGAAGGAACTGAAAGGACCACCTATTAATCAATAAACTAACATGGAGGACTTTCAGATTGTTCAGTCCTCACTAACTTAAACAAGAAAAGAATCGCGGTGATACCACGTTTCCTTTGATGAACTTATAGTTCTCATTTTGGATAACAAGCTAGTGAGCAGCTCAATTCATATGACGAGCATCTGGTCAACTATTACGGATTTGTTACATGAAACCAAAATGATAACCCAACAATGGGTAGAGACCATTTCACCCTCGGCATATATGCAACTGGGGCAAGAAGCCAAAGGGCAGGTTCAAGGACGATGCAAAAAGTTGCATGCTTTAACAGATACATGGCTGAAGCATCCTTCCTAAATGCCAGCTACTAAGAGATTAAACTTTTTCAAGGAAGGAAGGTAGATAAGGACCTTTCGGATTGATACTCATGCATTATACAATATAAGAGTCGCTTCAGCTTCTTTAAACAAATATCTACAAGAACTAGCCTAATTTAAACAACAGAATAGAGTTTTCAAGAGAATGGAAATGCCCAACATATCCATAAGATTTTTTTATGTCCTTAGAAACTGGAATGATTTTTTCAAACATAAAACTGTTATACTTGAAGTTTGTGCATGTAATCTGTATGGCAACGCGTTGAAAGCGTCACAAACATTAATTTTCCACCCAAACAAAATAAGGCATGTATGTGAAAAGCAAGCTAGTCCTAAATACTGTTCCTATAAATCGTTTCAGGGTAATCGCAAACGAGGTAAACTTAATGCCTGTTATGCTTTTTGTTTGGAAAAGCATAGACTTTTCTACACAAGGTTACGTTTGACGGCTTAACTGAAATAGAATAAGTAGCCAGCAAGATGAGCAGTTCCATCTACATATAGGGAATAATTAGTTTCAATTACGGAATAGGGCAAGACCTCCATGTTTAACAGTACTGCCAACACCAGCCAAGTCAAATTAAAGGATAAGCATGTTAACATAGTCAGTGTCATTACGGATAGGTTAAACGAAAAATGACTCACCATACTCTCTTTCTATAATTGCAAGGGCTCTCCTGTATAAAAGTATAGATTGCTCAAACTTCGCCAAAGCTGAATGCATACTTCCCATGTGCATTAGCACTGAATCAAGAATGGGCTCGTCATCCGTCAACCCATCAACAACCTTATTCAGCTGGCAGTAGATTTGTTCACCAATAAAAAGGATGATCAGAGGGAATCATATAGGACAACATAAACTCCACAAAGGAGCTCCTCATATGGAAGGAGAGATAAACTTATGCACAGAAGATACTTTTCCTGAATATAGTACGAGTATAAAAACTCAAAAGGCACTAAGTTATCCATGATCTGGTGAAAGAGGATCCTTGTCAATAACATATGCAAAGACAATAATAAATTTCTGACCCTCAAGCATATGAGCACTAGTACTCGCAGGGGGAATAAAACACCTCTCTACATATATATAACCAAATTTATATTTGTGATGAACTCAAAAACCATGTAAGCAACCAGCAGAAGCATAATCCAAGGAAAGATGAAGAGGAGGAGGGAGGGGGAAGCAGTTGTGCCCATTTTTTGATTCTCAGAGGAAAAAGTAGATGCCTCTCTACCAAATGGCAGCCTCGTGCTCACAGATACTCACCAACACGACAGATACTAGTTTATTGTAGAAAAGACTTACCATATCCAGCAGCTTTCCAACCATCTTTAAGTCCCCGATGGCCATGTACCCCAAGGCAATGACGTCAACAATAGCAGCTTCTTCTATGCCCCCACCACCTGAACCCAGCTGTTCTTTCACAGCCACAAAGTTTGCTTGAAGTAGATCAAGAGCATCATTTCTGTTCCCAGTCCTAATCAGACTTTTGACTTCGTTAAATAGCTCCTGCAACTTGACTTCAAGCTCATTGTCCAGGGGCTTCCTTGAGATATCAAGCAGCATATTAGATTAGTGGACAACTCGTTCTTCTAGAACAAAAATTGGATTTATTATCTGCCTTTCACTTCTTAGATAATCTACTAAAACCGAATTTGTATCCAGAAAATCGAGAACAAGGCGCATACTACGTTTTCGTGAAATATTACGGAAGAAATAACCAGTTCTAACACTCAAGAGAACAAGGTACATACTACACTTTGTGAAATGTTACGGAAGAAATAACCAATTCTAACACTTGAGAGACCAAAACAGTATATTTGGAAGATTAATATGGGATAAATCATTTCAGGCATATTAACTAGTCATGTCCAACACCAAACCTACAAAAGCTCAACCACTATCTGAAACGTGTCAAACAAAATCTGCTTTTCATTATGCCAAAAAGAGTTTGAGCAATTGATACAATCATTCCCTAACTTGAACTAGTATTTATCAGCTTTTACTTGGCATACGGTTAAAAATTAGAGCCTCCCAAGCAGTTTTGTCAGGAATCAGCATCAGAAATACTTCATAAGAGTTTTATGAAGAAGCTATTGAAGTGATAAAGTGGTCTGAATATGCCACAGTATATAACCACTATGTGTGTAATCTGATGCATGTGTAGAAGTAGTCAACATAAGCTCAATCTAACTGGTTAAATGGAATATGGGGTAAGGGACAAAAAAGAAACAAGCAACCTTTTCTCTTGTTCTTCTCTCTACTTTCTCTCTCTAAAGAAACCTAGCCGCAGTCCCTTCCTCCTTCAGCTTCCACGGCTGTGAGGATGGAAGGGAAGGCTCCCCCAGTGCTCCTTCTCCTCGTCCTCTTGTCCCTTGTATCCTCTCCTCTCCCCTCTTGGGCACCTACCTTTGCCAATTCCCAACACTCACCAACACCTTCCTCCGATCTCCACCATCCCCCTAGATCAGAATCCCTCCAACCCCACAGCTACCCCATCCCTTTCGCTACTCCCAGATCTGAGAGATTTTTTCAGATCCATCGTTGTCCCCGAACCTCAGATCCGGCTCGTTTGGTCAGAAATCTCCCATAGGGATTCGGAATAGTGGGATTGTGGCTTGAAATCCGGATCTACCAAAGTAGGAGGATGCACACTCCCTTAGAGCTGCGGATCGCTTCGATCCGGCCTTGGGAGGATCCCCCCCCCCCCCCCCTCCACCTTCTACGGCTCCGAAGCTGACCGCGGCAGTAACGTAAAATGCCATCCTATCCAGCCCAAGGCTCTCACCCCTCTTTCAGTGCGAGCTAGGGATCCTGCAATTCCTTGCATCATCCCGATTTGGCTACCCCTTAATTTAGTACTCCCAAATACGTGTAGCCCCTACGTTAACCTTGCTTTCCTCTAAGGCCATGTTGCCCATTTCGGGACCATCCGTTCGGATGCGTTTGTCCCTGTTTTTCTAGCGTTGCCCATTCGGGTATTGCCTTTAGGCTGTAATGGTTAATTATAATTAATGCATCTTGCTCGGGGAAAAAAAAAACTAGTTAGTCTGTACCTTTCTAAATCATTAAGAACCCCAAAACCAGAAGAAATTTGGTTCCCTTGGCGTGTTCCATCCCTGTCTAGTGAGCCGGCTATCCTCGAAGGTGAAAAGACAAAACGGCAGGCAAAAACTCCACCATGAATTGTGTAACTATTGGTGTTCCGTTGATGGTATTGGAGATGAACCGGGAAAGACAGGAAGCCTTTATGCAACTGCTCCAACTGAGTGCGTACGCACACTTGACTCATCCTGAGAGGACCATAGGCAAAAAGGTAGCCAAGTACTTTATCAAGCTATACACAAGGACCAAGCTTAACTAACTTCCATGGATGAAAAACACGTATATGCAGCAAGACTGCTCATAGAGCAAGAGAGGGGAAAGGGACGACGGATGGGGAAGCTAAATTGATGCTAAGCAAGTAAAAAGTTGTTAAACAAAAGCATTGCATGAAAAGCCCTGCATTTTGATGTTTCAATCTTACAGACACTCGTACAAACCACTCAATGTATGAAAACGATTCTGGCAGCATAAAACATATTCTTTGAAAAAAACCATATCAAATACTACTCCAGCATCATCCATATTTTCAATGTACAAATGGCTGCTAAATTTAACCATGAAGGGTGGTTTCGGCCGCTCAAGTATAATATTTTCCAATAATGCCAAAAATTAGGTACTATCAGTCTAACCTCACCCAGCACCCCGCCACAATGGGCAACCTGGGTGATGGCCATTTCATTCACACCCTCATCGTTCACTAAAAATGCATTCTATCTAATGCACTTTTAGCGACGAATAAGGAACGAGAAACAACGTGGAACTTTCCCACCTACTATCTACATGACATTTTTGTGGAATTCACTCACTGTTTCCACCGTTTTTCAATTAATATTCAGAGTTGGTAGCTCAAGTAACATCCCTGCCGACCCATCCAGTTCTTAAGTTGAAATTCAACGTGTAAAAACCCAGTAGGAAACACTCATAGAATCGAACAAAGTACCAGACCCACTAAAACGAAGCATTCAGAAACCCACATGGCATTCCAAGAAATACAACCCAAAAATAATGTTTGTAAAGATAGATAAACCCCATAAATACGAGGGGCTGAAAACATATATGCCTATAAGACACACACAGAGAAAGAAGCGTAAAGGGGTACCTGTAATTGTCGATAGCGAAAGCGGGACAGAGAAGCAAAGCAGCCATGGGAGAAAGCTCTGACAGCAGAATTTTGATGGAGTTTGCCGACTCGGTTCAGTCGAGAAAATCCTTCTCCTCTTCTTTTTGGGGTTAATAATTGTGGCTAAACCTCCCTCAAACATCCGACACACCTGCAAATAGGAAAGTAGTACTATTAACTACCCACTAACATTTAGTAACCTCCCACTCCCTTGGTTAACCCACGGGAACCGTACATAAAGAAAGTACGGGAATAGAAAAAAGAAACACAATACTCTCGAATTTTTCTTAAACGTCGTCTGACTTTAACATCAAAAATTTTCTATCGTAAACACATCCGGTGAGTTATTCGCGTTGTTTGTACTGTGCAGATTTATTTCCGAATTTCATCAACAACAATAATATACCCTAGATTTGCAATCAAAATGCACCTACCTAGTCAGAAACATCTTCAGTTCGATTTTTCATAGCTTAAAATGTTGGAGTATTTTAATAAAAATAAAAAATATTGGTTTAAGTGCCTCATTATAATATGTTATGATGAGCCATAACACCTCATTATAATATTTTTAATAGTATGTTTTTATTACATTTTAGTGGCTTTAAATTAATCCTTATAACTTTTTGTAACCTACATTTTAATGAAAAACTTAATGGTCATGCGTTACATTTTAAAGCTACTATATATATGTATATTGTATAGTGGATGTTTTGTGGTGAGTGACAATTATACTTTCACCATACAAGTTTGTGTCACCACATTGTTCAAGAACCCTCCTTTTTCTTTGGCTTTTCCTTCATGGGTTACGAACAACACCTCTCTTTAGTGGTATCATCTTGATGACTAGCTTATCATCTTATGTGATGTGTTGAAAGGAAGTGTTTCATTGCCACTATATATATACACTTGAGTTTCGTTTATTTTGAAAAATAATTTGGGCAAAGAAGGGTGTTGAGTGAAGCTTCTGCTTCATTCGATAGTGCAGAAAATGCGAATGGAGCTACAGTTATAAGCTGGGCTGTTGTATCCTGGAGGCGACGTGTCGAAACCTTGCTGCATCGGTAATTATCCGAAGGGGCGCGAATCGTCTTAAAGAGAGCGACCTAGTCCGCGCCTCATCCTAGCTGTTAACTTATTACCTATCATCTAAGGTACTCGAGATTAAGGATACTTCGTTTGGTAAGTTTTATGTTCCAAAAAGGCAATCGAGGTAAATGGACAATTTCTTTTATACAAGTAATTAAAGGTAATTGTTTACTTGTATTGTCTTTTTTCATTTCAAGTACTTGCTTAACAAAAAGATTTTATTTTAATGGATTATTTTCAACAATTTTAAGACGATTCGAATCCTCTAATTTGCTTTCTCTCTTTGCCATTTTGCATGAGACTTAATTTATTTGGAACAACCAAACAACTGTGGGGTTGGAACAGCTTTTGTGGCAGCAGATTGCATGTACGCTAACAGGATACATATGCAAAATGAAAGCATACATATGATGCGACAGTCATTAAGAAAAAAAGGACGAAAGCCTTGGGGGTGAAACAAGTAAGTAACCTATTTTCATGGGTCCTCATAACGTAGTAGTGAAAATCCAAAGTGATGCATCAGGTTAGTTCACAACCTGGCTTTCGTTATAAACTTGTTAAGTACTTAAGTACTGGAACCAAATAGTGGGGGCTTCTTATTTGGTTTTGCACCTTGTCTTTCTGTTGGTGCATGTTTGGTCAAATAATTATATCATGTGGAGCTTTGGTAAAGGGCAAATGTCAAACTTATTAGAGAGTCCCATGGCTATATACAAAATGATAGCTGTTGGAGGACATGCATGGTCATTTTTCTTGCATTATTTCTTGGGCATGAAAGTAGTTAATACTAGATTACATATGCATGCCAGATTTTGGTGGAAATCCACTGTGATTTGCGTGAATTTGTTAACTTTTAAATTTATGCAATTAAAGTCAATTAGAGGTTGTGTACGTAGTGGCCGTTAGGTTGAATATGGGGAGATTCTTATGTGAATACCTGATTGGGTTGTATTTGCTTGATATATATTAAATCCTGATATAACAGTTTCATTTGACGAAATTAACGCTAAGCAAATATGGGATTGTTTGTAACTCATCAAGCTGAAATATGAATGTTTTCATAACGTGTAAGTGTAGGATATATATATATCCTTTACACACCTGCAAGACGAGAGTTTTGAGGAAATCAAAGTTTTAAGGAAATATTTGCTTGTGTTCCCAGTTGGGCTTGATGGGAATTTTAGTAGCTAATAAAGCTCTTAATTTCACCAGATTCTGAGTGATTGAAGATAGAGCATTTTGAGAACTTTTATGTAGACTTATTTTAATCCTGAACATGCGAAACCTATAATGGTTTGACCGGCTGTAAGTCGGAATAACACTTGAAAAGAATAATATAAGTTAACAAATGTCAAAGACTCAAATTTGCATGTTAAGGCGGTAAAACATGAAAATGTACTTTGTAAGATTATAACTTTGGATATTGGGCTGAAGATGAAAGATGTCTGGGCATGAGGAGCAGTTACAACACTAGAACATGTATAACAAGTTTAGAGTTCTAGATGTTTGGTGTGATCTCTGTTGATGTGCTGTTTGGTCGTGTATATATAATGATATAGCCCCATCACAATTTTTTTTAAAGAAAATATGTTACTGAAATATAGCTTGGCACTTTTGTGCTTATATGTGCTACTTTGGCTGGCACATACTTTAGAAAGAAATAAAATGGAATTAATCTGATCTAATCTGATTCACTCCTAGAGTTTTTAGTAGTTACTATTTACGTTGAGTGAGTATTCAGATAAAAAGGGGCTTTGCTTCATGAGATACATGAAGATTCTCGCTTTAAAAAACTACACCAAATACTGAATAATGAGATTACCTTGAGTACGTAACCCACGAAGCAAAAGTTATAGAAGCAGCAAAAATTATGAAAAAAATGTGAAAGTATTAGTTACTTCTCTTGATCCAGTTATTGGATCATGATCATAAGATCACACACATATATCTATATGCAAGCTGGGAAGGCCAAATTATCTTTTAATATATTGTCATTAATTTTTAAGGGTTCAAGTTTCTTCTTTAAACAAAAAAGAGAGGACCTATAAAAGATTACACACACAAACACATCCCTTTTTGAGCTGCGGGTGGTGTCATGTGATTACTGCAATGTCATTGAAAATGTTATGCACAATCACATCACTAGGTTCAGTTATTGTCCCAAATCGTTGATGGCCAAGCTATCATGTTTACGTTGCTTCTATGATTGTTATTAAGCAACTCTTGATGCGTGTGTTAAGGTATATTAGTTTGCTGCTTTTTGTGATTACTAGTTTGATAACAATTATCTTAGCACATGTATTATTGGCTTCATGTGCATGGTAAGTATGACTAGTTCTGTTGGTCTAACCAATAATATTTAATCTACTTGACATTGATGATATGCACGCTTTTTATAAGCTTATGCCCGATGTGCATAAAGTATGAGATAGTCAGCTTGACATTATCTTTAATGAACTAGTGGTAATCATCAATGTTTGATGGACCATGAATGAAAGCTTTTAAGCAATGCATATAGCATGTTTTCTAAGTGAATGAAGAAATCTAGACATTCGAGGTTATACCAAAATAAAGAGCATTTTTGGACGAGTATAAAATTAGACACATGCACGATTTGAGTCAAAACTTTTGGACCACTGTATAAGTACAAGATTGACGATTAAGTAAGTCGATCCAAGTGTATGATATAGTATGCTTATGTTTATAAGATTTTTAAGGATATTCTTACGTGATTTCCTCCTTAATAGTCATCATATCGTGATTATCATGAAGTCATATGGCTGGATCCTTTAGTTAATGAGGTTACCAAAGCAATGAGCTCTTATAAGTTGGTGTATGTTTTGTGCTGATAAACTAATTTGAAAATGGATGGATTTCTTTAGCAACATAATCTTTTATTATATGCTAGGTATGTGCAACATTCAGTCCTATGGAAAGGTTTTTCAAGGTTCGGAAACCTAGTAATTTTCAAAAAAAACCTCTGGTTGAGTTTCTTAAAATTGACTATCTCTTCCACGAGTTTCTACAAGGAGATGAGCCTTGCAAAGCTTCTAAGATCATGCATAGTAGCATATTGAAAGGAAAGAAGGATAGAGATCCTTAAAATTAGAATTTTTCAAGGCTGTGCGAAAGTATTTTGAGACGTGGTCATTCTTAGAGTTAATTTATAAAACATAATTTTCTTCAAAATATTATGAGATTTTTGAAGGAAAATGTCAATCATAGTGGTTTTACTCTTTAAAAAAAAAAAAAAACAAGGAGGAAACCAATCTGAGTGATTTGATTGCATGATCACCACTTTTAAGTAAGAATTTTTACAAATTGAAATGTTGTAAGGTCTTGTGCAATCAAAAGATGGAGGCATCTCTGGTAAGTAATAGGCCAATGGCCACAAAAGGTAAAGTAGCTCCTAGTAGTAGGTTACTGGTCACATGTTTGTGATTTCTAGTAACAAGACTACTGACTACTAGCATGATTTTTGGAAAAGACCATCTCTTTGGGAAGGAATTGATGACCCTTGTCTTCTCACGAAGAAATACTTGTTGCCTCGAGATATGTCCCAAAATTAAAAATGTCATGGTGTTACATGGGACGTACATAAAGTGTTGCCTCGAGAAACTTGGCTTTCTAACCAGATGGTATAATATGGTCGAGGTAAGGCAGGCGTTGCCTCGGGAATGGAAAAACAGGTTGGTTATTGTGATTTTGAGGAAGTTCACGTATACCACCTGTTAATCAGATCTTTGTTAAAAGAAAATTTATGTGAAAATTATGAAACTCTAGCTAGAGGCAAGGGTCTGATATACATCGAGGGGGATGGGACTTAAGCCCAAAATTGTATAAGTCACCTATAAGGATACAACCTCCTAGGGACTGGAGATCCCAAGAACTAGGCAAGGAGACCAACGAATTATAGAGTGACTTGTGATTATACATGTACTATTCTTGTCTCATGACATATTGTCCCTCCCTATGGTGTAAGTACATGTTCTCGTAACGATATTGGAGGTTGAGATTATTTATAATCTCTTAATGAGTTCTATAGCCCATACGGGTGGGATGTATTAGTTACGAGAGCATCCTTGATAGACTCACCTATATGAGTGTGGAAGTGAGGCCGCTTTCTATGAGAATTGGGCTGATTTTCTAGAGCACTCATGAAAGCTGGGATAAAGCACATGGCCATAACGTGCTGGCTTGAGAAGCTTGGTCGAGAACACCTGGAATGTCATGCGTGTGACACAATTCTACGTGCCCTCAAGTAGTCATCGTTTCAAGGCTGAGCCACTTTGACTCTAGCACGGGAATTGCTAAAACACTAAGTGAAGGTTTCAAGGCAGTGCCACTTTCATGATGCATGATGTTCTATCTTTGCCCAAATAAGGTTATGTCTATTTTTATTAAAATAAGTGGGGGATTGTTGGAGTATTTTAATAAAAATAAAAAATATTGGTTTAAGTGCCTCATTATAATATGTTATGATGAGCCATAACACCTCATTATAATATTTTTAATAGTATGTTTTTATTACATTTTAGTGGCTTTAAATTAATCCTTATAACTTTTTGTAACCTACATTTTAATGAAAAACTTAATGGTCATGCGTTACATTTTAAAGCTACTATATATATGTATATTGTATAGTGGATGTTTTGTGGTGAGTGACAATTATACTTTCACCATACAAGTTTGTGTCACCACATTGTTCAAGAACCCTCCTTTTTCTTTGGCTTTTCCTTCATGGGTTACGAACAACACCTCTCTTTAGTGGTATCATCTTGATGACTAGCTTATCATCTTATGTGATGTGTTGAAAGGAAGTGTTTCATTGCCACTATATATATACACTTGAGTTTCGTTTATTTTGAAAAATAATTTGGGCAAAGAAGGGTGTTGAGTGAAGCTTCTGCTTCATTCGATAGTGCAGAAAATGCGAATGGAGCTACAGTTATAAGCTGGGCTGTTGTATCCTGGAGGCGACGTGTCGAAACCTTGCTGCATCGGTAATTATCCGAAGGGGCGCGAATCGTCTTAAAGAGAGCGACCTAGTCCGCGCCTCATCCTAGCTGTTAACTTATTACCTATCATCTAAGGTACTCGAGATTAAGGATACTTCGTTTGGTAAGTTTTATGTTCCAAAAAGGCAATCGAGGTAAATGGACAATTTCTTTTATACAAGTAATTAAAGGTAATTGTTTACTTGTATTGTCTTTTTTCATTTCAAGTACTTGCTTAACAAAAAGATTTTATTTTAATGGATTATTTTCAACATAAAATCTGTAAGATATTTCACTGCGTCTTAATTAGGATTGCTTGACAGTTTTCATTTATTCTTTCACATTTTTATTATCAAACAGCGCACGGTTGAAAAGTTAAAAATTGATATACAAAACAAAATTTACTGGAACAACAACAAAAAGTATATCAGGTGTAAAGTGGATTGGCGTGCCGGATAAAATGTCAAAGGTGTAACGCAATTGCCGATGGCTGCTGCAGTTTACCGTGGTTAAAGAAAGCCTAGTGGTGATTGATGACAATTATAACAGAATGAGTAGAATATGCATACTTGTCAGAAAAATGAGTAGAATAGTGACGTTATGAAGGTGTTTTTTTTTTAAAAAAGAATAAACTAATGAGTGTGAAAGAGTGGAGTACAGTCCAAAATTCCAAAATAAGAGTTTTAAAAAACAGTCATATTTTAAAAATAGTTTTTAAAACTGAAAATAGTAAAACGAAAACTTTGTGCCAAAAGCTTTTTTTTTATTCAGTTTACAAAACAGGAGAAAAAACTAGAAACTTTTTAAGTAGCGTTTGAAATCACTTAAGTTTGTAATTTTTTTCTTCAGTTTTGTAAACTGGAGAAAGAAAACGCGTTTAAGACACAATTTTCGTTTTTTATTTCTTCCTTCAGTTTTGAAAATCAGTTTTTAAAACAGTATTGTTTTTGAAACTCTTGTCTTGGAGTTTTAAAATTTTAATTTAAGTTTTTTCTTTGACGGTGTTGGTGGCGACGACAGCGATGTCGGTCGGGAATGTTAGGGGAGGCGGGGTCGGCGGTGGCAGCGATGGGATGGTGGCTGTTTCAAAATAAAAATCAAAGCTCAAAACACCAAAATGGGAGTTTTAAAAAACAGCCCTGTTTTAAAAACTGGTTTTCAAAACCGAAAGAAGAAAAAAAAGTATTTTTTTTTCCATTTTACAAAACTGGAAAATGTTGTCGAGTTTTCGTTTTTTTCCCTTCAGTTTTGAAAATCATATTTAAAAACATGGCTATTTTTTAAGACTCCCATTTTAGAGTTTTGGGTTTTCAGTTTTGATTTTTGTTTTAAGACCACCACCGCCGTTGCCAAAGAAAAACTAAAAATAAAATCTGGGTAATCAAACACCCAAAATAAAAAATTTAAAATAAAAACTGTGTAATCAAACACTCATTTATTTTGTAAAAAATAAAGCTAAACTGGGTTAAAAAAATTAAAAACCAATCACTTCTCAAACAGAGCCCTAAGTTTTTAGTTTTTTTCTCTAGTTTTGTAAACTAAAGAAAAAAAAAACGCGTTTTGTCACACAATTTTTGTTTTTTTGTTTTAGTTTTGAAAACCAGTTTTTTAAAATAGGGTGTTGTTAGCTCCTATTTTTAGTTTTGGGTTTTTGTTTTGAGATCACGGCCTCCATCGTTGCTGCCGCCGCCCCTGCCCCCGCCGCCGTTGCTCCACCTCCACCCCACCCCTACCCCTCGACCTGGCGCCGCCATCTCCATCGCCACCCTACCCTAGGGATGGCAACTGGACCCGTAACCGACATATATCCGCCCCAATCCTATAGGAGCGGATTTTTTTTTACTTTAATCGGGTCATGGGGTGGGTTTGGTATTTATTTTTATAACCCGCAGCAGGTATGGGGCGGTATTGTTTTTAAGTGTGTCTGCCCCGCTACCCGACCCGCTCTACTATATATTATAATCAAGATTTAATCTCAGTCGTCCGTATCTCCTTGTATATAAACTTTAATAAACCCTAACCTTCAACATTCTTCTGATTTTCTCCCCATTCTCATCTTCTCCTAAAGCCGTCGCACCCTCATCAATCCTCAACCTGAAAAGTAGTCAGAAAGGTTAAGAGAAGACATCTTCACATAGAAAAACTCCTTGAAAACATCCGTGCAATTTCGTTGACGTTCGCCTTTTGCCCGATGTAGTCCATCTCCGCCTTCCGCCGTCGTCTTCTACCATGTCCCTGAGACTTGGCTCTCAGTGTAAACTGAGATGAAACTTCTTAGGAAGAAACTCCATAGATAGATCCCTAGTGTTAGCTTTTTATGGTCTTTATTTTGGGATGGCTTTTGTCACTGTCCACCAACGCCGGTTGTAGATCGCCAGTCCATCCACCGGCGACGAGGTCGCCGCAGTCACAGATCCATCACCGGTCTATTTTTCTAGTGTTGTAATTTCAAATTTCCTATTCGAAATCAACAGAACGAATGGGGGCGGAGTCGGATTACCGAAAAGCTCATTGAATCGGGGATGGTATCATAATCTCCAAACCAGATGGCGGGGCGGGGCGGGGCGGGGCGGGGCGGAGTCACACGTTTTGTGTGGCAGGGCGGGGTGCGGATCCTATGAAACCCGCATCCGACCCGCCCAATTGTCACCCCCACCCCCACCACCCTCGTCGCCACTACCACCACCACCACGAAACAAACTTAAAATAAAAACTGGGTAATTAAACATTCAAAAGAAAAAACTCAAAATAAAAACTGAGTAATTAAACACACATTTATTTATGTAAAAAATAAAAATTAAACTAATTTAAAATTTTGTTTTGTTGAAAACTTAAAATCAAAACGGTAAATTTCAAATGTTACCTAAATTTTAGTTTTTTGAAAAGGCCCAGGAGGAAACAAAGAAAGGCTCGTTTCCAAAAATTCGGATTTGCTGTGGTTTTGGAACCCGATTTCATTTGTTTCGGAGAGCTGGTTTTAATGAGGTCGAGCCTTCGAGCCTCACCAGCAACAAAAGATCCATTTTTTTCCCGTATAATATAAAACCTCTTTCGACCGTCTGCTCACCGCCCACAGCCCACCGCCTCCACCGGTCACCGCCTCCGTCTCCTTTCTCCGGCGCAGCCACAAGTTGCAAAGGCATGGTTCCCTATTCCCCTTTTCAGTCGCATTAATCCTCTCGAAGTAGTCGGTAAGTCATCTCTCTCTATGTGCAGAGGTTCTGACCTCCACCGCATCCATCTCGCAGCGCCGCCGCTGCCTCTATCTCCTTTCTTTGGCAGATCACCACTGCGCCGGGTATGTCTTCTACACCGCCTCCGTCTCCGAGATCTACCTCTGTTTGATGGACCTTGATCTGTTAGATACTCTTTCAGATTCTTGTTCTATTTATAGTTGGAGTCTCTTCAATCCTTCACGAATTATAAAGAAACATTGAGAGATGGCTTGTGTTCATAGAAACTGGGTATTGTGAAGTCGACTAGGATATGATATTTCTTAAAGGAATGGTTGGTTCTTGAAGTGTGTTGGGAACACCATCATACGAGTGTATCTTGTGCATATATATTGCATAATAATCCTATAATTCGTTGAAACAACTTTATACCAGGACATATATTTTAACTTGACATATGTAGTATAACATATGTCAAATGAGAAGACACTGTGAGCTACAAAGAAAGGCTGTTCAGGGTGTTTAAATTTTGGTAGCTTTTGATTGTAAATGTGTGCACGGTTGTTCATAGTTGTAAAGTATAGTAAGGAGGACAAGAAATTCAAGTGAGATAAACAGCTACGTTTAATTCTGTGTGTTAGGTTTGTAACATACGTTGAGTCAAATGAGAAATGATGAAGAACTGAAGATCATGTTTGTGCTTGCAATTTGAAGTAAAATGTTTCTCGAAGGAAATAATTAGGCAGATCAGACCCCAGTGGCGGAACCAGGATTTTACGCCAGGGGGTGCAAAATATAGACCAAAGTCACTAAAAAAATTTTATAAGTAAAATGATACACAAAAACTAAGTGCACTTTTCGACAATACAAAAAAAAAAAAACTAAAAAGCATCCAAAAGGTTGAGCTGACTTTCAAGTACCTTAAGTTCTCAGCACAACATCAGATAGCTAACAATTAACAAACACGCGAACAATGAAGCATCAATATGAAAACCCTAATTAGAACTTGCCTGTTAATTGTCATGCATGCTCTCTTATGATAAACCTCCTAATTTCAAAACCCTAATTAAAACCCATAAATTCTAAACCCTAAAAGAGGTTGTATGATCCTCAAAAGGCTGAAACAAGAATTGGAACCCAACATCAAATTTCTAATTTGAGATAAAAACCCATAATGCCAATAACCAACCAAGTTCAATAAGCAAGCAAGTTCCCTGGCATTGAAACCCAACAGTATATTTCAACCTCCCAACATAGCTAAATAACAAAACAAGCTCAAGATCTTGCATGTTTTAGGTTGGACAATGCATTTTCATCAATTATGCACCTTTTTCAGACTGACAAAATAGGTGCTTTCTCTTACAGTACCTATCCAGCTATCCTAATTTTATCAACCATTGTACCAACAATGCTACAACATTGGCATTTAGGTCCAAGCTTAGCCTTCTCATAACACACCACATGATAAGTTTCCTTCAGATTTGATCTCTCTACAACCCAATTACTGAAATAGGAAAGACAATATCCACGCATGCACAAACACAGAGAGAGACACATGTGTACATACATGCATACAAATTCTTTTCAGAAAGAACTTGAGATCCCTGGCCTTTATGCTCGACATGCTTGGTCTGGTAAAATCCTTTCCGAATTGTCTGTAAACAAGAAATTTCAAGATATGTTTGTCAAAAACTGAAATGAAGCTCAAACTAGGCATTTAATTAGAAAGCAATAAGATTGAATAAAGAAAGGATTTGGGTTTATGAAATTTCCAAGATATGTATTTCAAAAACTGAAATGAAGCTCAAGTTGGGCAATTAATTAAAAATCAATAAGATTGAACAAAGAAACGATTTGGGTTTATGAAATTTTCAAGATATGTATGTCAAAAACTAGAATGAATCTCAAATTGGGAAATTAATTATAAATCAGGAAGATTGTATAAAGAAAGGATTGGGGTTTATGAAATTTTATTTTACCTTTCCAGCTCTCTTAGCTGCATCAACGGCAATGGCAATGGCAAGAACTCTTACACGGTGTCGGCAGAGGGTTGCTGGCCAGACTGCCTCGACAGTCGGCGCCTCCGGTGGACTCCTCGCCTCGATGTCTTGTTCGTTCCAGATCTGAGCCGAGCTCTGCCAGAAAGAGTCGACTCGAGGATCCCCTGCCGTGTTGGTTTGTCGCCATCGCCTGTGAGTGCTGCGGTTTGCCTGTCTAGGAGTGGGTGAGAGTGAGAGTATTTGGCATAGGGCAACTGGGCAATAGACCAAGTGAAATGAAAAAAAAAAAATTCTTTTAGAAGTTGAGGGGGGGTAAATTAGCACCCCCCGTTCCAACGTAGGTCCGCCCATGTCAGATCCTTATTGTTTGGCTAGAAAAAGATCGGCAGATCAGGAAATAATTGCATCTTCTATTTAAAGATAGTAGACATATGAACAGATTTCTCTCTTCAGGAATGAAAACCTTTTTCCTTTATTTTCACTCTTCTTTGTTGTCACTATTTTCCTTTGTCTCCAATTGGTGCCATAGTGATGGTACACAAATCAGTGGGTAGATGAAGGAGAAAGAAGATCTATGCCCATGAATAGAAATAAGGGGGGCTTGAATTGAAAATCCTACTTAAATATCCAATTGCCGATCAGAGACTCAACCATATAAGAGTGTCACTTGAGCTGTCGAGGGCAACACCTATTATTAATCAACGTGCAACGTCAAAGTTACTAGCATATTAAGTACTTTGGTAACGAAGTTCCTGCATGAATATACTAATTTACTTATTTCGAAGAAGGATCAGTCACAAATCGAGGAGCGAATCCTTTTTTCAGCACATACTTTGGCAACTGAGGCAAGAGTTTACCAACAATCCACGGAAGAATGATATAACAAGGAATGAGACATCATATTCAACCCATAGTACTCCTTGAATGATAAAAAATAATGTATCCCTTGAATTATCAAAATGAATGTTTCCATGTGACATCAGATCGTGCAAAAGGGGGTGGTCTAATGAAGGGACACCTCTAACGAGATAACTGATCATGATAAAACGCACGAGGCTTCCTCGTATTTTCTACCAAACCAAATCTACTATCTTTCATCCACAACAGTATATGGATTCCGTAACATGCAACTGAAGTAGAACACACCACTTGTACCAATTGATGAACTGGATAGAAGAACATCAAGAAATTTCAAGCATCTTTCCAACCAGCATCCTCCAAGACAGGATTTAACCCACTGCATGCACAAACAATGTTGTCTATGACCATTATCTCACATTCTCCTTTTCTTGTGCAGTAGAGAGGGAAAACTGTAGAAAACAACAAACAATAGAACTATGTCATAGTTATATTGTTTTCTCTTATACTGAAACAGGGGTTTATTGCAAGGTGCTCTCATCTGTGATTTTTTGTTCTAATCATCACAAAATGGCAAGTTCTTTGTTACGTGGTTTTCTTCGTAGAACACAAAATGCACTTCTCAAGCCATGTTCGTCTCTCTCTTTCAGGTATTTCCTTCCCTCAACCATCTCATATACATACAATTCACCATTACTTCTTGCATCACTGCTCTCCCTTTCATCCTTTCCAGGTCAATTCTTCACCACCCAAACCTAATTCTTTCGCCTTCTGTACCCATAACCGAATTCAACCCATCAAACCATTGGCGGGTCTTCAAGAATTTAAGCCACGGTTCAGTAAATCTTGTGATATCATCACAAGGAAAGCCCAAGTTCGAGACCCACGAGACAGACCCTCCGAAGAAGAAGAACTGGCAGACGAAGAAAAGGCTGAAATTGCAAAGGAAGAAAGAAAAGGAGAAGAGGAGATCAGCCAATAAGAGAGACCCACGTCGGATTGGTGTCAAAGGGAAGAAAAGCAGGCAGAGGTTCGCCAATGCCGAAGAAAGAATCAAGTACAAGCTTGAAAAGGTTAAAATCTTGGTTATGTTGTGTGTTTATGGCCACTTTACAGTTTATGCAGGATTGTGCTTAGTTGATTACCTGCCATTTATCTAAAGTTGATGTCACGTATTACCTGCCATTTAAGCAGGATTGTGCTTTTGCAAGATGGGTGATTTGAATAACATGTTGTCTTTGTTGGACATGAAAAGGTAGTCAAGAGTAGAATCTTGTTAGCATCTTTTATGTTTGGTGTTAGTATTGGATTTATCGATTCTACAGCTTGGTTTAGATAAATAGAAGTTGGACATGCTTAATAGATTTCATATTTCAGTTGGGGATATATAAGTACACCTTATTGTGTATGGTGACTGTATAGGCCGTTCAATATGATATGCGGCCGTTATTGGTTGATCTATTCGATATATGCAAAGCTAGAATTGTGAAGATTTGGAGACATGTCGATGGGGTTCCCATTTATACAGGGTGATCTTATTTTTTTCCCTCTCTACAATTTGTAATATATGCACAAGAAAAGGAGAATGTGAGAGATAATGGTCATAGACAACATTGTTTGTGCATGCAGTGGGTTAAATCTGTCTCGGAGGATGCTGATTGGAAAGATGCTTGAATTTTCTTGATGTTCTTCTAACCAGATCATCAATTGGTACAAGTGGAGTGTTCTACTAAACTTGCATGTTACGGAATCCATATACTGTTGTGGATGAAAGATAGTAGATTTTGGTTTGGTAGAAAATATGAGGAAGCAAGAAACTCGTGCCTGTTTTTATCGTGATCAGTTATCTCGTAAGAGGTGTCCCTTCTTTAGACCATCCCTTTTTGCACGATCTGGCGTCACATGGATACATTCTTTTTGATAAATCAAGGGATACATTAGTTTTTATCATTCAAGGAGTACAATGGGTTGAATATGATGTCTCATTCCTTTTTATGTTATTCTTCCGTGGATTGTTGGTAAACTCTTGCCTCAGTTCCCAAAGTATGTGCAGAAAAAAGGCTTCACTCCTCTATTTGTGACTTATCCTTCTTCAAAATAAGTAAATTTATGCAGAAACTTCGTTACCAAAGTACTTAATATGCTAGTAACTTTGATGTTGCACATTTATTAATAATAGGTGTTCCGCCCTCGGTAGCCCAAGTGACACTCTTATACGGTTGAATCTCTAATTGACGATTGGATATTTAAGTAGGATTTTCAATTCAAGCCCCCCTATTTCTTTTCATGGGCATAGATCTTCCTTTGGAAAAAAGTGCATGTTCCTTTACGGTATTTATGCAGACACAAGGACTGCGATTTCATATCCTTACAAATAATACTACATCTATCTGGTTAGGACTTCATGATGCCTCCTTTAATATTTTGGGTGGTGGTCATTTGGAAAGTCTTGAACAGGACAATGTACTAGAAGTCTATTAACAGTAACATAGACCAGCATTTCTGGATTGTGAGTAGCATGTGAAGGAGTCTAAATGCGTCGCTGTTTGTTTTAAATGAAGATCCAAGGTCATTTGTTCGATAGTAAGTTGGTTTTCCTTTAGAAGTTTTCTCACTCCTGTAGAGAATGTGTGGAACAATACTTTGCAAAAGCAGAGTATTTTCTTCGAGTAAAAGTTTGGGTCATCTACTCAGTTCTTGCTTGTTAACCCTTGTGTGTTTAAGTTTGTAAAGCACCGTTGAATCTACATGAAGGATTTTGCCATCTGTGGGTTTCATAAATACAGGCGTAATTCAGTGTCCCTGTATCATATGTCGAGGAAAATGAGAATGAATTGTCTTTGACCTTGTCAAAGAATTCATAATTTATCATGTCTCTTAGTTATGCATATCTAAGAAAACTATTTAAATATTCTCTCTATTTTCCTATCATGTAATTTTCTTCTCTCCCCCTCCCCACCTCCCTCCCCCCCCCCCCCCCCAAAAAAAAAAAAAAAACAACTTTTTTCTCGCAACTCTTCAATTTCCTTAGCCCATGAATGATTCTCCTTATTTATTCATGGGCTAAGGGAATTTGACACCTTATTTATCTAGTTTTAATTCTGTTCTTAAAGATCATTTTTACTGTCATTTCAGGCAAAAATTAAGGAAGCCTTACTGATTGAAAGACTCAAGCGATATGAAGTTCCGAAGCTCCAGGGTCCTGTGGTTAAACCACATGATTTAACCGGCGAGGAAAGGTTTTATATGAAGAAGATGGCCCAGAAAGGGTCTAACTATGTACCAGTTGGGAGAAGAGGAATATTTGGAGGTGTTATTCTAAATATGCATATGCATTGGAAGAAACACGAAACAGTTAAAGTGATCTGCAAGCCCTGTAAACCTGGTCAAGTTTACGAGTATGCAGAGGATATAGCCAGATTGAGTGGTGGAACCCCAATCCATATAATTGGTGATGATACCATAATCTTCTATCGAGGAAAGGATTATGTGCAGCCAGAAGTTATGTCTCCGATTGATACATTATCCAAGAAAAGGGTACGTTTCCCACTTTTGAGCGTTTGCAAGTTGATATATGCACTGCACTTTGTATGTTTATATGTTGTATTGTTGTTGTCTCATATGCATAACCAATCACCACACTATGTTTCTCTTTGATACACAAAAGAGAGATTGAAATTCTAGTCCTCCTCCTCCCTTTAAACGAGAGGCCCATCCCAGAACATGACTATCAATAGCAACCCTTAATTTTTTTTCTTCATCATCATCATCTAAGCCTTTGTCCAAAATTAATTGTAGTCGGCTACACGAAGGGTACTTTTGATACAAGCCTTTAACCCTTAATTCTATTATAACGAGAAAAAAATCACGTGCCGTAAAAAGTTAGGGACGAAATTGGTAGTGAAAATTGCACCATATATAGTAGGATGTCCTATTTGAAGAGACGGAAGAGTAACAACAATCTCCAGTGTGATGTAATCCACTTGTTCCGCTGCATTCCTACCCCAGTGTAATATAGTTGGCCATAGAATGCTGCAGACAGGCCCTTATGCTACTTGCTCCTGATTTGGTAAAAGGGAGTTTCTTCTTTTACTTGTTCCTTTCATTCTGTTATGTTTGTGTCTGTTGGGGGAGGCGAGGCGAGGAATATACCAGGTACCTTTGTGCAAGATAAAAGTTGCACAAGGATCCTCAAATTCTTACAAGAAGTGCATACAGTATCTCTGCTATTCCATTGTTTACATCACCGTCCGCATTCTTTTCATTTACTTAATCCTTTGCCCCATCTATGGGCTCCTAATGCAAAGAGTTGGTGACTCTATTCCAGTCAAAGAACATGTTACAGTGGATAAAATTGCTTAAAAAGCTGCACGTAGTTACATGTTCATCTTTAAACCATTTCATTGAATTTCTGAGTATGCGTTTGGATATTTGATCTCATTGTGAAGAAATGCATTTGAAATGTACATTTTGTTCATGGACTCTTTAAAATGCGCAAAGTACGTGACACTTGACACTTGGAAAGGGTATGGGATATGCATCCAACACTTCTCATCGAGTAATCACTGGCATGCATGATGAATGGTGAAGGGATTTATCATGTATGTCCATTATTTTCCATGAGAGGAAACAAACCTTTGGCTATTGAACTTCAGGCCCAAATCGCCACCTAAGACCACGACGACCTAGCGACCACCACGACCTAGCCGCCACCCCACCCAAGCCTCGCCACCCATCAACATTTATGACCACGCAGCCACCCCACCAAAGCCTCGCCCTTTTATGCATCGGCCCCCATCCTGATCCAGCCAATGGTATCCTTGCTGCCACCTCTTTGAAGAGCGTGAGCACTGTGTCAAATTTGAACGATCTAGCTTCTTACTCCTGCCTCCACAAATGGCTTAAGCTCTCTCCCTCTCTCCACCACCACGACGACCAAACCGCTGCATAAAATCAAACACTTCAAAACTCCAATCGGCCTATTTCTCGATCTCCGCCTACCACTGGCAACTACCATTGCTGGATCTTCGGAGATGAAATGGTAGGGCTGGTTTTGTTAATTGAATGAGGTGGTGACAGTGCACGGTGGTCATAGGTATTTTGGGTCTCGAGATAACGGGGTTGCTTCTGGTCGTGGGTTGTGGTGGCGGATGGCTGTGGTGATTGGTTGCCTCTGTTCTTGTCAATTGCATGAATCTTATTCTTTCATGTCTTCCCTTTAGAGCAATTCACTCTTCAGTAACTTGTGGAAGCACCTTTTTTCTTGCTATGCCATGCAAAATTTTCTTTTTTTTGGGTTTGCTTTCCTCCGAGTTGACCTTTAGTGCATTCTCCTGCGACGAATTACCTTTTCATTCACAATAAGGACATGCTGGTTGATATCTATTTGACTGAACAGCTAACACTATTCCTTGTTCTGATTTTGCAAATTGGCAAAGGATTAGTTGCCTGAACATTTGCGCCACGTATCGGTGTTGTTTGCCGGAGTTCACATCTGCAAATGTTTTGCATTGTTTTAGATTGCTTACACTTGCTAATCCGCACATTTAGCTACAAACAAGCCAAATCGAATTTCACGTGGAAGTGTGCAAATCGTTATTTTTTTTTATTTCAAACATAGCCCATAATTAGGTTGGTTAGGCGATTGCGCATGCAACGGGGTAAAGGAACTATCTAGTTATTAAGCTCTCATGAATTTGTATTATCAGCATGGTTTTTAATCGTGGTGTCGGGATATGTAGCAGATGCGGTCTTGGTGTTTCTGTATCGGTCGTACTGATTCCCGATCACTCTAGCTGCGAACCTGTTTTTGAGTACTAGCAATTCCATCAGTTCGACTTTTTTGATTTAAAAATGCTAAATTTTCAGCGTTTACGTGATGAGAGAGTCTGAATGTACACCCTTTTTTTGTTATGGACACATCACGTGTCACAGAAGCATTTTTAGCGACAAATATAGCATAGATAAGTATATTAGGCGTGAATTTGGATTTTTCCTTTAGCAATTAGCACCAAGTTGCTCCAAAGAATAAGCCTTACTCATGCTTCACTGGGCTTTGTTTACAACATTTGAGCATTACACAGATTCCCAAATATGTCCACGCGGCCATGGGAATCGTACTTTTCACGTCTAAAACAGTAATAATTACACTCAAAATTCAGATTTTCTTTGCATCTCCCTCCCTCCCTCTCTCCCTGACAACAGCAGATGATGCTTATTTCTCTTTGGATTCTGTATTCCAGATCTAAACCAAGTTTGCCCAGCCCTTTGATGTTGCAAGTTTTAAGCTTACAACTTGCAGATTTTACCTTCCAATACCTAGTGCAGCTTTGCTCTTGAAAAAGGAACTACTGAAAGAGCATCTGAAAATTAGTCTCAGAAAATGCTTAGTATGAGCTTCTACCTGCCTTTGACAGTACAAAAACCTGTATAGAACTGTTACTGCCATTGTATCGGTGACACTGACCTGCACCTTCATGTGACGCCTATTAAGGTGTGACCTGTGAATTTTCTTCTTATCGATATGTTACTGTTTAGCTGACTCAGACATTGAATCTCATTACATAAAAAGGCCGATGCTAAACGTAACCATCAATATAATTTAAAAGCATGGTGATCTGGCCTGCTATACGTAAAATATCGGGTACTCTTCCTGCATATCTGGTTGGAATTTAACAATGTTAGTCTCTTAACAATAGTGGAGGTAAGCCTCCAGGTGTTATGTGGCTTACCAGAATGAGCTCAGCCTGCAGGTGTTCCGTACAAATAACACTGCTCTTCTTGTTAAAGGAATGACATAGTTCATCTGAAAAAGAAGATTAGTTCAGACGAGATGGGTGCTGAGCTATGCAACCAGCTCTTGATCATGTGGTGTCTCCAAAACTTTTGCGAATCAAAGGAAAAAGTTGACTGTGGAGCTCCCAAAATGCTTTAACGGGCAAACACAGTTTTGCGCTGACATGAGAGGTTGGCTGTGGAACAAGACAGGACTTGTCTCTGAGGGAGGCGATTTTCACGTAATGTTGCAGTACAGTAAAGATATGAGAGCATAAGGGTAGATATCCAAGAAACAGCCTGGCCTTTATAAACAAATTGTTAAGGGTTTGCAAAAGACAATAAATTATCTGTTGTTATTGGAGGCAGGATGCGCAAAAGCCAGAGACGAGATGCCCGGTGCTAATAATGAATTGTCAAGTATCTAACCTCTGCTTTAGTTCCTTCTTTCAGTAGCTCAACTGATTGAATGAGGTGTGTAGAAATTTTATATAGATACCTGTAACAATTCCTTCTCAGGATTTGATGAATATGAGGTCAGTGACTGAACTTGGTGGAGCCTGGTATCCGACAACAAAGAGGATCTAATTGTACTTACCAGTTGTCATTACATCTCGCCAAGTTTGGTAAGCAAAGCCAGAATGAATGGATGGAGTTATACCCATAACCGGTGCGAACCAGATTTTGATGGTATAACCCCGTTTCTACTTTTCAGGACTACCATATGTTTTACGTGCACGTGGCCTTGGTCTTGAATTTGTTTTACATGTTGCAAGTGTAGCATAGTCAGTGTTTTGGTCTTCTTTCTTGCTGGATAAGCTAATATCATCACGTTGGAAATGTGGTCATCAAGAATGTGGTCATCAAGAAAGAATGGATCATAGCCAGCCACAACATTTGTTAAGGACATCCACATAGCTATCATAAATCTTCTTCTGTCACCCTCCTCCCAGCGGAAAGTTCTTGCAGAAGTATGGCATCATTTTAGTCACCGATGCTTAGAATAGGTTGCAGATAGTAGGGTGATTCTTCATCCTCGTCCACCTTTTCTTTCTGTAGCTTCAAGCATTGTTACAATTGTACAATTCACGATTTGAGTCAGAAAATTCAAAATGATTATCATGTAGAATGATTCAGTATTGTGATTGAGTGGAAGCTGCTCCTCAGTCGCAGAATGAAATTATTTAATGGTGATATTCAGTAGATTCACTGAAAATGTACTACTTTCCTTTTCCTAGGTCTATGTACATACGAGCTAAGGGACCACCATAAAATGCCTTCAAGGCCGTTCTTAGTGCAAACCTCTCCCTTCTCCCTTCTCCCCTCCCTCCTCCCCCTCAACCCCCTTGCTCTATTTTTCTCCGTTCCCTTAATTACACAGCCCAGCCTACATGAGATTTGCGGGTATGACACTCACCTACATGAGATTTAAGTGTCCACACTTGTTCATGTGACGTTTGATATCTGATTGCACGTTACTCCATTTAAACAAGTTAATACTATATTTCACAATTTACCATTGTTGCCCTAAAAGGACAACTAAACTTATCAATTTGTCTCAACTAATGGTGCCACAAATCTTCTAATCAATTGGCTTCTCCATGAATATCAGACCTTCCTATAACCCTTCACATTTCTTCCCCATCTCTCTCTCTGAATAAATTTTTCCCATTTAGAAATGATAGAGCACGTTGCAACCACCGAGGACTTCCAAGGTTACGGAAAATTGATCCATCAACTCTGCATCCAATTCTGGTTCATTGTTTTTTGTGGTTCATTTGAACAACTTCGGGATTCCAATTGTCTGTATGTTGATATAGAGAAAGTAAATGTGCTTCAAAGGGCCTAAGTAGTGATTTGGGTTGATAGCGACGACAATGGAATTGCGTACTTTTAGTGATGGGATTGTGGTGGTTATGACAAGCTTTGGTATGAGATCAGTGGTTGCAGTGGACAGATGTTGAACGATGGTGTTGATGATATTTTCTGGCTAGAAAAAGGGGTGAGGATGGATAACTTAGAGGTTGCCTTTAGATATGCTACATAAAAGGTTAGTTTGTTTCCGTTGCCGGTGATCAAACTGGGTTTCGTGGGCGTAGAATCGCAGATTAAGGGGGAGGCGTAGAGGAAAAATTGAAAGAAAGAAAAGAAAAAACACAAATAAATGCAAAGTAGCTGAGAAATGTAAGGATTATGAAGTCATACTGTATTTTCAGAATCGATCTCTAGGGAACGGGAGTGAGTGTAATTTTTCGAACCTCATATATGCGAGTGTAATTACCTCAAACGTCATGCCGGCCGAGTGTAATTAACCGTGTGCACTTTTCTCTGTGTCAGTGCAAGCTAACTTGTTACTTAGTTGCTAATTGGTATTCATAGGGATCCTATGTTTTCTTTGTTTCCAGCAGTTATGACGTCATGATACCTAGAATCTCTCCTCAATATGTCGTAATTTTAAGGTTATTCTTTATCTTACAGTGTCTTACCGAATTTGCAATAACTTCATTGTCGAATGCTTTGAGGTTAGATGGTTGCAGATAGCAGTGTGCTTTTGTTCCTCCTCTTTTGACTTTTCATCTTTTCTGGTGGCTTTAGGAAATAGTTTTAATACTAGTCCCTTCCCATGGTTGTCATTGTACGTGTCTATGCTCAAGTACTTTATTCATTTCCAGGCACTGGAGAAATCAAAGTATGAGCAGTCGTTGGAGTCTGTAAGACGTTTCATTGCCATAGCTGAGAAGGAACTTGAACTATATTACAGGCACATTGCGCTTTATGGTGACCCAAGTGGTAAAAATCCAAGCTTAGTCCTTGGTTATCCAAGAAAAGGCGCCGAGTCAAAGAAAGTTGGTATGATCGAGAAAGAGAATTTTGACTCTACTATTGTTGAGCTTTCCCCAGATCTATCAGGGACTGATGCTGCATCCATAGATCATGAACTACCAGAAATGGAAGAAGATGAAGACGAAGACCTACCTGTAAGTGAGTCAGGTCATGAACTCTCAGTAAGGCAAGAAGATGAATGTGAACGCCTTCCTGTAAGTGAGTCAGATCATGAACTACCAGAAGCTGAAGAAGATGAAGACGAAGAGCTACCTGTAAGCGAGTTAGGTTATGAAATACCAGAAAGGGAAGAAAATGAAGTGGAAGACCTACCTGTAAGTGAGTTAGATTTTGGATATGACGATGTATTTGGTGATGACTCGGATTCTTGCTGTGAAGAAACAGAGGATGACTCTTATAGCGCGCAAGAAAGATCAAACATGTATCGAAGTAAAAGGGATTCTACTAGTGAAGAAGATGTAAAAACTAATGCCAACCTTAAATTTTAATTTAATATACTTGCTATTTTGCCTTTCTATCTTTTTCAGGAAGGGGTGGAGAGTAATGGAGAGGCACAAAAGAACAATTCACCCGCAAGTTGAGAATTTACTCATAGATCGAGTAAGAGGCACGGAAGAACTCACTCATAAATTGAGAATTTGTCCGCAATCGCGTATACTTTGTCCACGACGGTGTTATACAGCTTGATGTGAAGTCAGGCACCAAAAATACCGAGTTCAGCATTCTGATCATTGACTTCAAAGGCACCGGCAATGAAGAGAGTTCTACGTGGTTGAGATCATTGACGAAGTTAGGGAAGCTTGGGCAGGATGGGTTCATTCAAGGTGGTTAATTACGGGATTCCAGCAAGTGTTATGGATGAAATGATCGAGTGAGCATGCCAGTTTCATGTTGCCGAGCAAAGTGCTGAGGTGATAAACAGAGAATACAGGGCTCTATTATTTGTGCAAACGACCTTGTCATTGCCCCACCCCACTCCTTAAGTTTCTCATATCGAAATTGGATCCATGTATAATTTCCCCCTTCTCTCTTCAAAGCCAGTCCTTCAATGAATGCAGCTTCAATGTTTATATTCACCTTGAGGCGCATGAATCCCTTTTCCCCAATTCTACCTTCTTTGGATTCTTCAATCTCCAACAGGTTTCCAATCCCGTTTCAAATAATTGTTGCACTTTCCCTTGTCATCTTGTTCGGAGGTAATCCATAAATCCTGACCCAGAAAGGTGAATTGGCTGGAGATACTTCCTGTATTGGTTTGTCTGGTGGCCATGGTTGTGACGCCAGGTGAGCTCCCATGATAGACCAAGGGGAGCTATCCAGTACTCTTAGCAATTCTAGTGATTTGCTGAAAGTGAACAATAATCGATCATCTTGTTCGGGAAATATTGAATCCAGAGGATGGGTTCCAGGCTTTGAGAATGGTGTTTTTGACCCCGGTTTTGTTCAATGGTTTGTCGTTGATGATCTTTCCCACCAGAATGAGTGATTGTATTGGGTTAGGGAGGTTGGATCTGATTCCAGGATCAGGGGTTGGGTTCTAAGGAGCAGTTAAGGCGGTTGGTTTGGTCAATGAGATACATTTATTTCTTGATGGTTTTGGGGTTGCATGATTGATTCATGGGGGAGTATTCAGAAAAAGTCCATACTTATGTTTGCTCAGGGTGTGTTAATGACATAAGTGGTGGAGTACCGAAGGTAGTAATAGGTATTGGATAGAAATGAGATGAGGACTGAAGATTGAGTGAGAGAGAAGAGAAGATTATGGAGTACCTGTTGAGTGATTCCAAGGAGATTTGACAATAAGGGGAGTTGATGATGGATTCCTTCGAGAGTTGTGCGTCGGCGCTGCCAATACTATAATGATAGAATTCAGTTATTATATAGCAAAAGTCATAGATAATAGGGCTATCATATTTAATATGTCCTCAGATCCCGACATCTAGTGAAGGGGAGGACTGTTTAGAAGAAAGAAATAGCAGTTGAAAGTAAGTTAGTCCATGCATTCGTGGTTACTGTGACGTTATTACTTGATGAAGCTTTGTTAGCACGTACATCGTATGATTTTAAACTCATTTGGTTCCATTTCACACAATTAAGTTCCTAAATGTGTATCTATGAAGTTGTATTCATATACCTATTAAATATCAATTTAAAGCACATATTAAAACATAAACCAGTGTGTAAAATGGAACCTAGATTATCAAACCAGCCTTGTTTGTCCGACCATAGAGCTAACACGTGGCATATGTTAAGTAAAAAAATATATATATTCTATTTCAATTTTTTGGAGGTTGATTTGCAATAGTTTCAAACGTTAGAGGAGGCTTATGGAATTAACTCTTTTTTTTAGACGGTTTTTTTAGATGTCGCAAAAATATTTTTAAACAGTCACAAAACTAGCTTGAGTTTTTCCCTAAATAATCCATTTTTATTACTTAATTACCCATCTATCCCATTTTCAACCTTATTTACCTATCTAACCTATTTTTGAAAATCTCACTTTCAAAGAGAGATTTCAAGCTGAGAAAACGTGGTTCCAAACCACGTTTTCAAGCAAACGTTAATCGTAGTAACGTTTGCTTGAAAACGTGGTTTGGAACCACATTTTCTCAGCTTGAAATCTCTCTTTGAAAGTGAGATTTCCATTAAACATAGTAACGTTTGCTTGAAAACGTGGTTTGTAACCACGTTTTCTTAGCTTGAAATCTCTCTTCGAAAGTAAGATTTTCATACTAACATTTGCTTGAAAAACTTGAATCTCTCTTTGAAAGTGAGATTTTCATTAAACATAGTAACTTTTGCTTGAAAACGTGATTTGGAACGACGTTTTCTTAACTTGAAATCTCTCTTTGAAAGTGAGATTTTCAAAAATTGGTTAGATAGGTAATTAAGGTTGAAAATGAGGTAGATGGATAATTAAGTAATAAAAAGGAATTATTTAGGGAAAAAACTTACACTAGCTTATCATCTTTATCTGTCTCTGAATTGTTTTTGCATTTATTAGTAACCTTGAAGTGTCTTGTTTTTTCTTTTAGGTTGAATTTCCATGTCTCCTCCTCGGCTCCTCCTATGAAAATCTTGTACTTACAAATTTTGACAACTTCGATTTTTACGCCCCTTATACTCTCATTTGTTCCTAAAATATCATACTTTTGTTGTTATTTAAATTTCTATGTCATTTTAATGACAAATAGAGGTGTAAAAAATATATATATATTGTCGAATTAATCATTTCTAAAAATTACTTCACAACTCTTCGGCTATAAGAGAAGCATCGGTTGAGGCCAACATGCTAATTGTTGAGAGTACTACTCAGTAGTCAAATTCTACTCAGAGATGTTTCTGTTACCTCTCTTTTAGCAATTTTTTTGGGTCAACTTCTGCGACTTTTTTTTTTAATTTTCTTTTTTCGCTTTGAGAATAGAAAATAAACGTGAAAATATATGTTGGCCAGAACTGCAGACTGAATCTTGCAGGAAGGTCAAGTTTCACCCTTTTTATAATGTAGCATGCTGGCTGGGCCATTAAATTGGGGAAAAGAAAGAGGGAAAACAAATCGCTCACATGGGTACAGACCTATCTTTGGTAGAAAACAAAAGGCCCAACTTCAAATGCCAAATCATTAATGCCTTAACACAATAACTTCCAATTTTCCTGGCCCGTAAGTTGTCATTTGATAATGCCTATGGAGTAACAGCATTAACGGGACGTTTGCCCTTCATCTTCTGCCAGTTTTTTGGGATTTTAACGGCGAGAGTCCACTGAAGCTTCCCCTCCGGCAAAGGAATGGACTTCGGCAAGCGGAGTGGCATCTCAAACTTTCCCAAAGATGACAAAGGAGACGGTAGATTTAGGTTTTCAGGCGCGATGCACAGGGATAGCTGCCTTGCCACCTGATACAGTAGAGTATATAAATAGATTCAGTTCAGAATGTCAATAACTGATCTACTCATGTCATATGTGAAGCAGCTCCACCATGCCAATCTCAATGTATAGGGAACCATAGACAAGTTTTGCAAAGAAAATTCTAGAGAATCGTAGTTGCTAATCATATACCCAGGAACGTAAAGATTAACACTGCCCATGTTAAACCTACGTAGTAAAGGTATCACCGATATATCTACCACGAATATCATCATAACCTTCACCCAGGGGTTTGATCAGATTCATAGACAATATGGCAAATCCTGTTCTTCACAGCTGCTTCTGACCATAATATTTTTACATGGTACTAAAAATAGATGGTCAATCATACAAGCACGAAGGTTCCTTCTATAAGCAAGTTGATCCCCGTAGAGAAACAGGTGTTAACGACAACAACGATAGCTTTTATTAAACACGGGAATGAAACCCATCCTTCCAGTTTGAAGAAGATATGACTGAGGAAAAATGTATGAAACAGGAACCAGCGTGGCTTAGAAGTCACCACCTATTTAGTGAGGTAACTGGAAGGCATGTTCTATCAGATGTTATTTACTGATTCGTCAAACCCTTTCCATCTTTTCCCCCCTGATCTCTAACTTTATCATGTTTATCATACCATAAGTTCGTGGTCAATAAAAGCAGCTGTCAAACATATAGCCACAGTTAAAAGTTGCTCTTGGTGCGCAGGATCCAATAACACCCCTTCCCGTACAAATCTTAAGAAGTCTTAAAGAATGTCTATCGAGTGAAGCACTTTGCGGACATCACATACATATAAGCTTAGGAAAACATACTAGTTCACATGTTAGAAAGCAGTCTGCATATTTACTGAACTGACTTCAGTAACAACTTTGAAGTGTCCATTCCTACCTCGTCAGGTAAACCAATGCTGATGGAGTATACTGGCCATAGCCAAGAAGTATGAAGTACTTATTTCCTATTGTCCTCGCATAACCCAATGCTGACAAAGTATAATGACTGTGGCAACAACTTTCTCCTTGCATTTCCCCATGCTAAGAAAGTGAAATGAATGGAATGATCACATAGCAACTTACTAATAATTGACATCCCTTTATATATGAAACTCCTCTATTGGGCAATGTAACAAAAATACCTCAATGAAGGAACCAGTCATGATTAAACACATTTCCGGAAAACCAGCCATTGTAAAGTACATAAATTGAAGCTGACCACATAAACGGAAATTTGAAGCATGGTATTGTTTGTAAATTTTGTTGATAAACTCGTATTGGGAGTTGATCAGCTCTCTTTTTCTGTTGATTACCCTTGCCCGTTCCTGAGATTTACAACTTAATAGTAATATCTGGGGCCATATTAGGAGAAAACTACCTTACATCATGTTGAGGCAAAATTTCATTGGTTCACGTGGAAAAAAATCCCAAAAAAGGAAAAAATTGTCTTACTGCTTCCTCCAAAACACACTTTCAAACACCTGCCACACCTCCCTCCTCCCTCACCCACCACCATCACGACCCTTTGCTTGCTACCACCAGCAACCCAAATGAGTGAGTCCTGCGTCCATAAACCTCACCCATGCTCAGCTGCCACCACCATCAAAACCATCTATGCAATCAAATCTATCTCAACCCCACTGTCCAAACCCAAGCCAGCACCAAAATTATCACTGCTCTGCCCATCCATACATCGACAACCACCAAACAGAACCATTCGCTTCCCTACATAGCCTTCACCTACAATCCAATAGCAACTGTTCTACAGTCCCATTTAATTTAGCGATGGTGTTAACAGGGATGACGAAAGGTCTGATGTTGGAATGATGATCACAGATCAATGGCTTCCCTGTTAACCAAATCTTGTAATCCGAAGCCACCTATATCCATAACATCTTGGCCAACCAAGTTGGTCCCGCAGTAGACATATCTTCACTCATACATGGGGAGCGGAAAGAGAGGCTCCTGTAAGGAGTTGTTCCGCACCTGTCCAATTTTCCTCCTTTCGAGTTAATGCAAAGACAAAATTCGCTCTTGCTGGGATGGCTTCCAACCTAAGCGCAATGCACCATAGACCCTTTCGTCCTGAAGATATATGCCAAATCGGTCCCCTCTTTCTTCCCTCCAGGCATTCCAAAAGCAATTCCAATTCTCTCGTACTCTGACGAGGTTGATAAAAGGGTCTATTTGGTTGTAAGTTGCAACAGCAGAGTTAATGCAAGGACAAAATTCGGTCTTGCTGGTATGGCTTCCGACCTAAGTGCAATGCCCCATAGACCCCTTCATCCGTGAAGATATATGCCAAAATCGGTCCCCTCTTTCTTCCCTCCAGGCATACCAAAAGCAATTCCAATTCTCTTGTAGTCTGATGAGGTTGATAGAAGGGTCCCTTTGGTTGTAAGTTGCAACAGCAGAGCTAATGCAAAGACAAAATCCGCTCTTGCGGGGATCGCTTCCGACCTAAGTGCAATGCCCCATAGAACCTTTCATCCGTGAAGAAATATGCCAGAATCGGTCTCCTCTTTCTTCCCTCCAGGCATACCAAAAGCAATTCCAATTCTCTCGTAGTATGATGAGGTTGATAGAAGGGTCTATTTTGGTTGTAAGTTGCAACAGCAGAGTTGATGACAACGGTGCAAGTTAATTTAACATTGATGATAACAATGACTACAGTAGGTGCGATGATTGTTGGGGTGGGTTGGGGTTGGGAGGCTGGTCCTATGATCGATTCGTGCTGAGGTTTATGATTTTGAGGGTTAATTATGTACAAGGGTTGGAAAAATGGTGTAGGACGTGAAGTTGAAACTTGAAAGGTTGAAGTTTGGAAAGTGTTCTGTGTTCAACGATGCGCTGTAACAGTGAGCAGGAAACTAGTGAATTTGAAATGTTTTAACAGTGGTTGAGGTGAAAAAATAGAGAAATGACAAGGGGCAGAGAGAGAACAATATTCAGAAAGGCAATTCCTCAATTGAAATAGTGGCATGTGCATGTCGCATGCTAATTACTGTCAAGGACTGTAGACGGTATAAGCAATTTAGGGTCCACTAACCCAGACTTGAACCACAACGTATTACGTGTTCTATCTGAAAGGTTCAAGGCCTAAAGCGAGGCACTACAGATTGGAAACCTCTGTTTTGGGGTTTTTTTTTGGTTGGAGGGGGGGGGGGGGGGGAATCTAATTGAGCTTTTGTTTCCTGCTTATTTATAGGCAGGATCTTACATGTCTCGAGGTAATATCTTAGATGTTAGCTTATGTTGCCAAATGAATGGGGGTTCGTTGCCACGTGGAGGTGCCACAAAGGATGCAGTCTGAGTCAGCTTCCAGGTAGGCAAAGTGGGAGGCAGCAAGGATGGAGTAAGGGCTGAGAGCAAGGCTCCCCAGACAGGTCGCGAGGGCTGGCAATGCCGCGCAGGCAAGGCGACGACGAACAGGGCCGGCGGTCGACAGTCCAAGTTGAGGGTGAAGCGTCAAGGGTTCGATGTCAGGAGTCCAAATGTGTTTCTCTCACTAAAATTCCAAAGAGAATGGCTTTTTAGAGAGAGAAAGTGAAAATGCCAAATGAGAGAAAAGATCCTTAAATAAGCTCCAAAATCCACTATTTATAGGCAAAAATATGAATGTGTCATCAGCTGACACGTGTCGTCCCCTGGGAGCAACACGTCACCAGGGGGTCCAAAGTACTGATTCTCAGTTGGACTGCCAGTCCCCAAGTTCGTGCTGCCCTGCCTTTGCAGCATCTCTCTGCCTGTCTGAGGAGACTGATCATACCGCGATAGCATGGTCAGAGTAGCCCGTTGCCCCAGCCACCAGTCCAAGCCCTTACTGAATCCCACAAGGTGCGTCAAGAGACGCACAGAGAACCTGACAGCGGTGAGGGTTGCCCTTGTAGCCAACTGCCAGGTGGACTAGGCACGATGCCCTCCAAGGACCTGCTCTCGTCCCGGAGTGACCCGGGGGTCATTGCCTTGGTAGTGTCGACGATCAACAGTAACATGAGTGGGCATGGTCGCCGCTCAGTGCTTAGAGTCCATTGCAGGGAAGTCTTTGTGTCGGAGCCCCCCGTTAGTGTGATGTTGATGGCTTTAAGGTTGTGCCGGCGATGGCTTTAGGGTTGTGAGCCTATCCCGCTGCGAGGGTCGGAGCCCGTCGGGTGATTGTGCCGGTGATGGCCTTAGGGTTGTGAGCCCATCCCGCTGCGAGGGCCAGAGCCCGTCGGGTGATTATGTCGGCGATGGCCTTAGGGTTGTGAGCCCATCCCGCTACAAGAGCCGAAGCCCCCCGGTGATTGTGCCGGCGATGGCCTTAGGGTTGTGAGCCCATCCCGCTGCGAGGACCGGAGCTTGTCGGGTGATTGTGCCTGCGATGGCCTTAGGGGTGTGAGCCCATCCCGCTACGAGGGCCGGAGCTTGTCGAGTGATTGTGTCGACGATGGCCTTAGGGTTGTGAGCCCATCTCGTTGAGAGGGCCGGAGCCCTACCGGTGATTGTGCCAGCGATGGCTTTAGGGTTGTGAGCCCATCCCGCTACGAGGGCCGGAGCCACCGGTGATTGTGCCAACGATGGCTTTAGGGTTGTGAGCCCATCCCGCTGCGAGGGCCGGAGCCCTCCGGTGATTGTGCTGGCGATGGCTTTAGGGTTGTGAGCCCATCCCGCTGCGAGGGTTGGAGCCCCCGGTGATTGTGCCGGCGATGGCTTTAGGGTTGTGAGCCCATCCCGCTGGCACGTAACATGATTGCGGCGCATGGGTGCGACGACTACCCTCGCGAGACAATATCTAGTGCCGGGGCACAAGGCACATATCATGAGATTGGCATGCGAGAGTGGCGACGAGTGTTGCGGAACGATACCTAGATGACGATGCGCGTCCGTGAGCGACGGTTGTTGAGACAACGATGTGTGGGCAACAACGGGCGTCGCGCGACCAATGGTGGTGAGTGAGCATTGCAGAATGCGTTGAGTGAGATGTCAGTAGTGGTAAGCAGGTTCCCTCCCCCAAAGACAGGGGTGGCCGACCCCCCTTCCAAGGGGGGTTGCCGACCCCCTTCTAAAGAGGGTGGCCGACCCCCTTCTAAAGAGGGTGGCCGACCCCCTTCTAAAGATAGGGGTGGCCGAACCCCTTGCAAAGAGGGTGGCTGACCCCCTTCCAAAGAGGGTGGCCGACCTCCCTTTAAAGAGGGTGGCCGACCTCCTTCTCAGGGGGGTGGCCAACCCTTCGGGGGAGATCTGCACTTGAGTTTGATCGCCGTCCGAATGTTCGGGGCACGAAGCGCTTTGACCTGCTGATGGCGTTGAGCAATTTGACTGACAAACAGGTGATGTGTCACGCAACATGGGTCCCTTAGCGGGCCCTGGGGTGCGGTCTGGATAGGTTGTGAACAACTTACTCTAGGGTTAGGCCTTGTTGAGTATTTTTCGCCTGTTTCTCTATTTTATACCGTGTACGTGATTTTGAATCCTCACCCCTACCCCCAGAAATCGTATATCATATCCGAATGGAAAAGAAGAAGTTACAACCTCAGTCTCAGCTCTATGTTTCTGTTTAGGACATAGACACGGATCGGGCGTAGTGGGCGCGTGGGGTGGGGGTGGGGGGGGGGGGTGGAGAACAAACCTGTATATCACAACACAAGCATGGAATAACAAGAATACTAAAAGTTGTTATTTTCAAACAAAGAAAAGGATTGAAGATTAAACAGATTCAGAATTAAAAGCCAAAAATACCTCAGCTACAAGTTCATCTTTTGTCACAGGTGTCCTCAATTCTTTCTCAGTCTTGACGAATCTTCTTAGGACCTTGAGAAAATCAGAATTTAAAATTTGGATAGACGGACCTAAGTAATAAGGGAAAGTATCCAGTTATGTATAAGAGGTTTAACAAACGTTTCAGAGGCAAGGTAATATGCTTCAAAATGTAATCACTAAATTAAGAAAATCACGCAGTCAATTACCAATTTCCACCTACCCCAATAGTGATACAAAAGCAAAAAGAATCATGATCACTAAGACAGCTAACCATATAGAATTATTTAAGAACCTACACCCAAAATTTATCCAACATTGGACATCAGCATCTTATCTTTTTTTTTTTGTGTGTGTTGTTGTTTTGTGTGTTGGGGGCGGGGGGGGGGGGGGGGCAGAAGTATAATAAGAGTAGAAAATTTATCTTCAGCCATTTAGAGCCCTAGAGGGGTTATCATACCAGCTTAGCATTGTCTAGACGTGTTGCTGCCTTGTGATATTCCTTCATTTCATCTTTCTCGGTCTTCTGAACTACTTTAGCCTCTTCAACTTCTTGAGGTTGGTAAATCTAATCAAAGCAAATGAAAAGCGCAACAGATTAGAAAGACATCATGATACTTTTCCTACCAAGAAAGTGAATAAAATGTGCTATTATGTGTACGCACATGTGAGAAATTGTAAATATAGCATTATGTGTTGCGAGGGTAAAGAAAAGATGTTCATGCTAAGCTCCCAAAGAGAGGGAGGAAAGCGAAAAAACAACAACAACTTCCAACAGACAATAAATCATTCATCAGCAGACACCTAAAGTAGGAAATTAGTAGACCTCTATAACAAAATAAAAAAGCTGTTTACGGTAGATAAACAGAAGACGGGAATAATAAGAAGTTAAGAACTGTTTCATGTCAGTCATTCTGTCAGAGTTTATAAGAGCCAAACCCAAAGCATTACAAACATGTAGAATCTTTTCAGTCTATCCACCAGTTTGCAAATACCAGTTTGCAGGTCATTTGCTGCACAGCAGGAACGTTTATAAGGTTTTAAACACCAGCGTGAGCTTATGTGTTTGCATGTATTTGGGAACTTAGTGTGCGAGAGAGAATATACGCGCGCGCATGCCTAGTGCTGTAATGAACAGAGTTGTTCACGAACAGCTCGCTGTTCGTTCTCTTTGGAACTCGTTCAGGTTCGTTCATATAATAAGTGAACCGAACACGGACATAATTTTAGAGTTCGTTTATTACACGAGCCGAGTTTGAACATGATAGTGTTTGTTTATTAATGTTCGTGAACGAGAGCCGAGCCTTATAAACGAACATTGGTTCATTTACCCATTAAATATAAATATATAATATATAACCTAAAATATCTAAATCTTCTTATCCTCTCTCTCTCTCTCTAATTTCTTTTCCTTCTCTCAGACCCTCTTTCATCAGACTGGAACACCATCGGCCACACCGCCGCCCACACCACCGGCCACACCACCAGCCACACCGCCGCCCACACTGCTCCCACACCACCAGCCACACCACCGGCCACATCGCCGCCCATACCACTGGCCACACCGCCGCCAGACCACCTTATCTCTCATTACAAAGCCAAGTCCTCTCTTTTCGGTAACATAACCGGTCGTAATGCGCCTTCTCAAGACAGACCACAAGCCCACAAACCAAATCAGGTATGATCATATTGGGGGTTTGCGAAAGCAAATGGTTCAGATTTGCAAGTTGTCGAGCTTCATCGATGGCCATCGTGCGCTGTATAGCTTCATCAACGGTGCGATTTTGCTGATTTTTGGAGTTTCTTCCATCTTCTGAGGTATGTATATCCTTTGCAATGAAGTAATTGATTGAGGGATTGACAGATATGAGAAAATTAGGGATTTCATATTATTTCGTGCAAGAACCCGAGTCGAGCTTTGAAGCTTGAGTTCGGCTCGTTTAATTAAACGAGTTGAGTGAGCCGAGCCCGAGTTTGAAGGACACGAACTCGAGCCGAGTTCGAACAATTTTTTCTAGCCCCTTAACGAACTTGAGCAGAGTTCGAACACACCAAGTCTTACACGAACCGAGCTCGAACTCGGTTCGTATACAGCCCTGTGCATGCATGCTTTCGTGTGTGTGTGTAAGAGAGAGAGAAGCAGAAGCAGAATATGAAGAAGAAGAATTGACAAGTGAGGTCAACTCAACAAAGGATCTGACACTCTTATATGGAGAAAATTATTCCGGAGTGGCATGGTTCCCCCGGAAAGTAACAAACTGACTGGGCATGCATCAAAAGGCATTAGCGAGACAAAACTACATGTTGAACCCTTCTCAGACGTGTTAGTCTCATTAGAGGTTTGTCAACAAAACTGCAGAGCCATCATAACATACATCCATATTGCAAATTCATAAAGTGGTATAAAAAATTCCATAATACCTTTCTTCAAATTATTATTCAAAGACAGCACATTTAAGAATGTACTAGCAGACTCTCATTCTCAAATGTCTTGCTTACTTTTCCTCATATTCTCCCCTTCTTTTCTAAAAATATCTTACAACGCATTCGAAAATACGAATAACACTTACACACATTCGCCCTAAACCATAAACCCTACACACAAACAAGACAAACATAGAATACGCAACAGGAACAAGAACCTTGCGCTGCTCGCTGATGAGGTAAGCGAACTTGTCAATATTCGGGACAGCAAGCAATTTGGGCATCAGGTGGTTGCGGAAATGCCCAGGAGCAACCTTCACTGTCTCCCCTGCTTTGCCAAGCTTATCAATATTCTGTATCCAAATCAAAATTGCTACATATCTTAGCAAAAACTTGGGAAAATAAGCCAAAAGTTACTTCCTCTGCTTCACAATTCTTGTCCCTTTAATTTTTTTGCAAATTCCTAGAATGGAATCTGAACATGCAAGCATTGACTTTCCTCTTTCTTTTCCCTTACTTTGACTCGTCCAACATTGTTTCTTGATCAGTAAGTGGTAGTTTAGAGTTAAATCAATGTCCAGATGCTCAAATTCTATCCTAGACATTCGAAACAACTCAAAAAGACAAAAATTATGAAATGGAGTAAAATTTGCCAAGGTAAGTATTGCACACCGTTGTGAGAATGACTTCTAGCTTTCTGTATCTAACGCCTTGACCCGCATATAACAACGGGTGATGCAATACACGATCGGAGCTCTCTTTGATGGTTTTACCGTGGCGGAGTATATTTTTACAGTACTGGAAATATGCCATCTACGTGTTTGTGTAAATGCCTCAGAGAATCTCGGCTGCCCATCACTTAGTATTGAAGAGATTTGGTCAGCAATTAGATGTTCTTGACATTGATAAGTGATGAAATGCTTGATGTGTGCAGATACTGAAAACCCTAATCGGTTGGGAAAATGGTGAGGGAGAGGAGCAACAATTAATCACGACTGAGGCATGGTTTTTCAAATGCAATGAAGTGAAGAAGTGGAGATGAGGCGTAGGCAACCGGATGCGGTGGCGGAGGTGGAGATACCTTTCGGCGAGCGAGGCGGCGTGGAGGTGGCGGTGGTGCTCGTCTTTGACGGCAGCGAGAACTCCAGTGGCGAACCCGTAATACAATGAACCAAATCCCGTTTGGTTGAGTTTGATTTTACTGCACTTTGGCTTTTCTTTTAGCGACAAGTACAAGCGTCTGGCTCAAGAGCCGCTACTATTTTAGAGATGAGCATAAATTTGGTTGAAGCGAAAGGCGAACTCACTAACGGGAGCTAATCGATAACACTAGGCTTACGGTGTTTGGTTTGGTTTGATTTTCGATTTAAAGGAACAAAATTTGAGTTTTCAATTCAATTTGAAGCCTTCTATTCGATTACAAAAAGAAACAACCAGATATGAAAATAAGAAATGCTATTTTTATCTCATCTTATACTTTTTCACCCTTTGGTTTTTTGGTTTTGCTGCTAATAGTGCTATTTTCACTGTATCTAAAAAGTAATGTACTTTAATGACAAATTACAGAGTGAATTAGCAAAATAAAAGGTGAAAAAAGCCTGTTCCTGTAAGAAACATTCATATAAACAAATGGATCTATTGTAACCAAGGACTAATCGATATAATTTTAGTTTGGTATCTAATCAACATATATATATTTCGGAGTGGACCGCGTTTGGTTTAGAAAAACATATTTCGATTTCTTATTTCAAAACTTTGAGATTGAAACATCTCAGTTCGACTTGGTCATGAGAAATACGTTTCTTCGAGTTTCTAATCGGTTTCAAAAATACATTTTCACTTTTCAAAATCCTGGGAACAAAAATTATGGGGTCAACTTGTCTAGCCCAATTGAATTCGTTTTGCTGAAATGCTCACTCGCATTCACTTACACTCTCTTATAAAGGCGTGTCTAAAGTAATATGCAAATAATAAGTTAGTTTCAGCTTTTAAAAGTTGACGCTTTGATCGCGATCCACAGTTACCTTGAAAGAAGTTTACTTTAGCACGTTCACCCCTCCAAAGTGAAATTCTCAGTTCAAATCTCACATCTAAATGCCCTCCCTCCTAATTCTAAGTCTTAGAGGCAAGAAATAACATGAGCAACCAATCATAAGCTAGAATTTGCATGCTACATTGGCACTGGCCTCTCACTTGCTGCATAGAGATGTCAAACGGGCCGGGCTTGGGCCGCCCGGCCCGGGTCCATCGGGCTTGAAGAGAAACCAGGCCGGGGCCGGGCCAAGGAGGCTGCAATCCGGGCTGGGCCGAGTTGGCTGAGGGGAAATTTTAGGCCCGGTCCAGGCCCTGGCCCTAGGCCCAATTTCTAGGGCTGGGCTTGAGCCGGGCCGGGCCCTTTTTTTTTAATTTTCTTATTATTCAATTTTAAATTTCATCTTTAGGCATGTTCAATTTTCAAATTTTGACAAATCTAATTTTTATAATTTTATTTCATTATATGTAATATTCATATATATATATATATATATGTATGTATGTATAGATATATTTATTTGTCTCTCATTTTATTTTTTGCTATATGTTAAATCTTTTCTTACTCTTCTCGGTGATCTTTATTAATAAAATCTGAACACATAACTAGCCGTTATATTGCTATTGGGAGGGTAAAAGTGAAATTTTGGGGGAATATATCCGTTGGAAGAAAAGGGGGAGAGAAAGGGGAAAAAAACAAAAAATTCAAACAGGTGGGGCCGGAACCGAGCCAGGGCCGGGCCTGGCCCGGGCTTTTCTCCAGATTTTTTCGGCCTAGTCCAAGCCCAGGCCCTAAGCCCAATTCTTTCGGGCCAGCCTTGTTCATGAACGAGCCGGGCCGGCCCGGGCTTTTTTCGGGCTGGGTCGGGCCGGGCCGGGCCGCGGGCCGCCCGGCCCGTTTGACAATAAGTAGCGCGAGCAACAGAGAAGCAAAGACAATAAAGTTGACAAATATCTGATAGCTTGAGCATCAAAGCGCAAGGAGCGAGAGCGAAAATTTTGAGAAGAAACAATTGCGACAAATCCTATGAAGTCGGATTTGACCCATCAGACCAAACTGTGCCCCAGTAAAGCAGAACCAAGTGGACAAATCTGAAATCTGATCCGTTAAAATTAGTTAAGGGGTTCACCTTCACTCTCCCTTATCCTTCACAAAAACAAACACTCATCAAACTTTCACCGTACAGGACTTAAAGCTCTGCACAAAGTCCTCCAATGGCGCTACTGAGCCCGCAGTTGCAGAGATTTCTACTAAACAGGATCAACGGCGACTTGGGTCATAACAGAACCACCAAGAAAAACGTTGCTGTTAAGGGTCGAGGTGGCAGGTGTTGCTCGGCGATTGCAATTGACGCGCCGTCTTCGCTAGCCGGAGTTGGTGGCATTAGATGGGGTTCAACTAAGCTACAGGGTGCACGCGAAGAGATGGAAGACGACGCTGTTATCGTCCGTTCCGATGATCTTAACGGCTTCTCTTTTGCCGCTGTTTTTGATGGTCACGCGGGGTTCTCGTCTGTCAAGTTCCTCAGGTATGTGATCGATCATGCTTTTTTTTTTAGTGTCACTGGTTAAATTTCTCTTGGTAACGTGACATTCTACATCTGTTTCATAATATTTGTCGCTTGATGAAATTTTAGGTTCGAACTTGAACAAATAAAGATTAAATTGGACTGCAATTGTAGTTACAATATCAATTAATATCGTTTGACAGGCCAAACTTAATGTAAAAGTAAGGAGTGAGATCAATTTTCACATGTCGAAGTTTTAGAATTTGTTAAAATGTCCAAAGAGACCAAAATTTTCAAGTAGTGAGTGAGAAACCCGAATAAAATCTGGGTTTGTTTGGATGTCCTATATGGTTCGCAAATGCTTTGTGAGCTGTATATAGGTTTACCTACCGATGTTTTTTTTATGATCTCGGATGTTGCCCTTTTCTGGAATTGGTGCCACTTCCGCTTTAACTTGAAACAGCTTCATCGTATGTATCTGATACAACATCCCAAGTTTGAGTATCCTTTCCACATTTGATCAAGTTTTGGAAGATTTGAAGGTATAAGCATTAGTCTTGTTCATTATCGTCACGTTCACAGGCAGTGCAGATCTTTCAGTTATCACATACAAAAAAGTTAGATCCAATTTATTCGAGTAATGGTCAGAAAATTAGTTTTAAAGTTGGAGGCTACTCAAAATTATGCAGCGGAGGCAGTATAAGTTCTTCCTAAGACACCATCTTTTTTTATGACCTCCATTTTTTTGTTAATTGCTTCATTTCTTGATGAGTCTGAGATGTTATAGGAAAGATAATGGACTTAATATGCAAGCAAAAGACGGGGATATCATGGTAAAAGTTTTAATTTGAGAATATATGGTTCATGCCCTTATGGAGCCTCCAGCCTGTTTGGAAATTCATTTCTCACAGCACTACCCACACCCAGTTGAATCTCCCATCTTTACCCTCCATAGCTGTTGAAATGGGTGAACAGTGTGGCTCATTTGACATACCTTCATATATGCGAATAATCCCTGTGGCTACTTTGGTGACTTATCTTTTTAGCTCCCATTGATATGATTATAGAGAGAACACTAACATGATGTGTTTACTACAGGGACGAACTTTACAAAGAGTGTGTTAAGGCTTTGCAAGGTGGGTTGCTCTTGAGCGGAAAAGACTTTGATGCTATTAGAAAGGCCTTACAGGAGGCGTTTGAAAGCGCTGATGCTAAACTCCTAAATTGGTAAGCCTTTCTTTTCATTGCCAGCTCACGTTCCCCTAGCTAAATTTGGACATGCTTGTCTAAATATCGTTTTATATTCTGTATTATTGCATTGAAGGTTTAGATGCTGTTTCATTTTGTAAAGGCTTGAGACGAGCGGGGAGGAAGTTGAATCTGGTGCAACTGCTACTGCTATGTTCACTGGAAAGGATATGCTGCTTATCTCACATGTTGGTGACTCATCTGCGGTATGTGGCCGATCCTTGCTGTTCTCAAATGCCTCTATATGTTTGTCATTCTACTAAATATATGTTGATCCAGGTACTCTCAAGATCTGGAAAAGCGGAAGTGTTAACTGATTCTCATAGACCCTATGGACGCACTAAGGTTTCTCTTCAAGAAATTAGGAGAATCAATGAAGCAGGTGGATGGGTGTGTTTTTCTGATCCTGATTCCAATTTGCCTTTTTTTAATTTTGCTTTTTTTTAGCAGGTTCAAGCACCATTCGGTAAATCTATTTGATGTAGGAAAATCGTGATTAGCATCGGGACGTCACATGTGGTGTCTCAAATGTACTTGGCATTGACAAGATTAAAAATTTAAAATCTTCACCTCAGAAATTCTAGAGAATTTGTCTATGCTTGGAGTATAAATAGTTAAACTCCATCCACAAATGGCTATCCTGCTTCAAAGCTTCTACTGCAATTCATTTATGTTGGGGAGACGGGGAGCCTAGATGTCCATGTTTGCTTCGAGCTTGACCTGTACACTTCAGGCATTTGGCGTCGAAGCAAAAAGTTTATAGAAAACGTCATGTTTACGCTCTTCCATGCATGTGATGTGAGGTGGTTTCATTCACAAGTGAGCTTGACGAACTCACCCACCCCACCCCCAACCCTGTGTGCGCATCCTAGATGAGCGATAAGTAATAGCTGCCCTTGAGTGCAAACCTCCCACTCTTCAACAATCTATACCCCATTTGCAAGAACGAAAATACCTTTGGAAAGTTGCTTTCACGGGGAACACACTCTTTCAACTTGGAGGAACAGCCTTTGAGAGTCTAGGGGGTTATCCAGGGGCTTACTTTCATCACTTATAATGACAAGCGGAGCCTAGATGAGGTTATCGATACCTTTTAGGAGACCAATGCTTACCTAGAAGCTCAAGTTAGCAGGTCTTGGGCACAACATTTCTTACCTACTCTCTTCTACCGTCTTGGGATGGTTTTGTTGACATGTGACCTTAGCATTTACCACTTCCCCAAGATTGGCTTTGTATCTAAAACGAATCTGGTTGTAGCTTGTGAGTATTTCTAAGACACCAACTAATGTGTGGCCAAGATAATAAAACATATCCATCCTAAAGGAGCTTACCAAGACCCAGATGAAAGACTTAGAGGAAAAATTCAAGATACTGGGCATTTATGAACCCACATTTTTGGAACTTCCTGTAGTGTAACGAGGAAATAAGACTGGTTGTTATATGAATTAAGAGGCTTTGAGCTTTGATTTGACTGATGCCAATTGCTCGTGGGCTTCCCTTCTTCTCTTCTCTTTTCTCTTTACCTACTTCTGAGTTTGATCTGCATCACCATCAATCAATAATTTCTACCTTGATCGGCAATTAGGAGGCTACTGAAGTATGCCGTGCTAACCAAGCGACCCGCGGAGTTCCTCTTCTCCTTTTTCTTTTTTCTGAGTCGTGTTGGAGGATGAACCACAGCTAATTTGTTCTCCTGATGTCAACTATTTGCCTCTCATAACATGCTGCTATTCACTGGCTGGGCATGCCTTCTTTAATGCATGAAGATTGCTTAAATTTCTACTCCACGTGAAAATTTGGAATCAGTTTTAAGTTATTTGCTCAGGTTGGTTTACATTTGAAGTTACTCTGATGAAAAATTTCAGCCTACTTCAGTTCCAGTGTGTTCAATAACCTCATATACAAATTTTGATCACCGACTATTTTGTACGGTGGCTGTAGATTGTCAATGGAAGAATTTGTGGGGACATTTCCGTATCCCGGGCTTTTGGGGACATGCGGTTTAAGACAAAGAAAAATGAGTATGACCTCTATTTCCAATCTACTCCCAGACGTATGTAACTAAGTTTCATCAAAAAATGAGAGATATTAGGCCTGTTATGGCTTACATCTACTAATGGAAGCTTTTCTGGCCACTAATAGGATGCTAGAGAAGGGAGTGGAGGAAGGAAGATGGAGTCAAAAATTTGTTTCTCGGTAGGCTCTCTGATATTTTCTGTGACTTTTTATGCCTACCTCTTCACCTTGTTTCATGAGATTGTGCTCGTAAATATATTGCTCGTATGGTGCAGAATTGCCATCATTCCGATGTGTGGGCTTATCTGTGATACTTGTAACAGTCTATACAAGTACATTAATAAGCAGTTTTGGAACAGTAATATAAACATGGTAGTTTCTTCCCATTGCCTATGCTTACATAACATATAGAAGCAAAGCCACGACGACCAGATGTGGTCGCTGCTATGCTGGTCTTGGTAGCAGGTTGTTTTGGAACAGACAGGGAAGACAATATTCAGCTTTGCTCTAGTTTTGGTCTTTCCCATTCTGTATCGATATGTCAGTATCATTCTACCGGGCTTCTCTTTAAGTTTGATAGCATTTTCTGGAAACTGTTTAAGACGTTCGATGCTACTATCGCACAATACCACCATTCATATTGCTGTATTAAACAGAAGTCTTATAATAATTGTATTGCTCTGAATATGGATCCTTTCATTGTGTGCTAGGATAAATTTTAGTGGAGACCTGGTAACTGCGTCTCCTGATGTTTTTCAAGTATCTCTTGGATCAGATGCAGAATTTGTACTCTTGGCATCTGATGGCTTGTGGGATTACATGAACAGGTCTGCTCTATTTTTTCATGACAATAACTTTTGTTAAATTGGGTTGAGTGAGCCGCGAGAAGAGTATCATCCCCTGAACTTTGCTAATTTCAGCTCAGATGCTATCAATTTTGCTAGAAATCAACTGAGGAAACATGGCAATGTTCAGGTAACTGATGTACCTTGCTTTTGTGGATTTGTTCTCCTGCAGACAACTTAAATTTCTTTTGTTCTGATTGCAGATGGCTTGTGAAGCACTTGCACAGGCAGCTTTGGTAATGAATTTTATGGATGACTTATTTTCTCTGCATGATAATAGTCCTACAATTTATCTCTTACATCGACCTGATTTTGTATTCATAACAGGACCGACGCTCCCAAGATAATGTCACAATTGTCATAGCTGATTTAGGGTATGTACTTCTATTTTGGTGGTAATATCATGTCAACTGAATAAGAAAACCTGGCTTATAATCAATACCATAACTAAACAGTTCTTTTGAACTTATATCCTGTGCTATTCGGAAGTTTCATCTTGTTCATCATCCAACTAAAAAGGTTCCTCTACTAAAAAAGAAAAAGTCATCGTACAGAAGAGGGGATTGTACAATTGATGCTTTTTTATTTTGACAAGTTTTAATCCTGTTATAAGAACAGGATTCTGTCGAACTATTTCATCATTTTAGATTGTTTGGTCTTGCTTTGACTTGGTTACAGGAGGACAGATTGGCAAAGTTTACCTGTCCAGCAACAAAATTTTGTTTACGAATTTAGCCAAGCTTTCGTTACTATTAGTATAGTGTCGCTTGGAATATGGATGTCATCTCTGCTTCCTTTATGAGTTTGAAGATTGCGGTCATTGTATATAAACCAATTTACTCTTGTACATGTCTTACATCTTAATGCTCATTGTAATTGCATCTCAGAATGATCTTCAAGAAATAGTAATATGTAAGGTTTTCAATTGCTTATTTGAGGCACTGAGTGGGCTGATGCGTCTAATTTTTGTTGCGGTGTGTGCGACTTTGCGTCTAATTATTATGGGCCTTTATGGCACTGAGTGACACAGTTGCACGCAAGAGCGTAGGGAGTGAGTTATGATTTTTTGTGAATGGAATGAGGAAAATTCATTACCAATTAGAAGCATGAACATTGGAGGTCTCCTTGTTAGAATAGTGTCCCACATAACGTTATAAACCAAGAAAACTCTAATCAAGGCTACCTCTGGAAAGCAAACTCTTTCTTGTCGCAATAATGACCAATATTTGGATATTCAATTCTACTGATGCATGGGCTTGATCTGTGGCGTGGAGATCTCATTCCCTCCGAATAGCTGTGTGATCTCGTTCCTGGCAAGATTGCAGGGACTGTTCAACATCCAAAATTTCAGGGCTTTACTCTGTTAAGTCTCCAACTTAATCACGCTAGAGGATCATGACAGATGGACAGGTGGATAAACAAGGTGCTGCTACGTAGGGGCGTTGAAGGATCAGGCTGCTACCAGGGCAGCAGCGATCTTTCCTTGATAATGAATCTTTAATTAACTGGCACAGAAGGAAGAAACTTCTTTACTACTTCTGACCCAAGCGATGAATTGTGGCCGTTCGCCAATCTCTTGGGGTCGTGGCTATGCAGTAATATAATTGTGCAATTCAGGTTATCTGACAAGTGATTCTCTGGTGGAAAGGCTCTCAAGTGTTTAATGAAGATGTTGGGCGCATAATTTCTTAGGTAACACCATGAGAACTTTAACGTTGAAGGGCTCGTTAGGCTTATGTAACAACCCAACCTATAATGCTTTGATAAGTGGTCAAAACAACCTTTTATAGTATTCTCTTGAGAGCCTACAATACAGACCTCCATTTATTCCAGGTTGGAGAAAAGAACGGCCTGCCTTAAGGAAAGTTAAAAGATATCAGTAGATCTTCGAGCCAATTCATGACTGCTGTATTCTTGTTTCTCCTCCTCGTCCCAAGAACTTTTAAGTTTCATCATCATAACAATTTCCTATGTTTCCCCCGACCAAAAATTCTTGGAGTTTGATTCTACTGATCCTCATCAAAACTCTAAATGAGAGGGAAACGCTCTGAGCTAGCCTGTTCATGATTGCTTTTCATTTTGGTCCATTTAAGTGACACCCATCATCGCGATAGCACTGTGATTATGCATAAAGCATTCCCTAAACGCTCCTTTGTTGTCTTCTCAGAAAACTGTGTTAAGATTCTAAAGAGACAGCAATTGTCTGATAAACAGTGCAATGATAATTCTTGAATCTAAAGAATACAAGATCAAAACACTGGGCATAACTTGGAATAGGTATAGTTAGCGTACAGGATTGGATTTTGTAAAATTGCAAGGATTAGCATTGGTAGTGAGCAGTGTACTGCTGTTTAACAAAATGAACATTCCTGATTTACTTATTACTTGCTGAGTGGTGTCCATGCCCCATGGTCAAGCTTTCTGGCAAGTCCTGTGTTTCTATTTGCTTGCTCAACTGCTACATATTTATTCATAGAACTCCCTCTCTTATATAGGTAACACAAACTCTGTTTATTCTTACCTATTTACCTCATGTTCAAGATAAAACATAGATTGACAAAGAGGTACATGATGAACATCTGAATATACTATTAGGGGCACGTTTATGGCCTTATTGTACCCACAAGAGGGTTTTGCACAATATTAATACAAAGTAACTCGTATTATGTTTCCTCATTTACGGTCAAAAAACTTTCTGAAATAGCGCATCTATATTTAGTAGGAGCTCAAAAGCAGGACTTGTACATTCAGCGGTTCTTTCCACCAGGTTTCCCCTTCCGGGGGTCATGCTTAGTATTGGCTCCTGCATCGTCGTAGTCCAACAAGGAATCGAGCATCAAAAGCTTTCTTGAGCTTCCTCTGACAACGTCCTTCAGAAAACATATAGGGATATTTGGCATGTTAACCATTAAAACAAATTTTTGCAGAAGAACTTTGAAGCTAATGATTGTTCATGATTCTGCTTTCTTTATCTGATATTTATCTGCACTGCGTTAAGCTTCTATCAGGTTGGTTACTATATGTCAGTATGAACTTGCATTCTGCATGTGCATGTGCATGTGGTGCTGCTATTTATGTTGCATGCATGAGCTTTTACGATATTATATCTGCTAGAATTACCTTGTGGAGCGCATGCATGGAGTTCACGCCGTCTCTCAGGCCTTCCCCCACTCCTAGATAACGGAGTAAAACGTGAATAACAGTTATGCCTCACATTGAGGTAGCGAGAAATTTGCATTTGAGTAACAGAATACACTGAAAACTAGCTTACCTGAAGATAACAGAATGACTAGTAAAATGAAAACTGGAAGAAGGATCTTGATTCTAAGGCCCATATTAAGAAAGTATACCAAGTGTTTTGTGATGAGAAGGGGGGAAGGAGGGGATCCCTTTTATTCTTACTCTGGAGTTGGGAAAGTGCCTTGGAGAGCTGTTGTCATGGTGCATCATCCCACCCAATAGCCATACAATGATGATGAGATGCATTACCCATTAGCCACACCTTCAAGGTCAACTGCATTGCAAAGGTGTTACATCAGTATTTTTTGCTTACAGTATGTATGCATGTGGACACCTTTATGATCAATCCCTTGCATGGGTTGAACTCTGTCACATTCAGCCTGCCTTTTTGGTTTCAGTCACCTCTTTATTTATAGGTGAACTTGCTTTTCTCCCCTCACCACTTTCACGAGCCAGTGGCAAGTAGATTATGGCAAGTCTCACTCAGTTTTCATATGCTCATTTTTCCCCCCTTTATATGAAGCCTATTTGGGGGGTGCTATTATTATGTGTGAACTGTAATGCCTGTCTAAACCTTAAAAACCTTAAAGCCCTCTAAGTACAAATTATCTGCATAAACCAAACTATTTCTTAAACATAGGCTTTATCTCTTGAGGGTGACCCTCGGGGGCGCAACGGTTTGCTCCATTTCGACTTGGAGATCATCAATTCAAAACGCGAACTTAGTCCCTCCATATTAGTGGAGGTAAGACCGCGTACATCAATCCTCCTAAAGGGTGCAATGTATGGTAGAAGACTTGTGTGCATTACCCACCAACTATAGGCTTCAAAGTCTCTTTCAGGAAAACCTCAAACTTTCCTTGTGCTCCACCCCTGAAAGGAAAGAGACTCCTCAGAATCCTTTCCTACATTCACATATTTTTCCATGGTGCCAAACATCACCTTAGTTGTGGTGACTCTGGTCCTCGTCTTTCGGCTTAAAATCAGTAGAGAGGAGACAGGCATGGAGAGTGGCCTACAAATGAAATCAGTGTGAAGGATCTTTGAGGGTTGAATTCTGGTGATACATCATCAGAGCACTAGCAAAAGGTTAGACAAGAGGACACTTTCTTTTGTAAACCCCTACACTAACCCTGTTTTATAATTTATTAGGACAAAAGGTTGAATTAACAATCTTCTGTTGGGAGACCAAATTGACTTTGCAGGCTGATAGAATTATTATCCTGCTAAGACTCTCTGTGTTCCACAAAGGTTTCTTGTCTGGAAAACCAAAAAAACAGCTGTTAGTTTTGCTTTGGTTCTGCCTCAGTACCTTTACAACTTTCATCTGTATGGATCAGAAGACCATGGAAAGTACAGGGAAATTTAATGTTGTCTAATAATGTTAGGCCCCATTCGGTTAAAGAGCACTTAAAACATTTTTTCGCGATTTTTATTTAGTTCTCATCTGTTCTAAGAGTTTAAACCATTAGAAAATGAGTCTAACGATCCCTTTTACACGTGGGAGACAAATAAAGTGCGACACCACCTCCAAGTGCACACTAATCAGAGCAAATGCAAGCTGAGCTAATCAAACCCAATACCTTATTAACCAGAACTCCGATACATTATCAAGTGACCATTTGCTTCAGAAACTTATAATCTGTTATAGATTAACGAGGCCAACAATATACATATTATGCTTAACAATCTTTCAACCCCCAAAGATGAAAATGTCGAACACCAAACACGAAAACCCGAACCTACTTCCTTTAATCCGTTGGATTAGGATTATGCATGAAGGCCTGGGATTACTGTTTGGTGTGTGGATGTGCATGCGCGTGCATCTGGGATTGAGTACTTTGTTGTACGACAAAAATCTCCAGCTGCTTCATAGCAGCTGTGTGGTCAAGATTGGGACGAGAGGAAGGGACTGACTGACGGGTGTGGAGCCAAGCCAGTTCATGGATGGTGTGTGAAGAAGATAAGTCACAATGTGGAATGGGTAATCGGAAAGCAAGTGCTCTGAGTGAACAGTTGAAGTCACTAAGCAACTGCTCAATGTGGCACATGCTGTTCATCTCTGACGTTTACTCTAATCTTTCCTTGTCTTCCTTTTCCTAATTTGTATGTCCTTTCTAACATTGTAAGCTTGCTGCGTTTTGGGCCTTGTTTGTTTCGTAAAAAACGACTCACAACTACCTTTTTAAAAAAATTTAAGAAAAGAAGTTTTTCCGTGAAACAACAACGTATTTTGTATTTTAATCATTCCTCTATTTCTGAAATCTGATCATTTTAGGACGTTGCAAAATCATGTTTGACACTAATTTACTATGATGCCCACTATCTCGTCCCCTTCCACCCCTGCCTCTCATAAAGAACGAGATATCTACCCAGGCGCACGCACAGTCTGATCAGCATAACTCACCTAACCACAACCACCATTTGCACCACCCAAAAAGGTGCGACTTTCCTTCTCCCCCTCAACACCCCACCCCCGGGCCCCCTACACCCCCACATACACCACTACATATTGACCCAAATGACGTTAGTGTTGGGTCTGCATTTCACGATGGTGAGGTTTGATCTGTAGTTTTCAGTGGCAGTGAAAATTCCGGTGAGGTGCCCTCTTTCTTGTCCGAAAATGTTGGTTATGATGGGCTTACTACAAAAATCACCAAAAAGCTTGAGGGTATGAGCATAATCGGGAGTAAGCGAATGAATTTGCTATCGCATAAACTAGGCTTTGTGAAGACATTACAAGATGAGAGCCTTCGAAAACTTTGCGGAAACTACTTACAAACTATGGGGCCGTTTGATAGGCCTTTTTTTTTTGCTCTTTTTTGACCCTCTTCTCTTTTTTTTGCAAAAGCCCATAAAAGTGGGATGTTTGGTTGACTTCTCTTTTTAAAAAAAGCCCAAGAGATTAAAAAGAGCTGGCCATTTTTAAAAAGAGCTCAAAGCTCTTTTCTTCTTCTCTTTTCATGCGGAGCCTTCATGCACATTAATGAGGTCCCCCATTCGAGCCTCACTAGCAACAAAAATGCAATTTTTCGAGCTGGGTATAAAACCCACTCTTATGGACTTCTTTCATATCTCTTTCTTCTCTTTATCTCCCCCTCCGTCCGAAAGCCCTACCACCGGCTTGACATCAAACATGGTCAGCAATCAAGGGCGAGTTGGGTTCAACAGATCCCCAATCACGTTATCATCGGCTTGTTTCTCTAGGGTTTCTAGGGTTGGTGGGTTTTGGGTGAGGGTGTGGCGTTTGAGGGTGAGCTGGGTTTCGTCGACGACGGCAGCGGAGAGGGGCTGACAGAGCTTCTCGAGCTCGTCGATGGCAATTCTTTCCGATAATACACATAGCATTCACGCAGACTTGCTCAGGAGTGGGAACTGAAAATATATGAGACGCTCGAGATCGGATTCTTTCCGATAATACACATAGCATTCACGCAGACTTCAATGAAATCTGAAAGGAGTTGACTGTTGACCGGTCATGGGTCACCGGTGAAGTCCAGTGTCCTCATCGTCGTCGCCAGCAGAGGATGTTGGCCAGTGGAGTCGTTGTCACCGGTCACTCGCCTGCCTTGCCATCGCCGGTCTTTTGTCAGATCTGGAACAAGAAGGTTGGTCGACGATCTTCTCTCTAATCTCTTGGCTGTATTGAAGTAAATGAGAGAGAGATTGAGATGAGGCCAGAGAGAGAGCTCTGCTTTTGGGTCGCCGTCCGTTGTTGCCTGTCCCCATCGTCGTCGATGAGTGGTGTCAGGCCGTTTGGGTGAGAGTGAGAGAGTAGTGTAGTGGGAGAAAGAGGAGATGGAAATTGGACACAGAGAGATAGGGCAGGGATAAAAAATTGGACACAGTCAAACGCTTGCTCTTTTCTGTTTTTTTAAAAAATAAACTCTGTCAAACAGTCACCAGTTTTTTAAACTGGTGAAAAAAAAAAAACCAAAGCTCTTCTCTTTTTTTTTTAGAAAAAAAACTAAAAACTGAAAGCCATACCAAACAGACCTATATATCCATAGGTCGTTTTTCTTTGGTTTGGGCCTGATGTTTCCTTGACAATAAGGCACTTTGATTGTTTTCCGATTTTGTACTAAAATCCGAAAAACTGAAGAAAAGGATTTCTAAGAACCAAACGAGGGAAAATGGTGAAAGCATGTTACATGCAACAAACATGCCCTTGGATCTCTTTGCTAATCCTGCATCCATTTGTTAAAAATTCGTTCCTATAGATATTCATACTCGTGGCAACAAAATGCACTAGTTCTTTTTGTGTAAAGGGAATTTAGATAGGATTTGGTCGATCAAACATAACACTCCACAAAATTGCAAATTTCGATGAAACACAACTATTCTGACGATCTTATGTTAAGGTCTTTGCCAAAAGCCAACATTTTTCAATAGACATATGGCAGTTCAAATATAGAAATTATGCATCTTGCAGTTTTACACTTTCACTAATGTTGCGAACACAAATTTTTAATACCAGATAGATTCCGGTCAGTGTGTCATTAGACTGTATTAAAAGGTGAGTGTTCTGAAATCCCATATCTGATGGGGATAGCATAAAATTACCTTTACAAGACATTGTCTATGGTCTTAAAAGTGTCAGATTGACTAGTTCTTTTAAGAGAGACAATGTCCCATGGTGAGACCGTGAACTGAGTCATTACAGTCTAAACCGTTAGTAGTATTTAAAGGTCAAAACTCAAAAGATAAAAATTATTCAAAAGTAGCAAAAATTTTGAACATGATGGTGAATTTGAAAAGAATCAAAATAAAGGTAAGCAGGTATCTAATGAGATTAAGGGTATCATAGAAATTTTTTTGGCCGTTAGCCGGATTGTAAGAAAATACTTACAATCTCTTGTACAATGATCATCAATGGTCGCTAAATCTTTTTAGTAAATTATCTGCCAATAATTTTAGCAACAATTCCTAACAGTCCTTTTTGAGTGTCACTAAATAGAAGTCACTAAAAACATATAACAACAATTAATTGTCGTCATACAAAGAGTTGTAGGTAGCAGCTAAAATTTTTCTGGTATCGTAATTCTCGCCAAGTTAGCAAGTCAGCTAGTTAAGAAAAGGATACTTTTATTCCCTCACTCTCTCTCCCTCTCAGAGAGAGAGAGAGAGATGAGACAAGGAAAGGGAAAGCAGAAGCTTAAGAAAGGAGTTGATTGAAACAATAATTCCAAAGTAAAGAAGGCGCACTTCTAATAAAATGATATCCAAAGTCAAAGGCCCAACTTGCCGTGACTTTGAAAATGAAGTACAGGTCGGTCCAACATTTCATACTAAGACCCCAAGGCCGAAATCTATGTAGGCTGTCTCGGGGCATGGCCCGGCCTGGCCCAGTGCTGGATCAGCCACTGCTTGCGGCTATGTTGGGGAATGGAGATCAATATCAGCATTCCTTTAATGAGAATTAATATCAGCATTTCTTGTTTTTCCCATGGTTGGCATCCTCATTCGACGGCGCTGCTATGTCTTCTGAATTCAGTCCACTGGCTTTGGTTGGTGGCAGGCGTGGAGGCTAGATTTGCTCAGGTGAGTTGTCTCGATTTAAATGTGCTCAATGGTTGCTTATGCCCTCTAGGGTTAGTGGTGGTTGTTGGTGGCGGAGGCCTCTCTTCCCAACGTTAAATCAGGGTGTGGTTGGTGGGCATGGCTACAAAAGTGTCTGCGGGGCAGTTAATGTAAAGTAAGGCCGTGAGGAAAGGGTGTAGTTTCAGCCTAAAATTTGTCCCTCCACTTTTTCTCCCTAGCTCGATGCCCCCTTTGTGTTGAGTGTCTGGTATGGTATAGCCGTGAGAAGCAAGTGTAGTTTCAAGTCATGGTTTATCCCTCCCTCTTCCCCCCTAGTCGGGTACCCCTCATGTCATTTTCGGGTTTGATTGATGCTTGGCAGTTTGTGTTGGCATGGTTGGGTGGGTTGACCTCGATCTGTTGGCGATGGGGAGTGTGGGGTTTTGTGCTGATGCTCTGGGTAGCGAAATGCAAGGGGTCGCGGGCGTGAAGCAATTGCTTAGGCGACACTAGTTTGCACAAGTCTAGCAGGAAAGATGGTGGTGCATTGTGGCTGCGTACGCTTTGTCGCATAGTTTTGTGGGTGGCGTTAATCAGGTTATTTTGGGTACCGGAACATGCGAGGCAGGGGCGGGGGTGTACGATTTTTTTTTTTGCGCGTGAGATTTTTGCGGTCACTTGGGCATTATTGCGGTTCTTTTGAAGCCCAGCCTTGAGTTTTATTATGCTAAACTTTAAGCCTTAAACCAGAAATACCGACCTAACAACCAAGGATTCTAAGATAAGAATTAAAAAAGAAGACAAATCTTTAGCAGATTCTGTGTTCCCTCTAAAAAAAACCAATAATTCATACCAAATAATTCTACCTGCCTAAGCAATTATTGGACTCATCCAGTGACTCCAACTCCCCCCACCCCCCCCCCCCCCCCAAAAAAAAAAAAAAAAAGTGACAAACAAAAAATGGGGAGATTATTTTCACCCCTTCATGTTTTTATTCACTCCATTTTTTCCGTCCACAGTTATCACTAAAATACAACTTTAACAAAAAAAAAAAAAGGGGAGTCCAGTAGCAAATATGGGAGTGGCAATGGCTTTTACCAACACAACAACAGCAAAAGCAAACTTGCGAAATACTACGTAACCTGAAGGCGTCATGCATTCATGCAACAGATTACAACGTTTTTTAAGCTCGAACACAACACCGGCGACTATGGATTTTTAACAGAGTTGATGAACTCGCGTGCTGAAAAAAAAAAAACCTAATGCCCAACCTTGATCAGTGTCGTCCCCCTTAGCGCAGGGTGGTCATTTAGTTGCTCAGTTGAAAATAATCCAGACAGCTCCGGAACCATTCCCTTACCCTTGCTTGATTTAGCATGAATAGGCGCCAAATTTTACACTCAAAACAGAGAGGAAACGAGAATGTACAAACCCAATACAAGACTATCCATAATAATTTAGTGTATTACTTGAAAGACAGAGAGTTGAGGCGAGACCATAAATACAAGTGTCTTCCCTAAAAGGTAATTGCCAATCCTGCTCCAAGTACTCTCATCAATGTCATTGCAAATAGCAACATATCAATAATACAGTGGACGAAAGCAGGACACAGATTCCAAAGCTTGATTTAAGATGATGAAAATAAAATCCTTTCGACAACAAGAAAAAGGCAGCACACATGACACCATGAATGCATTGTCTTCAACACTTTTCCGACTTACAAAACCACCTACTCTGAACAACAGATAAAACGAGCTATGATGCAAAATGTAGTGGCCTAAATGATCTGGTCCCCCCCCCAACCCCACCCCACCCAAACCCACCCCAAGAACCCCAAACAAAAGAGAGAACCCAAAGCATGAGTATATGGAAATAAAAAGAGAGTATGCAACCGACTGTGACAAACATGACTTGGACTGATGCAAGACACAAAATTGACCCAGTAAAAAATGAAGGGAACATGTGTAATGAGAATGGAATGAAGTTAGAAAAAGAACAGCGGTAAGGTGGTTTTTAAGCGACGTGACACTCCGACCATTGCCTGCACTGTTACATCCCAATACCTTATACCACTTGCAGATGACGGAACCAAACAGGGTGGCATGGGGCGTTTTGAAGTACAAGAGACGGATAGGGAACCAATAGCAAAGCAGCCTGCATTTCTATTTGGTATATCACAGCAGCTGTATCTTCCACCCTACCACAATCTTCCAGCACCATTAACATTAGTATATTGATCCTCAAAGAAGACCTTCATCTGATTCCGAGAAGCCGTCATCACCCACCTCCTCTGTGACAAAAGAAAAACCCCGATCCGATGGTGCTGATGCAAGAGTTAGTGACAACTTGAAGACCATTTACTTCAGTTGTCAGAAAATGGCGACGACCTGACGCGTTGAATGCAATCCTGGACCCCGACTCGACACACCCATATGCATGCAGGGACTTAAAAGGAAAAGTATATACCAAGTGGCAGCGGCCTCAAACAGATATGGCACGACTGATGGCCAACTTGGCCCACTCTGCAGATTCCTTGATCAGATGATCGTCTGAGGACAAGCATTCACTCAAAAAGTCTTTGCTTGACAGAGACTGCTGAATCAAAGAACCTGCATTGCTTCCCAGCGTATCTGCTAAATCTCCAAGGACCCCAATGGCAGTTTTCATCACCACATCATCCCTGAGAGCAAAAAGAGAAGTTAGTATCAAAGTAACAACTCACAGACGGAGCAAATTAACATCAGAGCTACAAAAGAGAAAACAACAAGAACTTGTCAAAGAAAAAAAACTCACATATCTTTCTCCATGTAAATACTATCCAGGAACTGAAGGATGTGAGGCGCGTAAGGAATTAGTAATTGGGTTTTAGGAGAATTTTTGAAGCCTTGAAATATCCCGGAGTACGCCTCCAAGATGCCATTCCTCAAGAGATTGGTGTACTCTATCATTTCATCATCGGCACCCGACGTGCGGGCAGACAACTCGGCTGCACTCTGGAGCATAGGCATAGCATACATCAAGTATTTCTCAAAATTCTCACTTATTGCCAGTGATATGTCACCAAAACAAGAAAAGATTGGAGGCTTCACAGATCGGTGCAGCTGGTTGCTTGATAGGTCCTTAAGGAGCTGAGTCATCATACCATCACAAAATGGTAGAACTTTGTCCTCCAGTGCCCTACATATATCCCCCACTACACCAACTGTCACAGCACAGACTTGATACTCCTCAAAATTCTGAAGACCCATTTCCAAGTATTTATAAAACTCTGGCATGTATTTGGCAAAGTCTGGGCCTGTTGTATAGGCCAGAGCTCCAATGGCAAGCATTGCTTCCTCATGCACAGTTGCACTTCTACAAGCAAATACCCTAAGGAAAAGATTCATGATCTGATCTGCGTACTGCATGAACACATACTTTGTTGGCTCTGATGCCCCTAATTTCTGAATAATGACCTGTAAGCAACCACAAAGAAGGCCTTGCAACTCGTTCTGCTTCTCTCTCTCATCAGATGAAAGCTTCTGTGCCTCAAGAGTCTGGTGAAGCTCCATCATTATGACAGGAACTAACTGCAACACCATCGGAGCTGTTTCGTCCGTGGAACACCTTACCACTTCATTCAATGTTTCATAGGCAGCAGTCCTTAATCGTGATTCTCCAGCATCTTCTCTGTGAGTTACAGTGAGAAGGGACTGTACTATTTCCTGAAAATAAGGTGTTAGCGGAGATGACGGACCCACATCCTCATAACCCTGAGCAAGGAAATACAGAGCACCGCATGCCTTCTCAGCAACATTTGGAGCATCCTTCATGCTCTGAAGAAGCACTGTGACAATCTGCTGGCAATTTGCTTGAGTAATAATTGGTGTCTCCACAGTTGAACCATGAAGGAATTCGAATATTCTTCCCAGGGTCCACGCTGTAGTGTCCTTCACATGGCTATTTGGGTCTTTAGTTAAAGCTGTGAGCATGAAGTTGAGGGCAACATTCACGATGGGAGTTAACTTGTCGGGCGAGGGACCCTCCAAGATCGACCCGAATGCATAAGTGGCAGCCTCTCTTTGCCTCCAATCAGGCTTGGTAATGTTTTCTTCAATGAATGGCAAGACGAGTGGTACAATGTCGTCTCCCACTGTCCGTGCAACCAAACCAAGGCAGGTGCCCCCAGCCATAGCAAGATTCCAAGCACCTTCATCCTGATCCTGATCCTCCTCCTGCTTAAGGAGTGTCTCCAGCAGCATAGGTACAAGTGCAGGGAGGGCCTGCTTAATAAAATAAAAGCATGGGACTTCGGAGTCTGCCGTAAAATCACCCCCATATTCTTCTAGAATATCTATCTCCTCATCACAAATTGAACTCCAGAACTCAATAGCTTGCAGGGCGACAGGCTCCTCATCTTCCCTTACTGCCTTTGCAGTGATGTTAAAAATGTCCTGGATGTATGGAGCTAACTTCTCATAGTACGTCGACGATATGGAGACCAAACACTCAAAAGCTGCCTGCCGAATCTTAACTTCTGGAGTTAATGTAGCCTCACAAACAATTCTCATGATATAATCACGCTCCATATCATTGGTAAAATTTGCCTGGGCAAATCCAAGAGCATTATATAATGCTCGTGTAGCAGCAAGCCTGACATCATTGCTCCCTTCAGTTGCATTCATACCCTGAACAACGGCTGTAAGTATCTTATTTACATGATCCTGATCAACGACATCTGGAGAAACTTCTTCACATAAATAACCCAGAGTTTCAAGAGTGGCTTGCTTGACATGAACCGGGACCTGGTGAATGTTTGACAAGAGTGATCCAATCAGCTCGGGCCATTGTTTCTGTGGGATCTCAATGCCTGCCACCTTTGCAATGACTTGCGAAGCAGTTGATCGAGCATCAGGTACTGGGGAAGAGAGGATCTGTAACAAGCATGTCTTAATTTGCGTCTTTACAGTCACGTCTAGTGACAACCACCCTTGAACGAGCTCAAATTTTCTATGTTGTTCCTTGGCATCCAATGCATTTTTCAGAATTAAACCTGCCAATTTACGGCTATCAACAGGCTTCTCTTCATTAGCAAGCTCTCCACAGAGAGAGAGCAGAAAACCAGCAAGGTTTTGCTCCTGAAACTGTTTCAAACTTTCTTCAGCATGTTTCCGCACTGTTCCATCAACCGATTGTGCACTCAAAAGAATCTGGGTAATTTCCATTGCCATATTTTATCTGGTAGTACCACAAAATCTTTTGAGTTAGTTACGCAGTAGGCCATGAAAAGGTAAAATAAACACTTAAATTGAGAAGCCTGACTCAAAATTACAATTTGCATTCAAATCCTCAAAACCTCAATCCAAATAAACATAAAATTCCGACCCTCAGGGCCAGATGATATGCACTATAAACCTAAAAAATTTAACGGGCATCTAAACTATCTTTCTTCCGGAAAACTTATCTGAGCACAACACAAGCTAGCATAAGTTATAACATAGCCACAGTAGGAAATCAACACGGTTATTTACTAGTTCAAACACAACACAAGTTTACCTCTTACAGGAAAATTTGTTTTACTAGATTTGGTCCCTTGAGCAGACGTATATTAGAGAAACACGAGTCAATCGAAACAAATCACTACAGATCTAAACACATAGCAAAGTGTAGCCTACACCTAGCAACTCGTTTCCCAAGCTCAATTCACAGTAAGAGTCATACCAATAGCTAAAATCGCATTCCGTGGACGAGTTAACTCTGGAAGTACGTACGAGTGAAAACAAACCGATCCATTAAAAGGCCAAAAAAATTATCACAAAAAGAATTAACTCCCAGCAACATCCATAACACTATTTTACAGCAAAACAGGGATGGATCAAACTCGGAATGAAGCGATAAATGCAAAATCGGGACAAAAGTCGAGCAGATCGAGCATCGAGAGGTCAGTGTGTAGCACACCCCAATTACTTCGATCGACGATTTGGCAAGCAAACAGCCGCGCATAGAAAGTTGATGAGAGCATTACCTGACGGCGGCGGGGGCGGGGGAGGAGGCGGCTGCGACCAAGGAGGTCGTAGACAGTAACACTGCGGGATCGGGAGGAGCAAAAGCGGCGCTGTGAAACCCTAGAGAGAGAGAGAAAGACAGAGAGAGAGAGAGAGAGAGGAAAGGGGAAAAAAGAGAAGTTTCTCCTTTTTTTTTTTAAAAGAGGGAGAGAGAGAGACGACGCGGATGTATAGGTGGGACTAGAATTACAAAAATCATATCTCTGTGTACTATTTTTCACTTAATAATAACAATAATGTTCCCTGGGGACAGGATCCGGTGGTTCTGTAACCACGCGTTTACCATATGCCTCAACTGTTGAAGTTGGATTGACGATGTGGGGTCCACAGAATTGATTTATCAGATTCTTAACTGACGGCCAGGAACCTCTTGATGGCTTTGACTGTTGTGGTCTGCAAATTATTGAGAGTAAATTGACATTTATTGTAACTCGAACGAATATAGTACACGCTGGCACATCTTTAACCTAACCCATGTTTTAATTGGACGTCCATTTATGGATCCATCTTCACTTGCATTAAACAAATTTTACCCTTTTTTTGGGGTTTTTTTTTTTTTTTGGGGAGGTGGGGGTAGGGAGTTGATAATTGGTATTTTTACCCTTGCGCTCAAACACAGTAACGTTCTCGGTTTGAAAAGGTGAAATGCACGTGTCTCGTGAATTTTGTTCGCATTTAATCATGAAGAATTTTTATGAGTTTTTGCAAATTCTAGTTTAGATTCCAATCACCCATATCAAATGTTAAGCATTCGAGAAAGAATGCTGTCGAAATCACGTAATAATAGGCTATATTGCAACTTTAATTTTTTGCTTTTGGTTTCGATACTTCAATTGTGTCTTCCAGGTCCAAAATAATGCAATGAACAGATAGTTAAGACGATCTCCCTTTCAAATTTCATTTCATGTAGTATATTCATGTTCAGACTTTAAAAGAGTTGCATATTTGGATAATCTATCATCAAATGGAGTAAAAAAAAAAATCTTCCTGCAAAAGGAGATTATGAATTCTCACCAACTTTACTTGGACCGCAGAGGAATGGATTTGACTGGTCAGCAAAATTGCATACATTCTTACCATTTACAAATAACCGTCTAATATATGAACTTCAAAAAGAAAAAAAAGATGCCGCAAAATTTTGAAAAAAAAAAAGATTGATGGTTAGGGGAGGTGTAAGGGTAAGAATTAACACCATCTAACACTACCAAGCCTATGCGCGCTTAAACCATTCTCGCAAGTCGTACTCGAGCTCCTACCTCATGCTTCTATATTTGCTTACTTAACTCTTCCTCGTTCAATTCACGACAATCTGCCCCTGTCAGTGGATTCTAAATGCAACCAAAGTGCATGCTTAGAATCAGTACTTCTTAAACATTTTACTTTAAGCCTGCTTAGAATCAATTTCCTTAAAATTGCACACTTCCCCCCCTCTCCCCCCCCCCCCCCCCCCCCCCAAAAAAAAAAAAAAAAAAATCAAACTGGGTTTGTGCCTAGTCTGATGCAAATTGCACATTACTCTCTGAGAAATTGGGTTCCTAGTCTTACTCAACCATTACAATTTTCACCACAAGTTGGAAGAACAAAGTCGTCGCCAGCTAATCCTAATGGTAGATTACAACAAGTGAAACAGGTTCAAGAAAGGGGATCAAGACAAGGTTGCTGACGACTGAGGACTATGGTCGGTTGAGTGTTTGTCACTTTATTTAACCTTTTCCTCTTCTTCTGCAGCCAATGCCCTTCCAAGTTCCAGAGGTCATCGATCTGGTCTTTTTCGCAGGTCATAGTATATCCATTTTCATCTTTAACCTCTCCTTCCTTCTGTATTTGGACTGGTCAGTTCCAAATTCTTCACACCCACTTGAAGAATCAACTAGGAATTTGCTTGTGCATTCAAGAACTACCTGTTTGCTCCGAAGGGCAAGCTTTGCTGCATGAATCTGAGCTTCATTCATGGAAGGCATAAGAATGATGTGGTTGATCTCCATTTCACAATTTGGACAGAAAAATGGTTACAAAATTGCGCCTGTCAGACCATTTCTGAGCAGATGTCCTAGTATGTGATATTTTACTTGTCAAATACTGAGTAGTATTTACTCAAACAACTTTTTAATGATGAGAATATCCACATTTGGTTCTTTTTTCTATTTAATTAGCTTTAATAACTTCATTGAGATTAGGATTAATTAATTGCCCATAAAATTCCATAGCTTGGGACCATCTACGTGAAACATCGTAATTTTTTTTTACACCACCTCAAACTTCTATTTTGGTGCACTAATTACCAATTGACGATAAAAACTCTAATTTTTCAATGTTGTCATATTTTCAGGGGCAAATTGGCAATTAGCACAAAAGCAACTATGACAGCCACCTGATCCCTGTTTTGACTTTGAATTGCACCGGAGACCCCTTCCTGACACCGCTAATAATGTCATCACCAAATCCGCCACCTCAACCACCGTCACCCTCCTCCCTCCTATCCAAATCCACCAAGCCCGCCACCACCAAACTTGTAACCCCAATCATTGTCACCCTCGTCCCTCCTCTTAAAACTCACCACAATAGCCCCCCTCTTCCCATCTATCTCTCAACCACCACAAGACAACTGCTGTCGTTATACCCACCTGCTCGAATGGCCGAATTTTTAATGCCTAGCCATGGCTTTCATCCATACCATTAGTTACTTTTGAGTGACCCGTCCATCATCACGACCTTATGATGAAAACTCCTCGATCAAACTACTCACCAAAATTATTTTAATTAAGCATGTGGGGGAAAGGTGGCGACGGTTTCATAATGAATCCATAAAACTAATGTGGGTTCGGGGAATGGGTGCACTGGATAGGTTAGAGGAAAGTGGTGGTGGTAGGGAAGGGATAATGGTTGCTGGTGGAAAAAAAAAAGGCGACAATAGTAGGTTAGGTTAAAGGGCGAGAAAAGTGGTGTTGGCTAGGGAGTGCAGGTGATTTCCGGCGGAATAAGGGGTTGGCCATGGGTTTGGGAAAGGCATCAGCGGTAGTTGGTGAGGTTAGAGGAAAATGATGTTTGCTGGTTGGGATGTGGTGGTTGTGGTGGTGGTGGAGGGTTTGGGGGAGGGGGCGGTGTTAAGTTTGGGGAAAGAGATGGGTTAGGCTAGAGCAAAGATCAAGAATATATATTTTTTTTAAGTATGACGGTGTTATGAGGTGGCTACCAACAAAGATTTTTATATGAGAAGTCCATCTTAACCTAAAAAGTGTTAAAAACATCCAAAAAATTGAGTCAGTGAGTAATACACCAAACTGGAAAGCTAGGGCTGTGGGAACCAAAAATAAATGTCTGAAGGCCCAAAATTGTGGAGTCTTATGTGCAGTTAATACTTGAAATAAAGGGGTAACAAAGCACAATAACAACGTAAGTAGCTTGGCCCTATTTTTTAAGCATGATACAATTGGTAACAACGGATAGCCTCACGTACCTTGCACTGGGTGTAAAACGTATGGCCAGGGATATCTAATGAAAACAATGAATAGGCTATAAATCGCTTACCTACTACTACCCCAACGCCAGCTAGTTTTAAACCTTACTAGCTCTATCTGTGTACAAACTACCATAACCCACTATACCAACAAAAGAGAAAAGAAAACAACAGACTTCTGAAACTACTGTTCACTCTCAAACAACAATAACACCTACTTGTTTCCTCTTATAAGATAAAACTTGGGGTTTATCGATAAGAACCATTGCAACATTTGCAGAGCAGCAGAGCCTGAGGCATCTCTAAGACCTTGTAAACTGAAGTCTGTCCAGTTGACCCTGAATGCAAAGACGAAATGCACTGATGTCTGTGGTGAGATGCGCTTTCTAATTTCTATCTAGCTAACTCTGTTTATAGCCGTAAGCTTTAGATCCCATTATGAATGTGGAGCCTATCTCCCTAAGAAAACCAACACCCCAGAACTCTTCCAAGAAGTTTGGCTCTTTGGACGACTCATCTCCATAGGTTCCACTTCGGAGTCCTTAAAAGAACAATTAAGCTCTTTAGCCAAGAAGAAAAAGGTCTTTCAAAAGTGCCAATGCTCGTCACTAATTTATCTCTAGCTTGACCCTGTTTTAGCAACAAATGGACTATTAAGATTCAGACATAATGCCTCTCCACCTTAGCAACGAGCGTTGAAACTTTAGGACTGAAAGTGGCAAATACCTCGGTGATATTGCCATGATGAAGCTAATGACGGATCTCAATTCTCCTTTGCGAACTTCCATAACCACGATCATTATGACCCTCAACCCATCGAGACCTTTTTTTTAGTTTTCTCACCTCAACCTCAATCCCAAATCCATTCTTACAATGATTTTTTTGACAAGCTGCATTCCAAGAGACTTGCCTAAGAAGTTGAAAATGGTACTCGCCATTGGTGATTACTCATTTGAACCCTTTGGCAGGAAAAAACTTTCTTAGTAATTGTGCAAGGTTCCTCATGCCACATGAGCACAAATCTTGTATGTCGTCTTTTAATTATCTTTAATTCGGATTCCCAAAGCGTGCACTGGGTTTTCACAAATTCAATATAAATTCTTTTGAACTAGATCCTTTTGAACTCCAAATCCCCATGTAACCAACTCAATTTTACCCCTTGTAAAATGCAATATCAATGCCACCAGTAATAGTTCCAAATTAGGGATGTCTGCTTTCCTTCGTATTAGAGGACTATTTCTGCTTGACAAGCGTATCACTTCTCTCGTCTGTCTTCCACACCAGAAGATATATCTCTCAAGCAGTACTCTCAGACACAAGGGCACAACACAAATCCACGCGATAAACTTATTCTTACAAGATCCTTTCCATGAATCATGGAGTCATGTTGAGTTCCAGGATGCGTATGCCTCGCCAAGAAGGCGCAGAAAAGCAGTAAAAGGCATACGCTTCGGATCAGAGGGCGGATGCTTTTATGATAGCATGCCTTTTAGATAACGCATTGAGGCAACTCAGCAACGCCTCGCCCTGAGACGAGCCTCAAGGCACGCATGACAAATGCCTGTTAAAACATTGGCAACAAGAGCCTGAGGCATCTCTAAGACCTATACTGAAGTATGACTGGTTAACCCTACATGCGAAGAGATGCCAACACATGTAGCACATGCCAACGTTATAGTCATTGAACTTCTAAAAACACGTGTGTTCGAACTCGGTCGTTTAAGTTTTGGCATGTTCAAGCTCGGCTTGAGTTCGCTAAGAGCCAAAACTTCAATGTTTGAACTCAGCTTGAGTTCGTGACGGTGAGACTCGGGCTCGGCTCGCTCAACTCGTTTAACAATATGAGCCGAGCTCGAGTTCGGAAACTCTGCTCGGATTCGTATTCAACTTCAATCAAATCTCTAAATTTACTCAAATCCCTAAATTTACGTAGATTTCTTAAATCGTTCAAGCAATCAAGTTATAAGCCAATATAAAAAAACAATAACCTGCTAATGAAAGAAAAATAAGAGAAAGCAAGTACACGATAGAGATACAATGAGGGATGCAAAATAAAAAAACTATAAAACGAAATCTCGATCGATGCAAAATAAAAAAATTGTAAAACAAAATCTCGATCGATCAGCGATGAAGACATATACAATGGGTGGATGCATGCCCTTTATGAATCAACTCCCTCTTCAAGCCCTTGACTTTGCAGCTTTGCAGTTTGGAAACATGCTTGAATCAGGCGACGCAGGTAGAATCCGACGACGCATGTTTAATCCGATGACAGGCGATGATGGCAGCGAAGACAGGTAACGTTATTGTCATCTGTGAAGCGAGAGAGGGGGGCATGTGTGCGATCTGTGTGTGAGAGATTGAAAGAAGGGGGTTGTTGGCCATATGTGTGTCACACACAAATGGTGCGTGACCACCGTCGGCGATATGGGAGATCGTCTGGCTGGCGGTGTTCTTGTGTGATGAGAGAGAAGGGGGCAGAGGGTGCTTGACTGTTTGAGTATCTGAGAGAAGGAGGCGGTGTGAGCGGTGGTCTGGCGGCGGCGTAGAGTGTAGTCTGGCCAGCGGCGTGGGGTGTGGTCTGGCCAGCGGTAAACTGATGAGAGAGGGTGCACGGGTGTTTAACTGTTAAGACTTAAGTTTAGTGTCTCTGATGAGAAGGGAAATGAATTAGGTGATAGAGAGCCAGAGAGGATAAGTGATCCAAATGCTTCCATGTCCCAACACACTCCCAATACACAGATATTTTGTGTAGCCGTATAGGTCTTTATATTTTGTATTTTTTATTGAGTATAAACGAACCGATGTTCATCTATAAGACTCGGCTCGTGTTCGACTCGTTAAATAAACGACCCCTCTTGTTCATGAACATTAATAAACAAACATCATTATGTTCAAACTCGACTCGTTTAATAAACGAGCCTTAAAATTGTATTCGTGTTCGGTTCACTTATTACATATACGAACATGAACGAGTTTTAAAGAGAACGAACATCAAGCTGTTCGTGAACAACTCAGTTCATTTACAGCCTTAATTATAAGTGGGTCTGGGGTATTGGACTGACTTAAAAGCCTGGCCTAAATTTTAATTAATGTAAATATTAATTTTGTAAATATATTATAATTAATTTATTATGTAAACGAGCTGTTCACGAAAACGTTTGTGAACATTTTAGAGTGTTCATGTTCTGTTTGTCTATTAGACGAACGAACATGAACGAGTTTTATGACGAACGAACCACGAGCCATTCGTGAACAGCTCGATTCATTTACAGCCCTAATCCCAGCTGCGAGATTAGAATCCACCAAAGTCTATGCAAAGATGCATTACCAAATATCTATCTTGCTACCTTGGCATTCATAGTCTTAAGCTTTAGAACGCTGATGAACATTGAGCCTATATCTCTAAAAAAAACCAACACTGTGAAACTTTTCTATCTCCAAGTCTGGCTCTTTGGAGAAGTCGTCTCAGGTTGCCAAATTGAAGTCCTTAAAGGAACAATCAAACTCATAACCCATGGAGAAATAGTCTTTCATAAATCTCATTACTTTTTATCTTTTTGCTTGACCCCGTTTCATCAACGAAGGATTATTAAGATTCAGACAATGATCATTCCGCCCTAGCAGGCAAATATCCTTTGAGGTTTATGTACACAAAAAATTCATGTCTAAACTGCAAGTCAAGACATAATTGCACAAAATTTAATTCATCAAATTTAAGTTAAGGTTACACCACTCTATGATTTTTTATGCAAAACGAATGAAAAATCCTCTAATTCGATATTTGGTCACAATCTAAGGTACTAAACAACTTGATAAAGTGGATTTTAACTTCTTTAATCTTGCTGTTGAAAGATTGTCGAAGTGATACTTGATCGAGAGCTTTAAGACTTTATCTCGAACAAATATGACGATCCTTGGCTTGTAAAAATACAAAAGTTGAAGGTAAATCTTTGATTTAAGATCAAAAAAGAAATTAGTCTTCGTGTTTTTGAAGTGTTCGACAGAAGAACGGCATTAAGTTAGTGCGTATTGTTTTTCATATAGAACAAATAAGTGCGAGATGACAGAGTTTCATCAAAACTTTAGCTTTGATTGCTGAAACCTTGTGTATCGTTGTTCTCTATCTCAGCCTTGTGTATATTTGTTCTCTATCTCAACCCCGTCTATTTAGAGGCAAGACAGTTGGCTCAATTTTGAAAACCCAATGATTGGGGCTTTGACTTTTCTAATTAATGAGATTCCTGTCCTTCTTTAATCTTGAAATGTGACATAATTAACACATGGCAATGGACCAAACCTAGTTTGTTGGACCATTAAGTGGGCATGGTCTAAATTGCAGCGCTTGAACCCACTTTTGTAGGCAATGCTGAATATGTAACCAGTTAACGAAATTTTACCATATTGACTCATACGATTTCAATGCCTACGGTTTGCCTTCGTGGAAGGATGGGTTTCAATTTTCCTTCTCGGTCTTCCACGACCACCATCATTTTGAGCCTCGACTTATACAGACTTCGGTAGCATTTCAAAACCATTTGGTTTTCAGTTTTTTCTCCAGTTTTGTAAATTGAAGAAAAAAACGCGTTTAACACATAATTTTTGTTTTTTGTTTTCTTCATTTTTGAAAACTCTCATTTATAGTTTTTGGTTTCTAGTTTTGATTTTTATTTTGAGACCACTACCGCCAGCCGCCCACTGCCACCGCCTGAGGCCACCCAGCCATCGGACGTCGCTGCCGGCCACCCAGCCGGCCATCGCCATGCCCCACCACCGCCACCGCAACCATCTCCAAAGAAAAAACTCAAAATAAAAATTAGGCAATCAAGCACCCAAAAGAAAAAAATAAAAATAAAAATGGTATTCAAACACTCATTTGTTTTTGTAAAAAATAAAAACTAAACTGATTTTGTTTTTTATTTTTTTAGAAACAGATAACCAAAACTGGAAGTGATTTCAAACAGACTCTTCCTTTTCAGTTTTGTGTTTATAGCCTCAACCCCAATCCTAAATCCACCTTCACGATCATGTTTTTGGCAAGTTCTATTTTGAGAGGCTCGCTTAAGAAGCTGAAAATGGTACTTGCCCTCGGTGATTGGCTGACTGCTCATTTGAACCCTTTAGCAGAAAAAAGTTTTCTTAATAATATTACAAGATTCCTCTCGCCACTGGAACACAAACCCTGCATGTCGCCTTCAGACTTATCTTTAGGATTCTTAAATTGTGCACTTGGTTTTCATAAATTCAGCAAAGATGATTTTGAACTCCTAATTTCAATGCAAACAACTCTGTTTTACCCCTGGGAAGGTGCAATAGCAACAACACGAGCAGTTGTTATGAATTGGGAATGTCTGCTTTCCTTTGTATTAGAGACCACCATTTGCTTGACAATCGTATCATTTCTGACCTCTGTCTTCCGCACAAAGTTATACCTCTCAAGCAGCTATTCTGAAACTTACGATGGCGCATCAAAAAAGCTACGCAGTAACCACACCCAAATCAGTTTGCCCACAAACCAATTCAGCTTTTCATTTTAGCGTTCAACTCTTTAGTTCTTACCGATTCTTCTTTGCAGCCCCTAAAGCTCCATGATTTATAAAGACTTATTCTTGATATTTAAGTTGAGGGTTGGAAGTCCATGTCACTAGAATCCACAACAGTGAGATTATTGCTCCATAACCTAACTCAAGCTAAATAATGTTATTTTTGAAAAAAATAATTTACCCCTTCCATAAGGAAGTAGGTGAGCAAAATCTACCATCATCAGCACAATAGCCTGGATGAGGCTGGAAAAAATAGCTATACTTTGTACAAAATTTGGCCCTCGACAGGTTCGAGAAGGCGTAACGAGCAACACCGAGAAGAAACACCATGGACATATCTTACCTGTTGACAGTTAGAGCTCTAACCCCTCGAACAATTGCTTAATTTTGTCAATGGATATTACTTGTTGAAGCAACCAACAAAAGCATCCAAAATTTTGCGATAACAATCATGAGCCCAGCACTCACACCTACCAACTGGAAACCTCGGGAACTCGGATTGTAAAAAGCCGATCAAAGTAGGGTTGAGATTTAAAGAACATGCCAGTGAAAAAAATCCTTATCAACCCTCATTTGTATTTATAGATTGCGATAGAGATGCCAAATGGGCCGGGTGGCCCGCGGGCTGGCCCGGCCCGTTTTTGGGCCCAGGCTGGCCCTAACCCTTAGGGCTTGGGCCAGGGCCATGGCCAGGCCGAATTCTTTGAGAAACGGGCCCGGCCCGGCCCTAAAATGGCCCGGGTTTGGCCCAGGTTTGGCCCGGCCCGGCCCCGTTAGCCCCCCCCCCCTAATTTTTTTCTTTTCTATTTTTTTTAAGTCTATTTTATTACATTATTATTTTTTGATATTTTGGATCTTTTTAGTTAAATTAATAGTTTTTGAGGTGTTATTGAATTCATATGATCAGTATTTTCTTTAACATACGCAGAGAAGTATGGGTGTGTGGTGACTGTGACGTGTTTTTTATGATTTCTGAGTGGGCTTTCATTTAATGTATTTTACAGAATTTGCTTTGTGTTCTACATCACAAGCTAAGGGAATAATTATAAAAATAATTATCATGTATTCTAAACATAAATAAAAATTATGTATTCTTTTTGTTTCAAACCAAAAGAGGTGAATTGAATTCTAAATTTAATTTCATGAAGTGGGTGACGTGTTAAAGAGCCTTGAAGAATAATCTCATGTTTCTTTAAATGACCAAAGAATTTGAATATAACAAGAAAAGATGTTATTTTATCTTCATCGATCTCGTTATTGTTTTTGTTTGATCTACTCTATTTTTCTTTGACATTTACAGGTTTTACACCATATTACGAAAAAGATTGAATTTTGCACTTAAAATCAGTATGTATGGGCTAGAACAACTAGTTTTTGTACTTAATCCGTGGTTAATGGTCAATCAACATCAATTTGCCTTTTCGAAATGGGGTTAATTCGTGAAAAAGTGATTGTATACTCAGTGGTCCGTTTACAAAAACTTTGTCCTTTGTTGAAGAAGAAGTCTTTATAATAAAAAGTTGGAAAGAAAGGGAAAAAAAATTTTGAATTGGGCCCGGGCCCGGGCCAAGCCCGACCCTAAATATTGGGCCTAGGGCCTGGGCTTGGACTGGGCCCATATATTCCAAGTTTTAGGCCTGGCCCGGCCCGGCCCGTTTTTCATTTATGAGGCCCGGCCCTAGCCCGATTTCATTGGAGGCCCGCTGGGCCTGGGCCGAGCCGGCCCAAGCCCGGCCCATTGACAACTCTAGATTGCGATCAAGCATTAACTGGAAATGTAGATTCTAACATAAGGATCTGTAGATTCCAACGCAGACTGAACTAAGAGAGCCCGTTTGAGATTGATTCTAAAAAATATCTTCTGGACTAAAATAGAAATATTTTCAAAAAACGGTTTTAATCAAGTTTTAGAAGAATAAGTGGCATGAGTTACACAAACACTTGCTGCAAATTGTGGAAGATGTTTGGTCAATAAATGTTAAAAACAAATTTTAAGGTGAAAAGGTGATTTAAAAAAGGTTTCAAAGAATATTCAAGATTCTAAAATTATTTTTAACAAAATAGCAGACTACATATTATTGCTTCTTTCCTTGCACTAGTAGAATGCACGTGCGATGCATGTGAGTATTAACGTGTGACAAAATGAGATTATATATAGCTTAGGAAAGTTATAATATCATGTTCTCTCTTACTATCATAATTAATTAAGCAGTTCAAGTGAACCTGTTAAATTTAATTGAAATCCAAAGATCAAGTTAACTTCTACATTTCTTGAACTCTCTTCGACAAGTTAAATATGTTGTTATTCACTGATCACATCTCACAAATCACATGGTTTAACATAATATTAGCATACTCATTATCAAATATGAGAACATCATTTTTTCACAACTGGAATATTCATTTTTGATAGTTTTCAAAATAGAGCCCCCTTTAGTTACATCTACAGAGGAGGGTGGAGGTTGATATATATGATCGAAGCTGTGATCGATACTTCTCCACAAACGAAGCTACAATTACCAATAAGATGTATGAGGAAAGTAAGAAAAACTCAAATAGACCAGTACAATAAAACAACTGGTAGTACTTCCTCAAATTTGTTGTCGTTTTCCTTCAATTTTAATAACTTTTCTTGTTTCATTAGTATCCTCTTCAACTTCTTTCTTGTTCTTTGGTCTCTTCCCTTAACCCCCTTTCTTTTGTTTTACTCCATCAGCCCAAGACCTTTTCTATATAATCTAGCTTCTTGACGATCATTCTATCAGTCACTTAACCTAGTTAGATGACCACGTATTAAAAATAACTCAACATTAAAATAAGTTTCTAAGACATATACACCAGGCGAAAGCAGCACGCACGCACGCATGCGCGCGCGCACACACACACAGAGACACATAGAGAGGGGTATGCCAACCACATGTCAACACAAGTTGTTCGAAGTAGCTTACAGTATTATGATTGGCACATGGATTTTACTGTTATGCTCTATATTTACAAGTGAGATCGTAAAGATTTTCACTTCATAAATTTATACCTAGAACCTTCACCCGGGCTTTTGCCACGAGCCATTATTCCAAAATATTATGCACCTTTGCATACACCAATGTCCTGCACATGGGGTTTCAATGAAAAAGAACCTATCGAACGAAAGATTGCATTAAAGACCAGGCTTTAAAGAAGGTCAAAACTCGTTTAGATAATAGCATGCACTCAGCACAAGATTCATACAACTCAGATGGTCAATAGCCTCCACATCAACTCCATATTCATCCTCTTCATGGTCGTGGAACGAATTCGTAGTTTACTATTACAAAGTATTGCCCACCCAAGAGCCAGAGAATCTAATAAACTCCCAAGAGCCAGAGAATTCCAATGAACTTACAAGCACCCAAGAAGATTATGGATTGTTGTCTTTTCTTTATAGATGATTATTCAATACTTACCTCTATCCTAATATAAAATTTAGAATCTCTTGTAAGAGGTACCATCCCCCCTTTCAATTTTGGTGTTGCTTTCCTAGTTAAGGCTCTGTTTGACAAAATTTTCAGTTTTCAGTTTTTTTTTAAGAAAAGTATAAAGAGTTTTGGTTTTTTTTTCTTACCAGTTTAAAAAACTAGTGGACGTTTGACAGAGTTTATGTTTTCAAAAAACAGAAAAGCCTAAGCGTTTGACATGATTGCTCTTTGGTTTTTTTTTTATAAATATCCATTTTCACATAATTAAACACATATATTACAATGTCTTACAAATAATTAAACATAGTTCTCCAAATATATTACAATGTCTTACAGATAATTAAACATAATTAAATAGATAATTAAACATGTCTTATACATAATTAAATCTTGCAAACCAAAAATGCGTTTACATAAATCTTGTTCTAGTGGGTAAGCAGTTATCTTCTGCTCATCTTTATCATTGCTGGCTTGAAAGAAGGCAGAGACGAAGGAGGTGACGGAGACGGAGCACTTCTCTTATGCTCATCTTCTCTTCTACTTATTGAATTGACTTACGGAGACGAAGTAAGTGTCGAAGTGGGAGGCTGCGGTGACAGATCGACAGAGGCCGCCACTTTTGGAAGGTACTGATTCTTAAGACTTGGGCAGGAGGTAGGGGTCGTCGAGCTTCAGGCCGTCGTAAAGGGACGAAGCGAATTTGGTATCGACCACCATCTCAGGTGATTAACAGAGAAATGTGCAGAGGAGTAATTTCTGGCTTGATCAGAGAAGTTTACGGCAGGTTTAACAGGGAATTGGGTTGATGATATTGCAGTCTTAAGGTTGAGAAAAAGTACCAGTAACAGATCCTGGAGATGGATTTTCATGGTTGCATTTAAGAAAGTTTATAATTCTTCTTGATCTTGTTGTAATTGCCTTATACACACATGTTAGCATAGCCAATAGCCGTTGCTGTCATTACGTTACACACACATGTTTCAAGAGGGGAATGCACATGAAGAAGAATGGGGTTGAGCAGAAGCCTGCATTTACCAAAAGAGATATTGGTGTGGCATACAGTCTTAATATTTGGAAGGGCGTTGATGTCATACAAGAAGTTGGAAGGGGCACTATGTCCACAAAAATGATTTACACATTCAAACTTTTGTAAGTAGCATAGTTAGTGACATAACCGTTGTTTTTATAAGTAGCAAATATGTAACTATTTCTTTAAGTGTCTGTCCAACGACACTTATTCTCACAGGGCACCAGTAACGATTTTTTACCACTCTATTGATGTCTTGTCATTTGCTTAGGGTTCTTCGCTCCTATTGTTCAAGGTCATGTAAGTTATTAGTCTTCTATTATGTTCTCGCATACCATTCTCATATCTCTTTAATCTCCTTAGAATGAAAATAGATTAGAAAGCCCAAACACAAACTTACTTGCAGACACCAAATTCGGCCATTGCTTGTGAACTTAAGTCTCGGTGCACAAGGTTATTGTAACCATCACCATATTGAGAATTGTAAAAAATCCTCTGCTTTAAAATTAAAGCTATATGAGGGTTCGGCAGCATGCATTCATATATCATGTTCTTTGGCAACAAGATTAATTGTGTTGAACAGTTTTTCTGGAAAATACAAACAGCAACCAAGTTTTTGTGAGCATGTGCCTGTTTAATCGAGTCTTGAACGACACCCTCAGATAGCTTTATATGAATGCATGCCACACCAATCAAGCTCTAGAATAAATAAAACAACTATCAGAAGCTAAAAGCCTTAAAATTATGTTTCAATAGGAAAGTGTATCGTAAAACCCTAAAAGACAACGAGCTATTTTACGTACCTCCAATCAAATTGTATACGGGAGGACAAATTAAAAAATGGATCACTGCTATACAAATTTCTGCGGGATCAAGCTTTCAAATATGCCATCAAATTAAAAAACAAGTAGCTGTCATTGATTGTTAAAGGTTGTTATTTTCTTATTCCTGGCACGGGTATAATGCCAAACCTGAAAACAACTCGTTTCTTGATTAAAATGATAAGCTCTTCCTATAGCTGTGTGTGTGTGTGTGTGTACTGATATAAAATCTTACAGACTAACCCAACACTAACCGGCAATAAAGAAGTGTGGAAACAAAAGGGAATGACAGTATCATGAGAAATGGATGGAATAAAAACAAATAGATGAGGGTGTACAATTAGATTAGGCCATTGCATGTTCAAGATCATAAAGTCATACCTTAACAGATGGACATCACCAATGGCACGTATAGTAGGAAAATGACCCAATATTAAAGGAATATCATCCCTGTCGAAAATATAGGCATGCGCACCAGTGGCTTAAATTTGGGTTCTCTTTTCAACTATGTTTACAGTATGATATTTCGTCAGTTCCTCAGGACATTGCCTCCACTCTGATGGTAAGTATCCGAGGTGCATAAGCTTTCCGGCCAATCGTAAATTAGATGCATGAATGATGAGGAAGGGATTGAATCCTTTTTACTGGTTGGGAATTGATGCATCTGGAGATGAAGAGCCGATGTGGCATTTCAGAAATACCGACAGTCGTATAAAATAAAGGATATATAGCAAAACATAGAAGGGAAGAGTTGGAAGGTGAACTGGAAAGTTTTTAGATGAGGTCGACATTAATGGAGTGATAATGATAAGTCTAACTATTTAAGGGCACGGATGTTATATACAAAACATGAAAGGGCATTTGTGTCTAAAAAATGATTTACATCCATAACATTTCTAGAAGTAGTATATAGATATAGATATGCGTATTATCATATCTCCTATAAACTTTTCGATATAACATAATTACTGACATAATTTAAGCCAAGTAACAATCAACGATCAAAGGAAGTGCAAAAAGCAAAAGAAGGGTGCATTTTCCTAGAAATATTTGATGATCGTATAGTTCGTATAGCATTATACGAACCAATTCATTATCTGTCAGGATCTATTATATGTCAGGATGTAACCAATCGTCTATTTATAGTGAAATTTCAAAACTTCACTTGAATTCACAAGATAATCTCAAAATTGAAATTCAATTCCATTTTATAAAAAGCTTGAGGGTAATAGTATTTTTGTTTTTCAAACATGTATCTCCAAAAGTGTTTTAAATCATAAACTACAAATGTGTCAATTATAGTTCTAAACATCTTTCCTGGTTTGGAGGAGTATTTTAAGTACTTTTAATTATCTTGGTAAACACCAGCCACACTTAATTTGAACTGTTTAAACATGTTTAATTAGTCTAAAATCAATTTCAAGCACCCTTTAAGGCAATAAGATGACAAGTGATTGAGAGTGGCTAACAACTTTCGCAGACAGACTCAAAGACAATCCAAAGATTCTAAAAAGTAGCAATACAGCGAAAAACGACACCCACTTATCTAAATGTACATAAGTCCACAAGTAAAAATTGTCATTGGTAAAGAATTTAGGATGAATTACACACGACACCACTGAGGTTTCTCCAAAATTACACACGGCTCCGTCTAACTTTTTATTATTACACTCCGCTCCCAGTGGTTTGTAGTATATTTATACAAAACTACATTTCGTCAAGCATCCGTTAATAAAAGTTAGGTCACCACATAATTGTTTGTGATATACCAAAATTGCCCTTTAAAGGTGTCTTGAGCATTCCTATGAACATTACACACACTTGCCCTTAACACACAAGTCATCATAGACACAAGCATACACCTTTCGACACACAGTGCGCATGGATCTCTCTCTCTCTCTCTCTCCCCTCCTTCTCCCTCTCCTTCTCCCTCTCCATTCTTATCTATTTCTCCATCTATCTTCATCTTTGCCTTTGTCTCCCTTCGAAAACCACCATCGCAGACTTTTGTAATCTATCCACAACGACGACAACAAAGGAACATCTGTCGAATAGTTAATAATGCACGTGATTCATGATTTTAGGTCGACATTTATTAGGATTTGTTCTGTTGGATCTTTTCAGATCTTAGATTTGAGTTTCTTCTTCTGGGTCCTTCTTTTCTGGCATGGTGATGGTGTATATTTGAAGGGGCGGTCAGGAAGTGGAAGAGTAGTGGAGGAATTGGTCTTTTTCTTACTCAAGCCTGTGCCCATTTGGTCCAATTAGAAAAATAAAAAATGATGAATTTGGTTTACAGATAAAACGAATCTTAGAGATTAACAAAAGATGATAGAGATGACTGTGGTGGTTTCGTGTGTGTGGTCTCTGTGCGTGATGGGCAGTATGTGTGGGATTTTCAGTTGTATATAAGGAGTGGGTGGGTGGGTTGGGCAATTTTTTTAATGAAGGGTATTAGTGTTTTTTTATTAATTCCTTAACTCCGTCAACTGAAAAATAAAAAAATGTAGCAAATTTAATAAAAAAAAAGTTAGACGGAACCATGTGTAATTTAAGATAAATTTCAAGAGTGACATGTATAATTTATCCAAGAATTTATCAGCAGTAGTCGGATCTTGCCTCGGTAATCCATAGTATTGTATGTTATAATGCATAAAATTTCTTTGCGGGACCCATTCACATTTCTTTTACTAGAAGATTAAAACCAAGACTAGTACTTTTGATTCCGTGTGTTGCAAACGGGAGCAACTAAAGTTAATAAATTAAGTATATAAAATGATAAAAGTACGATATTAATGTTTTTGACAAAGAATAGAACAAAAAGTGATATAATTCATATTATGGTCACCTAAAATAAACATATAAGATTAAAACTTAATGGAAAAACTAATTGAAAGTAATAAAACAATGGTGAAAAAACTTTCATCCTATTATATACAATACAATTCAATAAAATCTAACAATGAGAAAATGACAATTCAATTGAAAAACTATGAACATCGCAATCAAATCTATCGTCACAATAGAGGATTAGAAACATGTAAAGGGTCTTTTGAGTCACAAAATGAGCGTTGATATTTCAAGAAAACAAAAAATGACGTCTAGATGAAATAAAAAAAGAAATAAAGCAATAAGAGAGAAAAGTGATTTGTGATATACATACATACGTACATATATATAGAGAGAGACTCACCATAGAAACAATTATCAAATTCAAGTTTCATAAATGAGATTATCTCAAGGGAGGTTATGGTCAACTTATTATCATAATGTGAAAGATATTTTTGGAACTTAAGTAGGAGTAGTTGGTTTAAAATTTTTAAAAATTAATTTTACAAATTTAAAATTTATAAAAGGTAATTTTCTCAAATCAAGTGAGGAGAACGTCAACTTTTATTGTATTCTGATAGATAATTTTGGAATTGTAAATAGGATCATTGAGTTAAAAATTTTTGGAATCCATTCTAAGTTAGATTGCCATAACAAAATTCTAAAAAAAAGGGATATATAAGTAAGGGAGCCGATTCACACCCACCGGTGGAGAAATAATAATTTCTCCACCACAAATCTAGCCGTCCACGTGGAGTCGTGGATGGTCCAGATCTATTTTTTTTTTGTTTTAAAGTTGCAACTGCCGCTCTTTGGAGCGGTTGTGCAGGAGTGAAAAAAAACCGCTACAGGAGGTGATGATCACCAACCGCTACACTTTGTTGCGGTTGGTGCATATTCCCTCGCTTTATCACTCTCTCTTTCCGTGTCTTTCTTTCTTTTCCGGTCGGTTTTATATTTAGATGATAATACTAAAACTATTCCATCACCACCCAGTGACCAAGGACGGTAACGGCCGCAGGTTGGGCTAAGTCTCTCTCTCATCTCTGAGTTTCTCTTCGGAACAAACAAATCGTAGCTAAATCACGGCAGCGACGGCAGAGCAGGTAACGAGATGATGCAGCGGCGGCGACGTGGGACCGTGACGGCTAAGAGTCCCTATGCGGCGGAGGTGATGGATCTGATCGGTGGTGGGTCGGGGGCGATGGATCTGACCGGTGGCCACGCCACCGTCTCTCTAGATCTGAACGGCGGCGAAACCACCATCTCTCTATCTCTCATCTCTCCAGATCTGAACGGCGGCCATAGATCTGAACTGTGGCGGCGCAACCATCTCTGTAGATCTGAACGATTTTAATCTGTGCATATGGTGGTGTGCAGTGGTGCACGGTGGGATGGTGTTTGTGGTGGGTTCACTGGTGTTGCTCGATTGTACTGTGGTGGTGGTTGGCTGGCATGGTGTTTGTGTGACATGATACATGTGGGTGGTACGATGGCAGTGTTAGTTTTGTTATTGGGGTGGTGGGAGGGTATGTGGCGGCAGTCTGATGGTGTCCGTTGGTGGCCAAGGTGGTTGTGGCGATGTTGTTTGGCGAAATCCGGCCATGATTCCAAACCGAAAAAGAAGAAAAATTAAGGACCTATGCATCTAACCTTGAAACCTTGAATTTTTTATTAAAATCCAGGAGATTAATTCAATTGACATCAGATTAAAAATTAAAGTACAAATTATTCTAGCTTGAAAATCAACTGGGAAAGAAGAAGATGAACAGTAATAACAAAGGGCTTTTTTGGAAGAATCTGGACATTTCCCAACCGCCTATAAGACTAGCGGTCTGGCAAGTAACTGGAAAAAAAAAGATCTTGGCCATTCACGATTACACGTGAATGGCCGGATGAGGGTTGGAGAAATAATGTTTTTTCCACCGGTTGATAAGGATCGGTCCCCAATAAGTAAACATATTAAGAGATACTAAAAAAATCACCTAAGAAGATAATTACTTATATTTAAATATTTTTTTCAATAAGATTAAATATTTCAGGTATGAAGGTAATATATATATATATATGAAAGCTGAAACTGAGAGAATGTTGTCCAGTCATCGCTTACTTAGACACTCTCTTAATTCAACATATGGATTTTCCTATTTTGAATTTTAAAATATTTTAAATTTACTTACCTTTGTACACACACACATTTTGATTTGAATTTCTTCTTTCTATATGAAATTCAACCAATTATATATATATATATATTACATTTCTCTCTCTCTTTTATATCAATATGTCCACTCAAAACTTTTATTTATATCTTTACAATTCCATTAGTTCCTAAATTTTGACAAAAATAATTCTCTATATATTCTTTTTTTAACTTGATTTTTTTTATTGTTTAGAGAAACACATTATTCTCTATTAGTTTTTCTATTAAACTACCATAATCTCTTATATAGTTTATGCCCCTATTTTGTAATTATATAGTATTACTCTTTTTTTAAGTGATCTTAAATAGAATAACCTCAAGGCATGTATTATTTTTGTTACTATTATCACTGCAATTGTTATTAGTTAGGAAAAACTTTTTTCATTATTTTATACACTATTTTTCATCTTCATTTGTCACTAAAAACTAAAAATTATTGCTCAAATTTATTACTTACGATAAAAATTGGTAAGAGAACTCCTTTAAAAGATAAAATAAAATAAAATTTTAATTATCTTATTGCCACAACCAATTTTGTAATTGTTATTAGGCATACAAATACGAGATCTCTTAACAAATATTTTGATAGTTGTTGTTCTCGTGATCAACGCACGAGATCAAAACTAGTAATAACTAAAATTTAGGTTGTTGTACTGTATATTGTCTCTAATGAGAGAAAAGATATTCAAGGTTAGAATTAAAAATTTTATAAAAGAAAAGTACATGTGACAAGCTGAGAGAGTGTCCATATAAATAGTGACGTGGTAACTTTCTCTCAGCTTCGGCTTAATATATATATATATATATATATATATATATATATATATATATATATATATATATATATATATATATATATATATATATATATATATATATATATATATGAGAAAGCGGATGTGTTGCTAGCCTTAGGCAACTTGCCTAAGGCTAGCAAATAATACTACGTAGTTTTGTACATTTTTTTTGCAATTTTTCTTTTCCTGTTTTTCTCTTCCCGGCAGTGCATTCTCTTTGCCTCTCTCATTCATCTGATCTGCCTAGCCCCATTGTCGGCCAACCTCCATATCCCCACCACCGACCAAACTCCACAGCATCGAATCACCCCCCCACCATCTCAAACAACCTCCAGTATACAGAGACCCACCACTACCATTCTCCGTCTTTAACCTGTCGGCCCACAAATCGCCGGTGTCAATCTCCACCCCACTTACCACATTCAGCTAGTAAGTTCACCGTCCGTCCTCCGTGATCACTGTCACTGTGCAAGCGTCCTACATCGGTTGCCTCACCTACCACCAACGGCCACAACTATAGCCATAAACCCACCCTACAGCCTCCATCGCCACCTCACCCCACCACGGATTGAACACCCACCTCACCCTCAATTAGCCATCTACCACAGTCACCTCACCTGCCGCCGATGGCCACGGCCATAGCGACCTTATTAACAACAATCTGGTTCAACACCGTTCCATCATCTGAAAATCGTAAAACTTAATTCAACTCTTATACAAATCAATTATTCGAAAATGCAGGCACAACATATTAGGTGTTTAAATACCCATATAATTTTGTTCCATGGATTTTGTGGGTAATGCTGGCAGTGGTGGTCGGTGGGAACGAAGTCAGAGAAGGAGGGTGAAGACAGGACATTTGTTGCAGCACGACGGAGGTCAGTGATTTGCCGAGGCGACGATGGCTGAATCTTTGATGTCATGGCAAGATAGAGGGTTGGCAGTGGTGGGTTATTGGCTTTCGATGGTGGCTTTGGTGGGTCGCCGGTGTGGAGTTGGCCGGCGATGGGACTGTTTGGTGTGGGCAAAATCGGCTCATACGATGAGAGAGAAATGACAGGGTGAGAGGAAAAAAAAAGAGGACTTGTAAAACACTACCAAAATTACGTAGTTTTTGTCGCTAGTCTTAGGCAAGTTGCCTAAGGCTAGCAACATATTTGCTTTTCCCATATATATATATATATATATATATATATATATATATATATATATATATATATAGTTGCCACTAAATTTGCACTTTTTATACCAAAACTTTCACCAACTAATTTGTTTTATCATAAATATAACTTGAACCCAACAATACAAAGGCTTAGTTTTGTGAAAAACACCGAGCTAAGAAATTGACACTATCCTTGTTAGGAAACACTTTCACTACGACCAGAGTTGTAAGAAAATAATTGCATATCCTATACACTGACAATCAATGATCATATATATTTTTAATGACATTTATTTAATGACGATAAAAAGTGCTATGACAATGGCTGTCCAAGGTGTTAACAAAAACGCCACTAAACATTTTTGCCCCTCAAGCTGAGATAAGAAAGAAGAATTTTGCTACAATCCTAGTAACCTACAACTCCTTGCTATAATGACCATGAATAGTCGTAAAGTATAAAGTAGGGCATTTTTGCAGGCATCTTCAATGATAATTTTTAACAGTATTTTTATATAGTCAATTAAAAATTAGTAAATATTTCAACAAAAATTATTTATTTATGCTACTTATTAAGCCAAAATTTAGTTTACTGTAACACCTTTTTGGTATTACATAACTACCAACTTACAACGATGACAAGTGGCATTCCAATTTTTTTTTAAGATGACCCAAAATAAAAACCTTAATCGGTAAATAACTACCTACAAAAATATGTTTAGTTTTTACAAGTTAAAATTCATCAGAAAATATAATTTAAAATTTAAGGCCAAGTTTGATACGATAATAATATTTTGTTATTTTTTGACACGTATAACTAATTTATTTCTCTGTTATTTAAGATTCATCTTATTGAATATGACCATAAATCTGTATACGTGATGCTTGAATTTTTTTAAAAACAAAATTTATATTATTACTTTTATTTTTACACCCTCATCGCGTGTGCTACGGTAACTCATTACTATATACAGGCAAACCTAGTTTTATCAAGTGAGAATTTGTAATTTGAGCATCATACTGGTTGCTTTCTTTTTGGGGGTGAATGCACTTTGCCCCTTGTACTTGAGGCCGGTTGAATTATGGCCCCCTATGCTTTAAAAAGTTGTACTAAACCTATTTCTACTCGCTAAAATTGGGCAAATTGGACGGTTTTCATCAAAGTTAACATACTTCTTAGGCGGGAGTTGTTTGATAAATTTTAATGACCAAAATACCCTTTCCATCTAACACACACACTGAACACACGAACCCACAACCCACACACACTCACAGTAACCCAAACCCCACACACATTGAACGCACATTTACAGATGTATGGTCAGTGTGTTTCAGATTTGATGATTTTTTGTTTGTTTGGCTGTAGATCATTAACGATCCGAAGACTGGGAGATCAAGGGGGTTCAGATTTGTGAATTTTACCGTTAATCAGGCCCAGTATTGTGTTGGCGACCGCGTGGTGGTAGAGGTGGTTCCGCAGCGGTGGCCATCGCGAAGGAGAAGGTGGTGGTCGTCGCGATGCTGACGGCGCTGGGTATGGTGGGTTTGATTACAAAAGTCACATAGGCCCAATTAAATCAAACATCGTACGGCAAATCCAAAAGAAGGGTGCTGGAGTGTAGGTGAGTGGACTTGATGGGTCGATCAGTAGAGGTTGGTTGGGTGCATAGTCGACGGTTCGTGGATGGTCCCGGTTGAGGATGGTTGCCCTCATATGTGCGGTGGCGTTGTAGTGTTGACAGTGGTGAAGGTTTGGTGAGTCTAACCAAGGAATTTCTTGGTTAGATTTTTTTCCCTGCTCCCCGTAGTTGATCCCCCTTCCCCCTTGGTACAAAAAGTTTCTTGGGTCGGCTTGGTGGTGGTAGGTGTGCTGCGCTGGTTGTGACTTTGTCGTGTGGTTGGTGCGGCGGTGGACTTGTGGGTCTATTGGCGGTGGCGACTAGAGGGTGGGTTTGTGTGGTGGTGAATTTAAGGAGCTCTTTCCGATTGCAGTTAGTTCTGGCGGTGGTGTATGGCAGGATGGTTGATGTTTAGTGATAGTGATTTCGACTTCGCAGTAGGTGATGACAGTGAATGGTGGTCCGACGTCAATGGGTGCTGGTGGAGCTGCTGTAGCAAATGTGAGCGTGCGTGGTGCGTGGGGGGAGGGATAGCTGATGAAGAAAGGTTAGAAAATGGCAGGAGTTAGAAAATTTTGTGGATAAAAGGGGTACTTCTGACATTTCTAATGAATCTGTTACGCCCGTTAGAATTTGCCCAATTTTGGCAAGTAGAAGTAGGTTTATTGCAACTTTTTAAAGCATAGGGGGCCATAATTCAACCGACCTCAAGTACAAGGGTCAAAGTGCATTTACCCCTTCTTTTTGGGACACGTAATTGAGGACAAAAGAGGAATTTGACCACCTTCTACCACAATCTAGACGCGGCGAAACTCAATTTAGGGGCAAGATCCAAAGCCACGCACGTCCAAACACAAGGCCGAACCTGATTGGCTCCGACAAGAACCATCTCCAATCTCATTGGTCCACCTCAGCACCCGTGACGCGCTGGCCCCCTCGAAGCTTTAAAAAGAACACCGTAACTCCCCGCAACTGCTGACACTATATAAAGCCCTCTCCCTTCATTTCCGTTGTTCATCGAACGCCTGAGGGGGGACACAAATATTGGAACAAACCAACATTCTGACAGAGGATCTCGAAGCCTTTTTGACGCAATGGTCGGCCCCTGGAGGAGTCGCGCCTCGTTGATCATGATGGGCATCGTTCTCGCCGGTAAGTTTCCGTTTTCCGACCGGTCACTTTCGTGTTATGTGTGTTTGATCGGATTGTAATGGTGATCGTTGGGACGGACGATCATTCTCGCCAGTTTTTACGTGTCTAATTCTCGTGTGTGTCCGTGTGCGTGTTTCTTTTTGAAAGAATTGTTACTGTGTTTTGATGAATGGCATGGATGTGATTGTGATGAAATGTTGAACTATAGATTTGCGTAGCTAATGAAATATGTACAGTTTCTTAAGAATGTGAGGTTGTTTTGGACGTAGAGCAGGTGGTAGGGGAATTTTGATCAGTTTTAAATAATTTGAAAAGGAAATGTTTTGGTTTTAAACTCTTAAGGGTTCCACGAATGATGAGTATCGATGATTTCCATTTAAGAACAGAGCAGCGAAGAATGTTTATATTGGTATGTCGTTGTGAAAAAGGGTTATTTACATTGATATAGGGGCAACTGAACTTGAAACAATGAAGAGAATGATAAACCAGAAGGAATGGGCTCTTAAAATGTCAAATAAGAAAAGATACAGGAACATGAAATGATATATCCTTGCCGAGTGGAATGTACATGTTGAAGATAGGTTTCAGTTGATATTCATAAATGTAAACATGAAACTATGTAACTTTTTTGGCTGTCATGCTCAAATTAATTAGAGGCCACCGATGGGAGTACCACTTCTATCCCGTGTGAAATTGAATTGATGGAGACAATGAAAACCCAAAAGAGAGGTTATGAACGTGCTAAGAGGCAAATAAGAAAAAGAAGAGAAAAACAGTGATTTGAATTGGCCCTAAGAATCTTGAATAAGCTAAGATTTTTATGTGTGTTAGATGTCTTGCCGTTTCTCATAGTTTTGTAACATGATTTGTCCTACAATGTTAGTGGTCAGGCAAAGAATAATGTGGTAATTATGTTTCCTAACAGGAAGCCTATTCGCATTTTCTACTGCGAAAGAGGAAGCCACCAAATTGGGAACAGTTATTGGGATTGATCTTGGTACAACATATTCCTGTGTCGGTGTTTACAAAAATGGACACGTTGAAATCATAGCGAATGACCAAGGAAATCGCATTACCCCATCATGGGTTGCCTTCACTGACAGTGAGAGATTGATCGGTGAAGCGGCTAAGAATCAGGCGGCTGTTAATGCCGAGAGGACAATATTTGATGTCAAAAGGCTTATTGGAAGAAAGTAAGTTACATCGTTCTTTCTTTTTTTCTGTTACTGATATCTAACGCGAGAGAGAATACTCATTGTGGGCTAATCAATAGATTTGAAGATAAAGAGGTTCAACAAGATCTGAAGCTTGTCCCGTACAAGATTGTGAACAAGGACGGAAAGCCATACATACAAGTTAAGATTAAAGACGGGGAGACCAAAGTCTTCAGTCCTGAGGAGATCAGTGCCATGATACTGACAAAGATGAAGGAGACAGCTGAAGCATATCTTGGAAAGAAAATCAAGGATGCTGTTGTCACCGTTCCTGGTTCGTTTTGAATCTTTTTTATCCCAAACTTCATCTCTTTTTGAACAAGATTATAAAGTCAATATACCTATAATTGAACTTGTTTGTTTCTTGCACGAACTCTACAGCTTACTTTAACGATGCACAAAGGCAAGCTACCAAAGATGCTGGGATTATTGCTGGACTTAATGTCGCACGTATAATTAATGAACCTACTGCAGCTGCGATTGCCTACGGTTTGGACAAGAAAGGTGGTGAAAAGAACATCCTTGTCTTTGACCTTGGTGGTGGAACATTTGACGTTAGCATCTTGACTATTGATAATGGCGTTTTTGAGGTTCTTGCCACCAATGGCGACACTCATTTGGGAGGTAAGCCAACTATCTCTCCTTTTCCCTATTAAGTTTGTATCGACACACAATTCTTGTCTACGAGTTTGAAGGCAGTTAACTTTCCCTGTAGGTGAGGATTTTGATCAAAGAATAATGGAGTACTTCATTAAATTGATTAAGAAGAAGCATGGCAAGGACATCAGCAAGGATAATAGAGCTCTTGGGAAGCTGAGAAGAGAAGCTGAGCGTGCCAAGAGAGCTTTGAGTAGCCAGCATCAGGTCCGCGTAGAGATCGAGTCTCTCTTTGATGGTGTGGACTTCTCTGAACCACTGACAAGAGCTCGCTTTGAGGAGTTGAACAACGATTTGTTCAGAAAGACCATGGGACCTGTGAAGAAGGCCATGGAGGATGCTGGATTGGAGAAGCGCCAAATTGATGAAATCGTACTTGTTGGTGGAAGCACCAGGATTCCTAAAGTTCAACAGCTTCTAAAGGATTATTTTGATGGCAAGGAGCCCAACAAGGGAGTGAACCCAGATGAGGCAGTTGCTTATGGCGCTGCTGTTCAAGGAGGGATCTTAAGTGGAGAGGGTGGCGATGAAACAAAAGGTGATCTCTCTTTTCTATGAATATATCTATGTATGATTTAGGCGTGATTATGTTTATGTTTTAGGGAATGTTAAAAGATTAAGGTTTTGAGACACAAGTCTCTAAGTATCTAGTCTTGTGTGGTTCACTCAGATATCCTTCTCTTGGATGTGGCCCCTCTCACTCTTGGCATTGAAACTGTTGGCGGGGTGATGACCAAGTTGATACCCAGGAACACCGTTATTCCGACCAAAAAATCTCAAGTTTTCACCACTTACCAGGATCAGCAGACAACTGTCACCATTCAGGTTCTGCTATACCCATATTTCAAGTCTGCAAACAGTCCTTTATATGAAATTCCGGTTCTAATTTGAGCTTTTAACTGCAGGTTTTTGAAGGAGAAAGGAGTCTCACAAAGGACTGTAGGCTGCTTGGGAAATTCGATCTGACTGGAATCGCTCCAGCTCCAAGGTTTTTATCTGCCCATGTTTGTTTAGAGTTTTTTTGTCAAAGTTGCCTTTGTATATATATCTTAACTAGAAAAAACATGTTTGGTTGAACAGAGGAACACCACAGATTGAAGTTACATTCGAGGTTGATGCCAACGGCATTCTAAATGTCAAGGCCGAAGACAAAGCCTCAGGGAAGTCTGAAAAGATCACAATCACCAATGACAAGGGTCGATTGAGTCAGGAGGAGATTGAACGCATGGTCCGAGAGGCTGAGGAGTTTGCCGAGGAAGATAAGAAAGTCAAGGAGAAAATTGATGCCCGAAACAGCTTGGAGACGTACATTTACAACATGAAGAACCAAGTCAATGACAAGGACAAGCTCGCTGACAAATTAGAATCTGAAGAGAAGGAGAAGATTGAGGCTGCCGTAAAGGAGGCCCTTGAGTGGCTTGACGACAACCAGACCGTCGAGAAGGAAGATTACGATGAAAAGCTTAAAGAGGTGGAGGCTGTATGCAACCCGATCATTACGGCTGTTTATCAGAGGTCCGGTGGAGCTCCTGGCGGTGGATCAGATGGAGGGGAAGATGATGATTCACATGACGAGCTGTAGGAGAAATATATTAGTCCATAGTTTATGTTTAATGCGAAGCGATGTTAAATGGTAGACACAGAGATGGCGATTTAGGCGAAGACGGTGAGGAAGCAATGCGAATGGGAGATGACTTCTTCCCCCCAGTGTACCGTTTTCCTTTGTCCTATTCATTTTTGGTTGATTTGTATAGTATAGAGAGATTGAAGTCATCTGAGCAGGCCAGAGGAGTCTAAATTTCAGGCTGCAAAAATGTTCCATCTCACTAGGTGTGAGTTCCACGAAAACTGTAGCATGTTCCTCCGGATTATGTAGACAACAATGTTACCCTGTCACTTAAGTGGAGTTGGAGTGGGTGGCTACAACAGAAACTGAGCACAGGGGTGGGGAAAACATGGTGGAAGGCGCTGGGAAATACAGGTAGTCACTCCTAATCATTTTCATCAACGACCCAGACGTGTGCAGTTGGGTGGGAGAGTCGAGAGTCGAAAAGAGGATTCCTCATTTCTAATACTCAAAACCGTGCGTGAAACTTTCATCTCACACTGGCTACTAAGTGATAAAAGAAAGAACTCATCCTAGATGTAGCTTTTCTGCCGGGCTAGATCCCGAATATCTATAACGCTCTGATAGTTAAGGTCAAGGTACAGCAATTATAAGGAGCGATCAAGTTAGGGCTGCAGGTGTGAGTGCTACACACAGTCTAACGAGAGATTCTTTAATACAAAGGAATCACAAAAAGGGTGCACGTAACACCAACACCATTCTTCACCGAAAAATGAAACACCAACACCATTTGCCTGCAGCGCGGTGAAATGTTGAACATACCACTCCTCCGGTTAGTAGAAGGTAAGAGTGAGATCGACAATCATTTTATACGACATACACAACGAAAAAGGACTTCTCGTTAATACAACGTAAGAGTGAGGCCGACATTCATTTTAGTCGACCTAGAACATGATGAATTGAACTAAAAATCAAAAACCTCGACAGCCGTTTCTTTGAACTGACTTCAAAACGTTGACCATCTTCATTCTATTTAATCTGCATAAAAAGGAGCAGCACTTGGAAGACAAATGAAGGGGGGATATAATATCCCCATAATAGAGTATAGTCGTGATGAGAAAAGGCCAAAAAGTCACAAGTAACATGTACATTCACGTAATTGTCATCAATTACCATTAGTTGGGCAAGGGAATGAAAAGTAATCTATGATCATCAGGCAGTCTGACTAGCCGCCCGTTGCATACAGGGCCAGTTCGAGACACATAGATCGTGGGAGGAGTTGCCATCGTTGTCTTCTATATGTGCATCGGCATTATGCTTCACAAGGAACTCAGCAATGGATTCTCTTTCACAAACAGCAGCATAATGCAATGGTGTCTGGCCTTCATTGTCCTTCAAGTAAAAACAACAGTTTGTCATGAAATGAGTTGCAAATAAGAATGCATCATTTCATAAATGTACCGAAGGGCTTAACGTTTTGAGTACTGGCTGCTTATACTCAATGCCAATTGGCCAACCAACTTTGAAAGAAAATTTTGCTTTAGCAACGAATTTTGCTTTGTGTTAACCTGACGTGAAAAAATAAAAATTCTACCCACTTTTTTCAGTAATAACATAGATGGCAGTAGTTCAGAAGCAAACAATTGAAGCAAAAATGCCCATCTTAATAGATTAACAGCTCCCATCAAGGGGGGTTAATTCATCTTTTGACCAAATTGAATGACGCAAAATCTAGCAAAAAGATTATGTACACGATTCGTCGACATCCAACAAGAACAAAACTTAAGGTATTACTAGGTGATTGACTTACCTTTGCATTTACATCAGCATTCTTGTTTACAAGCATTTCCGTGATGTTAAGATGGCCACGGTCAACAGCCCAGTGCAATGGGGTTCGACCCTCACTATCTACAATTATAAAGAAACTTGTGTCAGAAGTCCAGAATGTTGCTTGCCTACTTACATGTATACACACCAAACTACACAGTAGTTGTGCATTAAATATGTCACAATTTGCACAACCATTTAACCAATGCATATCAAAAGTACTTCCTCTGCAGTTCTCACAAAAAAAGATCAAGTAAACGTATTCCAAACAAAAAGAGAGAGAAGAGAAAAGGTACTTAAATATATCTAACTCAACATACGACTCTTACATGAATAAGATTGTAGGCAGAAAAACTGCAAGCCAAGCCATGCAGAGAAATACATATACTGTTCTCAAGCTAACCAAGCTTGCTTGCTAATGAGATCCTACCCCCTCTGTGGCTTACTGGCTTTCCAATTTTTAAAAATATGTTATAGCCTAATGATTACCAATTAACACAAGTTGACTTAAATCACCAGCTTATTGGGTCAAATCCCAAAGTACCATCCTCTTTTTCCTAAATTCTTTCCTAGGAATGGCGACTCTAAGGAAGTTATACTGGATTTCTGTGCCAAGAGAGGTGCTCATATTAATGTTTAGAATCCTACTTGTGCAAGCCTGGTGCTTCTCACTCTCTTCTCATCACAAGAACTTTACTCACACTTGTGCTTATCATTTCCCAAAAACCTCATTACAACATGCTTAACATATTTAAAAGCAAAAATTAAGTAAAAGACCCTTCAGATCCACAGAAACACCGCTCTCTACACATTTGATCAAGTTTTCCACGTCTCCTTCTCTTGCAAACGCATGAATAGCATCCATTTTTCTGCAAAGAGAGAACATATCTTAACCACTAGTAAAAATTTCAATATTGCCTGGAAGCACAAAATTAATACTGACATACTTCACATTCTGTTGATTGATGACTTGACGTGCACGACTGGGAAATGTTGTTATGCAACATTAAGGGCAAAGAACAACTTACTTCACTTGATTCTGATACTCATGCACGAAGGCCATAAAGCACAAAGATTTCACTCTGATACTTCATTTGGTAACAATCTTAATAAGGCGACTAAGATACCCGAACAAGTTTACAAATAGCATACCAAGTAGTAATACAAACTACAAAGTGAATTCCATGTTATGTTTTATTGTCCTGAATTCTCTATTGCATACTCACATGATGTGGGATAAAGATATGCATTGACGTGGACGTTAAACCACCTGTACTTATCCTGAGGCAGCAGTCTTCAACGTTGTAGCAGCAGCCTTCACCGTTGTTACACAAAGTTCAGGAACTCCCCTTCTACACAATAATATATCCCAGCCCTACTCCCTCTTTTCCTCGAACCCCCCACAGCCCTCTCCATGCTATCTTCTCTAATAAGCTTAATCTGTGTGAGAAAGGACCTAAAGATGTGTATATCAAAGCTCTAACACTCTCATTCACGAGCAAGCCTCCACGCATGGAGAAACAAAATGGATGGATGCTCACTAGCCTACGAAATCACATAACACAGTGCACAACAGAAGTGAACCAAATTGCAGGCAAGAAGACTTCGAACCCAAGACCTTGCAAAACCAGCATCTAATATTAGTCTCGGTTAAGGAGCTTCTGCACCTCATAACCGCTAAAACACAGACAAGTGTCACCAAGTCTAGGCTGCAGTGAAGAGTTCTAAATCTACCTTTAACAACAGAACTAAAAATGTCAACGCCTAATCCTTATTCGGCATGGATAAGCTGCTGTTTAAGTATCTATAATTCCCATACCAAAGCACATGTAGGAGATAATCACTTCGTGAACAAAGCCTTTGCCACATATCATTTAAATGAACAAATGATTGTCAATCTCAATAAGCCAAGCTCATTAGGCACTCTGAACAAGGACCACCAGATGTATCTGTGGATCAGTGCAAATTTAGTCATACCATATGATGGGGAAAAACGTAATCCTCAGAATGTCAAGAAAGTGATAAGAGGAATTGTCCCATGAAAACAAAACCACAGTTCTAAGGAGCCAAAACCAAATCACAGAACACAGGCAGCATACTAACACGTCTATCTAGATAGCCATAAAATTATATCCCTTCTCTTTTCTTTTCCAACTTCCATTTAACATGGCAGAGTTTAGCATGTGCTCTATAGTGGACATGCTAGCATTAGGCCAAGCCGAGTGATGCTTAATATCTACATACAAACGCACCATCCTTCAGATAAACCCATGAACCATCCATGATATTAAAGCTTAAATGATTAGAAGTGCCAAGAACCTCACAGCTCATTTCCAGATTCCTCCTCATAAACATAAGTGCTGAAAACAGGCCCCATCGGTCCTCTGTTATCTGAAGTGGATGTATCACTATCATTTCCACCTTTTCTCTTCTGTGCATGTCAAAATAGAGAACGGGAGAGGGAGTCTTAAAAAAAGAATTTCGTGAAGCACAACAAATATGATGCCAGCAAATTGGAAAGGTCAAGATCTCACAATAGTTGAACCAGCAATCCAAGAAGGATATAACTCAGTCACGATCTCAATGTACTTCAACATTGCATCTTCTGGGGGCATAGCACCCAATTTCTGCCATGCCTGCCTAGTACATGCAACCAGTAGAAGATATAATAAGTTAGATAGATCATCAGTTTCCTCATAACATATGAAGAATAAGCTACCAAACTTCCGTTACAGAAGTTATATAGATTAATCGGTATATCAAAGCACAAAAGTCTTGGAAAATCCTGCAGATGTAGATAGAATTTATAGAAATTCTAAGTCCTTTCAGAATACATCAATATTCATGTTTTCAGAAAATGCCAACATACGATGCCTAAAAACTAATTTCTGCACAGACCCTTGTAGTGATATGTTGATAGTTTCAGCTACACGCCTAGTCCGTACACAGGAACCTTGAAAAGAAAAAGAGGCCATACACGCCTACTTTCAGGTTTTATTACCGGTTTTCCCGCTACCAGTCATGAATACATACTCTAAATCCCACCTTCATGATGTAAGACACGCACAACACCACTAATCGAGGCCATACGAGAAACTAAAACACTACACGATCACAACCATTATCAACCAAGCAGTTTTATAATATTAGATAACTTTGGCAATAGCATCTAACAAAGAGCAAAACACTAGAAGAATCTCATTTCTAAAAACCCCTTTCACCAATCCACAAGTACCTAGCCAACTGAGAATCGCAAAATGCAGCGTTAACATAAAGGAAAACCTAATCTCGCAGCATTACCATTTAGCGCGAGCCGTCATCTTAAGCGCCGAGGGCTGCGGGGAGCCGCACGGCCCCTCGGTGGCGATCTTATACAGTCCATACAGCTGCAGCTGCACATCCGTCGACACCTTGTTCGCCGCCTTGTCCGCCGCCGTCGCGGCCACGAATGCCGTCGCGGCACTGAACGCCTCGTCTAACTCCGTACTTTCCACGCCCTCCCAATCATCGTCACTATCACCAGTCAACGAGGTCTTCTCCTCGCCGATCAGCGGCTCCATGTCAGAAGCAGCCGCGGCGACCTCCGCGCCCGACTCCGATCCCGGCGGCGAGGGCTTCGGCTCGGCCGAGTCGGAGCGGACAACTCGGAGGTTCTCCTCGCGGAACGAAACGACGACCGAGATGAGCTTGGCGAGGAGGAAGGAGAAGATGAAGCCTATGAATATGGATTGGGCGTATTGCTGCCAGTCCGCCATGGGGGGTGGTGGTGGTGGTGGCTCCCTCAGTAAGCCCTAGCCAAGTTAAGAAAACGGGCTGTTTGGTAACAAGAATAGTGTAAACCTGGAAAAGGCAGACATGAACAAAAGCAAATTCTCTTGCCGGAGAGTAGTCTCTGTCGTTAACGCTTTTAGTTACATTTTTTTTTAAAAGAAAATTGAAAAGAGTTTAAGTTTTTTTTTTCACCGGTTTAAAAAATTTGTGGCCGTTTGACAGAATTTATTTTTTTAAAAAATAGAAAATAGCAAGGGTTTGACATGACAACTCTTTGGTTGAATATACATTTTTTTAATATACATTTTTTTTGGGTTGAATAACAACCAACATTATTAGCTCAGCATTGTTACAACTCCCTAACTTCACCGTCGAGCACCATCTCGCCGCCCATCACAACCCAATGTCACCACTGCCTCCGTCTCCCTAATCACATCCGTCTCCTCCGTTGGCAGGAAGCGTTGCCCCACGCTCCTCCGTCTCCCTAATTACCTCCTCGAACTTCATCATTGGCCCAAACTCCTTCTCTTCCCCATCTTCACCTTCATCATCTCCGCCATCGCCGCCACCACTTGGATATTTTCCATTACCATCGTTGCCGCCAGTTTCAATATCACCTTTTGCCGTTTCATTACTGGTCAAAACGCTAATGTGATCCTTCCCCTCAGGTACAGTGGTCAACACCACACCAGATTGCTGCTAGGAATCTTGACTCAACGAGCTCCTTACCTTAAGGCTCTGCTTGTTCTTCATGTAACTCGAAAATTTTGTACCCCTCATGATATTTCCTACTTGGGTTTTCAAAATTGTAAATTCGCTAGTCCTGGTAGTACCCATACGGACATTACTTCATAAATTGACGGTGTGTGTTAGTCTAATGCTTGATGAGCAGCTCGCCATGGAAAATGTCGACGAATTGAGGAGAAATTTCGCAACAACAACCCTAGCAAGCTGAGCAAATTGGTAATGACGAAGAGGAACTTTCAAAGAAATAATCCAGTCATTAAAAAGCTCAAAGAGAGACGGGTCTATGTGTGAAGTTTGCTAGAAAAATGAGGAGGAAATTGAATGGGAATGGAAAAATGAGGAGGCTCTCTCTTCTACCGATGTTCGATAGAGGCGATGGACGCAGTGGCCGGTGGAGTCAGTTGGGAAGAGCTGCCGCAGATCGAGCGAAAGAGATGAGCAAATCCTAATTTAGGTGGGTTTTATACCTAGCAAAGAATAAGTCCAATTCTGTACTAGTGAGGTTCGAAGGCAAGACCTCATTAATCCACCAACTCAGCTCCGTGTGAAATGGTTTCCAAAACCAACAAGAAAAAAGAAAATTGCTCTTTTTAAAAAGTGGCCTTCTTTTTAAAGTGTTGGGCCCAACAAAAAAAAAATTAAGTCCAACCAAACACCCTTTTTTTTTGGGCTTTTGAGAAATTTAAAAACTGGGCTAAAAAAGAGCCAAAAAAAAAAATGGTGTCAAACGGGCCTGTAGTGTCTTAAGTTGGTGCATATCTTGGAAACACTTTTTATCTTCTTTTTTTCACCTCTTTGAGTTATTGATGATTTTCAACATGACACGGTAATTACTTTCTTTGGTAAATTTTCTAACGATAGTTTTAGTTGATTGGTTTGAATTTCATATTTTGATTGTCGTTGTTGTTTTAAACGCAAAGAAACTGTGTTGTTAAATCAGTTGTCTGCACGATATTAATAGTATTTTGTGATTTTACGAGATGTCAACGAGGAACGCGCTAATTTCAAGCTTTTTGAAGTATTTTCAAGAAAAGATCAAGGAAGAAAGAAGATACAGGGTGATTTGTGCATTTTGTTCTCCCTTCAACAAAAGGAGCTAATCCGTTGAGAGCGCTAGCAAAATAGGAGATTTTTCTAGCGCGATCTGGCCGGCCCAAATCTTTTTTTTTTCAAAAGCTGTCAGTCGTCCGCTACATAGTGTAGCGGACGGACCTTTTTACCAGATTGTCCCTCCTCCTTCATCCGCTATACTGTAAGGCAGACAACTTTTTTGTCCTGACATGTGACAGTCAAAAAGTCGCCCGCTACACTGTGTAGCGGACGACTTCTTGACTGACACGATTGATACAATTCTATTAATTTCTGTATCTTTATTTCTGCACACGTCAAAGTTGTCGCCAGTGTTGTCCGCTACACTGTATTGAGAACAGTATTGCCTATTCCCAAAAGATTCTCAGCTCTTTCAGCACAATTTTCTTCTCCTTCAGACTCACTTGCTTCCATTTTCAGCTCCCTTCAAGTTTCGAGTAACACTTGCTTCAAGCTTCACTCAAGTAAGGTAAGTTTGTGAATGGTGAAGTTTTCTTTATGGATTGACTGGTAAAGTATATTTTTTTTTGTTTGGACAAAAAAATATAGATTTTTTGTGATGTTCTAGAAATTTGTCACTCTATTCATCAATTTGTGATGTTCTAGACATGATGTTTTTTTAAAAAAGTATAATTTGTTAACTTTAAACAAATTCATTATAGTTAAATTCGATTTTTTTTAGGTTCGCTAACTTCGAAAAATTTATCCTATTTAAATTCAAATTGTTTGAGCTAAGTTTGTTGTATTTTGGCATGATGAATTTGTCTATTTATCTTAGTAATTTTAATTTGTTATGTTCAATAAATTAATAATTGTTAAGTTGGAGACACTTTTGAGATTATGTATATGGTATATTTGTCATCCTAAATTGGTCTATTCGCCAAGATAATTTTGGGTAATATTTTCAGTTAGAAATGTCATTTGATTGTTAAGCGTAGTCTATTTCTACACAGGTCTTGTTTCACAATGTCTGATTTCGTGTCGAGCTCCAACACCCCCGTAGATGCTAGTGATCCGTATCTAGGACGAACGTTTCAAACATTGGAAGAAGCTGAAGAATGTTTTCGAGCGTATTCATTGAGGGTTGGTTTTGGCATTAGAATAAAGACTACAAGAACAAGCAACGTAACAAAAAAGATATGCTCTCGCTTATACGAGTGTCATAGGGGCAGAAACCCACTGCAAAATGAGACACGCGTAGGCAATGATGACAGTGATGATGAAATAGGATATTCGCGTAGAAGACGGGACTGCTTTGAGCGCACAAATTGCCAGGTCAAGATGTTCGTAAGCTATAAACCCAAGCAAGATCATTGGCTTATTACCAGCCTGGAACTGGCACACAATCACCCGTTAGTAACCCTTCTAAGGTGAGTCAGATGCATCAACACAAGAAGATGGGTAAGGTCGCGAGGAGCCTAATTCACACAATGAGCAATGCGCGGATAGGACCTATCGAGATTGTTAATGTTCTTGCTGAACAGGCTGGGGGAATTCAAAATTTAAACTTTAACACGACAGACGTTCGTAACGCGGTCCGAACCCATAGACGAGCCGCGTATGACCTCAATGATGCTCAATCCACAATGAGCCTATTGAAACGGATGCAGATGGAGGACCCGCAGTTTACCTTCGATTATAAACTTGACGACGAGCATCGAGTTAGTACAATTTTTTGGGTCGACGGTCGTTCGAGGCTAGCTTATAAGCATTTTGGGGATGTCGTGACTTTCGACACCACATACCGTACCAACAAGTACTCGATGCCGTTCGCTCCTTTCACGGGCGTCAATCATCATTATCACTCCATCCTGTTCGGGTTCGCCTTGTTAAGGGACGAGAGCGAGGGTTCTTTTGTATGGTTGTTTAGGACGTGGCTGGAAGCAATGAACTTCAAAGCACCCAAAGTTATCATCACCGATCAAGATTTGGCAATGAAGAAGGCTATTGCTACCGTCTTCCCAGACACTCGACACAACTTGTGCACTTGGCACATAAGCAACAAATACCCTGAACGTCTGCATCACGTGTACGCAAAGTATCCAGACTTTAAACAGGATTTTGACAAGTGCATTAACAAGTCGTTAACGATTGAGGAATTCGAGGAGAGGTGGGAAAAGCTTGTTGGGATTACTCATTGCAAGACAACGAGTGGCTCCAGCACTTGTACGAGCCCAAAGAGCAATGGATTGGCGTTTACACGAGGAGGTATTTTTTTGCGGGCATGAAAACGACGGGCAGGAGTGAATCTATGAATGCCACGTTCGATAGTTATGTGGGTACAACTACCAATTTGAAGAGTTTCGTCGCATCCGCACAAAAAGCGGTTGCTTCGTTGTTCGTAAAAGAAAGGGCTGCAGACTTTGCAACCACGTACAAACAAAGGAGAAGGTTGCTTGAGACCCCGCTGGAGCTGAACGGTGCCAAAGTCTATACGAAGGAGATCTTCATGCTATACCAAGTAGAGCTGCAAAAATCGGGACGATACAGTATAAACAAGGTGGCAGAAAAGTCTACGCGTGAGTACAAGGTTTATTCGCTCGTGAATGACCTCGTCCCTGAGAAGCTGCGCAGAATTTATACGGTGAGCCATGACACATTGACAGATTCGGTGACATGTGTTTGCAAGAAGTTTGAGTTCCATGGCATCCTGTGTAGACACATTCTGCGATTTTTCACCCAGAAGAATATCAGGACAATCCCCGATAAATATGTCCTGCCACGGTGGACGAAAGGTGCAAACAGGTTGCACGGTACCATTGCCTTTCCGGAGCACCCGTATACTGACTTTGAAGAATCAGAGACGTTGCGGTATAATCATCTGGTGACAATGTTCACCCGTTTGTCCGTAAAAGGTGCTGCTACAATGGCCGGATATAAACATCTCCTCGAGGTAGCTCAGCAGCAAGAGCCCATCGTCGACCAGTTGGAAGCAGCTTCAGTCAGCAATGCGGTTGACACTGAGCCTACAACGAGATCAGAAGATGACGAGCCGGGGGAGGAAGACGACAATGATATCCGGCCTTTGGATCCAATTATATCGCAAACGAAAGGCCGCAAGAGATCTACGCGGATGAAAAGAATCTATTGAACAGGCAACTCAACCTAAAAAGCTGAGAAGGTGTGCATTGTGCAACAAAATGACCAACCATGACAAGCGGAACCATTACAAGGCACTGGGGATAAGTCCAGGGGGTTTGCAAGACGAGGAAGAAGATGACGCCGAAGATGAGGAAGAAGAAGCTGCAGTGGACCTTTAGTTTTTTGTATAAGCCATCAAGTCTGTTTGACATTTGTAATAATTTTTTGTAATTTTTCTCTAATAATCTTTCGACCTAAGACTGGAATTTTATTTCTGATGGACCTATGAGAGCCATCAAATCTAAGTTTAAGTTTTTTTTTTATTTGCCCCGTCCGCTACATAGTGTAGTGGACATAGTGCATTTTCTTATCTTAAACTCCGCGCTACACAATGTAGCGGACGATAGTCTAAAAACTCCAGCACAAACTCTTTGGTGTTCTTTTATGTCCGCTACACAATGTAGCGGATGACTCTACAGAGTCTTAAACTCCAACACTTATAAATTTTTTGGTGTTCTTTATGTCCGCTACACAATGCAGCGGATGACTCTGCAGAGTTTAAAAACTCCAACACTTAAAATTTTTTTGGTATTCTTTATGTCCACTACACAATGCAGCGAACATCTCTGTAGAGTCTTAAAACTCCAACACTTAGAAATTTTTTGGTGTTCTTTTTGTCCGCTACACAATGTAGCAGATGGATCAGCAGTGTAGAAAAAAACATAGAAATTTTGGGTCCGCTACACAATGTAACGGACAGCGCTGCATAATTTTTTTTTTGTGTTCTTTGTGTCCGCTACACAATGTAGCGGACGTCTCTACACACTTTAAAACTCCAACACGTCGCTAAAACTCCTGTTAAATATTAATCGGATCGGCCATTCTTCTTTCTTCCGTTTCTCTAGCGACATCCCCGTCCTCCCCTCGATGCGGCGCCACCTCCGGCGACAGATCCATCCTGATGGCTTCTGCTTCTGTGAACAGGGACGTTTCAGTCGGCAGACACTTCTTCAAGGTCATGATGCCTATTTTCATACAGAACTTGTAGGCCATCCCTCTTTCTCTGTGTTTTCGTGTGTGTTAAAAGTTTTATCTTTGGTTAAAAACTTACATGTCTTATTATATTATGAATATGTTAGGCCATACCGGTAGCCTTTTGCAAATTGCTTACCACAACTAGATCAAATGAAGCAACTTTAACCAGCCGCAAGGGGTCATGACTTGTTAAAATCAAGAAGAAGAGCGGCCAAAAGGAAATTTGTTTCAAAGAGGGTTGGAACAAATTCATGTAGCAGCATGACCTCCATTTAGGGGACTTTGTAATCTTTGAACACATGGGGCATATGCGTTTTCAAGTGCTGGTGTTTGATCAAAGCACTTGTGAAAAAGCTTTCCCCCAATGTTGAACTCTGAGCCCTAATCAAACCCTATATCAAATTAATCGCATCAGATATGTGCATTTTGAACAATTTGGTGTTATTTGAATATTGATTATTTGTTTGATAATTTTAGGTTCTTAATTGTGTATTTGAGAATTGTGATTATTGATCGATGATTTTAGGTTGTTAATTGATGATTTTTTATTGTTAATCATGCATTTGAGATATTGAGATTGTTGATTTCGTCGCTAAAACATTTATTCCGTTAACTTCATAAAAAAAATTAAAATACGTAAAAAAGAATTAGCGACAAAATTTATAACCATCTCCGCTACACAAGGTAACGGACGGCTCTGCAGAGTCTTAAATCTCCCAACACTTAGAAAATTTTTTGTTTTCTATATGTCCGCTACACTGTGTAGCGAACGGCGCAGCAAAGGAAATTTTTGGGCCTACCAGCATCCGCTACACTGTGTAGCGACGGTTCAGAAGGTTCTCTAAACTCCAACACTTAGAAAATTTTTTGTTTTCTATACATCCGCTTTACTGTGTAGCGGATAGCGCAGCAGAAACTCTAAACTTCAACACTTAGAAATTTTTTTGTTTTCTACACGTCTGCTACACTGTATAGCGGACGTCGCAACAGAAGCTCTGAACTTAAACATAAAAATTTTTGTTTTCCACATGTTCGCTACACTATGTAGCTGACGGTGCACCATTAGGTCTGAACTTCAACACTTAAAAAAATTTTGGGCATACGAGCGTCCGCTACACTGTGTAGCGGACGGCGCAGCAGAAACTCTCAACTTCAACACTTAGAAAATTTTTGGGCCTACGAGCGTCCGCTACACTGTGTAGCGGACGGCGCAACAGAAACTCTCAACTTCAACACTTAAAAAAATTTTGGGCCTACGAGCGTCCGCTACATTGTGTAGCGGACACTGTGAATTTTCCCCCATTCTGTTTTCCACCATTTAATCACTCTCAATGAGAGAAAAAAACCCAAATATATACGTCAACTCAAATCAAAATCTAATCAAATCACAATCTAAATCAAATGCCAACTGATTTCAACACAAATCAATCAAATCAATCATCTTCAACACAAATCAACTGATCTCAACACAAATCAAATCAAACCAATGATAACTTTTATAAAAATAATCAAGATTTATTAAAAAAACTGATTCGAATGTTACAATGTCAACTGGGGTCCTCATGTTGAGCCTGATTCTTGTCCTTAGACGGATTTTCAATAAATTTAACCACTCTAGGCCAACCTTTCATAATTTGCCAAGCTATTCTATATCTAAAGCCTTCTACTCATTCTTGACTCCAGACGGCCGCCTTGAGGTCTCAAACCGAAAAATGTAATCCATGTACATGCAAACGAAGACGCCGCGGTCCGAAGTATTATGTTGCTTGGGCCTCCTCTTCTTCAATCGGAATTGGAGCTTTGGCCGCGCCTATAGTCTTACATCCCGGATAGAGTGGACCATGACACAAAATAGATTCTGCGAGAAATAGAAAACGGCATAAGACACGAGTTAACATTTATAATTGGCAAGTTATAATAAGCATTAAACAACAATCGTAAGATTACCATAGCATCCAATTGGGCTTTGTACATCAGCAACACAGGCATGTGGATGGTATCGTCGTGGAGACTGTCGATCACTGATACGATTTTTTGAGTTGGTTCATAGCAAACCAAGTACCAGTGGCTTTCCCTTAAAAATGGGATTAGAAACACGTTGGCAACCCTTGCGCTCACTGGACTATCCCTAGTAAGATACGCTCGTAGGTTAGAGGACGGTCTCCACTCGCTCAACTTTTTCTTTCCCTTTTGATCGACCCACTCACGCCATTCAGATACTAGGAGGCTATGAAAAAAGGCATCCACCATAAAAATGCCCCGATACTCGTTCAGCCGCTCCCGACCTCTTTGCTTCAGAATCTCCACGTAGGTAGAGATGACACCGCTGTCTAACCAATCCCCCGGAGCCAGGGAGGACATTTTTCCCCACGAGCAACAGTAATCCATGCCCTCCGGGTGATCCACACTATACGACGCTTTGTCTCGAGGGACCTTGCTAAAATAACGCTCTCGGATTATTTGGCATTTATGCGGCTTTAGGGGCTTCAATGGATGCCCTTTGTGATATTGCCCTCGGGGGTCGACCGGGGGATATTGCCCTCCTTCCATAACAGATGGTCCTGCCCACGGGACAATGGGCAGTGTCTCAGATAGACTGATGTTTATGAAACCCCAGTCCTGCGTGACTTGACTTTGAGAGAGGGGTTGGGGTTCCGAGTCTGGAAGCAAAGAGAACGAGGGCGCACTGTACTCTTCCCACGGTGCTTGAGCCTAGCCCATGGTGCTGGCGGTCCCCAATCACCACCCATTCCCAGTACAGAGAGACCACCATATCCCTGGCTCACCCCCGAAGTCTGTCCCGAAGGATCACTGTATCCCTCGCTCACATAAGGGGGCTGCCACCCTGGATAACCCATTCCGGGGCTGACGCCCGAAGGCTGTCCCGATGCTTGGCGCAAAAAATTCTCGCAGCCAAACGCCAACGCTTTAGCCTGTTGGCGAAGCTCCTCGCCCATTGCATCCACCAGATCCTTCCGCTCGCTCAACTTCTGGAAAAAGGCGAACGAGGCATTAACCTACATCCAAAGAGATAATAAATAAGTAACTTCATACACACACTTAGAATCATCAAATTCAATTAAAAGCACTTGTTAGGCAACTTACCAGATTGTATGCCATATGCTCATCGATCTGACCCCTAGGGTGGTACTTCTCCCCGCGTTCAAACCTTACTGGGGCTACTCTCCTCCGGGTGATGCGGTAGTACCACTCATTGTACTGTTCGATGCTGATCACGGGGTCAGGCTCCGACACAATGGCCGCCAGTGTGTCCTGCCAGGAATTCCAAACCTCAATTTCTCGTGCGCACAAGTTGTGCGCATTCGCCTTGCCAAACCGTCCGACACCCGGTGGGTTCCTGTTAAGCCTCATATCCGGGGCATCGGCTGGCAACCCCTGCAGGCAGTCAAAATGGCGCATAGCGCGATCTGGCAGCTGCCACTCTGCGACCTCGAAGTGGATCAGGGGTGTGCGTTGCAACCCGGAGAGCGTGAAGACGAAAGACTCTCCCACCCGTCAGGCCAAATGTTTGTACGGTGCCCAACGCATCTGGCCCGGAGATAGCGAGTCGAGCTTCCCCCGATAGTACGTAATGTTGTGATGGGGATCGTCTCTCCTCGGGTAGTGGCTGTCCTTTCGGCTGTACTCCCAGGCGCACAACCGAGGCCACACATTATCGGTTCCGTCCCTACGCTTGGGTGCGCCGGTAGCAAGGTGTTCATAAGACCACACCTGAGAGCAAAGACAAATTATATAAAGTATCGTCAAAATTTATTGTAGATTCAAAAAAAAAATCGAACACGTAATCAAGATTTATATGATATACCTGCAATAGCGAGAGACATGCACATATAGCTTTGGAGTCGGGCCTCGTTGCCTTGTGCAATGCTCGGTACAGGTACGCAAGAGTTGCTGCACCCCAGGCATAATCCCCAACCTCCCGCAGGTTACCCAACAACGGTAAATATTTCACGCTGACAGTGTTCTTCGACGTCGTTGGGAATAAAATTGCCCCCATCACCCACAAGAGGAAGGCTTGTGTGTACAACACAAGCATCTCATCCGTGTAGTTTTCGGGCAAAACCTTGTAGGTATCTACCAACCACTTCAACTTTATACCACCAGTGCTAAATTGATCCTCAGGTATCGAAGTGAAGAAGTCCCTAGCGGTTCTCTTATTCGTTGCTTCCGACGGAGGAGCAATTATCGGCCGCCCCGTCACCGGTAACCCTAAGATGAACCCTACATCTTCTAGGGTAATTGTCATCTCTCCGAGAGGAAAGTGAAACGTATTCGTTTCACTTCTCCACCTTTCAACAAGGGCACCTATTAAGTGCCGGTCAAGGTGTTGAAAGATCTGCCCATGCGTGAAAATCCCAAACCCAATCCCACGTAGTAATCTTTTCTGGTATTTGTTCAATTTCCAGACTTTGAAATTATCGGATACTTCTACTATGTTGAGAAGTGCTCTTTCCTACGAATTAATAAATACAATTTAAGCAAAACAAATGGTATACAACGTTCGCAAGAATAAGAAAGTTGATAAAATAAGTATCTTACTCCACCATCCCATATGAGCGTACTGATATGGTTTGCTTGGTCGTATAATACGGAGGGATCTTCTGGTCCAGGGTTAAAATCTATTTTTGTAACTGAAATTATGAAAAAACGGCAAGGTTGGAAGCGTTTATCAAACATTCTCAAACATACAACGCTACCACATGCATAATACATACAACGCTAGTATGTGCTCACATAAGTTTACATGCTTTATATATGTATGTATATACATACATATATACATACACGGAATCGAATTTTGCAACTGAAATTACATTAACAAATAATACGCAATACACATAATATATATATATATATACTGAAAAACGCTAGCACATGCTCAATACATATTCAAAATCATGCATAAGCTGCAATACTTATAATAACTCTAGATTATGAACAAATAAAGGATTGGTTTGTGAACTTACGTGATTAATGAGACGATTAAAGGATTTCTTGGGAAGAAATTGCGCAAATCTGTTTGCCAATGCCTCTAAAAAAATTTGTGAGAAGAAAGAATGAATAGAAGTTTCAAAGTTAGGTTTTCTTGTATTTATATGTTCCGCCCGCTATATAGTATAGCAGAACATTAAACACCGTCCGCTATACAATGTGACGGACAGTATTTATTTAAAGTATGTCTGCTACACTGTGTAACGGACGGTAAGGATAAGGACAAAGTAACAGCCGTAACAGTCGTAGGGGGACATGACTGATGTGACAATTGTCAGGGGAGATGTAGATTGACTTGACCACCGTCAAGGAAAAAGCTGTCCGCTACACAGTGTAGCGGACAACTTTAGAATCAAAAAGTTGTCCGCTACACTGTGTAGCGGACGAGAGGGGAGGGGCAATGTGGTAAAAAATTCCATCCTCGACACTGTGTCACGGACGACTGACAGTTTTTGAAAAAAAAATCTGGGTTGTCCATCCCTTGAGGATGGACGGCCAGATCGCCCTTGCAAATCTCCTATTTTGTTAGCTCTCTCAACGGATCAGCTCCCTTCAACAAAAGATTTAATTAGAAAGTTACCCAATATAAGAAAGAAGGATATAGACAAATACCTTTTTCGCGTGTGTTAGCGCACGTTTTACGAGACTCAAGCCCGTAACTGTCCACAATAAACTCTCACTTTTGTCTTCAAAGTATATGAAGAAATAATACCCCTTCAATAATGGCTACTGGATTTGTGACTTCCCTCACATAATTATCATGATACAGTATCTAGAATGCCGAAAAAGATACCTTACAAAGGTTGGCAAGGTTTGTGGAATATAGGAGTCCAACGTTTGTAGATACTGATTTGTATAAGCACATGACATTCGTGATGATTTTGGCATACTAAAAGGGACATCCATTGACAAGGATAACACACATCTTTCAAATCGGAAAAGAAACTACGGTGAGAATGGTTTTAGTGAGCTCTCGCTCTCATGACAATTGAATGTCATGTGAAAATTAAACTCATCCACCAAATAAGGATCCGGTCACATGAAAAAAAAATCAAGCCCGTATAGATGCGTAGATCGTGGCCATGCAAATACCAATAAAGAAAAACGAATGGTGGGGTAGGGGGGGAAGGGTTGGGAGAAATAAAGATTGTTGTAGCTGAAGTTCAAAAGTATAAAAACAACTTATTACAAGAATTGTTTGTCGTTATGTGTCAATCATAATAACATATATCGTGTTGTTATCGTCTGTCTTTCTACGTCAATCATGAAAACAAATATAATTCGGTGCTATATCGGAATGAAGTTGGTGCAAAACATGGTGTCTACGTTCAATGAGGTTATCCCAGATAACAGAAGGTGCAAGTTTATGTAACCATTCGACCATTATGGCATTTTAACAAAGTTGTCAATGAAGTTTCATGACCTAGCATTTGGCACCACAAAAAAAAAAGCGTTCAACGTAGAAAAGAGAGAGAAAGCTCAATTCGAATTTGTCAATTGTTGGCCTAAAATCATAACTTTAAGTTTGTTGCTTTTGGTATTTTTTTTTCAATTTAAAAAAATTTCCGGGCCTTATTGATTAGACCCAATTATTTGTGGGCTTTTGAAACGAAAAGTGTTGCTTTTATTGTTTTACAAACTAACTATAAGCTGATAAGGAAAAAGAAATCATAATTTGGGCCTTAGAAATGATTGAGACCCAATTATTCAAAGCGTCGCAAGCTTTGGGCCAACGAAATTCTTTTACTTTTTGACTCCATTGTCTTGGGTCATTGACTAAAGTCTCCTGAAATAGAAAAGTTTTTGCTGCTACCATAATTGTATAGTGATAACTAATAGTAACTAAATATTTTTAATGACTTTTATATCAACACTGTCAGCGATAATTCTTAGTAATACATTTTAGCGTTACTGAATAAAAGTCACTAAAAATATTTGACATCGATTATTTGTCACTATATGGAGGTGCTAGCTATCATCTTATAATCTGGGTAGCAGTAAAAAATTTTCCTCTTAAAATCGTTGGCAAACGAGATCGTAGCAAAAGACCTGTAAATTGAGTTGTTTTATCCTCATTGTGTAGCTTAGACAGTCAGACCAAATGAACTTCAAGAGACAAAAAAAAAAAAAAGTGATAAGTTCCCGCTTAGCATCTCTAGCGGCTCATCTGACAATATCTAACGACAGTTATGAGAACGATTCTCACAGATATTTGTGCATTGTGATTTAACTTATGGGGTTGTAACCATAATTTCAGGACAATTAGAGTAAACATATAGCCTATCATCTTTGCTTAAAACTTCTGGCTTACATGCATTCAGGTTTCACACACAAATGCAAATCCTGGCTAAGCACCTACAATAATGTCTTATTCTACTTTAGTGAAACCAAAAATGTATAGCTAAAGTTTCCTGGCTCCAGCACCTTTGCTTCCATATTTGCACCTTCCATAGCCTGAAAAAATAAAGTAATGCCAAAAATTAATGACCTAGGATAACAAGAGAAGCGACCGCTAATCGGCTATGTATCACGCGTTTTGTAACAGTTGTAACAAGTATTTTATCAATCAAAAGTACGTTTCATCACAAAATCCAATCACCCAAAATGATATAAGAACATACTTGGATTGGTGGTGGTGATTGCTCCGGTTTGTTTGAAATCACAGTCATAACCATTCCTTCCCGTAGCTTGGTAGTATGCATTCATGGCATACGCAGCATGGGCTCAAACGGTATCAGGAAGAAAGCAGGCGCCCCCTACTTGAATGGGTTTGCAGTCCAAGCCAAGTCCACATACATAATCGAGGTTCATCTGCAAATCTTCATCACTAGCTCCTGATTTGGGCAGACACCATTGTTTCCCCTTGCTAGGTTTTGGCACTGGACTCACTGGGGTTGGAGTCGGGTATGTGGGAAAGGTCGATTTAGCCTGTCACCGCCAAGTCGACAAATGAATCAGAATAATGCTAGTCTTTCTAAATTTTTAGCTAAAATCTGGTAAAAGAGTTAATACATTTTGGCATTATATTGAAAAGCATAAGACTACAAGTACGAGTAGATAGGTTTGATAGTGTTTAGAGTCGGCGGCAGCTACCGTTCGCCTGAGGATCCCAATGTTGTAGACCGGTGTCATATCCGGCTGGAACAGACCGAAATTCCTTTCACAAGTTGGCCATGGCTTTAAATCTTCATTGAACAAAGCAAAAATATAGGTTTCAAAGGTCCTGTTAGGCATAAGGGGTGTTCCTACCCCGGATGTCACATGTTGCATGAGTTTTCCATTGTATTCGGCCGCGCTTTTGGCATCGGCACCAACTTGCCCTGGCTCACCCTTTGAAGGCCAGCTGGTCTCGGCTATGACGATGTCAACGTCGCTGAAATCGAGGAGTTTCAATGCTGAGAAGACTGCATCTAGTTGCCCATCTAACATGTTTGTGTAGGTTTTCTTTATCATTTCGTCGAACACTCCTGAATTAGGCCTAAAGAGTGCATAATCTAGAGTGGCATCCGAGCAACCGAAAAAAGGATACGAATTTATTAGGAATGGCAAACCAGTAGCTCTAAGAAAACTGAGCAATGGCTTGAGCAAATGGGTGTCATAGCCTTGTCTAAATTTTCCTGATGAAGGTGGGGTTGAAGTTGAAAGAATGCCCAAGTGTCACGGGCTGCCCCTTGCACCCGCCTAGCACAGCGCCCCCGCGCCCATCTAGCTCAGTGCCCCCGCGCCCTTCCAACATGCGCCCATGCGCCCTCGCAAGTTCTTCAAGTCTCGCGCCCATGCGCCAGTCAAGCACAGCGCCCGCGCGCCCAATTGCAGTGCCCCCATACGCCAAAAGCCAACCGTGAAGATCTGAAGATCCAGGCGTGCGTTTTTGCTCAATTTTGGTAGAGACCACCCTTGTATATATTTAAGTTTCTCTGTAAAATTTCAAGTCATTTCGAGTTGTATTTCTCTAAAAAGGGCACTATGACTCCTCGCACATAGTTACGTCTACTACTGTCACTTTGGTTTTTCCTCCTAATGGTACTATATGGGAGTCATGCACACCCATACCCGAGAGTCTCTTGCTTTGTTTTAGCTTGCCTGTCTTAGCTAGATTGCACACTGTGGATGCAAACAAAGCCTTCTGTAAGTTGTAATGATGTTGTTGAAGTAATGAGAATATTTGAGACCGTTTTGCCCTCGTGTTGAAATCTACTTCTTTGTGCACTGCTTTATGCAATGTTGATGCACTGCTTGCTGTAGATTGTTGGGATTTGTTGGCGGACTCTTCTTGCAAGCGGTAAGTCGAGTGCCACACACGGTTTCCTTTGAGCCATCAAGGGCCACCGTGTGTCAGGTGGTATCAGAGCTGCGGTTGCCCAAGGGACCGTGGCTTCATCTAAGAAAATATTGTGGGATAGTTTGTTGAGAAAAACTATGGCCAACACGAAAGAGAGAATCGATGCTTTGGAAGCACAGATACGGGACATGATCAAGAGCGACCCGGATGCTCCAGGCATCCTGAAACAATTCTCCCTTCGCCTTGACGCGTTGGAAGTGAATCTTGAAGCCACTGATAATGCCCGATATGCTGAGAACATGGAGTGGGAGGGCAGGTTTCATGAGCTTCAGGATCGAGTAGAACACCATGCACGACATGTTGAAGGTAAAGACTGGGAGTCTAAATTTCAAGAGCTCCAGGATCGAGTGGAGCTTCTTAGTCGTGCAGTGGTTAACACACCCGCAGGGGGTGCGGAGCACGCATCGAGGCCCCGAGTGCCAGAGCCCAAGAGTTACGGGGGAGCCCGTGACGCCAAGGAAGTAGAAAACTTCCTTTTCGATATAGAACAATACTTTCGAGCCATCAGAGTAGACTCGGAAGCGACAAAGGTGTCGATGGCTACCATGTACTTGGTTGGAGATGCCAAGTTATGGTGGCGGAAGAAGTACGCAGAGATCGAAGATGGGTCTTGCATCATAAACACATGGGATATACTCAAACAAGAGCTAAAAAGCCAGTTTTTCCCAGAGAACACCGCATTCAACGCGAGGAAAGCGTTGTTGGAATGCAAGCACACCGGTTCGGTCCGGGAGTATTGCCAGGCATTTTCTGTCTTGATGTTGGACATCAGCGACATGTCCGCAGTCGACAGACTCTTCTTCTTCATGGAAGGGTTAAAACCATGGGCTCGTACCGAGCTTAATAGACGTCGGGTGAACAACCTTAATAAAGCCATCATCGCTGCTGAGAGCCTTTCAGATTACAACTCTGAGCCACAGAGACCCCCTCAGAGAGGAAATCCAAGCAGAAGTATTGGTGGCAAGAAGCCAAGGGGTCAAGCACCAAACCAAAGTTGGGGCAGTAAAAGCAGTTGGGCGTCAAACTCTTCTACCCAACAGAAGAGTGGAGTTGGGTTCAAAGCCAAGACCGACGCTAAGCACCAGTGGAGAAGTGAAGAAACCTCCTTTCAGGGGTTGCTTCTTGTGCCAAGGACCGCACGTGATCGCTAACTGTCCGCAGCGACAGATGATGAATGCCTTCTTTGACAACATTGGGTAGGTGCAACGTGGGGCACAATCTGGCTCTCAATCAAGGCATCCACCAACAGATGAGCAAACAGACGTACAAGATTATGAAGAGGAAGATGCCGTTGGGGCCTTTCCTCAGTGGTGTAATGCTGTGACAACGCAGGTTGGGAACCCTGAAGAGAGCTTGACTAAGGAAAAGCCTAAAGACATGCCGCCAAAGAAAAAGAGCGATGTACCAGGGAAAGGCTTGATGTATGTGGATATCAAGGTTAACGGGAAGGCCATCAGGGCCATGGTGGACACAGGAGCTACCCATAATTACATTTCTAGCACCGAAGTGGAAAGATTGGGTCTAACTCTATAAAAGGGTGCGGACGGGTGAAGGCTATCAACTCTGCCGCACAGCCAGTAGCGGGGATAGCGAGATCTGTTTTGATCAAGATTGGCCCATACGAAGGAAGGACCAACTTTTCAGTAGTCATCATGGACTACTTTAAACTGATCCTTGGGTTAGAGTTTCTGCGTGACACGAAGACCACAGTTATGCCATGCACCAACTCGCTGGCCATGCTTGGGAATAAACCGTGTGTCATCCCGACTATATCTCCTAGGGCGGGAGAGCGTTCTATCTCGGCCTTCCAGTTGAAAAAGGGATTAAAACGGGACAAAACAACCTACCTTGCCATGTTACGGTGGGACGAAATTGAAGAAGTATCGGAACCATTACCCAAAGAAGTTAAAGTGATATTAAACGACTTTGAGGATGTGATGCCTGATGAATTGCAAAAGAAATTGCCACCTAGAAGGGCAATTGACCATGAGATAGAGCTCGTGCCAGGCACGAAGCCACCCGCCCGAGCTCCGTATCGGATGTCACAACCAGAACTTGCTGAACTCAGAAAATAATTGACGGAGTTGCTAGACGCGGGTTTGATCACTCCAGCGAAGTCGCCTTACGGTGCACCAGTCCTCTTCTAGAAGAAACAAGATGGTTCCTTGCGGATGTGTGTGGACTACAGGGCGCTAAACAAGGTGACTATTCGGAACAAGTATCCTATTCCTTTAGTCGCCGACTGTTTTGATCAGCTTAGTAGGGCGAGAGTGTTTACCAAGTTGGACTTGAAGTCTGGGTATTGGCAGGTCCGAATTGCCGAAGGTGACGAGGCGAAGACAACTTGTGTCACCAGATACAGTGCGTATGAGTTCCTGGTCATGCCGTTCGGCTTGACCAACGCTCCGGCCACATTTTGCACCTTGATGAATCAGGTTTTGAGGGACAACATTGACTATTTTGTAGTGGTGTATCTCGATGATATTGTGATCTACAGTTCCAGCTTGGACGAGCATCTGAAGCACTTGAGGAAGGTGCTTGCCCGACTGAGGGAGCACGAGCTATACGTGAAGCTGTCGAAATGCACTTTTGCCCAGACCAAGATTAAATTCTTGGGCCATGTGATAGAACAGGGTCAGATAAGGATGGACTCAGCTAAAGTTCAAGTGATACAGGAGTGGCAGCCGCCAACTAATATTTCAGAACTGAGATCTTTCCTTGGATTGACCAACTATTATAGGAAGTTTGTCCAAGATTATTCGAGAATGGCCCATCCCCTAACCGAACTTTTGAAGAAGAGCAATGTTTGGGAATGGTCCAAGGAGTGTCAATCGGCCTTCTCAGCTATGAAGCAGGCTATGTCTGAAGATCCGGTACTTGCTCTCCCTGATGTGTCGAAGTCCTTTGAAGTTCATACAGATGCTTCTGACTTTGCACTGGGAGGGGTTCTAATGCAAGAATGCCACCCGGTGGCATATGAGAGTAGGAAGCTCAACGAAGAAGAACGTCGCTACATCACTCATGAGAAAGAGTTGCTCGCGGTAGTACATTGTCTCAGAATTTGGAGGCACTACCTGCTTGGTTCTAGCTTCTTAGTGCGGACAGACAACACAGCAGTGAGCCACTTCTTGAGTCAATCTAAGCTCACCTCGAAACAGGCCAGGTGGCAGGAACTTTTGGCAGAATTCAACTTCATGCTCGAGTACAGGGCAGGCTCAACCAACAGCGTAGCAGACGCCCTCAGCAGGAGAGCCGAACTAGATCAGGTAGCATTGATGGCCATGAATACTATTGTTAGAGCAGACAGCCGAGTTGCCATCAACATCAAAAAAAAGATCAAGAAGGCCCTTACCAGGGATTCGGTTGCCCAACAACTGTTGAAACTGATCGAGAACGGTAAAACTCGACAGTTTTGGCAAGAAGATGGTTTGCTGATGACCAAAGGAAAAAGGGTATACGTTCCCCGAGTCGATGATCTGAGATGAACATTGATTCCAGAATGTCATGACATGCTTTGGGCAGGCCATGCCGGAGGAGAAAGAACATTAGCTCTCCTTCAACAAGGTTACTACTGGCCCCAAATGGGGGATGAAGTGCAAGAGTATGTGAAGACATGCCTTACTTGTCAGCAGGACAAGGTGGAGCGTAAGAAGAAAGCAGGGTTACTACAACCGCTGCCGGTCCCCAAGAGACCGTGGGAGAGTGTGTCATTGGATTTCATCACTGGTCTACTGAAGGTTGAAGACTTAGGCACAATTCTTGTTGTCGTTGATCGGTTTAGCAAGTATGCGAGCTTTATCGCAACACCCAAGTATTGCTCAGTCGAAGACACATCGCAACTTTTCTTTAAGTATGTGGTGAAGTATTGGGGCATGCCTCAAGACATTATCAGTGATCGGGACTCCCGCTTTACTGGAAACTTTTGGACTGAACTCTTTAAGTTATTCGGATCCTAACTTTCGATGAGTTCAAGTTATCATCCAGAATCAGACGGTCAGACAGAGCGGTTCAATTCCATGTTAGAAGAGTACCTTCGCCATTTTCTCAGTGCAACACAGAAAAACTGGGTCAAGCTACTGGATGTTGCCCAGCTGTGTTTCAACTCACGCAAAAGCTCTTCGATAGGGAAGAGTGCTTTTGAGATTGTAAATGGACAACAACCGTTACTACCCCATACGGTAAACGTCCCCAATGCCGAAAAATCCCCAAGGGCCATAAGCTTCAGCAAAGAATGAAGGCAGAATATAGATCTAGCTCACTCCTACCTTGAGAAAGCAGCCAGAAGAATGAAGAAACACGCTGACAAGAGCAGGAGATCTCAAGAGTTTAACGTGGGCGACAAAGTTATGGTTAAGCTACTGCCACAAGATCGCAAATTTCTAAGGGGAAGAGACTCTCGTCTTTTGCAGAAATATGAGGGACCCCTGACTATAGTGAAGAAGATAGGCAAGATGGCTTACAAAGTTGATCCGCCTCATTGGTGGAGTCGCCAACTCCATCCTATCTTTCACGTCAGCATGTTGAAGCCATTCTATGAAGACACAGCCGACCCCTCTAGGGGCCAAATCAAGAGACAAGGACTCAAACCCAAAGCGGCAGGAAAGCGAGTTGCCGAAGCTATTTTGAATGATAGAGTGATTACAGCTTCCCGCAAGCACCATCAGGAGTACCTAGTCAAGTGGCAGGGACATATGGATGAAGAAAACACTTGGGAACGAGCAGCAGACTTATCAGCCTACGCCGACAAGATTGAAGCCTACCACATGCAGAAGTTGACGAGGGCGTCAACAGCTCTAGTGGGGGAGAATGTCACGGGCTACCCCTTGCACCCACCTATTACAGTGCCCCCGCGCCCTTCCAACATGCGCCCATGCGCCCTCACAAGTTTTTCAAGTCTCGCGCCCATGCGCACGTCAAGCACAGCGCCCGCGCGCCTAATTGCAGTGCCCCCGCACGCCAAAAGCCAACAGTGAAGATCTGAAGATCCAGGCGTGCGTTTTTGCTCAATTTTGGTGGAGATCACCCTTGTATATATTTAAGTTTTCCTGTAAAATTTCAAGTCATTTCGAGTTGTATTTCTCTAAAAAGGGGCACTATGACTCCTCGCACATAGTTACGTCTACTACTGTCACTTTGGTTTTTCCTCCTAATGGTACTATATGGGAGTCATGCACACCCATACCCGAGAGTCCCTTGCTTTGTTTTAGCTTGCCTGTCTTAGCTAGATTGCACACTGTGGATGCAAACAAAGTCTTCTGTAAGTTGTAATGATGTTGTTGAGGTAATGAGAATGTTTGAGACCGTTTTGCCCTCGTGTTGAAATCTACTTCTTTGTGCACTGTTTTATGCAATGTTGATGCACTGCTTGCTGTAGATTGTTGGGATTTGTTAGCGGACTCTTCTTGCAAGCAGAAAATCGAGTGCCACACACAGTTTCCTTTGTGTCATCAAGGGCCACCGTGTGTCACCAAGGAATGCGGTGTTGACACTTTGATACAAAAGTCCAACGACTCTCCAATGAGGGCTGTGTGGAGGTTCTGCATTGCTGGAACAAGGCTTCCCATGTACACCCTATTTGTGGTCGAAATTGCTTCGTTGCCTACTAGGATTCGAACCACGTTGGTGGCGGGTGTGAAGGGTACAATGCTTGTTTTCACCCATTGTTGAGCAAAACTAAGCTTGGTGAGCGATGGAATTTGCCCATTGGGAATGGTTATAGTAAGGGCAATCCCGGTGAAAGCAAAGGCTTTTAGGACTTCGGAGTTGGCGTCGAAGAGCCTCACGCTGTTGATAAAGGTAGATTCTAGGAAGAAGTGCGTGACTTTTGACGGTGGAGGAAGGTCGTTCGCCACCGTGCCATAGTTGACACCAATTGTTGCTTCCACTCCTAAGACAAAAATACCACTGGTTAGTCCCTTAAAGAAAACATAAAGACGTTTGTTGCGTACTCCTACATTTGTATGTTAGATCAATTTAACACTTGAACACGCAACTGTTCCTTAATCCATATAACGTAGCTAACAAGTGGGAAAAATTTTTCGATACGATCATGGAATGCTCAAGGTCTGTGAGTTATACCTCGGATATCATGGAATGCTCAAGGTCTGTGAGTTATACCTCGGATGTGGAGCGACGCTAAGAGAAGCTGGATTGCAGTGAAGAAGAAAGCTAGAACAGCGACGGCATTCTTCGCCATGACTGTAGTGAGGAGGTCGATGGTACTGAAGGGCTCATGGGGGTGAAGAAGAGTGCTTATGGGAGATGCTTTGCTTTGTGGATGAGGTTTCTTTTGGTTCCAAGTCTTGGAGTGAATTTTGAGCAAAGGTTAGTTGCATTGGGATAGGGCCTTTGAGATGTTCTGTCTTTTCCTTTGAATCAATTCTTGCTTCCTTCACTTCTTGGATTTGCTGAAGGATGGTAAGCAATGTACTTCTGTTCCAGATAAAATATTTTCTTCATTCTTTTCCAACTATAAGTACAAAAGCATGTTCCATCGATCCTTTTAAGTTACAAAAGAATGTTGGCTACGATCCGGGTCGTAAAAAGAGGGTACAACATTCTTCCATATAGCGACAAGCAATAGTTACAAAATATGTTTAATTGTCCTTAACTAATGATAGAGCCCGTTTGGAATTGATTCTAAAAGCAGCTTAAATCTTAATCAGTTTTCAAAATCATATTTATTCTGCTTTAAGCGGAATCACTTTACTGTTTGACAAAAGTAGTTGTAAACTAACTTAAAATAATAAAGTATTTGGATAAAAAGTGCTTAAATTAGTTGCATTATGACAAATGACCATAGAGTACTCTTAACAAAACAAAACAAAAATAATTTCTATTTAGAAAGATTATGTTAAGATAACACAGGCATGTGGATGGTATTATCGTGGAGACTGTCGATGACTGATACGATTTTTTGTGTTGGTTCATAGCAAACCAAGTAGTAGTGGCTTTTCCCTAAAAATGAGATTAGAAACACGTTGACAACCCTTACGCTCACTGGACTATCCCTAGTAAGATACGCTCGTAGGTTAGAGGACAGTCTTCACTCACTCATGTTTTTCTTTCCCTTTTGATCAACCCATTCACGCCATTCAGATACTAGAAGGCTATGAAAAAAAGCATCCACCATAAAAATGTTCCCGATACTCGTTCAGCCACTCCCAACCTCTTTGCTTCAAAATCTCCACGTAGGTAGAGATGACACCGTTGTCTAACCAATCCCCCGGAACCAGGGAGGACATTTTTCCCTACGAGCAACAGTAATCCATGCCCTCCGGGTGATCCACACTATACGACGCTTTGTCTCGAGGGACCTTGCTAAAATAACACTCTCGGATTATTTGGCATTTATACGGCTTTAGGGGCTTCAATGGATGCCCTTTGTGATATTGCCCTTGGGGGTCGACCGGGGGATATTGCCCTCCTTCCGCAACAGATGGTCCCACCAATGGGACAATGAGTAATGTCTCAGATAGACTGATATTTATGAAACCCCAGTCCTGCGTGACTTGACTTTGAGAGAGGGGTTGGGGTTCCGAGTCTGGAAGTAAAGAGAACGAGGGCGCAATGTACTCTTCCCACGGTGCTTGAGCCTAGCCCATGGTGCTGGCGATCCACAATCACCACCCATTCCCAGTACAGAGAGACCACCGTATCTCTAGCTCACCCCCGAATTCTGTCCAGAAGGATCACTGTATCTCTCGCTCACATAAGGGGGCTGCCACCCTGGATAACCTATTCCCGGGCTGACGCCCGAATGCTGTCCCGATGCTTGGCGTAAAAAATTCTCGCAGCCAAACGCCAACGCTTTAGCCTGTTGGCGAAGCTCCTCGCCCATTGCATCCACCAGATCCTTCCGCTCGCTCAACTTCTGGAAGAAGGCAAACGAGGCATTAACCTACATCCAAAGAGATAATGAATAAGTAACTTCATACACACACTTAGAATCATCAAATTCAATTAAAAGCACTTGTTAGGCAACTTACCAGATTGTATGCCATATGTTCATCGATCTGACCCTTGGGGTGGTACTTCTCCCCGCGTTCAAACCTTACTGGGGCTACTCTCCTCCGGAGATGCGGTAGTACCACTCATTGTACTGTTCGATGCTGATCACGGGCTCGGGCTCCGACACTATGGCCGCTAGTGTGTCCTGCCATGAATTCCAAACCTCAATTTCTCGTGCACATTCGCCTTGCCAAATTGTCCGACACCCGGTGGGTTCCTGTTAAGCCTCATATCCGGGACATTGGCTGGCAACCCCTACATGCAGTCAAAATGGCGCATAGCGCGATCTGGCAGCTGCCACTCTACGACCTCGAAGTGGATCAGGGGTGTGCATTGCAACCCGGAGAGCGTGAAGACGAAAGACTCTCCCACCCGTCGGCCAAATGTTTGTACGGTGCCCAACGCATCTGGCCCGGAGATAGCGAGTCGAGCTTCCCCCGATAGTACGTAATGTTGTGATGGGGATCGTCTCTCCTCGGGTAGTGGCTATCCTTTCGGCTGTACTCCTAGGCGCACAACCGAGGCCACACATTATTGGTTCCGTCCCTACGCTTGGGTGCGCCGGTAGCAAGGTGTTCATAAGACCACACCTGAAGCAAAGACAAATTATATAATGTATCGTTAAAATTTATTGTAGATTCAAAAAAAAAATCGAACACGTAATCAAGATTTATATGATATACCTGCAATAGCAAGAGACATGCACATATAGTTTGGAGTCGGGTCTCGTTGCCTTGTGCAATGCTCCATACAGGTACGCAAGACTTGCTGCACCCCAGGCATAATCCCCAACCTCCCGCAGGTTACCCAACAACGGTAAATATTTCACGCTGACAGTGTTCTTCGACGTCGTTGGGAATAAAATTGCCCCCATCACCCACAAGAGGAAGGCTTGTGTGTACAACACAAGCATCTCGTCCGTGTAGTTTTCGGGCAAAACCTTGTAGGTATCTACCAACCACTTTAACTTTATACCACCAGTGCTAAATTGATCCTCAGGTATCAAAGTGAAGAAGTCCTTAGCGGTTCTCTTATTCGTTGCTTACGACGGAGGAGCAATTATCGGCCGCCCCGTCACCGGTAACCCTAAGATGAACCCTATATCTTCTAGGGTAATTGTCATCTCTCCGAGAGGAAAGTGAAACGTATTCGTTTCACTTCTCCACCTTTCAACAAGGGCACCTATTAAGTGCCAGTCAAGGTGTTGAAAGATCTGCCCATATGTGAAAATCCCAAACCCAATCTAACGTAGTAATCTTTTCTGATATTTGTTCAATTTTCAGACTTTGAAATTATCGGATACTTCTACTGTGTTGAGAAGTGCTATTTCCTACGAATTAATAAATACAATTAAAGCAAAATAAACGGTATACAACGTTCGTAAAAATAAGAAAATCAATAGTATAACAAGAGAAGCGACCGCTAATCGGCTATGTATCACGCGTTTTGTAACAGTTGTAACTAGTATTTTATTGATCAGAAGAACGTTTCATCACAAAATCCAATCACCCAAAATGATATAAGAACATACTTGGATTGGTGGTGGTGATTGCTCCGGTTTGTTTGAAATCAGTCATAATCATTCCTTCCCGTAGCTTGGTAGTATGCATTCATGGCGTACGCAGCATGGGCTCGGTATCAGGAAGAAAGCAGGCGCCCAATACTTGAATGGGTTTGCAGTCCAAGCCAAGCCCACATACATAATCGAGGTTCATCTGCAAATCTTCATCACTAGCTCCTGATTTGGGCAGACACCATTGTTTCCCCTTGCTAGGTTTTGGCGCTGGACTCACTGGGGTTGGAGTCGGGTACGTGGGAAAGGTCGATTTAGCCTGTCACCGCCAAGTCGACAAATGAATCAGAATAATGCTAGTCTTTCCAAAATTTTAAGTAAAATCTTTTGGCATTATATTGAAAAGCATATGACTACGAGAACGAGTAGATAGGTTTGATAGTATTTAGAGTCGGTGGCAGCTACCGTTCGCCTGAGGATCCCGATGTTGTAGACCGGCGTCATATCCGGCTGGAACAGACCGAAATTCCTTTCACAAGTTGGCCCTGGCTTTAAATCTTCATTGAACAGAGCAAAAATGTAGGTTTCAAAGGTCCTGTTAGGTATAAGGGGTGTTCCTACCCCGGATGTCGCATGTTGCATGAGTTTCCCATTGTATTCGGCCGCACTTTCGGCATCGGCACCAACTTACCCTAGCTCACCCTTTGAAGGCCAGCCGGTCTCGGCTATGACGATGTCAACGTCGCTGAAACTGAGGAGTTTCAATGCTGAGAAGACTACATCTAGTTGCCCATCTAACATGTTTGTGTAGGTTTTCTTTGTCATTTCGTCGAACACTCTTGAATTAGGCCTAAAGAGTGCATAATCTAGAGTGGCATCCGAGCTACCGAAAAAAGGGTACGGATTTATTAGGAATGGCGAACCAGTAGCTCTAAGAAAACTGAGCAATGGCTTGAGCAAATGGGTGTCATAGCCTTGTCTAAATTTTCCTGACGACGGTGGGGTTGAAGTTGAAAGAATGCCCAAGGAATGCGGTGTTGACACTTTGATACGAAAGTCCAACGACTCTCCAACGAGGGCTGTGTGGAGGTTCTGCATTGCTGGAATGAGGCTTCCCATGTACAACCTATCGGTGGTCGAAATTACTTCGTTGCCTACTAGGATTCGAACCACGTTGGTGGCGGGTGTGAAGTGTACAATGTTTGTTTTCACCCATTGTTGAGCAAAACTAAGCTTGGTGAGCGATGGAATTTTCTCTTTGGGAATGGTTACAGTAAGGGCAATCCCGGTGAAAGCAAAGGCTTTTAGGACTTCGGAGTTGGCGTCGAAGAGCCTCACGCGGTTGATAAAGGTAGATTCTAGGAGGAAGTGCGCGACTTTTGACGGTGGAGGAAGGTCGTTCCCCACCGTGCCATAGTTGACACCAATTGTTGCTTCCACTCCTAAGACAAAAATACCACTGGTTAGTCCCTTAAAGAAAATATAAAGACGTTTGTTGCGCACTCCTACATTTGTAGCTTAGATCAATTTAACACGTGAACACGTACTCGTAACTAGAAACTGTTCCTAAATCCTTATAACGTAGCTAACAGGTGTGAAAAGTTTTCGATACAATCATGGAATGCTCAAGGTCTGTGAGTTATACCTCGGATGTGGAGCGACGCTAAGAGAAGCTGGATTGCAGTGAAGAAGAAAGCTAGAACAGCGACGGCATTCTTCGCCATGACTGTAGTGAGGAGGTCGATGGTACTGAAGGGCTCATGGGGGTGAAGAAGAGTGCTTATGGGAGATGCTTTGCTTTGTGGATGGGGTTTCTTTTGGTTCCAAGTCTTGGAGTGAATTTTGAGCAAAGGTTAGTTGCATTTGGGATAGGGCCTTTGAGATGTTCTGGCTTTTCCTTTGAATCAATTCTTGCTTCCTTCACTTCTTGGATTTGCTGAAGGATGGTAAGCAATGTACTTCTGTTCCAGAAAAAAATATTTTCTTCATTCTTTTCCAACTATAAGTACAAAAGCATGTTCCATCGATCCTTTTAAGTTACGAAAGAATGTTGGCTACGATCCGGGTCGTAAAAAGAGGGTACAACATTCTTCCATATAGGGACAAGCAATAGTTACAAAATATGTTTAATTGTCCTTAACTAATGAAAGAGCCCGTTTGGAATTGATTCTAAAAGCAGCTTAAATCTTAATCAGTTTTCAAAATCAGATTTATTCTGCTTTAAGCGGAATCACTTTACTGTTTGACAAAAGTAGTTGTAAACTAACTTAAAATTATAAAGTATTTGGATAAAAAGTGCTTAAATTAGTTGCATTATGACAAATGACCATAGAGTACTCTTAACAAAACAAAAAAATTAATTTCTATTTAGAAAGGTGATGTTAAGATAACTTTCATTTGTAAAAAACTATATTACACAAATAAATTATCAAAAGTTATTTTCATCCACCTACAAAAGTTATTTATTTATTTTTATTTTAAATTAAAAACACCCACAATCTCACATTAGTGTTTATAGTATAATAATTTTCGCAAATTAGTTAAAAGGTATGAGATATCCTTTTGTGAGAAAATGAGGATAATATGGTAAATTAAAAGATCAAATCTGATTATGAGAAAAGTAATTATTTTATAATCTTCACTTTTCAGGATTATAAATTAATCAACTTTGAGCTTTTTGAGTAAGATTAAATCTTTTAATCTGTTTTGCCGGTCAAACCTGATTTAATCTAGATTAATTTCGATAAATGAGTGTTTGGTAAAAGAGATTAAGCTAAAAAAAGTTAAAAACTGATTAAATTCATAATCTTAAAAAGTGATGATTACTTTTCTCATAACGATGTTTGACCTTCTAATTAAATCAATCTGATTAACACAACACTCTCGTAGTGAAAAGTATTGTTAAGAATTATCATTAGAAATGATTACAAACAATATCACTGACTATATTAAATGATAATTAATGATCACTAGGGGGGGGGGGGGGGGGGGCGTAGGCTAACCCTACTATTAAGTTGCAGCCAAAATCTTTCCTCAAGTTATTCTCAAACAAAATATGGTTCATTTTTGGACTTACTATCTCCCCTCGTAAATTGTAATTTTTGAGTGAAATACAGTGCTAAGGGGCTAGATATACTGCAATTACTCTTTCTTTTAACATTGTTACTCTTACAAATACAGTTAGGGCCGTAGGGAGGACCATGGAATTACTCCACTAATAAAGTTTCTCTCTCTTGTTTTGGATATCTGAAACACCCTTTCCCGAGCCATCAGAAATGGAAAAGCTTTAACTGCTAATTGGATTATAGGAATATAACTACAATTCTTATGTACAACGATAATTAATAATTATTAAGTATTTAATGATTTTTATTTAGTGACCTACAAAAGCGCGGCTAAGATTCTCGCTCAAAGTGAACAAAAATGTCGCTAAATACATTTAGTCATTACTAATTATCTTTATGGGTATTGTAGCTACCTTCCTACAACCAGTATAATAGTCAAATTATCCATTAGAAATATGAAACACCGTCTCTACAATTTGGCCAGTGTGGAAATCAAGATTTAAGTGCTATAGCATACAAGAAAATTCTATTCATTCAATGGCATACCCTGTACCATTTGGAATTAAGTAGAGGTGCGCCAATCTAACGAAACTTATAGCAAAGTCGAACCTCAGAGAATTTTGATATTGTCTTTTTAATTTGGCATGTATACTAATATGCCATTTAGAATTCAAATAATCAAATGAATTTCACACATTCATTTTCCATCTCAACATCTTCCACATACTAATCTTCTTTTCTCTAACAAACTTAATCTTCTTTTTTATATTTCATTATAAGATCATGTATATAATTTTATATCTCTCATTTTATTTTTTTGTCATTTTTTACATCTTTTTATTCTCTTTGGTCATTATTAATACAATTCTCAACAACTCTTGTAAAAAAAAAGTGAAAAAAATATTTTTGTTACTACTAATTTTGTTAGTTACTATTTGGTATACAAGACTGAAAAATCACAACTCTTTTGGCAGTTGGTTGTCCAGTGCACAACGTTGGGGTCAAAACTAGTACTCTAAAGTAGTGCTACTCTTTCTTAAATTTTATTCTCAGAACATTGACTTAAAATTTGAAGAAAAAAAAGTATGACATAATATTTAATATAAATTTTTTGACAGAGAAATTTGCGTAATTATGATGGTCAATGACAGCAAACAGAAAGTGAATAATTTTGGTGCGATTAATATATGATCGTTGTATATACTTTATTTGGTTATTGCTGAAGGCTCAGCAAACTGATGAATACAACACAAGAAAAGCCCAGCGGCTTTTAAAGTATACATAAGCCCAAAATTAATTAGGACTCTAAGATCACTGAAAGCCGGCTTAGCAAATTGATGAATATATGCCTTTTCAATATATTACTAATTTTGATCCCGTGCGTTGCACACGGGAGCAACAACTATCAAAATACTTATTGAAAGATCGCGTAGCTATATGCCCACTAACAATTACAAAATTTGGTAGTGATAATAAGATAATTAAAAATTTATTTTTACCTTTTCAAAGGAGTTTTCTTACCAATTTTTATCTTAAAAAATGAACTTGAGTAATAATTATCAGTTTTTAGTGACAAATGAAGATAAAAAATAGTGTATGAAATAATATAAATACTTTTTCCTCACTAATAGAAATTACAGTAATAATACTAATAATAATAACCCGTGTTTTGATATTGTATTAGTATTACTCAACACCATCAAGAAAAGAGTAACTGTACATAATAAATTATTGAAAAAAATAAGAGCGTAAACTATATGTAAAATTTGTAATGAAATAAATAGAAAGAGATTATGATAGTTTAAGAGAAAAATTGATAGAGAATATTGTGTTTCCTTAAATGATAAAAAAGATTTAAGATTAAAAAAATATATAGAGATAATTACTTTTGTCAAAATCTACGAATTAATGAAATTGTAAAGATATAAGTATCATGACCACAAAGAAAACAGTAACATTACATAATAAAAGATTAAAAAAATAAGAGTGTAATCTATTTATGAAACTTGTCATGAAATAAAAGGAAGCAGATTATTGTAGTTTAAGAGAAAAACTCATGGAGAATATTGTGTTATCTAATCATTAAAAAAAATTAAGATTAAAAAGAAATATATAGAGAATTATTTTAGTCAAAATCTAAGAATGAATGGAATTGTAAGGATACAAATAAACTTTTTGAGTGAGGCATGTTAACATAGAAGAGAGAGAAATATAAAATATATATAATTTGTTGAAATTCAAATGGAAAGAAGAAATTCAAATCAAATTGAGAGAGAGAGTCTAAATCATTATTACAAAGATAAATAAATTTCAAATTTCAAATAGAAAAGTTCACATGGCGTCTTAAGAGAGTGTCCAATTAAGTGATGACTGGACAACATTCTCTCAGTTTCGGCTTTCATATATATATATATATATATATATATATATATATATATATAATTAGAGATCAATAGCAGTGCAAGAATTGTATGGAAAGAAACTTTGTAACTATCACTGTAGCTGAGGTAGGTTTTTCTCGTAAATTTGAAAATTATTTTCTGGACATTCATAAGTCATCATAAAATGTATAAACGGTGGTCCGATGTGTACGGAAATAAATTTTATTCAGTCGAATGAATATCCGATAATCACTTCAACCTCAAGTACCTACGATTAATAAGAGCTAAAAACGCTCTAAGATTTTTATCGAAAACCAATCAATTAATGTAACTCGTCCATTAGGCTTTCTACTCTCATCAGATCATTTTAATTGAGTTATTCAAAACTAACTAGACATGTGACCATTACCCTATAATTTGATATTAATTTATTCTTTAACTCACGTGAGTATAAAGTCACGCAATCCAACAATTGCCTCGTCACCTTCAGAGATATTGTCGTTAAGTCACCATCATTGGCCCGAGTTTGTGTGGTTTTTATGTGAATCAGCCAATAATTGCGTTGCAATAATGATTTTCCTATAAAAAGTTACCCCAAAAAAAAAGAAGATAAAGTTTAAAGAGGCATTAGAGCGGGTTTGACAATCCTAAGGTAATTGATTCATGCCTGGGCTATGGATACCCACTTCTTTTAATACTGCCCCTCTGTGTGTACAGAGGTTTGGTGTTTGTACTTTTAGTGACGGATTAAAACTTTGGTACTGAGGTGATCAATATAAACTTATTATTTTTAGAACTTTGGTACTGAGGAGATCAATGTGAACTTATTATTTATAGCAATATGAAGTTGATAAAAAACTAAAAGTTATAAATGGGAAAAAAACTTTAGAAATGATTGCTTTTCTGATTTGATATGATCCGGGACCCGTGAGGGAAGAATGGGGGGGGGGGGTAAATTTTTGGTACGTTATACTGATTGTAGGAAGATACCTCTGTTATATAGCGTTATCGACGAGTTGTTAAATATTTTTAATAACTATTTTGCTAAAACATTCAGTGATGATTTTTAACTGCACTTTTTAGTGTCACTAAAAAAAATTATTAAAAATACTAACGATATTTAATTATTGTTGAGTTGTACAACCCGAGTGGGGGTAGGAGTGAAAATTTTTCTCAGTTTTGTAGAGCATTTTTTTCCTTGGACATAACATAAATGTTCCAAGGGCAAAGGCCTCCCCCCTTGCCTACCCCTCCCTTGCCCCAGGCAACCATACATTTTTTGCCAAAAGGAAGAAGCCCATCAGATGCTAATTTTGTGATTATGATATGGTCACAGCAGTCTAATCTAGATAGGAAGGTTCACAAGGGACATGACACACCATATTAGAACATTAAATTTCGACCAAATTCTTTTCCCATACCTACATGTATGTTCGGGATAAATATTTTGCCTCGAAAATAAACTTTTTTGTTGCACAATAGAAGATAAAGTAGCGTGTAATTTGTATCAATACGAAACTGAATGCAAGTTGAGGGACTAGAACTGGTGTATTTAGAGAGTCGCTTTCGCTCCACAATAAACCTGAGCGCCAAAAAGTTAGTCCAACTATATCTCATGATAAACTCCCCCCTGAGATCATGTAAGCTTATTGTTGTGGATGTTCTACTGAAAATGCTTTCTACTATTCTGTTCCTCTAAATGCAACCTTATCTTAAAATTAAACAATTGACTGATAACATCATCATACTACGCTGTTTACTTGTATAACATGACCAGATTCTTTAGGGAAGTAACCCAGTGACTGATCTTCAGAGAGCTCGGATCTTAGTGGTAATATTGATTGACAACAGAAAAGTTGAAGAACTTACCTGCTTATAAGAAGCTTCAAGAAAGCTCTGATCATCAGCTCAACGAGGATGAAACATCACCACATGTACAGTCCGTGTAACTTCCAGTTCTAACGTTGTTTGCTCAAATGAGCATCCCAGAAACAACAGCATCGATCTAGCATCAGAGGCACCTTAGTAGATTCAAGAGTGCTACTGTCGCTGGAATACTCATTTGAGCAAGAAACATTACAAGGAAGAATCCTCTGTTTTACTCTTCACCCCCAATCTCTCCCTCTCATGCATGAAGTGATGAACTCTCTCTCTCTCTCTCTCTCTCTCTCTCTCGGCCCTATTTGTTGTTATAAATAGAAGGAAACAGAGAGCATACAAGAATATTTGGTTGGGGTAGCACCCATAATTACCAAAATGCCACTACACTTGATTTCAGGCTTTTTATGAACAGTGGGAGTGAGCTGCAAATGTTGGTAGGAGGACAAAACAAGAACCTATGAACTGTCACATGACTTCGTAACCCCGAACCTGTCTTTGGGACCATGGATCCATCTGATGAGGGCATATAAGGGAAAGGAAGAGTTCAATGGAGTGAACCAGAAAGTCCACTGAACAAGTGGAGGAGACAAACTGGTTGGAATGGTGCACTTTGGTAGTCTGTTTAGGCCCCCTAGTGCAGAGGGAGAGAGGAGAATGGAAGTTTAGTTGTTGATGGAATGGCAGTTCATCCCCAACCACCAAACAGATAAAGAGTAAAACAATGGATATGCCTTGTAAAATTGAGTTTTCAGGACAAAATTTCTCCAAGTGGAAAGAATATTATTCTATCACTGTCTGTAGCAACTAATCATCATAACACGCTCCATAATTTAGGGACAAACTCCATTATTTAGGGATCTAATCAGAATACCTTGTAGAAACTTTCAAAAAAAGATATTACAAACTTAGGAATCAAAGACCAAAAGAAGGAGGTGTCAGGAGAAGTTTTTCGTTATATATATATTATATAAATAGATCTAGATACTATATATACTATGTTGGGATGCTCGCGAGAAGATCATGTGGTCTTAATTAGGAAACGCTTAATATAAACATATATTTTCCCGAATACCCCTAGATGAATGCTCCCAAGGACAGATTCAGGGTTATGATGTCATGTGACAGTTTATAGGTTATTGTATTGCCCTCCTACCAACATTTGCACCTCACTCCCACCATTCATAAAAACCCTGAAATCAAGTGTAGTGGCATTTTGGTAGTTATATGTTACCCCCCACCCCCACAACCAAATCTTATATGGTCCCTGTTTCCTTCTATTTAATTATAACAACAAATTAACCCGAGAGAGAGAGAGAGAGAGAGAGAGAGAGAGAGAGAGAGATTGTTCATCTCTTTCCAACGACAATAGCACTCTCGAATCTACTAAGGTGCCTCTGATGCGAGGATGATCGATGTTGTTGTTTCTGGGATGCTCATTTGAGCAAACAACGTTAGAAGTGGAAGAGCTTTGTGAGTTTTGAGACGAGAGAAAAGCAGATAAGAGAAAGGAAGAGAACGGAAGATAATTTTCGTTTATCTTGTTTGTGAATTTAAGAGAGAAAAGAAAGCATTATTTATTTTTATTATTTATAAGTTCAGTAGAAAACAAACAAAAAGACATCTGATTTCGTATATATCCCTATACTATATTTTGATAATTCTAACAAAGAGTAGAATACATGATCCTAAAGAAGAACATAATTGTGACAGGTAAACAAATTAGTCATCAGTGATTTCATACAAAGTTCATATCGTACTAATATAATAAGTCTCACATCACTAATTTTTGACACTACAGAAAAATAAAAATTAGTTATGAGTTGACTATAAACATCATAACATTGAAATCTAATTAATGTCATACCAGAAACGAAACAATAAGTCACGAGTCAACTCTAACATCTAAAATAATCATCCGTTTATAAGTAAAATTATAAGTTCTTGTAAGAAATCCTAAAACTTAGAAGTCATTATCTCAATGGTGATATGAGCATTATTAAAATATTACTTATGAAAATTTCATTTCTTTCCTTTTCTCCTCAATTTTGGAAAGGAAAAATTTAAGACAAAAGAAGCCCACACTTTTCTATTTTTTCTCTCGTTAAAAAAACTCGCAAACAAGCTAGAAGTAACATGTAGCGTACATGTTTTCATGTTTCATATTCATTGCGCTGATGATCAGAGCTTGCTTGAAGCTTCTAAGCAGGTAAGGCCCCGTACGCTTACCATATTTGTTTTCTGTTTTTATTTTCTGTTTTCATTTTCACGATTTTCATATTCAGTTTGAAAACATATTTCTGTACTTTTATTATTTTCACAAAAAAAAAAATTAACTATTTTTTCTTATATTGGGTTAAGTTTGAGTGAAAAACAGCTGAAGTGTTTTCAGTTTTTTGTTACTATTTGAGTAATTTTATTCAAAACAAAAACAAAAAATGATAAAAGTACGTAAAAAAAGAATCTTTTTCGTCATCATTGCTAAAAACAGAAAATGAATATGATAAACGTACGGGGCCTAAGTTCTTCCACGTGTCTGTTGTCAATCAATATTACTCCATTACTTAAGATATATATGGTACGAGCTCTCTCAAGATCAATCATTAGATTACTTCCCTCAAGAATTTGGCCACGTTATAGAATTAAACAGCATAGTCGGATGATATTATCGGTCAATTGTTTACTGCTAGGATAAGGTTGCCCTTAAAGGATAGAGTAGTAGATAGCATTTTCAATAGAACATCCACAACAATACACACTTACTTGATCTAGGCGCTAATCCATTTATTAATGAGATATTGTTGGAGTAATTCCTTAGCCGATCAAGTTTTTCATGGAACGAAAGCGACTTTCTAAATGGATCAGTTCTTATCTTTGAATTTGCATTCGATTTCGTATCGGTAACAATTACACACTACTTTTTCTTCTATCATGTAATAAAATATATATAGGATCTGATGGGCTTTAGCATTTGTTCAAATGTCCGCTCCATGGACGGCTGCTTCTCCATTTTTAGTAAAAATGTATGGTTGTTTCGGGACTACAGAAGGCAAGGGGAGGCTTTTGCGCTTAGAAAATTTCATCTACGTATATATATAAAAAAAAATAAAAAAAAAGCTCTACAAAACTGAGATTAGCCGCTCAGATCAAATCTTTTACTGTACAGCAAATGTGTTGTATCAAAGAGATACCACTAAATATTTTAAGCGACTAAGAATTGTCATTATAAATCTCATTTAAGGGTAATAAAATACTTTTAGTGACAATCTTTTTTCATAAAATGCTGTACATCACTTCTATTATTTATTGTACAGTAGAGAATCTTGATCCCTGACAACCCTTTTCCCCTCCCGGCTCCTTGCAGAATTGGTTGAACATGGTACAAGCTCTCATCGATTACTATAGGATTGCCAAACCCACTTTAATGCCTCTTTAAACTTTTTTGTCTTTTTAGTTGGTAATCCTGTATAGGAAATTCATTGTTGCAACGCAAATATTGGCTGATTCATATAAAAAAAATAATAAAAAAACAGAACTTAGGCAATGTTGGTGACTTAACAATGATATCTCCGAATACCTCCAAAGGTGACGAGGTAACTTATCGGATTATGCGGCCGTAAGCCGTATAAGTTAAAGTCGTCACTTGAAGGATAAAATAATTTCAAATCATGTAATAAAATAAATTTTCATGTGGTAGATATATTTCTAATCATGTCTAAATAGTTTTGGATAAAGTGAAAGATCTACGTGACTAGCTACGTTAGTTGGTTGGTTTTTGATAACACCCTCAGAGTGTATTTTTGTCCTTATTGACCGTGTGTAATTTGGGTTGAAGTGATTATCAGATAGTACAGTAGACTACGAAATTATATATGACTTTAATGGTTATTTTAGAGAGAATAATTATCTCTTTATATGGAAGGCCACCATCTACACATCGTAGTTCTCAGAGAAAACCCACCTCAACTATCATGGCTCTGTTTAACAACACTTTCAGTTTTGATTTTCTGTTTCCAAACCAAAACTAATTTAAATTATTTTTTTTTACAAAAATAAATGGATGTTTGATAACCCAGTTTTTATTTTGAGTTTGATTACTTAGTTTTTATTTTGAATTTTTTCTTTGGCGGTGGTGGTGGTGGGGCATAGCGGTGGTGGTGGTGGGCCCCTGGCGGTGGATGGTGGCTGCCGACCAGTGGTAAGGCTGTAAATAAACCAAGCCGTTCACGAACGGCTCGTGATTCGTTCTCCATAAAACTCATTCATGTTCGTTCGTCTAGTATACGAACTAAACATGAACAAGTTTTTAGAGCTCGTTTAATAAACGAGTAGAACATGAACACTAAAAAATGTTCACAAACGTGTTCGCGAACAGCTCATCTAAATAATTAATTAATTATAATATGTTTAAATAATTAATATTTGTATAAACCATATAATTAAAAATTTAAATATGAAGGCTTTAAAGTTAATTAGCCCAAAACTCTTAGCCCACTTATTAACATAGCCCATTCTATAAGCCCAACATCTCAAAAGCCCTAAGTATATAAACTAAAACTAACCTATACCTACACACTCAAAATGATAAAATCACAAGCAGCAGCCGCCCACTCCCTTGTCTGAAAGACACACCACACACCGTACCCCAGATCGGTAACAAACGGCAGTCGCTCTCCCGTCACCTCCCTCGTCTCAAACACGTAGAGCCTATTTCCCTCACAAATTGCAGCCTCTATATATCTCTCTCTTCACACATGGTCGTCCTGTCGCCGGAATTTGCTTCCATGGAAGTCACTGGAATCTGCTTCCATGAGAGTCGCCTGAATCTGCTTCGACAGGAGTAGAAGGGGAAAAAAGCGGTAATATCGCCAATCGATCAAGTCCTCTGTTTCATTGTTTTTGATTCTGCATGTATCTTATGTATTTTGATTTTGAATTTTTGATTCATTATAGCCTGATTATTTGAAGAATTTGAGATTTTTGAGCAAATTTATGGATTTGGTTGTTAGGGAGAACACGAATACGAGTCGAGTTTGCGAACTCGTGTTCGGCTCATATCGTTAAACTCGTTAAACGAGTCGAGTCCGAGTTTTGTAGTCGTGAACTCGAGCCGAGTTCAAACATTGTATTTTTGGCTCTAAACGAACTCGAGTCGAGTTTGAACATACACAAACTTAAACGAATCGAGTTCGAACACACCCATGTTCAGCTCGAACTCAGTTCATATACAGCCCTAGCCGCCGACAGTCGCCGGCAATGGCTGCGGGCGGTAGCTGCTGGCTGCCGACGGTTCTCAAAACTAAAAACCGAAACTCATTTTTGAAAATTTCAAAAACATCCCTCGTTTAAAAACTGATTTTTTAAACTGAAGAAAAAAAACTATGCGCTAAACGCGTTTATTTTTTTCCAGTTTATAAAATTAAAAAAATAAATAAAAACTCTGTCAAACGGGGCCCATGATAGTTAGAGAGCCTTCTTGTTTGCTACTAATCTCGAAATTTGCACGTCTTTGCCATACAAGCAAGATATTGAAGATGGAAGGCCTATTCATCAATTTGCCAAGCCTTCAGACTTCATAACCTATGAATTATCTTTGGAATTTATCTTACTGTCAATAGCAACCGATCAGAACACACTCCATAATTTAAGGACACATTCCATTATTTAGGGATCTAATCAAAATACCTTGTAGAAACTTTCAAAAAGATATTACAAACTTAGGAATCAAAAATAAGAAGAACGGGGTGTCAGGAGAAGTTTTTTGTTACCTTATATAAATATTGTACTATATTGAAATGTTTGCGAGAAGATCACCTCACACTAGGTGGTTTTAGGAAATGCTTAATATAAATATATATTTCCTTGTGTTTCAAAAGAAGTTAGAAAAGAAAAAAAAAGGTGGAGAAAAAGCAAAAAAAGAGAGAAAAATGCTAACAGAATTTAAGGTTAAGTACACTCAGGTTCCTGAGGCTAGCATGAAATTAAAATCAAGAATACAAAGTTTGAAAAGGTAATTGAACTTAATTGACAACTTTAAAAAGATATCAGCCATGTCCATCTATCGTTAGCCTGTTAAAAAATATACTTTTTTCGTTAATGACATCAATGCGTATCTTTAAAATGTCAATCTACCTTTTTTAGAGACTCCCAATGACCAATCCTCGTATATAAGCAGTGATTACAAATCGAGAAGAGGTTAATCGTACTCCGACCTTTTTAACATACGAGAATTCCCTCCCTTCTTCTACTCTGTCCCGAACAAAGATAGACCGTCAAGCATGCAAAGGAGATAGGATGGCAGCTGGTTAGATAAATTTCTTCTTAAAACGGTATCTACAAATCAAGGTAAAAATTAGGTCTTTCCCGGTGTTACAAACCACCGTCACTGTCGCACATCACAGAACTTACTGGGCCCCGCAGTCGCATCAGTTACCACCGCCATTGGCCTTTATAAGTCACCACCATGCCTATCACCTACTACCACCACGCCGCCATAGCCCAAACCACTACCAATCGCCCCATCCACCGGAGAGTTACTAATTCAACCAACTATCACCATGATCGGGTTAGCACCCACCATCAATTTCGTGGTAGTTCACCGCCCCAGCGACACAAAAACATGAGGACGTTTTTGCACTGGTAAGTGAAATTTGATCAATGAGTTTTCTGCATTGTGCATGTTCTACGTGTTTGTTGCAATTGGTGTGGGTGGGTTCACCAATTGGTGTGTGTGCCCGTGGGTGGGTGTGCCGATCTGTGAGTGGCTATAGCGATCTGGCAATTGTGGAGGGTATGGCAACAGTCGTGGGTACGATATGGAGGCCTCTGGTGGCTGTAATGCGATGAGATAGTGGGTGAAAGGGGAGTGAGAGGTCACATCAGCAGTGGCGGTGCGTAAGGTAGAGGAGGAGGTAATGGCGGTGGCAGGAGGAAATGGCGGCGGAGAAAAGGGGAGAAGAAACGGTGGTGTAGGGCAATGGGTCACGATGGTGGTGGAGGGAGGGTGAGTAAGGATGGCAATGGGGCGGGTTGGATGCGGATTTTGCCAAATCCGAACCCGCCCCGCTACTCCGTGAACTTTGCCCCGCCCCGGACCGGGTTATGTATGTTAAATACCATAACCGATCCTACGTAGATTTAGGAACCCCGAACCCGCCCCGTTCCGCCCCGCCCCCGCTGTAGCACGCAAAAAAACCAGTAACCAACCCGACCCGATCCGACGTGTTCTATTTGATATAGCAAACATTTCACTCTTTTTAAACATGCATTACACCAAAACTTGCACCTGTGTCACAAAAAATAAACTATACACATCGTATTAATGTCTAAAAATTCTAAAGAAGACATTAGTAAGTTACAACAGAGTTCAAATAAATTACAACATAGTTCAAATAAATAATAACATAGTTCAAATTAATGTTCAAATAGACTACACCATAACTAATAGTTCAAATAGATAACACCACATTAACATTCAATCACTGGGAAGTAGCAAATACGAGAGATCAAGCTTGTTCAGCTAGTCCGCATTCCAACTTCAAATACAACTGCAGTCACTGATCACTGAAAAAATAATAGGAATAAAATGACATTAAAATGAATGGATACAAAAAAAAAGTAAAATTAATCTGAAATACAATTTACACAAGGAATAATACACCCGTCACACATGAGTTGTCACCGTCTTTGTCATCATTAATTGTTGCATATTCCTTGTGTGCTAGATTAGATACCCCTACAACACCATAGTACAAATTTATAAGTATTCGTGAAAATTCAAAGTATTGTCAAATTTAACTGCATGAATAAAATAATAGAATGAGCTTACCTTTCATTTCAGCAGCCCACAACTAGTCTTGAGCACACATTAACGCTTCTAGTGTCTTTGGATGAAGCCTATTACGGTGAGGACTCACCAACCTACTACTTGTACTAAAAGACGCCTCCGATGCGACTGTAGATATGGGAATAGCAAGAATATCCTTAGCCATCAACTGTAATGTTGGGTATTTCAATCCATTAGTCCTCCACCAAGCCAAAATATCAAAGTCCAAAGACCTAGGCAACACATCCTCCTCGAGATAATGATCCAACTCAGATTTCACTACAGTCTTTCTCTTCTTCTGGAAATGTTCATCGAAACCTTTAAGAGAACCTAGACATCCCACCTCAACACGCTCTTGCGAGCGAACAGATGATCCTCCACGAGTATTATGATCACTAACCTCTCTATTTTGGTACTCACGAAGAAGTCTATAACAAAGTGCTGAGACCTTTTCAGTTTCTCCCACTTCTCCCGACCCGTAAAGCTGACTATAATAATACTGAATCAACTCCATTTTGTACCTAGGATCCAACATTACAGCAACCGCCATGATTCCATGAATATCCAACCAATATTTATCGAACTTCTCAAGCATTTTCTTAGCCATACTTCTAATCACCTCACTTGAGCTCATGAGCCACTCACCTAACACCATTCTAATCTCACAAATTTTAGGAAAAAACAAGTTAGCCGTAGGATACTTTGTGCCCAAAAACATCTATGTTGTTTCATAAAACAACCTCAACTTGTCACATATCTCTTTTGCAAAAGTCCACTCCTCTTCACTTGGGCAAGTTTTATATTGAGACTCTCGTTGCTTCAAGAGGAAAAAAACATCTTTATACACAAATGCAGTTTCAAGCATAAAAAACGTTGAGTTCCATCTTGTAGGACAATCAAGTGCCAACTTTTTTGTGCTTGAAATACGCAATTGACGAGCAGTCTCTTCAAATTTCTCATCTCTCTTCGGTGTTGCCCTCCAAAAAGCCACACTCTCTCTAACCTTTTCAATTCCCTCCTTTATCACACTCAACCCATCTTTAACAATCAAATTCAACACATGTGCCGTACACCGCATATGAATCAATTCACCAAATAACAACAGAGAACTAGAATCCAACTTAAGCAACAAGTCATCAATCATTGCATCATTCGTAGTACAATTGTCAACCGTAATTGTACATAATTTTCTATCAATGTTCCAATCAAGCAATGTTTGTGACAAAGCCTCACAAATAACTTCACTAGTGTGTGGACATGGCAAATATAAGAACCTATAAAGGATAAATTTAACAATTATTATGCGAAAGTAGGAATAAAATTAGATTGCAAAATACCAAATTTGCAAAAAAAGTAAAGCATACCTCAAAATGCGACTTTGAAGAATGAACTCTTCATCGATAAAATGTCCCGTGACAGCCATGAAACCCTTCTTTTGATTGCCAGAAGTCCACAAATCAGTAGTGATAACAACCCTACTTCTTATCCCCTCCAACAACTTCATCACTTGCTCCCTCTCATGTTCATAGATATTTATAACGTCGCTCTTCACTGTGTTCCCGGTTGGTATCTTAAACAATGGCTGAAGTGCAGACGAATACCTCCTATACGCCAAACGTGTTTATTTTTTTCCAGTTTATAAAATTAAAAAAAAATAAAAACTCTGTCAAACGAGGCCCATGATAGTTAGAGAGCCTTCTTGTTTGCTACTAATCTCGAAATTTGCACGTCTTTGCCATACAAGCAAGATATTGAAGATGGAAGGCCTATTCATCAATTTGCCAAGCCTTCAGACTTCATAACCTATGAATTATCTTTGGAATTTATCTTACTGTCAATAGCAACCGATCAGAACACACTCCATAATTTAAGGACACATTCCATTATTTAGGGATCTAATCAAAATACCTTGTAGAAACTTTCAAAAAGATATTACAAACTTAGGAATCAAAAATAAGAAGAACGGGGTGTCAGGAGAAGTTTTTTGTTACCTTATATAAATATTGTACTATATTGAAATGTTTGCGAGAAGATCACCTCACACTAGGTGGTTTTAGGAAATGCTTAATATAAATATATATTTCCTTGTGTTTCAAAAGAAGTTAGAAAAGAAAAAAAAAGGTGGAGAAAAAGCAAAAAAAGAGAGAAAAATGCTAACAGAATTTAAGGTTAAGTACACTCAGGTTCCTGAGGCTAGCATGAAATTAAAATCAAGAATACAAAGTTTGAAAAGGTAATTGAACTTAACTGACAACTGTAAAAAAATATCAACCATGTCCATCTATCGTTAACCTGTTAAAAAATATATTTTTTTTCATTGATGGCATCAATGCGTATCTTTAAAATGTCAATATTATCTTTTTAGAGACTCCCAATGACCAATTCTCGTATATAAGCAGTGATTTCAAATTCAGAAGTTAATTGTACTCCGACCTTTTTCACGTACGAGAATTCCCTCCCTTCTTCTACTCTGTCCCGAACAAAGATATACCGTCAAGAATGCAAAGGAGATAGGATGGCAGTTGGTCAGATAAATTTCTTCTTAAAACAGTATCTACAAATCAAGGTAAAAATTAGGTCTTTCCCGGTGTTACAAACCACCGTCACTGTCGCACATCACAGAACTTACTGGGTCCCGCAGTCGCATCAGTTACCACCACCATTGGCCTTTATAAGTCACCACCATGCCTATCACCTACTACCACCACCCCGCCATAGCCCAAACCACTACCAATCGCCCCATCCACCGTAGAGTTACTAATTCAACCAACTATCACCATGATCGGGTTAGCACCCACCATCAATTTCGTGGTAGTTCACCGCCCCGGCGACACAAAAACATGAGGACGTTTTTGCACTGGTAAGTGAAATTTGATCAATGAGTTTTCTGCATTGTGCATGTTCTACGTGTTTGTTGCAATTGGTGTGGGTGGGTTCACCAATTGGTGTGTGTGCCTGTGGGTGGGTGTGCCGATCTGTGTGTGGCTATAGCGATCTGGCAATTGTGGAGGGTATGGCAACAGTTGTGGGTACGATATGGAGGACTCTGGTGGCTGTAATGCGATGAGATAGTGGGTGAAAGGGGAGTGAGAGGTCACATCAGCAGTGGCGGTGCGTAAGGTAGAGGAGGAGGTAATGGCGGTGGCAGGAGGAAATGGCGGTGGAGAAAAGGGGAGAAGAAACGGTGGTGTAGGGCAATGGGTCACGATGGTGGTGGAGGGTGGGTGAGTCACTTGGTGGGTGATATGGGTAAAAAAATACCACCTATGGGAGAGTGGCACGTGTCACCACCAGAAAACGCTAAAACTACTCCATAATTATTAGAGAAGTGGGAAGCGGTACTTAACCACCCTCCCATTATGGGGAATAACTCTCCATTAATTCTGGTAACCTTCCATCAAATCTGGTAACTCCCATTAAGGAGAAATAACTAACTCATCAATGTAAGTCCTATATAAAGAACGTTTGAAGAAGGAAAGAGGTAAGCTTTACATTCCAAAAATACTCTCTAACTTCTTAAAACACTTTCTAACTCTAGTATCAGAGATCCTCTGTTAGAAACCCTTCTGGTAGGTCATCGGTGTCGTTTGTGCTATATAGGTCTGTTTACCGGCCAATATAGATTATCCCGAATTTCTTCCATAACAGTGGGGTTGGAAGGTAGGTAGTGGTGTGGGTTCTGCATGGCAATGGCGTTACCAGGCTATGGCGGTGGTGCTATGGCAGCGACTCTTGAAGAGATGGGAATAGATAAATGATGCTTCCAAGGACATTTCAACAATTACCGTCCAAATAAGGGGCAACATAGTAATTTGGTTAAAACCATTATGTATTTCATAATTCTGTTTGGTCAACACGAACCGGGGTATAATTAACCTTTGGACTTTACCATTTGCACAGGGTGGAGGGTAATTCATGCCATTACACCAGATGGGCTCTTTGCTTGTCAGGGAAAAAAAAAAGGCAGATTAAGTATTTGGATATTAATAAAAAAAAATCCATTTTGTAAACTGTAATCTCCAAATACAAGGGGGCAGGATATTGATATATAGTTGTTATATTTCCTTCTCTGTAAGTTTTGCATCACAATCAATCTGCTAGGATTCACCTTTGCAGGTTCCACAATGCATCTGAACATTTTTAACAAAAACCAGTCCACAAATGTTACTACCTCACTCTCATCGCTCGAGACGAGTTCGGAGCACAAATGTTATTACCTCACATTTTACTACAGAGATTATTTTCACCCTGCAAATTAGCTCTTTTGTACTATCAGCCTCCTTCAATATTCCGCGATAAGATAGAAGAAAAATGTGACAGGGAAAAGTGTTCACCCGGCTATCGGCAACCCAGGAAAGATCTTCCCTCGTCGCTGAGAGTCGTGTTTGTACAAAGTTTCTGAAGATCTATGTAACCGATTATTGTGTCCTCAAACACTGCATCTTCTAACTGAGCTTCCTCGAAGGTTGAGCCAGAGAGTACAGTGTTTTTGAACAAGGCTCCCTGGAGGTTGGCTTTTCCAAAGTTTACCCGATCCAGAACAGCATTTGAAAAGTCTGTGCCTGCAAAAAGTTGGGTCTATCTGTCAGCCAGGAAGCAAGTTGTATAGCAAGTTGTTTGTTGTCTTGTACCATACTGAACTTGAATGTGGTAAAATGCACTACAGCAATTGATGTTCTCCTGATTTTAGCTTGTATGTCCTTCATATCTTCTTTAAGAGATCGCTCTTAGGATTAAAACATGATAAGCAGAAATAGGAATTTGGACACGACTCTGATGAACACCTGAGATGGGTTATGAACATTGAGTTGTGCATATCTAGGTTCTGAACTAAAACAAACCTGAGAAAAAGTGCAAAGATAAACCTAAAGAGTCTTCAGCAAAAAAGTTCATAAAAAAAAATCGAAGTAGGAAATGCCTAATGACGAAAAGGAATTACCCTTGAAGCTAGCCCCAACAGCATAAGCTTTGGACATTACCACTTCTGACATGTCTGCACCATCAAACTTAGCATCTGACATCAGTGCTGCAGCAAGAGACTTGCCCTTGAGGTTGTTTTTCTCATTTGTGTAATCACAGAAGCGGAGATCAACAACCTTGTCATAAACTCCATTTGCCTGACCTATCGTGTTGCCAACAAATGCACGCTCACACCGGTTGGGCTCTGTTGACAAAGGAGGCAGCCTCTGCAAGGTAATGACGACAATGTCAATTTATCCAGTGGTTAGTGTGGTTTCAACATATGTGATAAAATGTACCAACTTATGGGCTCTTACTGAGTTGCATAATTTTCTTGTGGATTCGATCATTGGGGTTTTGACCTTGTTTCTGATAATTGTTTGAGCTTGATAAAAAATTTCCAAATTGGCCCACCCCACAAGAAGCTTAAGGACCATTTGTTGCATTGAGAATAAAGCGTGACCTTACTATTGCGATTGTGGACTATTAGACAAAGTAGATCAATTTATGTAATTGGTGTTTCCATTTTACATTGCCGTAGACATACACCCTACTCAATTCAGACCATGTTTAGCATTGTTGCAGGCTATAACTTGAATTAAGGGAAGAGAAATCGTGTCTCTCAGCAGTCTAAAAAAAGTCTCAAGCACTCCACTTCAAGTGTTAAGAAGATGTAAAACAATGTGGAGTGCATGAGCCCTTTCTGGATTATTACTGTAATTACCTAACCTGGGTGGCAGCAACTACAGGTGAGGCAGCAGTAACAGCCCAAGCAGCAAGAATGCCACAAGCTAAACTCCTTAGTTCCTTGAAATGAGTTAAGGATTCCTTACGTACGGCACCATCTGTAGTACCTGCTCCCAAACACACCAATCATAACGTTGCATTTGCAACTAGAAAACTAACTTCGAGTTGCAAGGTAACACAAAAGTACTGCTCAAGCCCAAGCCAGATGAAGTAAGATTGCTAAACCAAAAAGACTGGAGATAAAAAGATCAAGGGAAGTAAAAGGAACAATAGAAAGTAAAGCTTGCTGATAAAAGGGGAAAAAACAACCTATTCTTGAAACCCAACCATACCAAAAAAATATTGCTACAAGACGCTTTCTATGTTTTTTCATCATTGCTGGACCGCCATTGAGTAACAAAAGAAACTTTTTCAACATTTTCTTGAAAGCCCTGAACTTTTCTTCCACCTCTTCCAACCCAATCACCCGGAAAACAAAATTGGAATTGCATGTCTTAAGCATATTGCTAGCTCTGTTCTGAGCCAGGATCAAACTATTCTTTTGAGTATGATTTGGCCCTGCAGAGGTAGAACCTGAACCAGGCGCAGTGTTTCCCAACTTTCTCTGAACTTTGCTTCACTTGTGTGATTTTCGCCACCCAAATTAGTTCACTGATTGATACTTTAAGGAGTCTTAAGTTTGCCACTCAACTAATTCACTCGTGGGGCAACCAATGGGCCTAAGCCTCTCCAATATCCACAACCCGTCTCTAATCAAAGCAGATTTTGGTCCTAGCTCTGGTATGATAAGCTTCACAAATTTTACAGCTAACATGGATTACCTTCAAAAAAGGAAACACAAAGGCTGCTATGCCAAGATTGTGAAAATCCATCATAACTTGGTAATTAACTCAAGAAAAGAATGGACAGAATATAGTTCAGAGTCATCTTTTGGCACTCCATTTGCTTCTCTAATTACTTTTCCTCACTGAGCAGATGGTGACAATTAAAAATATTCACTGACAGTCACGTAGTTGAGTTATTACGCACCTCAAGGCAATTCACATTGTAGAGGTAAATCATGTCCGTACTTGTGTGTAAAACTGAAGATGGTTCACAATAGAAAGGTAAGGTTTCTCACAAGTGATCGCATCAATTAAAATCGATCCCCAGACGTTACACAACCTAGAAGTTTCAGCTCATAGCAACCTATGGTTCAAGAATCGGTTTATCTAATAATGGAGTGCATATTTTTAAATCTGTCCAAGTTGATAACAGAATTAATTGAACTTCAGCTGTACTTTTGATAACCAAATGAAAGGTGCTGCCATAGTACTGTACACAAATGTGCCACTCAAAGCCCATTCTCAGAAGTTAGCTATTGAATCAGACACTTTCAGCAACAACCAATCAAATTGTCAAAAGTGTACCGTCACCAATTGAAGCGAACATGCAAAATACAGTAGAGATATCCAGCAAACAAACAATGACTTGCAATCATAGTTGAAAACAGTATGAAAACAATATGACAAGAATGTGGCGTTCTCACCGGAGCAGCTGATCCTGATCGGAGAATGAAGTCCGGAAGCCGAAACACGGCGTCGTTCAGGTAAGGAATATACCGGAGAAGATAGTTTTTGGGAGATTGGGACGAAGATGGTCGCCATTTCTGCGTCTCTCTCAACTCTGGCTGAAGTCTTTTTTTACGACTTATCCATGATCCATGATCCATGATCCATCCACTGGTTCACGCTCGTATGTGTTGCAATCTCTGTCTTACGTGGCGTACGGTGTGCCACGTCGGATGGAGTCTTTTCTTGCGTCATGTTTGGATAGAGGCCTCCTCCTGAGGAGCATTCCAGTGCGAGACAAATAAAAAAGGGGAAAGTAGGGAATGACCCCCTCTACTTTACACGTTGTGCGATTTGTCCCCCTCCACTTTAAAGTTAAGCACTAAACCCCCCCACAGTTACAGAAAATGGGCACCTTAGACCGATCCGTTATGAATAGCGTGAAATGACCAAAATACCCTTATTTCTTTATTAGCTAATGACCCCCTGTACTATGCATGGTGAGCAATTTCCCCGCCTCAAATTTAAATTATAATTTTTGCCCATGACCCTCCTCCTCTGGTCAACCCCGCTACAATTGGTGATTCACTGAGCACAACCACTTCACTGAACACAACTACTGGTCTTTTTCTCCGACCACCAGGGAGTTAAAAAAAAAAGGAACCGCGATTACCGTTAGGATTAGCAACGAATTTGCAAATTAAGCTTTTGAAATCCTAAAATTAAAGGATTTGAAACCCTGATTTAAAAATTAGGGTTTTGAAACCTTAAAATTAGGGTTCAAAACCCTAATTTGAAAATTAGGGTTTCTCTTCTCCTTCTCCAGATCTGACCTCGCCGCCGGCAGCCCAAGCGTCATCCTTACCCCACGCCGCCGGCAGCCTCTCTCGGCCCACCATCCGGCAGACTCGCCCCACCCCACCACGCCGGCAAGCCCTTTGGCAAACCCACACTACCGATTTCAATTCAATTCCATTTCAATTCAATTCAAATTTTCATCAATGCCGTGGAAGGGGAAGGGGAAGGGGGAGGGCGGTCGTGGCGACGGGGAAGGGGAAGGGTGGTCGCTGCGATGGGGCCTTGGGAAGGGGGGGCGGTCGTGGCGACGGGGAAGGGCAGTCGCTGCGACGGGGCCTTGGGAAGGGGGAGGGCGATCGCGACAACGGGGAAGGGGAAGGGCGGTCGCTGCGACGGGGAAGAGGAAGGGGAAGGGTGGTGCGGCGACAGGGAAGAGGGAGGCAGACGGGGAAATGAAGGGGAAGGTGGTCGGGGGAGTTGACAGAATTGGGTTGGGGGATAAGGGGGTTGGGTGGCGGGGGGGTGGGGTGGTTAGAATTAGGGTTTTTTTTCTTTTCTAAAAAGAGACAAGGGGCAAAAATGTCATTTATAAAAAAAAATCGTTAGTCAGCGCGCGTGTTGACCACGCGCTGTTATATTTAACGGTTTCCGTCTAAGGTGCCCATTTTCTGTAACTGTGGGGGGGGGGGGGGGGTTTAGTGCTTAACTTTGAAGTGGAGGGGGGCAAATCGCACAACGTGTAAAGTAGAGGGGGTCATTCCCTACTTTTCCCTTTAAAAAAACCTCTATATATAGACTTTTATTTATTAATAATTTTTTTTAACTCCAAAAGCTTATATTTCTTTTGGGACCTCTATTTTTACTTTCTTAAATACAATTTCACACCTTAATGTATCGCTAGAGAATGCACTTGGGACAAAATATAGACTTTTTGGTGGCAAACTAGAACATGGAGAAGCTTTTGAGATCTGGAAACAGATTTTCTCAATTTATTTATTTTTTTGAAAATTGATATCCGTACTTCACATTTCCTCTCCCTAATTCCACACTATTCATTAAAGAGCACAAAAAAGCGTCATATAAAGATATTCGATCAGAGACAATCGTGAAGCAAGTGATGAAAAGTAGGAGTGAACACGACTCGGTAGGAAAGGTTTAGAGGTTGACGGAACGGAGTTGACTACTCTCGATTTATAGCAATTCCGTTTCAACAAATCAGTCTGAACAGTTTGACCAATTTAGGCATACAACCCTTGTTTTGACTTCTTTTGGCTTTGTCAATGTATTATTGAACCTTCATAATGTTGTAACCATTAATATTTTCTTGCCTCTTTCAAGTTTTAAGAACTTGGAAAAAAGTAATACGTAATAGAACAATGGCTAAATAGCAATTAAGATGGAACTAAAATTTGTTTTAAAAGGCATGAATATAATTTTCTGCTATTTCGGCTTGGTTCGATTCAGCTTCGTAAGTTTTTACAAGTTTTCAAACTGAATTGTCTAAGCTATTGCATAGTTTTTCAAATCTATATTATATATAATAGGATTCGATTGGCATCTTCTTTGCCTTCCAAACCCTAAATCCTTTTTTTAACAATTTCTTATTTTATAAATACAAACTAATGCAAGTGTTAGCATCTAATTGGCCAAACAATTAGTTTTCCTATTTTCCAAATACAATAAATGGTTGATAATTATCATTAAGTATAACCCCCCCCCCCCCCCCCCCATCCCATAATCGTTAACCACGTCACCCATGATCCCTTTACCACCATTTTTCCAGCTACCACTTCATCAAGTTTAGTTAAAAACATAAACCGTGACAAACTGAAACACAGAGAAGCAAAAAACAGAACCACTGTTACCTTCGTTAATCTACACACAGAGCTTTGCCTCCAGTCCCTCAATGAATTACTTTCCATCAAGTTATATCTCTGGGTATCTATATACGTGTGGACATATATGTATTCATCTGTCTGGCTGCCCACTGTATGTAATGTGTATTGAGTTTTTGTTTACAGGGATCAACTTATTAAAGATGGAATGAAGGTCTATGTTGTTGCTTTGGTTTCACTATGTTTCATCTAAACTTGCCTCAAGGTTCTTCTCAGTTTTCTTACAAGTTTCCTTCATGTCGTGCGTGTATGTGTATACTGTGTGATGTATTTACCGTGTGTGATTCTCTCTACTTTACTTATTTTATACTGCTTTCCATTTCCTAACATAGACATTGCTTGTGCAGTAGGAACAAAAACCATCTAAGAGATGATTCCTAAGGGTTGGTACGAGACTTTACAGAGTTGGTATAGTTCTAAAAGGAACCAACTAAAGCTGCAATTTGTATTCCACCCCTTAGCTTTGGACCTAGACAATAACATTCTTCTCCGCTATTTTGGAAATTAAAAGCCTAGCGTAATTCCGCTATTTTTTAGAAGCATAGCATACTTCTTTTCCTCAACACTATAGGCAGTGGTTTCATTGTATTTCATCAAAACTTGCCTTAAGATTCTTCTTATGTCATTCTCTTACGAGTTCCCTTCATATTGTGAGTGTACGTGTTTACTGTGTGATGTATTCTACTACTTATTCTATAATGTTTCTCATTTCCCACCATAGACGTTACCTGTGAATGTGCCTTACTGCGTGTGTCCCTGCATGTGTGTGTGTGTTTGTGCGATGGTGGGTGGTCAAGCTAAGGGGTTGGGGGAACACCATGTGAAGGTGGGTGGATGGTGCTTAGGGGTGGGGGGCTGTTTGTGACTACCTTGCATCGGTGTGTGTCAAGTCCAACGGTGTGGGTGGTGAGGGGTCGTTAGGGTGGGGGTTAGCGATAGGGTGTGATGTCCATTTTTTTGGGGGCCGTGGAAGGTTGTGGGTGGCGAAATGGTGGGTGTCGTGGGGGTTCAGGTCGGTTTGTGGGTAGTGGTTACTTTGTGTGTGTGTGTGTCACTATGTTGTATATGTTACAGAGAGGGGAAGGGAGCCGTGTTGTGGGTCGTGGGTAGGTGGGGGGTTGGGTGGTGACTAGGGGTGGTGGACTGTGTTGTAGCCGGTAGTGGCGTGGTGGGTGGGAAGGTGGTTATGTGGAGGAGGGGTGGTGGGTGTCGTGGGTTAGTGGGGGTTTGGGTAAGGACTGGGGATGGTGGGGTATGTTGTAAGCTGGTGGTGGCGTTGTGGGTGGAAGGTGAAAGGTGGCTGTGTGGAGGCGGGGTAGTGGGTGTCGTGGGGGGGGGGGGGGGGTTCGGGTGGGTTTGTGGTTTGTGAGTAGCTATGGGATGGTGGGTGTCATGGATTATGGGGGTTTGGGTGGGGACTGGGGGTAGTGGGGTGTGTGGTAGCCATTGGTGGCGTGGTGGGTGGAAGGTGGCTGTGTGGAGGCGGGGTGGTGGTGTTGTGGGGGGTTCGAGTGGGTTTGTAGGTTCACGAGTAGCTGGGGGTGATGGGTGTCGTGGGTTGGTGAGGGGTTTGGGTGGGGACTGGGGATGGTGGGTGTGTTGTAGCCGGTGGCGGTATGGTGGGTGGAAGGTGGCTGTGTGGAGGGGTTCGAGTGGGTTTGTGAGTAGCTGTTCACTGTGTTCAAGGTTCAGTTGATTTCACTGCTTTGGTTTCATGTTCTCATAGAATGCATGTATTTTACTTTCTCATAGAATAACTGAAAACGAACTTAGTAATCTCTTTGTAGTCGGAGTAACTGAAAATAAATTTGTTTTATCTTTAGTTACATCAACTTCCTTCGATCATTTTTAGTCACGGAATAAAGCTGCATCCCAAAATTTTTAAAGAGACCCAAATGTTTTCATTTTTAGGTTAAAGAAAAAAAGTAGGTGAAGTTTTAGGTTAAAGGAAAAAAAAAGTAGGTGAAGTTATCTCCGGTTTCTATTTTTTTTATGCGCAACAATCGAAATTGATTTTAACATCTCCGGAAAGGTCAAAACATTCTAAAATGTTTTTTGCTTTTTGTACAACATATCATAAAAACTTCACTATCCATGTTTTAGTAGAATTAATTGCCCCTAAAAAGTAAAAATGCTTAGTGTTTGCGGCTCAGCAACTATTGCAAGATTAAAGTTTTATCAAAAGTATAAGGGAAAAAAAGCAGGTGAAGTTAATTTTAAATTTCTATTTTTTTCTACAACAATCAAAAATGATTTTAACATGTCCGAAAAGGTCAAAAAATTCTAAAATGTTTTTGCCGTCTGTACAACCAACCTATCATAAAAACTTCACCAACCATATATTACTAGAATTAATTGCCACTAAAAAGTAAAATTGATTAGTCTTTGAGGCTTAGCAGTTGTTGCGAGATTAAAGTTTTATCAAAAGTACAATCAATGAGATTTAGTGACAATTGTCTTCATTGTTGTCTAAACTAAAATGAGGAAAAAGTCACTCCTCATTTTAGTCAATAATGTAATAGTCTTTCATCTAGATAAATATCTTAAAAAGTAATAAGTATAGCTTATCTCAAGTTCAATGATTTAATCATTTTTTATGTGCGATGTAATCGATTCATCCGTGTAGTTGAGATTTGTTAAACAAAATTAAAAATGTACTAATCATAGGGTGTTGGAGTAACTCGATTGAAACAAAACAATTTTTCTTTATAAGAGATGTATATAGATACAAGGCATAAGAAGGTTTCTACCGGTCGACTTGCATTCCTTGTCCTTGGTCAAGTTGCTTCTTGCATATAAAGCAACCCTGGGCAACATGTAAGGTTAGGTTTGCACATGGATTTTTAAGGGACTGTACGTTTATGTAACTTGTTTTCATGTTTTGTATTCTATTTTTATTTTTTAAATTTTAGTATTCAGTTTTAAAATCGTATTGTGTACTTTTAATTTTTTTTCGTATCTACTTTTTTCAATTTTTCTGTACGTTTACCATTTTTATTTTCATTTTCACCATTTTTTTTGGATTCATTCTTGTATGTTTACCATTTTCTATACTATTTGTACATATCTTTTTTTTTATTTTAACCCTACTCTTAACCTAATAAATTATTTATATACCTTACATTTATCTTCCCAACAACCCTCTATACCTGCTTTTTTACTTTTTTCCAATAAATCATCACTCAATAGGGCCCACCCCAGAACAAAGTTACGTTGGTTTCCCTCCCCTTTCCCCTTCATTTCTTCCCTGGGCCCACATTAGTGTGACATCCCCTTCCTTCCCCTTAGACCTAGCAAAAATGTACATGGACCTGCGGGTAGAACCGTATCCGGCTATAAAACCCGGGTACGGGTACATGTTTTGAGTACCCGTCGAAAACAGACCCGGACCGGACTGACCCGTTAATTTCGGGTAAACCTGGGTTGGGTACGGATTACCCGGGCTACCCGATTTTTTCTATATAAATAGTCTGCTAGGGTTTTGTTTTTTCTTTTCTCCCTTATATATCCTCTGCGCCGCTTCTCCCGTCCCCCCTTCTCTCTCTCTCTCTCTCTCTCTCTCTCTCTCTGACACGCTCTATCTCATGATGTCGGATTTATTGACGGCCGACTAACCCACATCAACTCGATGGCAGCTACTCCACCACCAGATCTGCCATGGCTTCACCGTCACGCTCCGCCAGATTTGCCATCACTTCACATCACAGCTCTGTCTCCACCGTAGATCAGGAAAGAGAAATTCTTGAAGAGTTGAAGTCATGGCGCAGATCGAGGTCTGATCGTGGTCTCTGATCGAGAATTATTTTTCTGGATCTGCTTCTCTAATCGTGGTCTCTAGTTTTGCCTTGCGTTATTTTTGTTTACGAGATGTTTTTTTTTCCAAGATCTGCTTGTATTACTTTTTCAGATCTGTCTGTATTATTTGTGTTATTTTTTCGTACGTATTTAAGATTTCACTCCTGATGACCTAGAATTTTTTTCGTATGTGATATGAGATCATTTGGCTTGAGAATTGAGATGGGGGTTTTCAGAATTGAGATGGTTTCAGAATTGAAATGGTCTGTCATGGAACCAAGTGATAATTGTAGAAATTAAATTAGAAATTGGTGGTTGTTGTAATAAAAAAGAAGAAAAAAAATTCTATAAAAAATACTAAATAGCCCAGTAAATATATGTTAATAAAAAAATTCAAAAGTTAATAACAAATTAAAAATTAAATAAATTACCCACGGGTATTACCCGGCCTGCCAGGGTAGGGTACGGGCCCTGGGAAAGCCTACCAGAAAAAAAAACGGGTAAAAATTATTCGAACCAGTTTTACCCGTACCCAATCGGATTTTAGCCGTATCCGGCGGGTTTACTCGTTTACCAGGTCTACTTCCCCTTCCCTGTTCGTGAAAAATAGAAGAGATTCGCTTCCTTGTTCGTGGAAAATGGAGGAGATCCGCTTCCCTGTTCATGGAAAATAGAGGTGTTCGAAAATGGAAGAGATCCCTTCCCTGTTCGTGGAGGAAAATGAAGGAGATAAAGAAGATATAGAAGAGAGAGCTAGGGCTCTCTGACGTTGTAGCTAGCTGTCAGAGAACATGGCCGAAAATTGTGAACAGTGGACGGCAGCTTTGATATTCTCTGACACAGAGAATAGAGAAGCAAGAAAAGGTGAAAACACCTTTTGAGTGTTTTCATGTTTTTTGCTACTGTTTCAATTTTTTACTCAAAACGAATACGAAAAAGATAAAAGTACATAAAAAAAAGGTTTCTTTTTTACCATCAATACAAAAACGAAGATAAAATACGGGTCCTAATATTCTCTTGAGTTTTTTTTCTTTTTCTAATTTAATCTTCTTATTTTATTTTAATATTTCAAACTTGTATTTGACTCTTTTCGTGCATAACACACGAAATTTTAATTAATAATAGTAAATTAAAGTGATTATTTGTGATTCGTCAAATTGAACGGTTCGGTTTCAACCGGATGGATCGAATCGTTATAAAATGAAAAGGTTTCCTTCCCGAACACTGTAATCCACGTAAGCTGCCCCTTCTGACCAATTCGTCGTCGGATCCGTTCCCTGTTTTTTCGAAAAGCCAAAATCCCTACACGGCTACACTCCACACAACCTTCTCTCTCCTAGGGTTCCACTTCCTCCAAATCCGATCTCAACACGACCATGGAGAGCTCGAGCCTCACCTCGTACGAGAAGCTCGACCGCCTTGCGAACTGGGTAGGCACGAGCGTGGCCTCCGCATTCTTCGCGTCGCTGGAGCGGTGCTCGTGCGTCAACCTCAGCACCTCCGACACCGACGACGAGGACGAGGAGGAGGCCAAGGACCGCCCTCTCATGCTCACCAGTCTCTCCGCTAATGCCCATACCACCACCAATAACACCACCTCCGTCGAAAACCTCCCCGTCTGATCTGATCTGATCTGATCGGCTTGATCCGCGGCCTGTTGGTACTGATTTTCCTTTTTTGTGTTGTGAACGTATCGCGATGTCAATGTGTCAGTTGCGATTGTCAATGAATTCTATTGATAAATGAAAATATATTTCTTCAAATTCTTGTTGCGGTGATGGATTTTGTGTGTGGTTACTTGTTGAAATTGATTGGTGATTGTATCACGTTGCCACTGCATCGACTGTGGCCATCTTGTCGTATCAGATTCTATTGATAAATGAGACAAAAGAAAGTTGATGTTTGTTTGGAGTTTTTTTGCGAGTCATGGATTGTGTGTCTCAGTGTCAGCAAACATTATTAGCTGTCGAAATTGATTTATTTCGTTCATTACCTTTTGAAGTTGATTGATTAACGTGTTGTTGAATTGTTTTGGTGATGGAAGATGTATTTGTCTTAATTCTTGTTGCACTGATGAATTTTATTGGTGAATTACCACGTTGTCAATGTGGCGGTTATGATCATCATGTTATACCAAATTCTATTGATTAATGAAACAAGAAAAGAAATTGAAATTATGCTTGTTCAAAGTCTTGTTGCAAGTAATGGATTTCGGGTGTCTCAATATTAGCTAACATCATTACTCGTCGAGACTGGTTGATGCATTTTAATAATTTTACCTTGATTTGTTACCGTAACTGAGCCTGGTGTGAGATAGAACTTTGAATATGTTAATTGAGTTCAATTTATGGGGTTTCAACCAGTCGAAATTTAACAGATTTGAACTAAAGAACTTATCATTGAATAATGATTTTATCTTTAATGATTTATGGGGATTCCAAGATTCGAACGACCGCTTGATGTGAAAAAATGTCATAGCAAGGTTCAATATAGGCTTGAAGCCTTAGAATCAAGAGCTGAGTAATGTGATGTAGCGACTTTTGAAGAAACAGAATGAAAATCAAGGTTGGAAGATATCGAAAGTTTGATGTTCCATCTATTATCCTCGGGCATAATAGGTGAAGATAATGTTGCTCATACTATCAAAGCCGATTGAGTGAATTGCAAAAGTGCATGTGCCAAGGTAATTATGCCTTTTACATTGAGAGAAATCTGTATGATGTTATGCCACCCTGTTTGTCGCAGCATTTTTTGGCATTTTATTAGACAAGCCATACTTTATAGGATGATAGGGTGGGTGACTGCTGAAGAACAAACAATTGATAGTGCTGCAGAAGATGTTTAGATGGATTTGCAGTGAAGTGAGAAAAGGTACACTAAAATTGAATATTCTCATGTACTAGTAAAACTAGAGTTGACTTGGATTTGGCTGAGAGTACGTTACATGGGCTCCTTGGGATGCACAAGTACTCATGTCATTTACCGGACACTTGGACAAAGGTTGTGACATATTCTCCTACACGTCTAGTTGGTTATTCCACTATAGCAACCGAAATTATTAGTATGGTTCTTGTACATTTCTGTTGTTTAAAAATTGCTTGAAAATGTGTGAAGCTCCTATTATGAACGTTTCATGTTACGTAAATGCCAATTATATTTTTTTCAAAAGATTTTCAAGTTGATAGAATTGGGATTAGATGCTGTTGCATGTACAGATAATATTATTAACAGCGAGTCTGTAGCATATAGTTGAGATGCCTTGAACAAGTTGAACTGTAATGTTTAGGGAAGAGGAAGATAGACTTAAGATTAGGCCCTAACAAATCAGAACAGTAGGATAGGATTTACGTAGCGAGTCCAAGTAGTAGACAAGGTCTAGTAGAGCATCCTCGAGTAGAACTGAACCTGCAGAGGCTGGAAACTTGAATTTAATGCTAATTTAGTTTGCCAACATTTAAATAGAATTGAGTACTTTTTAAAATCAATGCGAGTTTTAAAAGGATTCTGAAAGTTTCTAAATTCTGGATAGAGGAATCAAGGTTCTTCCAGCTTGTCTAGGTTTGTTTATCTTCCAGTTGCGTGATTCAATTGAAGCTAAGGTACTGAGTTCACACGAGCAAGGTGTTGGCTATCAGCAACTGTTCACATTGAATATATTCTCATCGTGGTTATCTTTGGAATGTATCTTACTGTCTTTGGTTGTAGTGGTGTCTTCCTGGGTTAATGGGTGAGGATTTCCCATTGAGTATCATCATAACAGTGAACTTGAATGTCCAGGTGAAGAATGTTGGTTTGCTTATCTGGAATTGTTTGAGTATTCTCTAAGTCGTAATTGCTTTTGAGAGCATTCAGAGTTCTCACCTACAGGCTTTCAACCTACAACCCAGGCTTCATCTTTGAAATTTGGAAGGTCAATGTGAAGATTACATATGAATCACCCTGAAATTAAAAATCATCAGTAAATGTTGGTTTTTTTCTTGGAGTAAGTTGCTCGGCCCCTGTTTTGTTGGGGGGAATCAAAAAACTCTTAGCTATAAGGGCATGCTCTTTCACTTGTTCCAGGAAAGGGAATCTGCTATGCTGAAACTGACTTTGGCTATGTGTTTTCTGTAGCGCAAGGTGTTACTGTCAATAGAGGTGATGTGTAGAGCTCTAAGGCCGTGCTGTCAGGTTGGGTAGTATCATTGGTTAAGCGTGATATTTTGCAAATCACCGTTAATACTAGAGTGGACGAAGGCGTTGAAGAGAAAAGAAAACATATTCGGGGGCCACTCTTTCTTTTTCTTTCAAAACAATATGGTCGACTTTCATATCCACGTACCCTCTCTGTTGCTTTAGCTCCTTTGGAATGAAGTAAACTGTACGGCTCAAATAACCAAAAAGAACGATAACAGTTTCAGGCGTTGGCTGGGACATGGTAGCATCGAAGGTGCCGAGCCGTTGTGGGGGTAAAGAATGAGACATGAGAATGGGGAGATATGTTAGGTCAGAAGAGAGCAAAGAGGAAGACAAACGGGAGCAATTTAGGCAACTAGGAGGCGTAGTTTTTCAAAGGTGCGAAATAGCAAGGGAAGGGCGCGAAAGTGGCCATGCCTTCTAGGAATATTTCAAGTTTATTTCTCGTTCGTTGTTAGAACTCGTGTTACCAATCCGATAGAAGAGTATTCCTGCAATACTCGTGTTTCTTGAGATCAAGGCGAAAGCCTCGTAGTAAAGGCTTCTCCCTTCTTTGTAAAGTCACGAATTCGAGTCTCGTAATGGTAGGTGCATGTGAGGCAACGAAACTCTACTAGAACTCTTCTTATATTCTTCAAAAACCACTGGAATCTACTACTTTTTATTATTACTCTTGTGCATTTTTGTTATGAAACCACTGTCATCATTTTGTCCAGGAAAAAACAAAGTTGTACTAGGTCCTTGTTACTTCCGCTGCTACGTGTTACATTTCAGCCAGAACAGCTGTAATTAGCAAGTCTGGTAGTTTGTTTTGTACTGTACAACGTTGGCCGTAGGCTAAGCATTGGATTTGACGTTGGGCGTAAAAGCCACATGAAAGAGAGCTAATCGAATGTCTACATGGGGTTTTGTCAAAGAGGAGGAGGGCTTATGTACGGGGATGCGCCAATCCTTCTGCGCCACACCCCACACAGCAACCTGATTCGATGTTTTGGACTAGATTTGCCGACAGATGGTAAAGTAAACGATAGAGTGATATGAAAACCGAAATTGAAAGATGGTTTGTCTTTTCTTGCAACGGAAGGCCAGCTAATCCCAGGACATAGAAACCGATGATTAGTGCACGGACTTCATCGACGACCGATGACTGACCCTGAAACGGTAACATTAAGTTTTGCAGCGTATTTCGTTCATTCTCGACCACAAAGTTAACCTCTCCTACTATAATACACGTTTACATCGCTTGGCGATGGCTCCGAAAGTGAGGTGAACTGATTCGGGCATAATGGTAGTAGATGAGTTTGTCCTTCAACGGACTATCTTGTAACTAATTTCTTCATTTCGTAAGACCTGTTTCTAAGAAAATCCTATCCTCGTCAAGCAGAAGCGCAAGCCTCAGACAAATTTCATAGTATAAACACATCGTAAGTGTCAGAGCGAGAGCCAGAGAGAGGGAATTTTCACAATTTAATAGGATTTGATTTGATAACCCGAATCCATGTCACATTCCCATTTCATTGGGGATCAAACCCTGATAACAATCTTGGAGTACCTTGCTTTATTTATTCAGAGATAGGGAATTCACAATTGCAGGATGCATGGCATTTAAACTGCACAAAGCAAGAAATTCAGAGTAATATTTATAACGTTTACTGAGTTGACAAGGATTAAAACTGAAATTTAACCTAAAGTGGACAATCTTTATGAACCCACAGATTGGTGCTCGTCCTCCTGCACCAAGCATATATATATATATATATATATATATATATATATATATATATATATATATATATATATATATATATACATATGCAGGGGAAAAAACTAAACTATGGAAACTCTGTACAGAAGTAACCTGAAAATACATATCTGCTCAATGAACAATTCGATCAAGGTTAGAAAAACCGCTAGTCCCTCAAGACTGTTAAACAACGCATCAGAATGATGATTGTGAAATGCCATCTATGAAATTTGTTAGTAAAAACAAAAGATATTTTACCGGCATGCCAGCCTGGATTAAGCTCATCTAGCCGCCGGTTAGAGAGAAGAATATATCAACCAGGAACTGAAGCACAAAGCGCTGGTCGGTATCCTCCCATCATCAGCAACCGAAACTGCTCCAAATCAGGGGTGGTGGTGGTGGTGATGATGATGATGGGCTTATTTTCAGCAGAAAATGATCCTCCCTCAACCCAGCCATAAAGCTGACCCCACCCCAAAATGGACCAAAATGGCAGACAAACAACTCAATCATTCAGACAGGCCAAGGAACCATAAAGGGGGTGGTTCCCTACTATATTACCCCTCAACATATTGCAACCACCAGCTCTGCATTCTCCTTTTCCCATTTTAGAGAACAAATGAAAGAGGTTCAACAAGGTCCCACTGGCACTCCATAATGTAGATATGCATCTCAAATGGGCCTCTATCAACACATGACTCCATCTCCTTTCTGGGTCAGCAGACAAAAAATTTTCTCCAACAAGCAATTTAAAGTCCTAAACTTGGGCTGGATGTCCCCGGTGCAGATAAGGCAACTTCAGCTGGATTCAGTTCACTGGCTGAATTAGGGTATTGACCACATGGAACTGTTGCCACCAGTCAGGACATACTCCAATTATAATGCACCTATGAAATCTGAGGAGAGGACAGGTGGAAAACCCTAGTTTCTGAAGAGCTTCACTGGACATAACTGTGAACTTTGTTGAATCAGCCTTCCAGTAAAGGATGCTGCCAACATCAACTGTTATGTCCCAGCGCATGAACAAGGAGGTTGCAGCATAAATCAACTAAAGACCCTATGCCCTTATCTCAAAGAGGAACCGGTAGTCCATAATTGTGGAACGATCTAATTCTGCCATCCCAGCCTGCGGTAACAATAACTAGACCCCATGCATGAGAATTGGATGCGCTTTGGCAAGAAGTTCTTAAGAACCTGTATTGGGATTTGCCAACTGCAGATGGTGCACCCCTTGGGCTTGAAGAAGGAAGATTTTCCTCCGGCCAAGTTGCAGATCCCTTGGGAATTGAATCTAGAGAGAAGTCTTGGCACAAAGAAAAACAAGTAGATGAAGAGAAAGGCAACTTGTTGGATGAAATCTCATCCAAGACATGTGACGAGTTTCCCATTTTCAAGCCAAACCAGGGTACTGCAACAGAGGCATCGGTGGAAAAGTACTCAAATGACCTAGTCGTTTTTGGCTGGGACAGAGAAGAATCTTCCTGGGTACGGCAGTTCCACATATAGATGTTAGAATCCTCGCCTGCTGAAACAATATGCTTCCCATCTGAGGTGAACTCTGCAGATATCTGGTTTCCCGCATTTCGTAGCCCTATGGAAAGGAAGAGACAGAAAGTCAATTCCCATTCCTTTTTTATTTTCTTATTTTCTTTTGGAGGTGATGCACAGAAAGAGTTAATCGGGAAGTTCCATAAACATACGCAGTCTATAGACCTTAATCTATAGAAATAAAATTCCTCTCTTCCACAAGAAGAGCTAAAGTTGGCAACTACGTGAAGTCAATCTACCATGCATAATGCCTATTTAGGTTGCGCTACAGTAATTTCCTCCAACGTGCTGTCCTAGAAGCAATGGATTATGCAGATAATAATTGCGTTAATCTCAAGTTGGAGTAACCTTAAATGACTTTGTCGAACACGGACAACTTAAGATAGCCGCTAGCAAGTTATCAATTACGCCATTTAGGAATCTAAGACATAATAATGAGCTCATACCCCGGTATTTTCCAATAACATCAGTACCATGAAGAATTCTGACCAGTGAATCAGCACAAGTGACCATTACTTTGCTTGGGTCTTGAGGGAAGAACTGCATTTGGAAACAAAAATTAGGAAGAGCAGCACACCCACTTGCAAGTTGAGACAGGTACAAAACAAAATCAAAACATAATAGGAATACGTGCATGGACTACCTGCAAGCCAGTTATTCTTTTGCAAGGTGACTTCTTTTTACTGTTAAAGCTCGTCTGCGCTTCCAGTTGGAGGTGATTGTCTGATTAGATGAAAAAACAAACAGGTTGGTCAATTTTCAGTCTCCTTGGAACCATCCAATTGCAAAGATGTAATCTTGACGTATATGCAAGGGCAAGACCTAAAAATGATGCAATATAAATTTCTAATAAAATGGCAGAATCTATGCTAATTGTGATAAACAAAAAATCAACTTCTACACACTAAACACCCAAGCACTTTCCCCTTAGTCAATATCATGTCAAATTATACTAGCAGAACTACAAGTGGTGATTCAGTGACAAGAAAACAGAAGTGTTACCTGATACAGTGAAAAAGCGACAACTGCCTTTCATAGAGCCAATAATCCCACCCTGTTTCACAAGCAAAGAGATTCTTTACTAAATATTTTTCTCAAGTTACATTCTCGTTTTAAACAAACAAAGAACCAGAGAATCACCCAACCTGCCCATCGGGACGATAGGAAACGGCAGTGACTATATCTTTTATGTCCGTCCAATCAACAACTTGACAACCATTAATCACCCAAATGCGAACTTTTCCATCAATTGAACCGCTGATGAAATAATTATCATCCACAGGATTAAACTGAACACAAGTCACTGCATTTCATCATAAAATGGATACCATCGTCATTGGCAAAAATAGTGTAAATTCTTCTAGTTCCGAAATTACAGAAGATTATTAACTTGTGGCCCAATTGACAAACATCTTGGCTGGTCCCTCACTAAACAAAAATATGTAAGGAAAAAACCAACAAGCACCAAGGGTGTACCATAATTACTGTGTGAAAAGACTTTGAGGCAATGGTCACATCCAACTCGCCACAAACGAACATTTTTATCAACTGAAGACGAAAGAAGACACTGCACCAGGAACAAAATTTGCTGAATAAACATTCTACTACACCCAGGAAAACTCCAATCCAATAAAGATTGCTAGGACTTACATTTTTGTTTGACCATGAGAGATCCAGGATCTCCCCGTTGTGCCCATGAAACTCATGCAATGGTTTCTCCATAAGTCTGAATACCTTTGGAGGAAAAACAACACAAGCTGATTCTGCAGTTTTCTTCAGGCTCTTCAGTTTACTAATTCTCTCCTTTTCCGTCATGAGGGGAGCCAGTTCAGAAAGATGATTCACCGTGAAGTATATGCAAGACGGGTCTACATCAGGAATGTCAATTTCATTTGCTCTCTCGTCTTCCACTACCTGCCACACACGCACAATCCTATCTTCACCGGCACTAGCAAGGTACTGTCCATCAGGACTGAATTTCATAGTCAGTATTGAACCCTCATGTGCCTGGATATCTTGTCCTATAAACAGAGCTGAGAGTTCCTTTAGCCGCTTCTTGCAATGGCGAGCCCGAACTCTTTGAATCCTGGCTCTCCGAATTGCATCAAAGCCACTTCGTCCCGTATCATCAGCTTTCCCTTGCCTATCGACAATGCATGACATGGACCGTAGTCTATTCAACCACCGCTTCTTGACTCTATGCACCACACTTTCAGAACTAACAGCAACCTCAATTTCACTTTGCACAACTTGGTGAACTGCATTATATGACCCAGGAGTGTCCTCACACTCTTCAGCTGTCACCAATTGGTCTTTCCACCCTACTTTGAGTTTCTTCAGCTCACCATCCCGCCTCAGTCCATCTACATTGCACCCTGGACCGCCATCCGTATTCCCAAATCTGCATACAAAGTTCTCCGTTGAGCCGGACCCTCTTGACAAATCTGAGGTATCACCAGACCAACTTGACACGGAGGATCGGCTCGAAGAAAACTCATCCTCGAAAACTGGGCTTCGCAATACAGCCCCACTAGTCTTCATAATTCGATCAAACCCTCCATTTAAGACACCACCATCTGGATCTACAGAATTGTCTACTAGAATCCTATCCTCTAACCCTATACCCATCCATCTGAAGAATTTGTTACGCCGTTCTTCAACACTTGCAGGACTCCTAATCCACAAATTGTACATGAAACTACTAGAATCAGGACCCTCACGGCATTCCGATACAGAATTTGACACGGAAGCAATGTTTTCTTGGGCATCAAAAAACCGATATTCTTCGTCGTCATCGCTGAAGCTACCCATGATTCCTTGAGTTCAACCCATGAAACCCACCTCAAGAAACCAACTTTCAAGCCCTAAGGCAATGTGCTACTATATTCCTCCAATGTAAAACCTAAGAAAGGGTAAACCAATAAACAAATAAATAAAAACCCAGCAAAAACGCAACTACCCAGATCAGTTCAACAGCAAATTTATATCACAACTTTTTTAAAAAAATACAAAAATAGATCCAACATGGATCCCAATCCAGACCCATTGAACTTGGTCTTTTTTATACAGCACAAACAAGTACACAACAATTAAACAAATATTCCCATATTGTGCATAGAGATATGAACCGTATAAGCTTATCCCAAGAATACTACTCAGTACTTGGCAAATGAATACCAATTTACCCAGATGATGACGACGGTGAGGACGTATTTTGAGAACAAATTTGATTAACTCGCAAGCAATGAATTAAAACACAAATATAGACAGTACATGATGTAATACACAAGATTTAACAAAAATTGCAGAAGACCCATTCGAAGAAAGATGTTGAGTGATGATGTAGTGCTCACATGGGTGGTGTTTTTGTACTGTGGGCATCGATCCGTCGGTCCATTGAAATCTGGGTGAGCTTTTGCTTTGCTAGAATTTGGTCTCTAAAGGTGGAGAAGGCGTAATGAAGCAACAGAGAGGGGGAGTGGCCATTCAAGGAAAGATGGGGAGGGTGAAGAGTAATAAAGGGAAAGAGAAGGGGTTAAAATCGGAAAGAAGGAAACGAAGGCAGAAAAGGTCCTTGATATTCGTGAACGGATGGCCCGAGAAACGAGATATCGAGAGTAGTAGTAGTAGTAGGGGTTGGGTTGGGGGAGGAGGGTAATTCCTCTGTTATTGCATAATAATATAAAATTGTCGCTAAACATTTGTTACGCCGTATAGACTTATTAACGAATTTTAAATGGCCATTGATGCTACATATTTGACAAATTATATAAACATCGGTATTACCATTTAATGATAAATTACTTTTTTTTTATCAGTCAAATCGGGCTTACATTTTTAGACCCATGGTAGTACAAAAATTAGGGGTCTCTTCCATCAAAGAGCCAAGTTCATCCATAAACCTTACATTTTCTAGCCAACGTGTAAGCCGCTACATTTTCTATTCTTCGGATCAGTGAGAACTTACAATGGCTAAACCAAACCGTCATCCTTTGGGCATCCCCAGTAACATTGCCTATTGAGGAGTTGTGCTCTTTGGTTCGTTCCGGGGCAAGAATGAATATATTTGAGCAATCGTCGTTCTAATTGAATTCTTTGAAACCACGCTTGCTCTGGTTCTAGCAATCCTTTGCAATTTTTGGACAAAGCAGCAAAAAATACGCCTGCCTTGTTGCGAATAACACCACCAACTCCTATTTCCTCAGTTTCTTTGAGGACAGCAGCATCATTATTTACCTTAAGAATTCCTTCCTTTGGTTGCATCCATCAGTTCGGTACCGGTGGATGATAGATTACTTCTTACTATGAATGTTGAATATATGTGCGACTAAAATCTCATTATGGTACTTTTTTTTTTTTTGACACAGTATAGAACCTGAATGACTAGATTTTAGCGTTCTTAAGTTCGTCTTTATTTTGTAAAAACTAAGGCTATGAGGTTTTAGTTACGTTGGCCAGAACGATATCGTTTTACACTCTACAAAATTGGATACCATAGGGCATGCCTAGCGAAGATTCGTGATCGGTGTATCATTACATGTTAGAGGAATACTATTCCTTATAGTTGTATAGTGTAAGAGTATTATATGCACCATGATTATATTCATCTAGATTCTCAAACTAAAAAAGGAAAATAGCAAATACACAAGATCTAAGGGTCAAGAGAGAAAAAGGGGTGGTTGTATTGACACTGTAAAACACTTAGGCTTTGTTTGACAAAAAAAAAAATTTGGTTTTCAGTTTTTAAAGAGCAGTTTTTTAAAGAGCAGCTTAATTTTTTTTTTTATAAAAACAAGTGGGTGTTTGATAACCCCTTTTTTTTTTAGGTTTTTTTTTTTGGTGTTTGGTAACCCTTTTTATTTTGACTTTTTTTTTTGGTGGTTTGCGGTGGCGGTGGTGGGGCGTAACGGTGGTGGTGGTGGTGGCCGACGGCCGGCAGTCACCGGCGGTGGTAGGGCGTAGCGGTGGTGGTGGCCGACGGCCGGAGGTGGCTGCCGGCAGTCACCGGCGGTGGTGGCTGGCGGCCGGAGGTAGCTGCCGGCAGTCTCCGGCGGTGGTCGCCGGCGGCCGGAGGTGGCTGCCGGCAGTCACCGGCGGTGGTGGCCGGCGGCCGGAGGTAGCTGCCGGCCGTCTCCGGCGGTGGTCGCCGGCGGCCGGAGGTGGCTGCCGGCAGTCTCCGGCGGTGGTCGCCGGCGGCCGGAGATGGCTGCCGACAGTCTCCGGCGGTGGCGGCCGGAGGTGGCTGCCGGTGGTCGCCGGCGGCCGGAGGTGGTTGTCGGCAGTCTCCGGCGGTGGTCGCCTGAGGTGGCTGCCGACGGTGGGAGGGTGGTGGTGGTGGTCGAAAAAAAAAACCAAAAGTGAAAAAAAAAAACAAGTTTTTGGAGTTTTTTTTTTTACTCTGCAGTTTTAAAACTGATTTTTTAAATTGAAAAAAAAATGGTTACCAAACGCTCTTTTTTTCAGTTTTTAAAACTGAAAAAAAAAAAGGAAAAAAAAGAGTGTCAAACGGGCCTTAACTTACAAGATACACTAATGAATGTCATAAATGGAAACAATATAAATTTGCATGAATTTAGGATATAAACAATTGCTTGATTGATTACATGCAATTTATAATTTGATTGCATTTACTCTTTTCACATGCTTAATATCCTTTGGCTTCACATGATTTGTGTATTTAACCTTCCTCATTTAGTCCTAATAGAGATTTTATCCAAGTATCATGCCCATAAGCACAATATTTCTCCAAAATGTGATGTGACAGTTTGGCTCTGTTTGAAACTTTTTATTTTTTTAGTTTTTTCTCCAGTTTTGTAAACTGAAAAAAATAAACACGTATAGCACACGATTTTCTTTTTTTTTTCTTCAATTTTTAAAACAGAGCTGTTTTTGAAAACTCCTATCTGGAATTTTAGTTTTTATTTTGAGACCACTATCACCACCTCCTCCCACCACCACAGCCACGGCTGCCTGCAACCGGCCGGCAGCCATCGCCGACAACCATCGGGCGGCCACCCCGCCGGCCACTGTCACGCCCCATCACTGCCACTGTCACGCCCCATCACTGCCACCGCCAACCACCACCAAAAAAAAAACTCAAAATAAAAATTGAGTAATCAAACACCCAAAAGAAAAAAGTTAAAATAAAAACTGGGTAATCAAACACTCATTTATTTTATATAAATAAATAAATTGGTTTTGTTTTTTTTTTGTTTTTTTAAATAGAAACTAAAATTGAAAATATATTCAAACGCTACCGAAGTATTGCTCAATTGTAGTTCCATTTTACTCCGTATTTTCTAGTGTTTAGTCGGCCCAAGTTTAGTAATAGTTTCGCACATTTCACTCTCTCTTTCATAAATGGGAGATGTCTATTCTCACGCCATGTTATATTTTTTCCACATCCTCATTCGTCATTGAAAGACTTACGCTTTGTCACTAATGTACCTTTTAACGACAAAATGAAGACATGAAATGGGTGCGAAAATGTTCTGAAAGAAAGAAAAGAGTAGGCCTTTTAACTCACGAAACTTTTGAAAGTTGGAAAAGATACGTATGGCATGATAGTCTCCAAGCACTTACCATTTATACCTAGTGGGTTGGTTGGAACCCATTCCATTTCTTCTCTATTAGTCAAATGCATAATTGTTGACTCAGAGGTTTGAAAGACAGACCAAGCAGAAGAAAACAAAAAAAAAAAAAGCAGTCAAAAAAGCCAATGAACAGTATGTGGCTTATTTATTTGTAAATTGATTGATGATGTCATTCTAATTTTTATTGCCTACACTTTATCTTTTATCACTAAAATTTTTATTTATATTATTTAGTTCAAACTCGGCGATGTCATATTGTAATTTTTAACACTTATTTTTTTTTATCTTTTATCACTAAAATTGTTGTACTAGCATTATTTAGCTCAGATAAGTTTTTTTTTTACTGTCTTGAAGTGAAGAAATCAAGGTTATGGTGAAAGTGGAAATAAAATGAATAATCTGCCCCAAGTCAAATAAAAACAATCCTTTATCGTGTTCCACACTTCTAATCCTTGGTCAGTCATTTTGACAATTTCCTCAAGAAAATACAAAAAAGAACAGGAAAAAGGGAAGAAAAATCAAGGAAAACTGCAAACTTATTTGTCAAAAGCATGGGTACGAATAGTCTCAAAAGCAATAAATAAAATCATGTCTTTTTATTTAGGTGGTGGGATGTGTGTGGACTGAAGGGGGAGCTGAGGTGTTGACTCGTGTCCAGACTTTTTCTCTGGGAAAAGTTTGCTTTAAAGATTAATAGTTATATATAATTAAAAGTTATTAATTATTGAATGTCCGTAGTTATTAAACTTATTCACCCACTTGAACCAATTTACAATACTATTTTTGATGTGGAGATACTTCGATAAGAAGATGTGATAGTCTACCTAAGGCATAAAAAACTTAAAACCCTTTAAAACTGACCTAAAGTTCTGTGCGTGCTTACATCTCAATTTTCCTTTTGCCGTAGACAGATCATTAATAGAGACCAAAAGCCTTTTGATATGCAGCTAATTGACTTGGAGACTTCGCAAAGTAAGAAAATCTGTAAATGTTGAAAATAAATGGTAGCATTATTTAGCAGATGTGTGTAAACATGTGCGTATTTTTCTCTTGCAATTGCTCATGATTCTTTTAAAAAAGTGATATTAAAAGTTAATGCGGTTAATAATTAAACACAATGGAGCGAATTTGGTTACATGAAATATTATTGATCAGAGAATATTGACTTATTGAATGTTCATTATTAAGGAAATAATTGCATGATTGTTCATACTAGAATTTGTTGTTAAAAAAAGTTAATATATTTGCTACTTATGCAGTTTTAATGACAAATGAAGATGTTGACAATCATTTGAAGGTTCAAAAAGTTGTTTGAACATTCATGTTGGTGATATTTATAATACAAATAAAGTAAGATTGCAACTATGAAGTTTAGCTTTATTTTATTTTTTTGGCTTTGATTATATAAAACTGGTACTTTGCTGACCAACACCCCTCTGTCATGGTCGAAATTTCAAACAATGTGCCTCGCTTACCATTTTTATAACTTTTAGGTTAATGTCGATGTGAGGCTTTGATGAGCATGTCTGCCCGAGTCAATGGGGTTCACAATAGCCAGGTTGTGGGTGGTCTGAGAGTGTGGGTTGATCCCTCCATCGGGGTAATGGGTAGTCTGAGAGTGTGGGATGATCCCTCCATCAAGGTTGTAGGCATGATGGTGCCATGGGTTGAAGAAGGTTCAGTGAGTCTGCTTCAAGGGTCTAGGACTCTATTCCCCTTAGCTCTGGTTGATCCCCTACCCCTTGTTCCAGAAAGTGCTATGTATAATTTCGGTGGCGATGGGTGTTGTTGCCCCTATGGTGTTGTTGTTCGGTTTCAAGTGGTGGGGCGGATGGATGGGTAGTGGTGGTCTGTTGTAAGTTGCTGCCCATGTCCAGTGTCCTTGTGCGGCAGTTTGTGCAAGGTGATTCCAGATCTTGTTGGAGCTCAGTGGTGTTAGACAGCGGCGTGGTGGTGGCAGCTTCCGACGCTGCAAGCAGTGGTGGTGACGAGCATTGGTGCACGTGGGCGTGGGCCGTACAGAGGTTAAGGCACGTGTTGGGATGGCCTTTACAGGTATCTCGTGTGGTTGTAGGCGTTGGAGGGGGTCTTTGGCTGGCTGTGTGGAGTGGACTGCCCATTATTTGAGTTTCCCTCTTTTTCTTATCATTATATTATTATTATGCTCCAAAAAAAAAGCGAAAAAAAGAAATAGAAAATCTTATTGTTATTGTTGGTTATACTTTGGCCGGCCAACTTGCTGGCTCTTATTCTAAGTGATTTAATTTTTTTTGTGTTTTTCCTTTCTAGACTAGTGTATCACTAATACTTACCGGATGGGGATGCATTCGCCTGTGTGTGTGTGTGTGTGTGTCTATTTTTTCACTTTTTAATGGACTTGATGTAATTTGACTGCTTTGTAGTCCTTCAAATGTATATATATATCTATTACTATAAACCAAAAAAGAACTTTTAGGTTAACACGATTATTTACCTTCAATTGACTCTCCCATTATTGGCAATCTCAAGAGGTTGAAAAATTATTGATTATTAGATGTATTAATTTGTATTATTTACCCGAAAAATTTTTGTTTGACGAAAAGTTCCTTTCGAAAAGAATTCAACTATGATGTCCGTAAGTATAAATTAAATCTAGTAGAAATTAATAGAGCTCATTTTATCGTTTGAAACTAGTGTCGGTTGAACTTATTACACTCATGTTGAACATATTACATTTAATTACACATTAGCTTTCCTTTTAACTTTCTCAAATGCAGAATGCTTAACGTAAAAATGAGACTTATGTGGTGTGTACTTCTTTTTCTCAAGTCACGTGTTTAATTTCTTTTTTTTTTCCTTTACCATACAGTATTAGACAATTAACTTACCAAAAAAGCAAATGCAACATTGGTATTTCTTAAGAAGAGTTAGATACGCGGTTGACCACTGTACTATAAACGCAAATTCAACTTTAATCGCTGGATATCGATTTATGTCAACGTGACATTAAACTTGTTAATCAATTAGGGTCATTCTATTAACTTCTGTGAACCCCAAGTCTATTAAGTAATTTCATTTAGGGGTAAATCTATCAATTTGATTTCTTCTCCTTCTTTCTCCCTAGATTTTTCCTTCAAGTCCAACAACACCACCACACGACGACACCACCAACACCAAGCATAATTCGCGGCGACACCCGCCATTCCTCACACATAGTGGTCAAATTCAACCTCCCTCCCCCTCTCACACACAATGCGTGCATATATACAAAACACACACGTCTCTCTCTCTCTCTCTCTCTCTCTCTCTCTCACACACACACACACACACAAAATCAATCACTTACAACACTGTCAGACACACACGCACATGCAAAACCAATTGCGCACACATATAGAACACATACATATATGCACGACCAATCAGGCACACACACAGGACATACACTGTCACGCGCGCGCGCGCAGACACACTGTCAATTAATCATTTGCGGAGAAGGAAATTGAGAAGGCCGATTGGGGCTTCCATTGCTACAGACCATGCTTCGATTTGACTAGCATACGACCGTGCTTAATGTTGATTAGGATGAACCAGAAAAGCCCCATTTCTTTTAATAGCCAAATTAGACACAAGACAGTAGAAGCCTCGTATCATATCGGGGGCTATAGGGGCTGCTTGGTTATAGTGGCTGAGGTTGGTGGCAAGGCTTGGGTGGAGTAGGGTGGGGTGGTTGAATGCTAGTAAGCTAGGTGGGCGATGCAGGGATGAGGAGAAGAAGAAAATAAGTAATAAAAACAACCAAAAACCTAAAATAATACTAAAATGACAAATTTTCCCCTAACTTAAGGGATTAAAAAGCATGTAGATGTCTCTGATTAACATAATTTCTCAATTGGACAATTGAGAAATTCAGCTGTTATTTTGATACAAATTAAAGTTTAATGACTAAAATTAAATTATTTGTGTATGAACAATAAGATTTTTTTTAGTAAGCCAGTCTCTTTATTATTTGAAATAAATATTTAGGCAAATATTTTCAGAAGCCTGAAAGAAAAAATCTTTTTTTCTTTACAGTTCAACGTGTAATGCTTTGTCAAACTCAAAGTTTTAAAACCCGTTTTTTTACCATAAACTTTTAGTGACAAAAATTATGCAAGAAAACCAAATGATATGCATTTAGACTTTTCCTTAAGGTTTTTTTTTTCGAATACTGTATTTTTTTTCCTCTCTTCTAAGCTCACAGGGCATGGGTTTTTTTTTTTTTTGTCTAGAGAAAATACCCCGACAATGTTTCCAAATATTTAACAGCTATTCAAGGGAAGGTCAAAATTATCTGACAACTTTACAGGGCATGGGTTGAGTATTTCCATCAATGCACATCCTTCAGTCTTTTAAGATTTTGTATCCAACTGGTGTGGATTGTGAATTGGACCCATCTTATGAGGGATGGAATATGATAATAATTAATTTTAAAAAATATTATTTTGACTCTCTTGTATACTTTTGTCACTGATATATTTTCTAGTGACAAACATACCTCTCGGTGACAAACAAATGAAAGAATTAGCATATTAGAAATAGATGTATGTAGTCTCTCCTTATTTAGTCTCACTTGTGTTTTGTATTGGTTTGACTCCCATTCCGGGGAAAAAGTTTATATTTGTGTTGCTTTAGTGAAGCAACTTCATAAATTTGAATGAGGAAATTGTCCATAATTGAATCTCAAAAGCAAGTTTTAGTCTTAATCAAAATCTGTCCTTTATATAAATCTTGATTTTAGTTTGTCTGAAATGTTAAAATTTAGCATCCAACTCAAAAGCATGTTCGAGAGAAGGAGAAGTCTACCAGGTATAAGAACCAATCATAAACTTCATGTATTACACATGCGTGACTTGACATGAAATTTCAAAGTCATTAGCTAAAAGGTTGGAAGGCTTAGTACGGTGAAATGACCAAAAAGATGAATCCAAAAATTGAACAGGCTTTCAATGTTTTTTTTGCAAATATGCGGAGGTATTTCGGTAATTCTTTCGCTCAAACATTAACTAAAAATTTGAGCATTTGAACCAGATTTAACAAGTCTACTTTTTTTTTATCACACACTTAAAAGCTTAAATAAATATGGATTTAATAAGATTTGACATCTTAGACATCAGTCTCAACTATTTTTTCTAACTTTACTACTGTACTTTTTTGTTGGGTGAGTGCACTAGCCTTTCCCTGAAAAGGCTACCATTTGTCATCAAACCACATGTTGAGCGACAAAAGGGATGAATATAGTATATCGTTTTATGTTTTGAAAGCTACTCTCCATTTTTTAACTTGCATTGGCAAGTGTTTCTCCGTTTTTGACTTTCATTTTTTGCCCAGGCATAGTGTTTGCGACTTGTCAAAACACTTGTATTTAAAATTGTAGCTAGCTAGTATTAAATACTTTTGCCTTGGGTGACCTAATTTTCTTCCTTACCTTGAATGTTCAAGTGCATTTTATGCTTTTTAATATTTACAATTGCAACTAGAGTTAATCTTATTTGGTTCGGTTTTTAAAGCTAAAAAACTCAAAATAAAGGCACGAAACCAAAAGAAGGAGGACTTATACACGAGACTCCGACAGGATATGATTACCAACAGTAAATATATCCGTATTTTGTAAAACATTTTTTGCATTTCCAAGCTATGACTACTAAAACATTGTGGAGGAATAAACCCTACGCCACGAAATAATATACATGAAATTCAAATTGTCGTTGGTAATAAAACCTTGTAGATGATCGTGAATTCAATATGGTAATAGTTTGTAACTTAACCCAAAATAGAAACCAAATAACCGAGCTTTTTCTTCTTCCCAAATGTCCCCACCCCCACCCCCCCCCCCCACCCCACTCAAAGTACAAACCTCCGACCATATAGCAATACTTATATAAATAGGCATGTCAACTGAATGAGCAGTGTTATTAGCTCCACAGGTTAGAAATGCGCCTCTCAGATCTGCTAATGCAGAATTCGAATCACACTAAAACTGTACAGACTGCTATTTAGATACCCGTTGTGTTAACTGAGTTTCAACTGCTTCCTCCCAGAGGTACAATTTATGTATTCAACATCATTAGTCACAAATTTAGCTCCAGTCATGAACTGTGCATGACACAGCTTAGGGAAATGAAAAGTTACAAAATGGAAGGGTGGCCCTTATAGCAGTTGAATGCAACGCAGGGCATGATGTCAAGCTGAATGAAGCCAATTCGTGCTTATGATTATGGAGTGAAGATGCCTTAACAGGGTCCTGATCTCTCTTTAGTGTCACCACAGTCATCAACAATAATAAGTTTTTCTGCTTTAAGATCACTATTATTAGTACTAACACTACACGAAAGCTGGGTCACTACCTGCAACCTTTTAGGTAAATCATGGCTTAAATTTGGCATTTGAAGAAAAGTTCAAGGTTTTTTTTTTGGTTTAAATAGTGATTCATATCCACAGTCAAATTTTAAACTCTTTCACTCCATGTTTGATTCATAAAAGAGAAAAAAAATTGTCATTAAAGTGCAATCGAGGGCATCACCTAAAATTTTTTGTCAACAAGAGTGGAGCATAGGGAAAGGAAAGGAGTGGAGAGCGGTGAGGGGGTTAAAAAGTGAAGTGCGGTTATGAATTACTTTTGAAAATTCTCACATAGATTCAGGCTTTTTTTTTTTTTTTGTTGGTAATTTCATATCCTTTGGCACAAAAAGAAAAAAGAAGGATAAATTCTTGGTTTTATTCTATCAAGCCCGTGCAAAGTATAAAACTTCTTTGTTTACAATTAGTCCAGTAAAAGGGTGTGCACAGTAGTCGAAAAGAAATATATATTTTGACGCTCGTATATGCTTGTCCATGCTCTATTTATCGCTAAAAACTAAATAAATTATCTATCATTCACTTCTTAACCACAAATGATGCGAGAACCAGCATAACGTGGTGCGAAGATAGACGCTCCCTAGTTCAAGACCCTTCTTACGCTTACCTTTTTTTTCTTTTTTTATTTCGGGTATACACATGCTTACGTAGTTAAAATAGAAAAAAAATTCTTGACCCAGCTATTCAGGTTGTAATAAAATGCCTACAATTTCTCTTGTCAATGAAAGTCAATATATAAGCACTAAAAGGTTAGTGGTCAAAATTGTCGGTGAAGATGCTAATTTAACGGTTAGTGATCACTAAGTATCGTTATATAAAAGTTTATAAGAATTTTCTTCCGACCCGAATAACAGACAAAAAGTTAACCGTCCAAATAAAACAAAAGCCAAAGAAGCTCCAAAGTCAAAAGGTGATTAGGGAATTGTTACCCATGTTTCCACTAAATCCGACACCCGACTTCAAATGGTGTGATTGTAATCCTCTCCAAAACTGTTGTTTTAACCATCCTTTCTCGTGATCCCCGACCACATAATTCTAGTTTGAAGTGTTTCGTACCGACAACAGCCCAACAATTAGAAGATGTTTGTCAAAGGTAATGCTAGCAAGACACCCACTGTTGTTGATGGTTGGTTCTTTAATGTTTCTTGCTCTGGCTTAGTTGGGATCATCACCACATTTAAGCTTAAAAAATTAGCATGTTGACGGAAGATAAGCCAGTTTTGATCACTTGATTGGAGGAAAAGAAGACCCTGAGGTTACTCTTTTTCTTAGCTAGCAAATAGCAATTATGGTAATTTGGTGGTAGGCTTTAACCCCTTCACTTTATGTGTGATAAGGACTTGTCAAAGTGTGGCTATAATTGTGGCTTTAAAGCATGGCAAATACGGAGTACCTCTTTTTGTGGCTTCTATTTTTTTACCCCCACCCAAAAAGATTTTTTTTTTTATTATCAGAATCAGCGTTAGGCTGCACACTTTTGTCGCCAATGAATACTTTAATTGTAAAGCGTTCCCGACAATATTTGTCATCAACGTTACCCATCAAAGAAAAAGTTCAAGTGTGACAATATGGTAATATTTCTCTTCGATTTATTGCAAAAGAAAAAATAAATCATCTTCTTATTCGTGTTTACTAAAGAAAAATAAGAAATACATCCCTCATCTATAATTTGCTTCTTTTTCTTTTTTTGCAAAAAATTAAGAATTTCATTCATGAATGGTAGATTTTACAAGGAAAGGTAATTGCTCTCCATCTCTGAACTCTAATTGTGGATACACAGCTCACAGTCCATGCATCCTCGTTGGAACTATAACCGAGTCAAAAGACAAAGAATCTACAGATAAAATTAAAAAAAATTGCTCTCCATCTCTAAACTTTGATCGTGGATACATAGCGGACAGTCCACGCATCCTTATTGAAACTATAAACTAGTCAAAGGTCAAAAAATCTGTTGATAGAAATAAAAATAACTTTTTCATCATCTCTAAACTCTAATTGTGAATACACAGCGTGCAGTCCACGTATCCTCGTTAAAACTATAAACGAGTCAAATAACAAAAAAATGTGCAGATAAAAATAAAATAAATTTACTCATCTTATCATAATACGCCAAGTACAGGATCATATCATTCCACAGGCCGCACAAAATGTTGTCAATAGATTATTTTAAAAAGAGGTGTGTGCCTACGGATGACACTCAATTTCTACTTTCTTTATAGTAGTACTATTTTCAGCAATTACAGTCCATGTATGGCAAAGGCCAATCAAACTTTGTACTGTTATTATTATATTTTAATATAAGTTCATCTACATGACATGGATATGCATGTAACAGCCATGTGGCATGTCAAGCTTTCAAAGTATGGCAGCCGTCGGTTGGCCATATATATATATATATATATATATATATATATATATATATGCCCACACGCTATACCTTTTGGGTACATTAAAGATCTAAAGTAAAAGATAAGAGTTGGGTACTTGGGTTCATTGACACGCCCAACCAACAACAAGAACACTAAATGGCCGGAGAAGACCATTCGAAGCATCCTTGGATTTGATGCTCGTTGTAACTTTTTTGCTGTATTTTTATATTTAGTTTAATCAAACTCAAGGAATATCTCTTGCTAGATTATAATAACTGTATGGTGTGCTGTACACGTATACTTATACACATGTATCCATATAAAAGTCGATTAAATCTACACACCAAATTTTGTATGGAATCACCATATTATTATTGTTTAGAGATAGACAGACACTTTATGCCCTTTTATTTTTGATAAAGTTATGAATTTAAATGTAACTCCAACTTGTTTATCATCATCTAATGTACTTAGTTTATCATTTTCTCTGTAAATTTGAACATCGTGTATGAATTTCTTTTATCTTGATAGTCCATTTTTTATGTCTTTTGGAACCCCTATAATTGCATTCCGAGGATCGATCAGCTCTTGGACGAAATAGAAAAAAGGGAAAAAAAAAAAAAAAAGGAAAATACCACCACCTCTTGAATCAACTCAAATGAATGAATATTAATACTTTTGGTGGAGTTGGACAAATTTCTAACATGCGAGTGAGCTGTACATAGAAAGAGAGACATAACTTCCAAGGGAGTGTGTGTGATAGTATAATTATTATATATATACAATACAAGAACAGTATTCTGGCTGGCTGCATTCTTAAGCAACAAATCATCCTCTGGAGATCAACCCACGCTCACCCAAGATTCTAGCCTTTCCATCATGTCTATCTACATTCAATTCATGGTTTGCATGGAGGTTGACCTTTTCTCAACTTTTAACATTTTGCATGATCAAAGCTTTCATTATAGCAGGTCCCCACCATCCTTTGTTTTCTCAAAAAATGTCGCCTCACGTCCGTTGCCTTACCCAAAAAAAAGAGGAATAAAAAATAAAAAAAAACCCTTACCTCTTAATATTTGCTTAACATATCCTGCATCGTGTAGAGACCTGATAAAAAAAGACTCCGCACCCACAGATCTAATCTATCCGTTGAAAAAAAAATGGGTACGAGCATCAAAACCTAAGACCTGTTGAAATTGAATCCATACTCGAACCGATCATAATTTGTGTTTCGAATACAGATTATCTAGACTACAACAAATTTTGCCCAGACCCGTTTTATCATGACTCAACTGGGTATACTTGTATCCGATGGATCGACCCGTTTTCCATATCTAATCGTGTCAACTTTAAAATATATTTTAACCTTTAATTTGAACTTGTTTTTTTTATATGCAATTATCTACAATGTACGACGATATGTGAGTGTACTATACGCCTAATAAGCGCGGTCGACGTTCCTAAATATGCTTCATGAATTAGAAACCGACCTAGTTTTGGATATGATTAGTTTAACATGCTGCAATGCTGGGGTTTCATACCAATAAAAGCTTTTCAACTAAAGGCTCTTCATTTATGTATTCCGGTGGCCGGCCTAATGAATTCCTCAGCTAACAGCCTGGTCTGATACTATACTATAATCCTCTTTCTTCCACAGCACTGAGTTCGATTCATGCATGGATTAAGTTGGAGAGAAAGCTTTCTGATTAAAGTATTGCTTGTGAAGTGCTTCAAGATTCTAAACAAGTTTCCCAAAGAAACCATGCATGATGGCTGGCTGGTTAATTAAGGAGGCTCGGCCCAGCATGTTCATCCATGCCCCGTGCATATCTGCACCAGTTGGCACAAAACGCGTTTGGAATTAATTTGGCGTATTTTTTTAAGAGGAAAGAAACGTTGGTTTTCTACCTAACGTACAGAGCCTTTGAAAGGCTGTTGAAGTGACACAACATACCTTTTGGGACTGGATATGGTAGCCAACCCTTCCAGCAGAACAACCCACATTCTTCGAGCAGAGGGAGTTGCGTGATTAATGGAGTTTCTTTTATTAGCCACACTCTTGTGATTTGCATTTCTGTTTTTTGTTTTTTTGGCGATAATGTCGGTAATAAAGACACGATTTTATTTCCTTGATACCACAAGAGATTATTGAGACACAAGAAAATTGATGAACGAACGACGAAACCGTAATTGGTGAGCTTGTTTAGCATACAATTTTTGTCATATAATGCTGTATTGCTTTAGAAACATATCTTCATAGAGATGGTTTTTTAACACTATCAGAACATTGATGAGACATTTGAAAAGGTGCAAGCATGTATGCCGTCTCCTAGACAAAAAAGGAGAATAATTGAACCACTTTTACCTAGTTCAAGCTTAAACCGATACAATGAACTTCTGTTATTATAAAAAAAAAAAATGAACTTCTGTAACAATAAAAAATGATTTGCGTCTTCTGAGGTTTAGCATAGGATAGGGTGTTTACATTTCCAACCATCCAAAAGGACTAAGTTTCACTTTTTGTAACTAAAAGCCTTAGATTTGAGCGAATGGATCCAAGATGAAAGCACAGGTTACAAAACGAATCGATCCTTTCGAGCTTGACACGTAACTGCTTAATCAGAAACTCGCTCATGAGACAAATCAGTCCAATCTGGTGTTGAGTCAAATGTTCAGACAGTCTCGATTTGAGCTACACGACTCAAAATTTGAACATTTATGTCCCCTAAGTCTTATATTGATCTTGGAAAGAAATCAAAGAAAAGAAGCCAAAGCTACAAGTGGATAAAAATATGTTGGAGCGATTGGGATGATATTGATATTTTTGTGTTTTATGGGGCTCATGAGTCGTCATCGTCCCAAAGGTACCACGGCTGGATTTGCCTTTCGAAAATCTGAGTGTCAAAAGGTTGTGGGTGGTTTCAGACAATTTCCACCAAACAAGCTGGTGGAGACCGGAGAAGTGGAGAGTGGGCCTTTTGATAATTGCTTCTCTCTGAATCAGTTTTTATTAGAATGGGGGCACCCACTACCCACTTTGTCTTAAAGCTTGGGTTGGCCCTCTTTGCCCGTTGTACGGCATAAGAACTTTTACGAGCCGAAGCGCTAAAAGACCCGTTCGTCGAGCGAAATCGAGAGCGTGATAACTTTAGAGCGAACACCGGAGTGCGGGTGAGAGGTGAGAAGTCAACAAAGCAAGGAATGAAGTGGGAGAACAAGGAGGGGAAAGAACAACCAACTGTGAATAATAATGATAATGAGAAGGAATTATAGTTTTCTGACATGGAAGGCAAGGCCCAAAAGCACAAGGGTGGGCTTTTGAATGAAAAGTGCTGGCCTCACCTTGTAATACCTAAACAGAAGTACACAAATTCTTCCCAGCAATACTCTCTCTGTGTCTGTGTCTGTGTCTGTGTCTGTGTGTGTGTGACCACCATTGGAATGGGGCTCACTCTCTGCTACAAATTTACAGCATATATTGTTTTCCAGAATCAAGAATAAATGGGACAACTTGTTGTGGGGGTACATATGATCCAAATCTGATGGCTGTTCCGTGTGTGTGTTTTGTGTAAGCAATGAGAGCTACTGTGACTACTGTTGCCTCTAACAATTGGACCACACTATGGGCTGATCATGTTTCAGATCCACAGGTGGTCCAATGTTTTATCATAATCATAAGTTGAAGTGATTTCCTGGGCTGACAGACCTCTTTACCACTCTGCATCACAGTTTTAGTACAAAGTTATGATACACTTTTTTCTTCAGTGTTTCTACCACCACAAACAATGATCATTTAAACCTTACCAAGGACATGGAATGGAGAGGTGTTTTTGGATAATGTCCTACCTGAAATCTGAATGTTGTGGCCATGCCACAGTGATTTAAGGTCATAATTTCAACCCCCTTTGTGTTCTTCATTCTTCTTCTTTTCGCTAAGAATGTACTTTTCAAACAAGTACGTTGACCTTGTAACGACAAATAGAGGGGTGGATTAACGTATTGAAGGAACTTGAAACATATTTGTTCAGTCGAGAAAGATTATAGAATGGCAACATTATCATTATCGGATTTTTCCTAGAGAAGAGAATTGCTCATATTTTTTTCGATCATCTGGTAGAAAAAGAGAATATCTTAGAGTATATATATATATATATATATATATATATATATATATATATATATATATATATATATGTTAGACCACCCGGTATCCGGACATCACATTGGGAGTCGACTAATCCGAGTTCGAGCCGGGCAAGACCACATGGGCGGCAAAACTCTCCCTACCAAGTTTTAACACAGCTGCATTCCTAGGACTCGAACCCGAGACCTCTGATTAAATTAGAACAATTCCTTACTAACTGACCTACGCGCTTGGTGGTTATCTCATAATATTTTACCAAATAAGAATATCTGAGAGTATTGTGAATTTTTTGTGTGCTTCAGTTTATGGGTTGGTAGGCAAGAAATGTTGGACTATGGCCTGATCCTATCTGAGGACTGCGGTTCCAGTTAAGATTGGGCTCGATCATAGCCTTGTTTGTAGTTCAGCCCGATACTCAGAAAATGCAGGGGCCAGGGAGGGAGTCAGCTTGAAGGCTACACATGCCCAAGTTAAAGATTAGAGTAAAGCTTTATACTTTGGAAGTTTAAACCAAGAATGTTAACGGAATTTCAGCCGAGTGATGTCCATAGGTTGAATTAGAGCAGTGGATTGGTTTAGATTCGCTCTTATGACAGCCCGTGAAAGCCCGTTTCTACCCGACAAACTTTGAAAATAAGGTTGAAATCTTCATCATTAATATCTTCAAGTTACTTTTATGAATTAAGTCGTTGATAGCAAACTCTGGACGGACCATGGGTGGAAGTAGGAGTGAGTACCAAACCGTTCAAATCGATCTGAATCCCTCAAACCAATCAAATCGAACCAATCCAATCCGAACCATCTAAAGATCTCAACGGTTTGGTTTCACATTTTTCAAACTGACCTTGGTTCGGTTTGGTTCATGATTTTTAAATCAATTCTAAACCGAACCGATCTATGATATGTTAATGTATTTTTAGTAACATTCTATTGATAATTACACATATAAGGTACTGAGCAACTTTAAATAAACAAATATTGAAAGTTAAAAGAATTGAAAATATTAACGACACTTAGAACACAAAAATTTTGTGACCAATATCTATGTTATATTTACTTATTCTTTCTCACTCATCAATGAGAACTTATATATCGAATGAAACAAGATTACATACAATTTAAAAAAATTATAACTTCAATTAGTAATGTGTAAAGGAACAACGTCTTTAAGTGAACAAATCGATTCAAACCGACTAAGCTGAACCGCTTAAACAGTCCAAATCGATAGTGTTTGGTTTGGTTCGGTTTACAATTTTTCAAATCGAGGGATAACGGTTCGGTTTGCGGTTTGACCCCCAAATCGAACCGTGCTCACCCCAAGGTGGAAGACCTAGAGGGCAATCGTACGGGACGAGAACAATGTAAATTTAGAAATTTAGGCACGGAGAAAAAGAAAAACCGAGTCTAATTGAAAATTTGCCCATTCTATATGAGAAACGATGCTCACTCCAATGCAAGTTCGGAGTAGATTCCAAAGCATTTTTTCCCCACATTCTCAAATCCCTGAAGAAGGGCAAAGCGAATCTGTGTGTCATCGCAGGGGCACAGCCAGTGGTGCCCATAGAAACGCTGTCGTTTTTTTGAAATGGGCTGCAGCCCCAGACTCCTAATCCTCTCACTAACTCCCTCCCTTGCATTCTCCTTTCAATTCCTTCTTTATACAAGACATTGTGAGAGTTGGTTCTGGTTACATGATGGAAGATGGATGGAGAATAGACAGTGTTGGAGAAAGGAGAGGAGGAGAATTACAAGGCCTCCTCCGTTGCAGTACAATGGCGCCGTTGGGTCCTCACCGCAATGCCAAGCGTTCACAAAGGTGTTCGACAACAGCTCAGCCAGCTCATGAGCAATCACACAGATCATATCATCGACACCGCCGTCACTAATCGACGGCGATAGCGCACCCAGCCCACCACCGCGCATGTAACCCAATACCGCAAATGGCTAGGCACAGACTTCGGTGCGCTGCTTACCAGAGTAGTTTCCAGCCCATGCATGGGATAAGGTGTATCCTATTATGGATGGGAATTGAAAGGAGACATTCTGGTTTATAAACAAAGAAAGCGGTAGAGAAGGGAGAGGCTGCAGCCCGTGTTAAGCAAACGACATCGTTGCTATTTGCATCACAGGCAGTGAGCCTGTGGTGACACATGAAATCAGCATAGTAAGAGGATTCCGCAGTTGGCGTGTATAACTTAAATAAGTTCTTCTTTCTCAAGTGATATGCTTGTACAGTTCGAATAGTGTCTCCACGCAAGACATCAAAAAGGAGGAGACAGTTAGCAGTCAGTTGCCAAATGTGTTCAATTCAGCTTGATCCATCAATTACTTGTAAGGTCAGACAAAGTGCTCGGTTGGGTATTCATGTTCATATCCATTGTAATCGTAGTAAAGTCTCTCGCCCTTCGGTATATCTCTGTTTGCAATCAGTATTACCCGACACTCGCCATTGACATCAAACCTTACACATTTTACATTCTGCTTCTTTTTCCCATCCCTGCATCAGTAAGAAAATGGGAAAGGTCATCATAAATTATCAATATTACAGCAAGAAACCCCTTTATGCTCAGTTCTCAACTCTATAAAGAAAGTACACGACTGTTTTGGTATATATAAAACTATTTTGTTTTCTGATACACGTTTGGCAAAGGCGTCCAGTAATTGAGAGAATTGATCATTCCCCCCCCCCCCTCCCCCTCCCTCTTTCCTGTGGACAATGATCAAGTTATCTACTGAAGTTGCCTCGTGGTTTCATGGTCTATAAATCTACACGGATATGTAGCACAAATTGTTTTTACTGACTGCTATCTGATGAGCCACAATGAAGAAAGAAATTCTAGCTGAGTAAACAATGTCTTAAAGATGTGGATGAACTTACGGTGTATGATTATTGATGCCATTAATGAAGCGAGCAATGTTACTGTGCTTGTCAGGACAGATGACTAGTCTTTTGGAAGGATCAGCAGCAGAAAGAAGAGTCATCATACTATCTCCAACATCATTTTCCCTGTTCTTTAAGTAATCAACATCTCCAACGTACTCTGTAATTATTGTTAGATCTCTTATGAACTTATCTGCCTCTACGGTGAATCTGTAACAATGATGAGCAGACTACATATAGGTCCCGAAAATGAAAAAATAACTTCATAGACATCGGAGTAGAGCATAGGTTTTGTACTCACCCCTCAAGATAGTCATACACAACCATAAGAGGTGGCCACTCTCCTTGGTTCATCATGTTCTTGCACAAATTTAAGGTATCCGTATCTTCTTTTGATAAAACCTGAAATGCAATAATCTAAAATCTAAGCAACACTATCAGATTAACATGCTATCAGACGGCTATTTCTTAAACATCAATCGAAGTACTGTTAATGCTACAAAATAATATGCACATGTGATGCTAAATCCTATTGAAGATTTGGCACGAGTCTAGTGCATGCAATAATATATTTAGACCACCTAGTTTAGACTTGCCAACGTGCTAAGCTAACGAAATATGCAACATCGTGCCACTAGTAAGCTTAGCATTGGCTTGTTAGGGTTCAGAAATATGCTCCTCATAGCATGAGACTGAAGGGTTTGCTAACACCCAGCTAAGCAACATGCATACTAATGAGTTCTCAAATTTATAATTATCTTCTGGTACTGTTCAAGTATAGACAATGTTAACATGCTTCCACTAGCTGTGATCAAGTCCAGTTCGAAATTTTCGCTTGTCAATTTAAAGTCTTGTTGGCATTCCTTTATACCTGCATTCCTCCTGGCTCAAGAGCAGCACAATTTGCTGACCTTGGGGCCATGCCAGGGATATAAGTAAGCTCATTGCTGAATGAAGCCCCAGTCGTCGTCAATGCTGTGGCAAGTGAAGCCATTTGTTTTAATCTCCTTGCAGGATCCTCACTTGGATTGAATGGCAATAACTTTCTTTTCTTCTTTGAGGTTACTAAGCTACTTGTGCGCCTTCTTTTCTTTCGGCTCTCTAAGATGATAAGAAACAAATGGCCACGATCAATTTCACTTGTAGAAAATAAGAGCATTAACCATGGGAATACATAGACCAACGAACAACTGAGATGCCCTTTACCTAAGCACATCTTTTCGGTCGTTTGCGAAGACTTTTGAATGCGGAAGAAATCAACAATTTTGGTTTGAACCAAAGGAAAGCCTGCACATAGTAAGAAAAAGATGAATTACTGGGTAGATCAAGTCCAGAAAGTCAGAAACATTTCAACAGTACTTTTTTGGTGCTCTTTTCCGCCTGTAGGAGATGGTGGGTGTAGGGTCAATAACCGTCGAGAGAGATAAAAGACCTAGTTAACTATCTGAACAAAGTCACTTTAAATCAATTTTGTTGGTAAGTATCTGAACAAAGGGTACAGTGGTTCTGCATATTCTTGAGAAATGCAATCGACCTAAGGAATCGACTTCATAAGTTCTTCCCAAGGACAAGAACTCAGATATGTGCAAAAATAATAATTCCCTTGATTTGGCTTGAATGGGAGAAATCCTGATGTTCCTTGTTGCTTTCACTCTACCTCCAGGTATTTAAAAGACAATAGTATGCGAAACTCCAGAAGTGATAACAATTCAGAAGCATGTTCAATCATTTTTCTGATCTATTAGGTCGAAATTGACAATACAGTAAAACCCTGAAGACAAATAGAGACAAATTCAAGCAACAAATTTCTCACATGCTTCTAATCGACAAATTGGGGCAGCCAAATTAAAACCTCTCTACTACGTCGTCCGAATATAGTCATACTAAACATAGTTAAAGCAGATTTACAGTAATAAAGTAGCACAACTGCAAGTACATGCTCCTCCATTTCATAATTTGTCCCCTTTGAGTCCTTGACTTTTAGCAAATTCCCATCGTAGAGTTTAGACATGTAAATATTATCTCTGATCTGTATTCTCTTCTTAGTTTGACTTGTCTGATCATATTTATCTGATATGAAAGACTTTGATTTCATTCTAGAAATTCGCAAAAAAATGGACTACATTAAAAAGACAGATATAACCAGCAAAGCCAGTGACCAATCAAAATGATGAACTTACTCTTGGGTCTTTGGTGACTGGAGCAAGAAGGGCAGAACCAAGCGCCTTCAGGGACCGAGACAAGCACAGGCCTCAGGCAGAACAGGTGGAACCCTCGGTCACATTGGTCACACAGTAGCAGCTCCGCCGCAAACTCGCCGGACCCACATTCCTCGCAGCAAGTGTCAGCGTGATTTCGCTTCGATTTCGATCTTTTTTTGGGCGATTTTTGGGGGGCTGGAGCTTGGGTGCGCCGCCTGTGTGGCACCATTGGTGAAGCCTTCATCGTGGCTGTGAATAGAGGAAGACAAGGGTTTTACAGAAAGGGTTTGAGGTTTACAAAGAGGAAGTTTCCTTAAAAGGTAGATGTAGTGAAGAGCAAATGGGGTTTGCCCCCGCGGGAATGAAGTTGGTTTCGCGGGCTAATTCGTTGATTTCACGGGATTTGTTGGAACTTGGCGCCAAATAGCACGTGGCACGTGACATATTTACTCGCACCAATTGGCACGCGGCACGTGACAGTGAACTAGCTATTTGTTGTTGTATTCTTTTGCTTTTTGGTCCTATGCACTTACCAATTCTTAGGATTAAATAGCTAATGACCTTATATTATACACACTGTGCGATTTGTCCCCATTCACTTCAAATTTAAGTACTAAACTCATTACAGTTACGAAAATTGGGCACAGTTAACAAAAAATATCCAAACTAACTATGTTTTTTGGAGGGAACCATATGGCGCTCAAAATCTAATTTTTTTATGACCAAAATGTCCTTCTAGCCACTTTATAACACATAAATCCCCTCCTTTGCTCTTATTTTTTATCCTAAACAACCTCCCGTAGCCCTCTTTGCTTTCTCTACCAACCCCCTACTACATTTAGGGTCTGTTTGGTATGATTTTCAGTTTTTAGTTTTTTTACCAGTTTAAAAAACCTGTTTGACAGAGTTTATTTTTTCAAAAAGAGCAAGCGTTTGACAGGACAACTCTTTGGGTTTATTTTTTTTTAATATACATTTTTACATAATTAAACATTATTAAAGGTAATTAAGCAACTATATTACAATATCTTACAAATAATTAAACATAATTATTTAATTATGTTTAATTAAATAATTAAGTTTGACCACCGACGCCAAGACCACCGGATCTCCGGCGATGTGCCTGTGGTCTTGGCGAATTTTTGTGCAAATTCGCAAATTTTTACAATTACACCTTGACAAAAAATCATTTGTCACCTTTTCTATCGAAGGTGTACAAATAGATTGTTTAATCGTTAAAATTTTGACTTTTATACTTGCAAAATTTGTAACTCATAAAATTAAATAAAATACCCCACCTAATTCACCTAATTCAGCTCTACCCCAGCACCACACAATGGCGGCGGCAACGGCCACACAATGGTCCTCAGCCTCATCAACAAGGCCTACGCGCCCTGCGGAAGAAGCAGAATCGCATCACCCAGATGGAAGAGACCGTGTCCCAGGGCAAGCCCATTTAAAGTCCAAGCCCTTCATCCTCGCCGCCATCGACGAGCTCGAGAAGCTCCGTTTGCCGTCGCAGACGAAACCCAGCTCGCCCTCGAATAAACCCTAGAGAAACAAGCCGATGATGACGTGATTGGGGATCTGTTGAACCTGCTCTATTTTGGGACCATGTTTGATGTCAAGCCGGTGGTAGGGCTTTCGGACGGAGGGGGCAAGAGAGAGATGAAGGAATCGTTAAAAAGTGGGTTTTATACCCAGCTCGAAAATGGGGATTGTTGTGGCTAGTGAGGCTCGAATGGGAGACCTCATTAATGTGCCTGAAGCCTCCACGTGAAAAGAGAAGAAGAAAATAGCTTTGAGCTCTTTTTAAAAATGGCCACCAATTTTTGATCTCTTGGGCTTTTTTTAAAAAGAGAAGCCAACCAAACAGCAAGCTTTTATGGGCTTTTGGCAAAAAAAAAGCCTGTCATTAGTTTCTCCACCCACATCTCCCCTATTTACAAGACAAGATACAATTTATTAAACTAGGGTTTTTGTCCATAATTTATTTCCTTAAGCTAGGGTTTATATTCAAAAATCAAGCAACAGAGAATAGCTCGCAACCTTGAGCAGTTGGGGGCATGATTAGACCGGGGTAATTCTTATTTGATCCAACCATTTTGATTATCTGAAAAGAATAGCTACATTACTGAGAAGACCACAATTTGATCGAATCAAACCACCTAAACAACTCAAAACCTAGAAAAAGAACCTAAAGAATCCAGAATCACTGATTACAAAGAAAAAAAAGAGAGAAATGAATCAAACCCGAAACGGTGAAGATAAATAAAGAACCAAGAACAAATAATCTGGGTTTTGCTCATTGGTCTCAGTTCTTGGTTTTTTTTCTTTATCTTATTCGTTTTGGGTCTGATTCATTTCTCTTTTTTTTTTCTCTTTGTAATCAGTGATGTTGGATTCTGTAAGTTCTTTTATGGGTTTTGAGTAGTTCAAGTGGTTTGATTCGATCTAATTGTGCTCTTCTCAGTAATGTAGATATTCTTTTCACATAATCAAAATGGTTGGATCAAATAAGAATTACCCCGGTCTAATCATGCCCCCAATTGCTCAAGGTTGCGAGCTATTCTCTGTTACTTGATTTTTGAAGATAAACCCTAGCTTGAGGAAATAAATTACGGACATAAACCCTAGTTTAATAAATGTATCTTGTCTTGTAAATACGGGAGATATGGGTGGAGAAACTAAATATGGTGGGGAGGTTGGTAGAGGAAGCAAATAGGGCTGCTGGAGGTTGTTAGGGTAAAAAAATGAGAGCAAGGGAGGGTATTTATGTGTTATAAAGTGGCTAGAACGCCATTTTGGTCCTAAAAAAAAATCAGATTTTGAGCGCCATATAACCCCCTCCAAAAAAACACTAATAGTTTTGATGTTTTCCGTTAACTGTGCCCAATTTCTGTAACTGTGTGGGGTGGGGGGTTTAGTGCTTAAATTTGAAGTGGATGAGGACGAATCCCACAACGTGTATAAGTACAGGGAGACATTAACTATTTAACCTTTAAGTTTACTGGTCTCGCCTTAGTGGTCTGTTTAGTTTTTAAGGTAGCGTCTAACACAGTTTTTGTTTTTCGTTTTTATTAAATTTTAAATCATCATTTTTGACAGACAGTTTTATAAAATAGTTTTCAAAATAGAGCTATTTTTGAAAACTCTATTTTTGGAGTTTTCAGTTTTATTTTTTTGAGATATAACTTTCAACTTTTACTAAAAGTATTTTATGTGTCTTCTTCCCTTCAATCTTCATCACCAACACCTATCACCTAAGAACATTAAACCACAAACATCGCCAACCACCATACCCATTGATCGTCACCACCACTGACCAGCATCCCTGAACACAAAACTACAAACACTGCCGACAATGACTAAGACTGCTCGCTGATCTGCCACCATCACTAATCAACACAGCCAAATACAAAATCTGTCAACATTGCCAACCGCCATAGCCACTGACTGCCACCGCTACCAGCAACTAACACCCACGAACACCCTAACCACCATTACTACTAACCAGCATCGTCGAACCCCAAACCCTCAAACATCAGCCACTACCACGGCACCACCACTCTTCTAAATCCAAAACCACCATCATACCGACTACCATTGTCCCTACAAGAAGCACCAACACAAGATTTTATCCATGGATTACCCCTGGTATCTTCAATATGTGTAGGTAAATTTCAAGTCACTCAAAACCATTCACCCAATCAAACCTAATAAAGCCCTACTTCTCAGACTAATGTGTTAAGGCCATAGCAGTAGTTGGATGATGACATAAAAGACATGTTGGTCGTGGTAGAGGTACTTCCTGTTGTTGAACATATGACCTCAAAAAGTTATCAAGTATTGAAAAATGAAAGAAAATAAAATAGAGAAAAATAAAAAAAATTATTTTAAAACTGCTACTAAAACAACCTCACTAGTTTACCAAATTTTTCTGTAAACTGAAATTTTGATTGTTTTCTGTAAACTATCAAACTCTTGTATCAAATTTTGATGTAAACCTTTTTTTTTTTTTTTGAACAACCCCATTGATAGGGTTTGATAATTTTGATCATTTTTCGAAATTTTTGCTTGGCTTGTGTAGTAGCACTTGCTGAGATAGCATTTTATGGTAAGTGACTCTTAGCCTACTTCCTTTTTCTAGTGATTTGTGCAGCTTTGATTTGTTTTTGTGCAGCCTGTCCATTGGGGCTAAGCTCCCTAAAATCTACTAATTGTTTCAAAATGGTTGTGTAGATGGATAATAAATGCATTATGCTGCGATATTGGGTGCAGCTGCCTCTGTCATGTCTGTGGGAGTTGCTGTGCTAGAGAACCAAGGGGGGCGATGGGGGGGGGGGATCGGGATTATATACCTATAGAGTCCCATGTTAGTGATGAAGTTGCAAGGTAGAGATACATGAACATAATTTTGTATAGAGGTAATCGACACTGCATAAGCCATAAATGTATGAGGCCTTCAGTATTTTTGGTCTGTGAGATCTTTTAATCAAGAAAATTTTAGTTCATGCAACTACAACACATGTCAATTAGGGAACAAGTTCTAATATTTCTACACAAAGTTGGACACTATGTAAGATTTTGGGTGATAGGTAGGCGGTTCAATAGGTCTGTTGAGGCAATCAATAAATATTTCAAGATCATCCTCAAAGCAGTATTGAAGTTTGTATAAAGAGCTTATTGTATAACCTGAGGATTCTTTTCCCCAAAAAATCCAGAATATTTGCATATTTTTCCCGTATTTTCAGGTTAGTTATCACGTGTAGTAAGGGTGAAATAACATTAAAAATGCATGCTTTTATTCAACTATATGTAATATTGTTATGTGCAATTATATGATTTTGTGGGGACACTAGATGGAATTCACGTTCGTGTTAAGGTCCTTCGAGATATTCAAGCAGGTTTCATGGTCGAAAGAAGGGAATGACACAAAATGTCTTTACGTGCAATCAACTTTGATTTGAAATTCACTTATGTACTCGATTAATGGGAATGAAGTGCGCATGACTCTCGTATTGTAACAAATGCACTTTTGATGCCGAGAGTTTTAAGCATTTATGAAAGTATTAATAAAAATTGGAATATTTCAGTAATTTCAACCAAATAATGTGATCTTAAATAATATGTCTTTTTATATTTACAAGAAAATATTATATTGGAGATGCTGGTTACAGTACTGAAATGGGATTCACTCTCTCCTTATCGTGGTGTTCGTTGTCATTTGGAAGAGTTTAGTAAGCATCCACCTCCATTTAAGAGAGAGCTTTACAACTTCCGCCACGTTTTTTTGCGAACAATTATCGAAAGAGGTTTTGGAGTATTGAAGGGACGTTTTCATGTGTTAGATGATGTTTCGCAATGGTCATTCAAAAGACAGGTGGATGCAGTACCTGCATGTTGTATTATTCACCGCTACAGTATGGGTGTGGATCCGTATGACCAAGTTACTCGAGATGTTATTCGAGAGATAGAATCCCACGACAAAGTGGACGAGACGACGAGAACCAACTCAATGGGAGGAGAGGGAAAAACATAGAGAATGAGCAATGAAAAGGGATCATATAGCAAGGAAAATGTGGAATAAATAATTTTAGAAGCGGAGAAATGTTTAGGAATCCGTTTATATACTTTTACGTTGTGACACTTTTACTGTACTTGTTTTTTCATTAAGAATATGAATGTAAATTGGACAAGATTGTTGTATTGATGATTTTATCATGTTTATACTATTTTCTTTCCATATAGAATCTTTAGCATAGGACCATAGGTAGTTTTATCATTTTTTTGTATCGTCCAAAAAGCCGAAAATAAATTCCAGAAAAATATTTTCCAAAAAACGTTTTCCATGAAGTATTTTTCTGCGAAACAAACAAATCCTAAATATGTTCATAACATAAAACCATATTCGTAGTTTAGACCTACACACGCACATATATAAAGTGGATAAAATATAAGGGAGGTGAACAAAATTTGGCAAATGTAATGTGAAGAAAATGAAAAATAATCGAGTTTGCCAAGCAAGTCTCACGATTTCACAGTTCATTAGATTTAGTACGAATCAGTGAAATTCCATAAAAATTATTCAACAGGCTCTATTGGCAGTGAATAGATTTATAGGTTCGATAAATAGAACTCATGCGTAAGAAAGAAAACGAGTACAAACTTACAGTTAGATGTATTTTGTCATTGGCATAGGATAATCTCATCTCATTTGCTGAGATCGACGGCGAACATTGAGTTGCTCTTCAAGACCGTAGCTTGAGAGACCAAATAAGATAAATCAAACCTCTTACTATTGTCAATTGACAATAGGATTGACCAAATTGATGACTTGTTGCCCCTTCCCCTGTTACCATTCACCGCACTGAAAAGACACCTAACAATTTCACCCTTTTTTGTTGGTCAAATGGTACCTAAGTTAACTCGGTAGAAGCCCAAGAGGTGAGTGAGGTGACAAATATATTGAAGAATAACATTAAGATGTCGAGTTCGAATTTTGATATTAATGGATCAAATTTCAAATTGCAATTCTCCCAAAGCAAAAAAAAAAAAAAAAAGATTTCCCAAGTAAAAAGAAGTATTAATATGCTTGGGTCAAGAAGGCCCATAGAGCCGAAAGGCCGAGTCAATATATAACCCATCCAACAGCCACGAGCCGAACCGAAGTTTAATGGAAGAATCCAACACGGACCAAAACCAACTCACCATCCACGTAGTCGCTTCCACCAACTCGTCTGAGTTCACTCACCTGAGCTGGGCGCTCAGTCACTCCTCCGTCGTCGGACTCGACGCCGAATGGAAGCCCATCCGCGGCCGCCAGCTCACCTTCCCCGCCGTCTCGCTCCTCCAAATCGCCTGCAGACTCGCCACCGCTTCCCGCGACGACGCCGACTCGGAGGCGGTCTTCCTCATCGATCTGTCGGCGGTTCCTCTGCCTTCGATTTACGAGCTGTTGAGAGACGTATTCGAATCTCCGGATGTTCTCAAGTTAGGGTTTAGATTCAAACAAGATTTGGTCTACTTGTCTTCAACTTTCTGTTCCCAGGGCTGCGAGCCCGGCTTCGACAAAGTAAGACACCAAAAAGAAGAGTTCTTCTTGCTTTTTTTATTACTCCCTTTCCTAATCTTTGTCCTTTTTGAATTTTTGCAAATTACTAATATGAGCGTATAAACCTTGGAGTTACTCATGGCTTTCGCGGTAGTTTGACTTGTTAACAATAATCTGTATGAATTGCAATAATTGTTTTGTTCGTTATAATATTTGTAGGGTTGAACGCCATCGAAGGGGTTAATGCTGTTATTAAGATTTTGTTAATGATCATATTATTACGTCCACATTTGCTCCTCTTTGGCTTGTCCCTGAAAATGCATTTGGAACAAAAGTTGCATCAAAGAGAAATGAGGTGCGGGTCAGGATATGAGGGTGTGGGTTTAGAGATTTCCCTTGCATGCTTGTGATATATGTGTATGCTATATGTGAAGCCTGATTTCAGTAAGCTATGTTATCAGTGGAGAGCAATGTACACCCAATCCCAATTAAGGCTGTCCCCAGCAGGGTACTTTTGCAACAGTGCGCTTTTTTGGCTAAGTTCTCTATATATTGTATTTTGTGGTTCAGAGAGTACATGAGAGAGCGACAGCGACTAGAAGGTACAATTTCACAGCGCAAAATATTGCAGAATAGTGAAACTGTAAACTGGGCATGCTCCTAGGATGTAGCCACATTGACGAGCCTCATTAAATATCTATATTTTGTTATTGCTTTCTTGTTTTCCTTTCTTCTATTGCTTGTTGCCGCGTTTAGTGGTAACATGTTGGAGGTAAGAGACATGTTAGTGGGTTCATCTATCAAATGAAGGGCAACATTGGTCCAGCTACCAGAATTGTTCTGTTGAAATGTGGATTCCTTGTTCTGGTAGTCCACAGAGTGGGGATGTCTATAAAGATTAAGGAGTATCAGTTTAAGACTTTAAGATGGCTTGATTCTCAGTGGATCCAAACTATTGACTTTAGTGTAGCCAACATAGTGGTACAGTGAGAGTTTATTATGGGCTTTTAAAGTGATTAAGTAATATTCTATTTGCCTGATTTTCTTCGTAAAAGTATTAGTATAGCTAATGAATTGTGAGTAGGTGGAGCCTTTTTTAGATATTACAAGCATATACAATCACCTGCAAAACAAGCAACCGGGCAGAAAGACGAAGGAAACCAAGAGCTTGGCAACCATTTGCAAGGAAGTGTTGGGCATTTCTCTTTCCAAGGTTCGGATTTTTTAACACTTCGTTTTATCTGCTTGAAGAGTTTCCCCCCCATCTTTCTAACATACGTGTTTGTGAGTACTATATTTTTCTGTCGAAAGATGTAAACAAAGTGCAATACTTTTGAGTCGTGTCTTTACAGTATGTGCCTGTCAAATTGTTAATTTATGAGCTATCTTATTTCTATTAAAACATACTACTTACTTTTAGCAACTGCCTTATATTTCTTTAGGAGCTTCAATGCAGTGACTGGTCATGCCGTCCACTTTCAGAAGAGCAAAAGATATATGCAGCTGCAGATGCACACTGTTTGATCAGAATATTAGATGCTTTCCAGGTCAAGGTTCTCAAGGAAGGTTTGCGGCTCTTGGTATTAGGAAACGATTATATATTTAACACACTAATCTGAACTAGTATTATTTAAGAAATTTATGCGAGCCCTTAGCTGAATTCTTTGTGCTGACGTGAAAAGTCTTTTGTTCCGATGCATAGAGGCATAATTGTTGAATCGAGGCAGGTATTTTGTCGGCCAGTTTTTAATATTGCGCAATGCGCATCATATGTATTGTGGATCGTAAGATTTAGATCAACTCTTTTCCACCACATAATTTATATTGACATCTGAGGGAGCCCATCCCCACCCAGTCCTGGGAACCTGTCTACTCCTGCCATGTAGACAGCCCTAGACGGCTTTTTTTTTAAAAGCCAAAGCAGTTTGCCAGATGTACTTTTACCAAAATAACCCTAAGCCCATTTTTCTCTTCTTGAAAATGAATCAGTTGGAGTCAGGTAAAAGAAGACTATACGGTGGTCCGCCCTCTCTCTTAGTTTCAGACTTACTCTCAATATCTCTCTTCCAAATATTCTCTCTATCCCCTCTCCCTCTCTCTTCTACCCACCAACACACCAAACCTCCACCACCATCACACCGACTCACCACCAGTTTTATTGTCACCACCTTCCAATGCTTGCTGTCCCCAGATTCATCATCACCATGCCCCAACTGATTGAGTTTTGCTTTTCAAAAAAAGTGATCTGGCGTAGTCCACATGGCTGTGATGGACGGTCCCAGATGGGTTGAGATGAAGGAGCCATTCTAGCCCAGGAAGAATCGACACCTAATATAGGTTGAGGTATGGTGTCTGACACCTACCGACACCTCCGGACACGTGTCTGACACCTCTCAGCGATGTCCGAATATATTTATTTATTTTTTAATTACCGGACAACGTGTCGGACACCTCTTCAAGAAGTGTCCGCGCATATGGGGCCAAAGTGCAGTATTTCAAAATTATTTCAGTGACAAGTCTGGGGTTTTTAGAAATTAACTTTTAGGCCAAACCAAGGACAAATCTGGGTTTTTTAAAAATGAACTTTTAGGGCAAACCCTAATCAGATTGACCCAGCAAAAGGTACCTTCTTCTTTCTCTCTCATCTCTTTCTCTTTTCCTTCTTTTTGTTACCTAAAGCATCCAAGCTTACCAGTCCAGAGTAAGAAAGGTCAGCATCTCCGACCTTATTTACAGATCCGTCTGGCTATATAAAACCTCTCCTTCATGCCTTTGGTGCCATGTCTGTTTTCCTTCTCTCTCGTTACTGATGAGACTCTAATTTTGGTACCGTCAAGATATTGAATTTCTTTCTCGTTAGCGACCTTCGTTCTTGTTACTGTTAAGACTATTCATGTTACTAGCTTTCTCTCTCATCCGTTTTGAAGGAAATTTAGTTGCTCCAATTGATGTTTATTTTTATTATAAATATTTACATATGTATATACATATATATATATATATATATATATATATAATAAAGTATATTAAAAAATTCAGCAGTGGTGTCCAAAATCTGATTTCTTGGAAATTGCAGCGTCTCGGTCGGTGTCGGACACGGTGTCCGTGTCGGTGCTACCTAGATTCTAGCACTGGATGGGGATGGGCTCCCGATAAGTAGGACATGTATATAAATTTATCATCTCATGCTGTAAAATCTAGTCTAAAGCCTCGAGTACATGTTTAGAGTGTGTTTGAGATATATTTTGGAATGGTCAAACTTGTTTTAAACAGTTTTGAACATGTTTTCAGTGTTCGGCTGGAATGTGTTTAAACACCTCTGGAAAATGGAAAAAGCGTTTAAAACCAGAAACACCATGGTGATGTTTCTGGTTTTAAACACCTTTGGAGAAACATGTTTGACCAAGAAAAATACTAGATTATCCATGCATTATTTAAAAAGGATATTGAATGCCTTTTTAAGACCATTGATTTTAGGGCTCATTAATCTATAATGCATGCATCCATAAAGAAGGGAGGGGAAGAGGGGTATTCATATTTCTATTTAGGCTCTTTACACTCTTTCAAACTTAACTGTTGCCGAGTTTAATTTTTTTAGTAATCATTCTTATAAATATTTTAAAACGGGATATAATGATAAAATAGGGTAAGAGAATTAATCACAATATATAGCTAGCTTTTAAAATGGAAAGAACCTTGCATGTGTTAAGCAGTAAAAAAATTATCTCTCTAATGTAATGCCCTTGTTGGTCATTTTCTCACATTAAAACTGTTTTCAGCATTTTTTACCCAAACACTTTTGACGTCTTTCAACAAGTGTTTTCGCAACTTTTACCATACAATTACTGATTATGAGTAAATTCCAATTCGTAAGGTATGAGCAATACGATGTCTCGTCCCATTTTATGTCTGCATCCCTATAGTAAGATACTGCAACTATGTCCTAGAGGATGATAGAAAGCTAGTTCATTGGCGGATGGGCACACAGGGATTCAAGCACTTGATTAGGTCAACAAGATAGGATTACCAATCTGGTGACAACCATTATGGTTGAACTATCACTCACTGAATTTTGTGCTGTATATTAAATTAGATGTTGCAGAAGTTAGAGTGTCCAGTTTTGGTCTCCGACCTATTGATTTATGGTGCTACTTTGTAGATACGAGTGGAGTGCCTCATAAGCCCACTTAGACTAGAAGTTACTGTTACTCTTATGCTCTCAGTAGCCACATTCTAAAGTGTATCAAAGTAATTTTGCCTTGTGTCTGTAATGTGAGATGCCTTGAATGCCATTATACCAAGTAAATGTACAGGACAGAAAGCAGAGCACATCATTGTTATATAGAGCTTGTTTTGCAATGATTAGCTTATGTGATGATATGTATGTACACTCTATTTGATTGTTAACTGAAAACATTTTGACTTTTTAATACAGTGAACTCACTTCAGAACACGGAACTCCACTCGTCTAATCTGGACCCGGGGTTGAAACAAATTCTTGTGGAGCCTTATAATTGTAGTAAAATTTTAAGGACCAAATTTGGAGAAGCTTTACAGATGGTCCAGGCTACTATTACTGAAATCCCTTGTACAATACCCACTGGAGGTGGAGGAATTTCAGGAAAGCCATGTAGGAATACCATATCCATGAATGACACCCTCTCACAAATTGTTCGGAAATATGGTGATAAGATTTTTCTAAAGGAATCAGATAGACAACCTAGAGCATCCAAGAAGAAAGGGAAAAAACAGTCCTCTGTGAGGGTTATACACAATGGAAGACGAGTTGAGAACATTGATGACTGGCAAGGGTCTGCACCGTGGGATTTGTCCTTGGGTGGCGATGGATGCCCTAAGTTTCTATGTGATGTTATGGTAAGTGATATTGTATGGTAACTCTGAATATGCTCCTTTCTTTACAAGTGTCAAACTTGATTTATTATGCTAGTCATTCTTTCTTAATCTCTTTGTGATGATGGTGAAGAGAGAAATCCATTTTTACTTTCCATGTCAGCATAGTAAATGGGTTAGCAGATTGTATTCTTCTATGTAAGCTTCAGGCTAACAAAACATTCATTCAGGTAGAAGGACTGGCTAAACACCTGAGGTGCGTCGGAGTAGATGCTGCTGTTCCTTGTTCAAAAAAGCCTGAAACCAGGTATTGTTCTCATAGAGTATTCACTGGATTGCTATAATTCAAAATCTTTTTTGGAAGTTCGGAACTTGTTTATGTTCTTTAAATTTATATATGCTGCAATGAAATTAAACTATGTGCTATATTTGTTCTTGCTTTCATTCATTTTCTTCAGGGCCTTGATAGATCAAGCTCACAAAGAAAAGAGGGTGCTCCTAACACGAGATGCAAAGCTTTTGAGACATGAATATTTGATAAAAAATCAAATATATAGGGTGAAGAGCCTCCTAAAGAATGAACAGTTAGTTGAGGTAAATATTCAACAGTTTACAGGAACAGATGGGAGTCTGCCTGTAATGCCCAATTCAATCTGTTAGAACTAGAAATATGAGTCTAGACCTTCATTCAACTGTCTGCTTCTACAGGTAGCATTTTGCATGAAGATTATGGTGGGAGGGACATTGATCCTTTGGATTTGTCCCCTCAACCATCTGCATCTTATGGGTCTTAGAGAATGTGCATTAATCCTACTTCGGAGTCACTGGCATAATCTTGTCTTTTTGGGAGGCTTATATTGAGGATTTTTTGCAGGTAATCGAGACTTTCCGATTGAAAATCTGTGAGGACCAGCTAATGTCAAGGTGTACTAAATGCAATGGGAGATTCATCCAGAAACCGCTATCAACTGAAGAGGCTATTGAAGCTGCCAAAGGATTCCAAGTAATTCCCAACTGCTTGTTTAACAAGGATCTAGAGTTTTGGCAGTGTATGGACTGCAACCAACTTTATTGGGAGGTACGGTTCAGAAGATTAGTTTTCTATCAAATGGTGCTTATTGCAGTTATCAGTCCTCACTGTTGGTATTTTCTGTTTTCCTTGGGCATAATATATCACTTGCACCATAAATCTCCTATTGTAGAACCATTTCTTCAGTGATTCAGGCCTTCTGTACATGTCGATCGCAATCCAACATTTAGATACCTAATTTCTTAGTGATTTGTTGTCATAGAAAAGAGCCCAACTGATGCTTCAGATGTTTGGGACTGATAAGATAGCCACGTAGTTCAAATTGTCGGCATGTCACATGCTTTTATGGAGCGCATACCAGTCCAGTGCTCCTTGACATGAGATCACAGGACCGTGCTTTTGCCAGTTGGTTTTGTTTGACTATTTAGGTAAAATATAGCCATAAACAGTGGTGTGATATTGCATGTCACAGTGCAGCTACTTTCTATGTTGATGTAGCAGCATTTGTACTTGGCAATAACAGAGATGCGCTAAAAACTGTAAATTAAATTATGGAAAATTCTGATGTCATTGTCTGATGGGTTCTGGGCTTGAGAGGAAGATTCTGGGTTATGAGTGATTGAGCCTTGGCGAGTACACTAAGGTATAAGGAGGGGAGATTACGATATCCATAATTGAATGTGGTATAGTATGAGATTGACCTTATAAGACCCTGCCCATCAACTCATACGCACCTACTTGCCTAGCCTTTTCGAGGGAGGCAATGCCGTGTGTTGGGCTGTGGATTTGGTAGTTATAAAACTGCCACCTAGTCATGCCGCAGCCACCTTGTCACTGACAGAAGCCCACCAGCCACCTTGTCGTAGGAGTGGGGATTTGACCTATCATGTTTTCTTTGCTGTAATTTGATATCGGCAAGATCTATGGTAACGGATCTACTTTACTACTTAGAAGGACCCAATATGACAGGGACCAAATGATCCCCAGCGTGTGACGAAGTCGATGGTGGGAGTTGAGTTTTTAACTGTGGCATGTAGTTGTAAATATATAAGTGCTGCTGCAAGGGTATTTGGGAGAGTGGAAATTGTTGAGAAATGGTTGATTTCCGTTGGGGACAAGAATTATGAAACAAAAGGGAGTATCCATGGTTTTCATTCGTTGATAGTGCTGTCCCCTCCGATTTTCATTCATCGATGTGTGTCTTGCTAGTGGTAGAGATTCGATGGGTTTGTCGAGTAGTTGACCTTAGGTGTGGTGCTAAGTACTTTACAGCGGTGGTAGAATGAACTGCCGTGAAAGATGGCTATTTTGTAGAAAAAAAGATCCAATCCAAATTTGTGGAATATACGTGTTAAGACTCAAGATCCGGTATCCATGTACCTTGGCCCATCGTGGTCTGGGTGTCACCACGTCATCGTGGTTGACAGTCACCGTATATCTACTCCGTTGGGTGGTTCCTTCCTGATTTGGTGTATGGAAAATGGATAGGTCATCACGGAGCAGACCCTTTGCTTTTCTTCTAAATTGTCAGTTAAAAAGGTGCACTTGTTGCTTAAGGCTACAATCATCGCTAAAAGCTGGAATACTTGACCACAGATGCACTTTTTGGCGACACTTAACTGCCTTAATTACCCAACTCAGGGGAATTTTTTTTTCCCTTAAGGGCATTGTTACAGGTTGCAGTCTCATGAACAAACTTGTAACGTCCACCCTAGATGCATGCCTCAAGTATGTTCTCTCGTCACGGGGTTGGAATTCCACTCAGGTTACTGTAGTTAATTATGTGCTGTCTCGTGAACAGACTCTTTCATCCACCTTATGTCTATGTTACATGGATTCTTCGGTTTGCGTGAAGTACCGTGTCGAACACTCGACATTTGGACATGGGTATGGGATATGTGTCCGACACATCTCATAAGATATGCCATTATGATACTATCTTAGAGTCTTTTGTTTAATTAGTTATTACTTTGAGACGAGACAAGTTGTCAATTAAAATTAAATGCATCACATAAAACACCTTTTTGCCTTCGAAATAACTAAAAAGCAATAACAAATATGATCATTTTGCCGTGTTCCCGTGTCTTGCGTTTTCAAAATTAGACGAGTCCGACACTTGGATACGTATCCAATCTGGACACTCGTACTGAGTTCAGATAACATAACCTTATGTGCATGGCCCAAGTAGTTTTCCACTTGTCCCAGTTCCACCGAAGCATATTTGTTTCCAAGTGCATTTCAATGCCAGTGAAATGCTCCTCAGTGTCGCAACCATCTGTGTCTTCCTATTTTTTTTTCTATTTAGTTTGCAAAGTTCTTGGTTGGTTATAAATATGTTGCTAGAACGCAGTGCTAAGACGTATTACATGTGCACTTTTGCAGGGAACCCAATACCATAATGCAGTACAGAAGTTCGTTGATGTTTGCAAGCTAAATTAGTAGCTTGATGGCCATTAAGTTTGTCAAATTAGTGATGACAAAGCAGACAAATGTTGTAGTTGATAAGCAGCAACTTTGTTCTTCTATTCTATATTTAATTTGTTTATATCCCACCATGTTCAGGACAGGCAACCCCCCGGGCCCCCCAACCCACCCCACCCCACCCCACGGCACTCCATCAGGTGATGTATATTCAGCTGGGGTCTGTTTTATCTATGAAATGAAATTCAGAGTTCTTTTCTTCTCGAGTATTGATTGTGTCAGCTGCACAGATCAATCTTGTTTGCGCCCATGTTCTTCTCTTAAACTTGTATTGAGGTTAGAACTAACGGTAAAGGAAGGTGTACAAATAGAATATATAGTTAATATGCTTCACCTTTTGAGCTTATGATATTGATGAAAAGTCTCTGATTAACCCCCCAAAAAATAAAAAATAAAAAAGGGTTTCTCTAGTATAGCTGAACAGAAGTTACGGAACCAACAATATGGCCGCGAAGGCCTAATTTTATGTCAACAACTGATTCCAGTCGGACTACCTTAGATATCATCGAGATAGTCTCGGTGTTACTTTTATGTCGTCTTAGACCAACTCTTTAGTCAATTTTTGACTGGAGTTTTGGAAAAGTTGGTTAAGTTTAATAATGCAAAATATATATATCCGTTCTAGGGATTACCTATTCTGGTAGCTCGTTCTTTTTGATAATTATTTTAAAAAAACAAAAGCGTCCAGAAAAGGCCTAGCTCTATGCCAACAACATCATATGCAGCTGGACTATGCAGAGATTGCTAAAAACGATCTAACATTGATTGATTCACCGGGTATTTGTAGCATCCAGATGCCCTTGTTAGTCACATTTACGGGAAAGCAAATATTCCAGCCTATCTGCTTGCCTGCTCATGACATGAGTCCTGTAAGTTCCCCTGGGTCTCCTCCCCCCTCAATGTTGCTGTTAACTTTGCAGCCTGGACAATAACGGCATTAGTATGTTATCATGCATGCAAGATTCGGTCTTTCTTGGATACATTTCACACTACGAATATCAAAATTTATAATTTTTTTTATTAAAATAATATTTAAGTGAGTACCTCAAAACACGCTCTGCGGCTTTGCCACTTCCTTGGAGTTGATACGCAGTGAAATGCCATTTCTCTTTTGAAGACTATAGTAGTGTTTGGGGGAGTATTTGACAACATTGTAGTTTCAGTTTTGATTTTTTAAAAAATAAAAACTAAAAGTAATTCTAATTTTTGTTTTGAGAAAAAATAAGTCAATGTTTGATATATCAGTTTTAGTTTTTTTTTTTTCCTTTTAAGAGGAACTTATTTTTCTTTACGTTCTTTCTTCCTCAAAACACCAGTTTCTATTACCACCAACTAACACTACCACGCCACATTATCATCGCTGCCCATAGCCAGTAACCACTACGCATCGCGACCAACCGCCAAAATTACGACGGAGTTGCTGCTACGCTAAAACCAAATCTGATGTGATTGACGGCATTGACGAGAGACGGTATGGCCGGCAGTGGCGAGATTGACAACGAGGGATTGAGAGTGGTGAAATTGACGGCGGCAACGTTGATTGATGGTGATTGTGATGTTGTCCGACGTTGATTGATCGTCGACAGTTATGGCGGTGTGTTTGGTGGTTAAGATGGTGGCGAGGGTGTTTGGTGGTTAAGATGGTGGTTACGATGTTGTCCGCTTGGTTGATGCGACGTAAAGGTGGAGCAGATTTGTGCGGTGGCAATGGCGGTGGGGTGGCGACGGTGAGGCATATCTACCAGTGGTGACGGCGGGATTGTGGCAGCAATATAAGGAATCTGATGTGATAACGATAGGGTGGTGATGGTGGGACATATATGTGGTAGCGTGACAGTGGGGGGGATGAAGGTGGGGTGGTTGGGGTGGCGGTCGGGTAGTGCCGGTGGTTGTCTGCCTATGATAGTGATGGTGAGGGCTTAAAGGGTAAGTAGTGGTAGTAGTGAAAATGATGAAATAAAATAAGTTTCTTAAAATGTGCATATCAAATTACTTTTTATGAAGTTTGACGGTTAGATCTCAAAATAAAAATCAAAACTGAAAATTGAAAATTTCACGAACAGTTCCTTTTTAAAACTGAAGGAAAAAAAACGAAAATTATTTGTTAAACGGATATTTTTTTTCAGTTTATAAATCTGGAAAAAAAATTGAAAACAAAAATTCTGCATGCTAAAATACCTTTTTTTTTTTATATAAAAAACCCAACGCCAGCCTGCAAGATTGTTCTTGCAAATTTAATTTAAAGAGAAATGAAAATTAAGGTAATAATAATAATTCTTTTGTCAAAAACCGAAGAAGAAACAAAGCTTACGCCAGCCTGCAAGATTGTTCTTGCAAACTGTATACAGATTCCGCAGCTTGACAAGGGCCAGTTGGAAGCTTGGAAGTCAGAATAGCTGACGTGCGACGTACCCTGCACAGCAGTCTGTCGACCACGTGGCTAGAAAAGCTTTAGCCATCACTTAACGTCGGCGTTCGTCAAATCATCGCGCGGTCGCAGCGCTGGGATTCTTCTTCTGCATCCACGGGACGGGAGTTACCGGACACGTTTCGATTTTATGGTGGCTGTCCTTAGTGGCCGCACAACCACCACCCTCTGCTGTCGACTATCTTCTGGTCGGAGGAGATAGCTGAAATAACTGTTTAGCCACATTTTACATCGTCTTTGTGTTGATATATGTTGATGATTGCTCCAACCAGATTGGAGCAAAGCAAAAATTTGTATCCTAGCTAAAACATTAATATCACCATGTCCGTCAAAGAATTTCTTACATAGCCTTTCATCGCATAATATTTCCATACGCTATAAAGTTTTTGTGAATGCAACTACTGTATCAACTGAAGATGCATGTTAGAGAGGATGGTGAGGTACAATCACCGATAAAGTGGGTGTCAACTATTGTCACATAGACCGACAATTTTTTACCCATATCCGGTCAAAAATCCCGGGTACAGGTACACATATGTGCTAGCCGTGAAAATTAGACCCGTATCCGAACGTGACAATGTCACGTTCCAATAAATTATATTCCATAATGCCACTTTAGAGAACCTTGTTACCTGCCACATCAACGCATTTCTTGACCTCATAATCTACTTCAACCCATCAAAAAGCAACTCTTTTTTTTCCCAAGTGTCGAACGACCATTGTTAATGCGGCTCGCAAGGGCAAAGGCAAATTGGGGGGGGGGGGGGGGTAGGTTGCAAGTTTATTTTTCAGTGAGGTGAGGATTCCGTTGATTGAGAGCTGAGTGTGCCGACGTTGAGTTGATACAACCGGGTTTCATGGGCAGTTCTATTGCCGTGGGATTTGCTGGTTGATATGTTCAAAACCTGGCATCGAAAGTTGACCAAGGCCGAATACCATTGTCGTTCCTTCTAGATCTGGCTGCAATCCACGGCTCAAAACATCGATGTGGACGATGGTTGGTGACGAAGACAGTCTACGTGGCTTATTGGAGTGATTTTCATTGGATTGTGATACGAGAAACTTTGAGAGTTCGAAAGGGCAAGACTAGCTGAGTTTCTTTTTGTTATGTTTGAACTTTGTAATTTCTTCTTCTTGGTTGTCAAGATTGCAATTCTTCAACGTGAAATATAGTTTAGTACGCAAGCTCACGTACATATCACTATGCATCAACAAGAAGCCATCAATCTCAAAATTGGTAGCCTTTTCTAACTAAGGGCCTGTTTGAATACCTTTTTCACTGAATTCTTTTTTGCACTTTACGAAGAAATCCATCTTATTACACGTTCTAAAAATTATTCATAAGCACCCCTTATTTTTCCCGGTTTTTTCGGATTTATTCTGTGACAAACGAATCCGTTTGTTTCACCCAAAAATACTACGTATTCAAACAGAGACTTGTGCTTTGAAAATTACAGCAGCCATTGACACAAATTAATAGATATTTTAGAAATAAAATAGCTTTCAGACAAAAGTGCTTTCACTTCTTTTGAATAACAAAAGAGAGATGATGTCTACACTACAGTTTCTCCACTTCCACTGCACTGTACTGTAAGCGAAAAATTTAGTAATGCGCTACAGTTTCAATTGCCTTTTTTTTATATTTAATAATTGTGCATTAAATTTAAGGTACTATAATAATTTTCCTTTAAGATGAACCGTAAGTGTAAAGAAATGGAGCGTAAATATATGAACTAAAAGGAAAATTTTTTCTCCAATGTTTTCAATTTCCCAATATTATTTAAATAACTTCATCGTGAGATGATTAAACAAGTCACCACATGAGCCCAAAAAAATGGACAAAACAAGTTATGTTGGGATAACCTAGTCCGGTGGTCATGATCGCCACGTGTCAACTGAGAAACTTTACTATTTTCTTCATTTCAAATTTTATGTCTTTAAGTTGTTATTATTTGATTACCATTTTTCTTAATTTTGTTTGGAAAAACAATAATTTTTAGCACCGTTCATCAACTCTTTGTAGATATGTTCTTGGAATTCACTCACTCGACTCATTTCGACTTATAAGCGTATGAAAAAGTTTTCATATATTTGTTTTTCTAAGAGGGCGTTTAACTAAATTATACTCCGTAATCATTCTTGTACTTTTATAGATGGCTTCCAAACAAGCTAATACATATTTTTCTAGTTTTTGTGAAAATAAATTTTTTTTTCGCATATTTGAAAAGATGAACAAAGAAAATGATAACCAAACGAAGCTTAAGTACTTAACAACATAGTTATACCGGTACCATTTGGTATGTAACAGTTTTGCCTTGTAGCAACACGACGTTTCTTTACATTTTGTATCAATTAAATTATCATTTTATAACTGTTGTATATGCGGAGATATTTGTTTTGTACCAGTTTTTTAAAAAATAAAAAAAGTTATAAATTTTTTTGAAACATTTTTTGCAAAAGTTGACCATATAAAGTGTAAATAATAATAATAATAAATCCTAAGTTCGGTTATATCAATCGAAACAGCCTCTTCCAAAAAACATTCATTGCAAGTTACAAAATCTTTCTTGATAAGCTTTTGATCTTCATTACAATTTTTTTTGTTTGCTATTACTTTTCCTCTCAGTTTTGATTTACTTCACAGCTTCGATCAGCTTTGATTTACTTCACAACCGGAAGTTTTCCATATATTCTCTCATCTATATAATGTACTACTTTACAACCCCCCCCCCCCCACACACACACCTCTTATTCTTGACCCCTAAGACGTTATTACTATACAAACAATATTTTTTCTATAATTTGCTAATAAGATACATTGAAAGGGGGTAATTTAGAGGGGGTAATTCAATTGAATAAGTTATTTGATCTTAATGTAACTCTATGTGAACAAACAACTTATTTGGGATAAATAACTTTAGATAAAAAAGAGATAATTTCATGCTTTATAAAGACAAACAATTTATTCTAGAGGAGTTGTGAGGGAGGAAATATATGTATATACTTCTACTTCGCTAATGAATGATATTGCATATAATTAATGAAAACTTCAAGACGGTACATTCTGTACCACTTCATAGAGAAAATTGATACGATATGGTATTCATAACTATGCTTAACAGAAACAAAAGAAACATAAAATGGGAGAAAAACTTTCACTATTACAAATGATCTGGAATATTGAGAACCGACAGGTTAGGACCCAAAATTAAAGGAAACGAATAAATTTTATATCATCATCAATCTTCAAAACAAAAAAAGAAGGAGAAAAAGATCTTTGTTGTTGCTTAATAACAACAAAATCATTTATGGTCACCAAGGTTAGAAGAAAAATTTGTTTGAGTGGCAACATTTGGCTGTTACTTGAATTACGGAAAGATACATACAACCCTTCATGTACCTATAATTGATGATCAATAGATATTCTCACCGACCTTTAATTTATCTGGTGACGTTTGTAAAAAAGTGATCAAGAATTATGGCTAAAAATATTAATAAATATAATATTTAAAATACTGAACGTCACAGTTCAGGTAACAGTCAATTTTTTTTATTTTATTTTTTTATCGTGAAGCATCCTTAGTTGATACTTTTTAATTACACTTGATGCTCTTAGGCCGAGGACCCTTTTCCTTGAGCCTAACCATATGTCTGCATCACAAAATATTTCCCCTTTGGAAATTTCCATCAAATCGCACCTTAACCGGTGTGCCCACACGCACAATTTCTCTTGTCCCCCTCTAAGTTCAACCCACTTCATCATTCTCTTTTGTTGTTTAGTCTTCGTTAACCGGGGTCGCCACTCCCAACCTGGGTTCCACTTCTTTCTTTCCAATTGATTATACATTACTTTCTAGACAAGAAATTACACGGACGTTTCTTGCGACCGAGGTCAAGTTCTGATTAATGTTTTGTCCAGGGCCCGTTTGGTATTTTTTTTTTTCAAAGGCTAAACCTGCCTTTTAAGGTTGAGGCTGCCTTGAATTTCATGCGATTTACTGTTGGACAAAGGAGGGAAACGAGGAACAGTTAGGTTTGAAAGAGAACCAAGTAGAATACATATAGAATTCCATCTATTGAAGCTAAAAGGCTCATGTTAGTTCCCATGAAAGCTTAATTTAACCTGGGGTTAGATCAAAAGATTCACCAACTTAATCATAATTAAAGGCTAAGCTTAATATACATCATTATTTAGTCTATTTTCGATGGTCTTTGACATGGCTTCCATGGCTTCGGAGGTTAGGTAAGGTCTTGAAATCACCTCTTTCAACTTACATTTGGTCTCATGAAGGTATGATTTCCAGCCGGCGACATGGCACGGCTAAACTGGTAGTGAACATAGAGCTTTCAGATGTTCATCATTCTAGTAGACTTGTAGCAAATCCCTAAAATTATATCAGCTTAAAGATATGTTGGTATGGTTAATTATCAAGAAGAGAAGAGGTACAAAATGGAAAAGGAAACATGGAAAAAGGGATCAAGAGAGAAAACTCCACAGGGCTGTGTTGGTACAGAATAAGAGAGAAAATGAAATCTCCATTACTCCAAGTCCACATAATGCCAATCCCTTGCCCTAGGTTGGTGTGTTAACAAAGGGTTTATGGGAATGAAGACCAGATGTGATCAAAGAAGTTGGTTAGGTTCATACCTGCACTATCTCTTTCTGGGAAAAGCAGAGAAAGTGAAAAAATGGTGACACGGGAAAGAGATTGCAAGAAGGAAAGGGAAAGAAAAGAATCATCCTGAGCCCTTCATTTCTAAGGTCAGCAGTCAGAAAAGAATCTGCTAGACCACTTCCAACAGTACATAGACACAAAGCCACTGAAAATGCAACAACATTGACTATTGAAATTTGAAAGTGAAGAGAAGGAATCTGTATAAACTAAGATATGCACAAACAAATCTCACTTACAAAACTACCCCCACCCCCTCTCTCTCTTGTCTCTTCTCTCTCTCTTATGTACTAAGCCAACACATGAAACCACCAAACGCACCATCATCAGTGTCATTCTTACTTTACGACCAGCTACAAGAAAGTGGGTGATTTCCGTTTCTCTTTGAAGACTCCATAGCTTTTTTGTTTTCCCTTTTTCCTCCCTCTCTGATCTCTATGGATGCTGCTCAGTGGCCAGAGGTAAAGAAAACATGTTTTCTCTCATTGAAATCATGACATCTTCTGTTTTCTTGGCTTAGAGAGTTTTTCAAGGTGAATTTGGAATTTTGTTGCTTTGGGTTTTGAAATTCTTTCCCTTTCTTTCTTGTTGATAGCTAAATTAAAGGTAACTTTTTTAGGTAGAGAGATGATGTTGTTCTTGAAAGTACTGCACTTTTTTCCTGCTTTCTTTTTCCACCCATCTAGTGATAAAAGCACCAAGAAAAAGCTACTCTAATTTGTTTCTACTTGTGTTGTAATCCTCAAAGTGTAAAAAGCAATTCCCTTGTTTTCTTTGTCTTGTTTGTTTTGTTTCTCCATCTCCTCTCTATACAAATTTTGCCTTTAGTTCTGATTTCATGTTGTAAGTCATGGCCTTTTCTTGTCTTCTTTTTCTCTTTCTTGTTTCCTTTTCTTCTTTTCCTTTTTCAGGGGATTGGAGTGGTGAAACCTATGGAGGGTCTGGTAGAAAAGAAGCCTACTAGGCCACAAAAGCCACAAGCTTTGAACTGTCCAAGGTGCAATTCAAGTCACACCAAGTTTTGTTACTACAACAATTACAGTCTCTCTCAGCCCAGATACTTTTGCAAGACTTGTAGACGGTATTGGACTGAAGGAGGCTCTCTTAGAAATGTCCCTGTTGGCGGTGGTTCAAGAAAGAACAAGAGATCTACGTCTTCATCGAAAAACCTAGCCCCCAAGTTCAAAACCCTAAGATCCATGACGGCCAAGACCTAAACCTAGCTTATCCACCCACTACTGGAAATTACAAAAATACCGTCTCTGATCAGTTTGTCCATGAGACTTACCATCCGAACACTAGTACTACTACTTCAGCCATGGAATTTTTGAAGAATGGAATTGCTTCAGGGGGATTCCTGAGTTCTTCTTACATGTCGATGATGCCGGTATCGGATTCCAATGCACTTTATTCATCACCAGGCCTTAATTTCCATGATTTCAAGCCAAACCCTAACTTTTCTTCCCAGCTAGGGTTTGAAAGTGATGGGTATGGCAATCATTTGCAAGGTGTTCAAGAGACTCATAGTGCAAGACTCTTTTTTCCTTTTGAGGACTTGAAGCCAGTTTCAACCACAACTACTTCGGAATTTGAGCAGAATAAAGGCCAAGGTGATTCTACTACTTCTGGTTACTGGAATGGAGGATCATGGTAACTATTAGTATATCTTATAACATGAAGGCAAAAAAGCTCGGTGCCTTTCTAGTTTTCCTTTAATTTCTTTTACATGGTGATTGTTGGGTGTCACTTGTTTGAAGACTAAGTAACTAACCAATTGGGTAAATGGGTTTTCCTATTTTGGATTTTTTTTCCCCAGTCCAGCTTCTTTTTCCATTTTTTCGGTATCAATGTGAAGGTCTGAAGCTTGTTTTGAGTTGGCTTCAAAAGTTTGCCATGCGATATTGTCCAGCATAGAGGATGATGCTATATAAGAGTTGTATGTTGATCTTGCACCAGCAATGTTCCGGGTTTTGCTGGGTGCAGGGAAGAAAATGCGGAAATTTAGGAGGAATTAAGGTCTTAATCGTAGAAGGGGCTTTGGGTTATTTGTCTATTCTGGGTTGCAACTTGCAAGTGTATACTTGTTTATTTCATTGCAGAGATGGATTCCAATCCTTTCCACCAAAGCTTCTTTTCTCTGTTTCTTTCTCTTTGTTTGCCAAACAGGTCAGGATTGTCAGGTCCTATCAGCACCCTCTGTGTGTAATATTTGAGATTCTTCCAACCAGTAAAGCACCTTGATGAAGCAAGTAGGTATGACCCATGATAATTCAGATCTTGATCTTCTCATTCACATGGTAGACCACTTAGGAGTAATTTAATGCAGACACTATCTGCTTGTATACCAAAAGGGCTGATCTTGATTTAGATTTTTTTTAGTTATCTTACTTTGACAACTAAATATCCTCAAGAACTCAAAGCGGAGGAAGCAGCGTGCAATAGGCGCAATCCTTGTTATCGCCAGACAATTACTCATAATTACAAAACCGAAAAAGTCTGTCTTGAGAGCAAATATTGTCGGTAAGTTTTGACTATGGTACTATGGATACCCAACTAAAATCATCCTGCCTAATGATGTCCATTTATAACCCTTGAGCCTCTCCTCATTCCCCACCCAGTGTGTCCCATATATGAATGATTTTTGCTTTTACTCCCATATGTCACATTCCTTACTTTATCATATATAAAGACATAGAAAACCTAGCTTGACTTGCATACCCCTTTTTTAGTTTTTAGAGGTGACCCACAAACATTCCTCTTGGCAACTGTGCTCAAGAATTATCTTCTCCACTTAGCAAATCCTGTAAGATATATAGGCCCTCCATTATACAATATTATTGTTAGTCTACTCTATGGTGTTAACCACTAGCTAGGGTTTCTAAAGTGGTGGATAGAGGTACCAGCATCATATAGTGGTGGCCCCTTTCTTACCAAATTTAAACAGCTACTTCATTAATCTGAAGTCTGGATCTGTTATAAGTCTGCTCTTCCATAATTGACAATGCAGATTGGGAATTGAGTAACTGCAATTCCTCTGAAGAGTTGGTAATTTGGCTTGTCTGTCGGTCACGATGGACGATGGGGCCTCATTGTTTAAATTAAATTACAATCTCACTTTGAGCGAAATACGCGAATTATTGTTATACTTTATCTTTATTTTAAGTGTCAATTTAGTGATTAGGTTTATAACCGTGTTAAAATAATTGTTGAAGTAGTCACTTAGGACAATCAAGTCGCTTTGTTAAGTCTATTAATACCAAGTCGATCCGTTAGGCCCTCCTGCCCGACGCTTATACTAAACGCCTTAGTTAAAGGTAAATTTGCCATTTAATGACTTTTTAAGAGTTTTTTTTTATTTTTTATTTTCCCTTTTCTTTTCGGGAAACAAGGCACCACCATGAACCAGCACCGTCACCACCCCCATGCTGATTCCGCTGTCACCAAAACTGTTTCACAGCCAATGCTACCATCCCAATTCTCGCCATCCATCACCACCATCATCCAATCCCGACCGAGCCACCCACGTAATTAAGCCCTCACCCATCACCACCACGCCATCATCCTTCAATCACAATCGAGCCACCACTCAGCCATCGCAAACACGAAGCTATCGTCGTGCAATTACAATCAAGCCACCCACCAATGCTCAAGGGCGGAGGTAGCACGGTGCCCCAGTGGGCACATGTGCCCACCTGTGTGCCCATTTGCAAAAACCCACTAGTTCCTACCTCCTGACATTCTCAAACTCCTTTTCCCCTTTTTTACTCTTTTTGTTGAATGTTTTGGAGAGGGAAGAGTTTGGGAGGGAGAGGGGAAAACACTAGATTGGAGAAATGATTCGACGCTCTATTATTTTAGTTACCTTTTTATCAGCTTTAATAACTATGTTAGTATTGTGTAATCGATTATTCTACTAAAGCCGTTAAAGAACGGACTCAATAATGTTATCGTGTTTAATATTCTCCATTACGTTCAAACTTCTGGTTGTACGTGATGAAATGATCAAATCGATGAGATATAAACAAAGGTGCACCACCGTCAAGTTGCACTAATAAACTGGCTATTATTATGCAAGGACCAAATATGCAAACGGAAATAATCGAAGCTAACACCTAACACAACGAGATAGCAGACCATGTTATGTAGTCAGTTGTTTTAAAGTTTAAACTGTTAACTAGAGAATGTGACCCAACAAACAACCAAAGAAAGCATGACAAACATATTTCGGCATAAGTTTAGGCATATCCTTGAACGCTGAATCATGAATAAACTTTCAAGTGCCCATCTCACTCCACATTTCTAGTTTTGTCATTGCTAATGCTCGACACTTATGAACGCCCTCGCCACCCAATCACAACCTTGCCACTACCAACCTAGGCCCCTCGCCACCGATCATCGCCGTCCATTCATCATCACCCAAACACTACCAAACCACCATGCTTAACACCAGATATTCGTCACCCCAAATTTGTCATGACCTGCAAACCATAGGTTGTTTTGGGTGTACTTTTGCTACAATCAAAATTTAAAGTTTTGAACTTTATATGAGTGTGTGAGCATGAAAGCAATGTCCTGGTGACCTTAGCTCGAATCAAAGCAAATTCCCCAACTTCTTTGCCAACTGAGCTCAACTCTACCGTCTTCTCGGACTCGTAAGGTGCTTTTTGTGAAACCTAAACGAAGGTTCTCGATCGTGTCTCCAGGGCGAAGTTGAATGTAGATATCATGAACTCAGGGTGCAAGATACCAGGCCGAGAAACCAGGACAACCACTCCTCTATGTGCCAATGGCTAGCGCATCCAGGGACCTAGCGCGCACCTCAGCTGGAGAGGCAGGCCTAGCCTGATCTGAGAAGTGCGAATTCGGTTCGTATAGGCTTCATAAGCGTTTGTCTCTCAGTGTGTGTGTGTGTGTGTAAGACTGTGTTTCACTTTGATTAAAATTATTGCATTGATCACCCACAACTTTTATCGTTAAGTACAACAAATTGGTTGTGGTGGTGATGTGTGGGAAGGGTTGGCGGGGAAGTGTTTTTTTTTATGCGTTGTGGTGGTGGAGATGAGGCGCCTGGGAGCAGTGAATTTTCACGATTAGTTTCACAATAATTTAGGTAGTGTTGGTGGTAATGGAGGTGAGTGTAAGGGGTGCTGCGGGGTGGTGGTGGTGATAAGTTGGTTGTAACCAATCGGTGGCAATAGTGGCGGTGGAAAGGGGTACGAGGGTGTTGCTGGTATCCGGTGGTAGTGGGGCTTGAAAGTGATGTAAACGAAGAAGTATGGTTGATCACGGTTCGGTTTAAGGGTCAAATCGCAAACCAAAGCATTACCCCTCGTTTTGGAAAATTGTGAACCGAACCAAACCAAACATCATCGGTTTAAACGGTTTGGTTTGGTAGGGGGTTCGGTTTGGTTGGTTTAAATGGTTTGTGCTTACTTAAAGACGTTATTCATTTACACACTACTATTGGATCTAATAATAATTAAAAATTAAGGTTATATTTTTTAAATTGCATATAATTTTGTTGCAATTGATATATAAGTGTTCATTGATGTATGAAAAAGAATGAGTAAATATAATAGATATTTGTCAAGAAAGTTTTGTGTTATAAGTGTTCTAAATATTTTTCTTTCTTTTAACTTTCAAGATTTGTTTAATTGGATTTTCTTAATACCATATGAGTGAAATTATCACTGAATGCTACTAAAAATAGATTAACATATTATAGGTCGGTTCGGTTCTGTTTGGAATTGATTTAAAAAATATAAACCGTAAACCGAACCAAGGTCGGTTTGAGAAATGTGAAACCGAACCGTTAAGATCTTTGGACGGTTCGGATTGGATCGGTTTGATTGGTTTGAGCGATTCAGATCGGTTTAAACGGTTTGATGCTCATCTCTACGAAGAAGGTCTGTTCTTGAATGGTTTGCCCATCTTGTCCTTCAGCTAAACATCGTGTGCAACGTAATCGGTTTAGTGTTAAAAAAATTTACGAGAAGAACTCGATTGGCCAATTTGATGAGTTAAATGATCATCCTGACATAAATAGTCCAGTGACCGAATTAAAACTCGAAATAAATAAAGTACGTCATTCACCTATTTTCACCTTTTCCGGAACTATGGATTAGTTTCCATATTCTTGCTTAACTGATATCTATCGTCACTCTTTGCCTATAACTGATATCTATATTCTTGCTTAAGCTAGCTTAATTTATTAAAAACGCTAAATTCTATTTTTTTTTCTTCTAAAATCTGTAATCTATCGATTAGAAAAACCTAGGCAAGTTCGTCGTAGAAGCAAGAGATGGAATACGTAAACAAGCTCCAAGCTCTTAGATACTCTTGCATTAAGAAGAGTTTAGATTGCCAATATCTCAAAAAAAAGGTAGCAGTCAACAATAAAACCTAAACCCCCTCCTGCAGAAATGCCTTTGGATTCAATGTTCATACAATCTCTTCCTCCGTACTTCACAACATCTGCCTTTTTCTTCTATGTATTTGCTATCGAGCTCTCTGTCTGTCTGTTCTTCAAACTGTGAAAACCTTCTTTGACTGACTTCATAACTCTCCTCCTCGTCCTTAAACAATTCGTCTCTCTGCCTCCTCCTGTTTCACTGTGAAACCTTACGAGTCCGTTGAACGAGTTGGAAGCGCGAATCAGGTACGTGGAAAAGGACTGAGAAGCTCCGGGCTCGAATGCTGCTCCGCCGAGAGAGATTGGCTTTAATTTGTTTCACCACAGTCCCCGTGACTGTCTTCATTGTGGCGTGTGGCAGTGGAGATATGGTGAAGAGATACATCAAAGAGCAATCGAAGCTGGATCTTGTTATTAGGTTTAGAATTTCCAAAACGCGTCCATGCTCCATTTTGTAGCTGAAAGAATTGTCATTTTGTCCCTAAATAGAAACATTTACCCCCTGCACTAATTTCACATCGATCACCTATTGCTTATGACGCTAGTCATAAGCTCACTGTAGCACAACAAAACGAGATTGCAAAAGTCCAGGCAAGTAGTACGACGAAGGTTCGAATCAGTGTTGTAATGGAGCTTCGGAATCGCATCTACGTTGAGGTGGAATTCACCGGTTCGACATACTTTCCTTGTCTGGTGCACACCCTTTGCAAATTTTATTGGGAACAAATAATGACGTGCCTTATCATGGCCGCCTTGGGGAGCTCTCCGCTCAAGAAGGTAAATGCCTTATGCTATTCCGAATTCGGAATAGCGGCCTTAGAGCTCGGGCATTGACTACACTCAGCATGCCGCTCACGCTTTTTGGGCTTACGGGACTGAGCTAGGAGTGTGTTGATTCATTGACTACTAGAATAGTGTCATAATGAGGAACCCAAGCTCTGACTTCTTTCAAGGAAGTCCTTCACTTCTGTTCCATGGTGATTGTCTCATTTGACCTTTTACAGAACTAGTTAGATCCGCACGTACCACGTGCGTGGGATTTTGCCGTTGTTGTGGTCATGAGATCATGTTGCAATAGTTCAGACCAAAGATTAAATTCAACAATGGTTAATCTTGACAAGACAAACAATTAACCGGGAAGCGAGAGGAAAGCTTAAAATCGTTAAAACATAATCAAACTCCCCGTATAATTCAACTCTTGCTAGTATTAATCTTGTAAGCCTGGGTCCCCAAAAATGCATATATACACCTCCATGCGTCGCTATAGAAGTTGTATACCAAAAAATGCAAGTTCATTGCTATAAGAGTTTGGTTGCTGTTTATCCATGAATATGATCATGTGTTTATGCTATCCTTAAACGCTACGCGTAAGCATGGTCCAAAAATGCATGGGAGGTCGAGGCGTCCCAAGGTAACAGGAGGTTTAATTATACACTGATGGCCAATGGAGTTCTCTACCTGACAATCAAACAGTTGCACACGTACATTATTAGTTTGGTGAATATATAGCATGTGTTGTGGATGAAATCCGGAACTTGATTTGCGAATAAACCTGCGCAACAAAGAGACAACACCGGTAACTTCGCCGGAGGGATTTCCGGCGGAAACTTCCGATGCTTAAGTTAGAATAAACTCAAGAGGGATTTAATCTGACTGTCTTAGGAATCACTTCCCTCTAAATTGCTCTTCTTCCTTCCTTTTATAGAATCCCCCCTCATTAGTGGTCAGTTATCCCCTTTAATTCAGGAGTTCCCCGACTAATGAGGAGTTATCGCTACTAAGTAGGGATTATTGCCATAGTGGGTAAGAAGTGGGATAGTGGGCCGTTATTATTCCCCACTTCTCCAGCAGTTTTGACAGTATCGGATGGTGACGTGTGTCACCATCTCTTTGGTGGTATTTTCTTTCCATATCAGCATGTAAATTGGATTGTATAAATTGTGGATGTTCTCTCAACCGGCGGCAGCTCAACGAAGAACAAAGATTTTGACCTCGCTTCCCTAAGCAACCCCTAGTTCGCTGCAACATCCTTGAATGTCGGGTATCAGTCAGAATTGGGGATCATGCAGGCAGAATTAACCAACTCCGGGTATTTCTGTTTTACTACTATTAAGTCCATGTTTAGTACCAGTGTAGCATCGTAATCACCGTTGTCGGAACAAAGTACAATGGCGGCAGCAGCCTCTGCAAAACGTCCAAAGCACAACCCGCCGGCATCTTGCCGCCCTATCCGGGACTTGAATTCATTTCCGGCAAAAAATTATCATCCTCGTCGTAATCTTCGTCGGACTACAGAGACGACTTTACGTCGACGCAATTCATCATTAGTCTGTCCTTTTCGTCGCCCATTCATGTTTACGCAGAAAACTTAATTACGAAAACTCTTACAATTATGCAAATTAGAGAAGGGTTACAAATTAAATTAAATTATTTTCTTTTTAAAGTTAAACCAGAAAAATCACAAAAAGTCAAATAGAGAGCGAGCATGTGAAAGCAAGAGCAACGAGAGTACAAACTAAATAATCGTTTTATATTGGGGTATTTTACTAGAAACATTTTCATTTCATCTTTCACTGCAATTCGAAAACTTTGAAAATTATTATCATATTCGTAAAATGACCTTTTGCCTTTTGTCCGACGAGTAGTGACCTTCTTTGTATGTTTTGGTTCCAACTTTTGACTCTTAGCAGAAGTAATACATTTAGGTTTATGCGTTATGACACAACAAATTCTGTGGATTAAAACGTTTAGCGTGCATTTTGACTCTTAATATTAGCATTTATCTTGTTCCACACATGAGTAAACACTTTTACCACGTGCTATCTTACTTTTTAATTTTTACAAGCTTGTGAGAAAATAAGACAGGAGATTAGGTACCATTTGAAATCCATTAAGTTTTCAATTTGAAATCCATTAAGCTCATAGAACTACCCGTATGCTAAATCACTAAGCGAAGCGAAAGACAAAAAATTGCTTTAACGGTATAAATTAATGAAAACGGCATTGGCTCTTGCCAATTGTTATGCATCTTATTTTATACCAAGTCAAACGACAAAACAATAACAACAACCGAAAGTAGGTGTTGTAATAGTTACTATGATACAGTTAATCACTATAAATTTGTGATTAACTCGAAAGACATGTAAGAGATCGAAAGACTTGTAGATATTACAATGCAACAAGTTAGACCAACGGATTTTTAAAGAAAGAAAAATCGAATAGATTCCCGGTGTGACTAAACTGAAATGATCCAAACTTCAACTCATGTGATCAGGATTGCACAATTTCAAACTCGTGCAATCACAAAACAATTATATAGCCCGGAAGAAATAAATTTGGCATGGCCACCAAATGCTTTGGCTCCAAAGAGATTAGAAATGGTGTAAATAAGCAATAAAAGTAATGATGGCAATGGAACTCATTACACAGAAGATTGCTGGCATGCAAAGACCAACTTACCCAAGATGTCAATCACTTTATGGGATAGAACAAAGTAGTACACTGAAGGACAAATTAGTGTTGTACGGATTTCTTGTGATGGAGCATCAAACGCCCAAAAAAAAAAAAAAGGATTCAACCAACCAACGTAAACACTGCTCAATTGAAACAGCAGAGAAAAAAAAAATAAGACGGGGAAGAGAATTGCTAGCGATCAGGAATACCAAAAAATCTTTTATGAGTTTACCAAGGATGCATAATTAGGATTGACGGATCCGACGCTGATTTGGATTTAAAAATTATAAACTCTTACCTTTAATTGCACGATTAAACCTAAAATTTTCATCTTCTCAATTTAATTGTATCAAAATTTCTAAAATTTAACATACCCAAATATTTCAATTAAGTTTTAACAATAAATAAAATTCATAGGGTTCCTACTACGAATCTCAATTCAATAATCGAATTGAATTCTTACGTCAAAGTGATCTTCAAAAGTCTCTCCCTAGAGATTTTCTAGAGACTTTTCTAAACTTTGTTGTATTCCTATAAAAATATTGTACATTTGAAATCAGAAGTCTTAAAAGGTATATGCTTATATTCTTAAAACAACTATAATTTCAAAATACCCATTACGTACGAAGCTCTCTAATTTTATTATCTTTTTTAAAATAAGCATTTAAATATATGTGGTCTAAAAATACAGGGTGGAGCAACCGCTACTTTCCTGCAGCATATCACAGTAAACACCAAAAAGAAGCCTTACCCCCTCCGCCCCACCCCCTCCCCAACATATTGCCTAGAAACCCCATATATATGACAGATCTCTTCCCCCTCCCCCCCTTCCCCGGGTCCCGAAATCCCCCCCTTTCCCCTAAGCATAAATCAGCCCCCCCCCCCCCCCCCCACGAGACCCTATTCCCCCCACCCAGTGTTATTAAAGACGCAGGCGCACCTAAGGCGCAAAAGGTCCCTGGAGCGTAGGCACAAGGCGCAGGCGCGCGCCTTTTCGAAGTGAGGCACAAAATTAAAATAAATATAAATAATTAAATAATAGTGCATTAAAACAATAAAATTACATTAAAAAAAATTAAGAACATAATAATTAACAATAGCTATTTGTGCTTAACAATATTAACCTTAAAAACAAGAAATAGCACTGCCGTGGATCAGACACACAAGTACATGGATAATTATTCAAGAGTAACCGTGTAAGTAATGTATAATTCCAGCTATCTACAAAAGCAAGCAGGTATGTACAAGTACAACACTACAACCAAAATTTCTAAAGGAATCAATACAAAGTGAGAGACTGTCTCAGTGTTCACGGCCGGGAGCAAGTGAGGGAGTGACAGTCTGACGACGGAGTGAAGGAGGGAGGGAGAGACGGAGAGAGAGAGATAGAGACCAGTGGGGTGGAGGCGTGGAGCAGCGAAGTAGCAGCGTCAAGAGCAGCGCCACGGCGTCGACAGAGGCAACGGAGCAACTAGCAGTCGGTGAAGGCAGCGAGGGGACAAGCAATGGCAGCGACGACGGCCACCGGTCACAGGAGAAAGGACGAGGAGTGACGAGGTCACCGGAGCAAGGACAAACAGTGAAATTGAAATGGATTTGGGGACGCACGCAGACAGTCCCGCCTCCCGCCCCGCCATGCGCCTAGTGCCTGGGCGCCTAGGCTCACAAGACGCGCGCCTACTTGAATGCGCTGCACCTAGCCTAGGCGAGGCGCGGGTTGTGCGCCTGAGCGCGCCTTGCGCCTAGGCGCGCTTTTAATAACACTGCCCCCACCCCACCCACCCAAGACCCCCGGATTCCCCGAGACAAACCCAAAACCGTGGCTAATACCCCCACAACACTAGACTATCCCATTACTACCAAAGACACCATACCCAAACATAAACCCAATCTCTACCTCTGCATATCAGGGAACATATAAGAAAGAAATGCATAAATGAAGGAGCTTTCAAAAATGACGGTCAAGAAATGCCGGTGAAGTTCCGGCCACTCTCGACGAAGGTGGAAAAGGGGATGAGACCGAGATCGGAGACTTACCGAGAGGTCAACGTCTTCGATCAGATCTGGTGAGACGCACACCGTCACTTACCGCTCATCACTTGTGCCGTCGGCCACTCATTGATCATGCCTGAAGGCTACCACTACACAAGAAAAAATACATAGAAACTACAGACTGCTCGCCGGATTGGCTGCCGCCCCATGCGCGCTGAAGCACGGTGGGGCGGCCATGGTGACTATGTGAAAAGTTGTCTTTAGAGAGAAGGCAGAGAGAAATAGTGTAGAGAGAGGATATGAGGCACTAATTTCTTACTTTCAGTTCCTATAGAAAATTTATTGTCAACAAAAGCCTTACATGCCATAATAAACACAAAATTTATGGCTAGATTATCCTAAGCCACATCACCCTCGAAAGGCCGACTCTCCCACTTTTAAGTTCTTGTTCAACCTCTCGCAAAAGCTTTTATCGCACGATGGAATTCTACCGATGAAAAGATGGCTTCACTGTTGCAACTGGTTGGTCATCCACCACCATTGCAGCTAAATTTGCCATCGACACCACCAAATAAGCCTAAGCCTCTGAATTTCTCCTACCAGAAGCCAATTCCAAGTCCAAAAGTAGCTAGTTTTCCTTCCCTGTCATCAAACCAAGCCTATGTAAACTCGAGCACTTACGCTACAGTACTCGAATCCTGTAGGTCCAGCAGACTAGGTAAACAAGTCCATGCTCACACGCTCAAAAATGGATTTCAAGGGCACGAGTTTGTCGAGACGAAGTTACTGCGGATGTATGGAAAATGTGGGTGTTTGGATGATGCAGTTCAACTGTTTGAGAAAATGTCTACGAGAAATTTATATTCGTGGACGGCCATTCTTAATGTATGTATAGATAATGGATTATTTGAGGAAGGTCTTTTGCTATATCAGGGGTTGCTGATGGAGGATTTGGAGCTGGATTTCTTTGTGTTTCCAGTGGTGTTGAAGATTTCTAGTGGTTTTGGGAGGGTGGAACTTGGGAAGCAATTGCATGGGATTGTGATAAAGAATGGATTTGTTTCGAATACTTATGTAGGGAATGCTTTGATCGATATGTATGGCAAATGTGGAAGCTTGGACGATGCTTTTATTGTTTGGAATAACATGGTGGAAAAAGATCGTGTCTCTTGGAATACCATCATTACAGCTTGCGCAGCCAATGGGATGGTTCTTGAGGCATTGGAGTTTTTGCACAGGATGTCATTTGAGGATGGTTTAGCCCCGAATTTAATTTCTTGGAGCGCTGTAATTGGTGGGTTTTCACAGAATGGGTACGACGAGGAAGCCATAGAGACGTTGCGTAGAATGCAAGCGGCAAGAATCGAACCACATGCACAAACATTGGCAAGTGTGCTTCCTGCTTGTGCTAGACTACAGAGTCTAAGCTTAGGAAAAGCAATTCATGGTTATAGCACCAGACATAGGTTTATGACTAACTCGTTTGTTGTTAACGGACTTATTGATGTTTATAGGAGGTGTAGTGACATGGAAAGTTGTTTCAAGATCTTTTCAAAGTTTTCGGTAAAAAATGAGGTCTCTTTCAATACGATGATTGTTGGGTACTGCGAGAATGGGGATATTTCCTATGCCAAGGAGCTGTTTGATCAGATGGAAGTGGCAGGGGTCAAAAGGGGTATAATTTCATGGAATTCAATGATTTCTGGGTATGTGGATAACTCCATGTTTAATGAGGGTTTGGGTATGTTTCAAGATTTGCTGATGCAAGAAGACATTGAAACAGATTCTTTTACTCTAGGGAGTGCTCTTGCTGCATGTGCTAATATGGGTTCTTTAAACCAAGGAAAGGAGATACATTCGCACGCCGTTATCAGAGGCCTGCAGTCAAATCCTTATGTGGCTGGAGCGTTAGTAGAAGTGTATTGCAAATGCAAGGACTTAAAGGCAGCTCAGAGTGCGTTTGATGATGTAGCTGAAAGAGATATAGCAACATGGAATGCTTTGATATCTGGATATGCCCGATGCAATCAAATGGAAAATGTTCAGATTAATCTTCAGAAGATGAAAGAAGATGGATATGACCCAAATGTATATACATGGAATGGCATTATTGCAGGTCATGTTGAAAATGGTCTCAATGAGTCGGCCCTTCAATTGTTTTCTGAAATGCAGTCTTCAGGTTTGCAGCCTGATTTGTACACAGTTGGGACGGTTTTACCTGCCTGCTCTAGATTGGCGACCACTGAACGAGGAAAGCAGGTTCATGCTCATGCAGTCAGACGTGGGTACGAATCAGATTGTCACATTGGAGCAGCGCTAGTGGACATGTACGCAAAATGTGGATATCTAAAGCATGCCCGGCTGGCTTCTAATAGAATTGTAAAGCATAATTTGGTGACTCAAAATTCCATGCTTACTGCATTTGCCATGCATGGACATGGGGAGGAAGGGATCGCTTTCTTCCGTATGATGCTTGTAGAAGGTTTTAGACCGGACAACGTGACTTTCCTATCTGTGCTATCATCATGTGTTCATGCTGGATCCGTTGAGGCAGGAGAAGAATTTTTCAGTTTGATGGGTTACTACGGTGTGAATCCCACAATAAAACACCACACATGCATGGTTGACCTCCTAAGCCGTGCAGGCCAACTAAATGAAGCGTGCCAGATCATTAAGAACTTGCCCGTGGAGCCTGATTCTGTGATATGGGGTGCCTTGCTTGGAGGTTGTGTGATCCATGGTAATGTTGATTTAGGAGAGCATGCAGCAGCGAGGCTCATAGAACTGGAACCAGATAACACGGGGAACTATATACTGCTGGCAAACTTGTATGCTTCTGCTGGTAGATGGGATGATTTGGCTAAAACAAGACAGATGATGAAGGTTAGACAAATGCACAAAAACCCAGGTTGCAGTTGGATTGAAGATAGAGATGAAATTCACATCTTTGTAGCATGTGACAGGTCTCACAGAAAAGCAGAGGAGATATATGCCACTCTCGATAATTTAAAGATTTTCATGAGACTTGAACAAAACTAGGATAACACAAAGTCATACTCTCATCTGTACGAATTTCTACAATTACACAGATGCAATACTGCAAATCACTACAACTCTTAGCTTTTCTGAACCACTCCTTCCTGATAGGAGAAACTTGCTAGAAAATGACCAACTAAATCTACATGAGTCCCCTGAGAGCACAGTCGTTGCGGAAAAGGATACTATTTTGCCTAGTCAGTAAAGGTCAATGGATTCGAGCACCCTACGAGCTTGGATGTGCAGAGCAGTCAATCTCTGCTCTGGATCAAGGGTTGAGCCAAACTGACTCGCTGCCCATATCAATGAGGCAGATTTCTCGCCCAGAAGCCTTGTTATGTCTTCATGTATTGCTACCATTGGAGGTTTATCTCTTCCATTTACATGCCCAATAAGCAACAGCAAGAACTCTCCACACCTCAGCCTGTTAATATGTACAAAACTTTAGTTGATACAACTTGCTGCCAATCACCTCTAAAAGGCTCTATGAAAGACTTGGCTCTAAAGAGCTCTATGAAAGACTTGGCATAGGAGAACAAGTCCCCTTGGATGAACAGTCAAACACATAGGCGTTCCAAAGGTACCTCTGAGCTAATCTAGAGAAACCAAGTTGCAAACTGATTATTAATCCCATAACCACTTCATGGATGAAAGTGGTTTTGATCCCAACTACGATTTCCATGGATGAAGTATTTGTTTAGCAAAATAACTACAGCGCCATATTGATAAGTAGTGAAAGAGAAGTTACCTCAAGTTTTCGTCTACTTGTTTATCTCTTATGAGTAATGCAACTTCTTCAATGCCATTGAAATTCTCAAAATCCTGATACAACATTAACAATGTACATAAACAAATGAAAGAAACTTTCAGAAGAAACATAACTTATTTTGCAAAGTTCTAGCAATAACAATTCAACGCACTCTTGCAAATCCTACCCCTCCCTTAGATGCCATGATTACACTTGAGAGTAAAAAAAAAAGGCTCCACTAGAAAGAGAGGATCAACATACTTCAAATGGACACTTCAAGGTGGAAACCAAGAAAGAGTTGAGTGACATCCTTGGGGAAGCACTATAACAAACGTTAATTGAACAAGCAGGCACAAAAACTAAATGCACGAGAGGTATAGTATCAGCTGAGGTTTGGAAGTGGTGTTTTATACCTATTATTTCGCAACTTTCATTGCAGAAATTGTTTTTCGGTATCTTTTCTGTCTTCTGTGTTTTCCCAGTTTGTGCATTTGGGTTTTGGGGTGGGGTGTGGGGGGGGGGGGGGGTGGGAGAAGAAGGAATATAAGTCAATGAGAAGTAAGCCTACCATTTGATTGGCTGATGAATCCATCATTATTGAAATGAAAGCATCTAAGCATACCCCTTGCTCAAGCGCTCCTCGAGTTGATAAAATATTCATCAAAACCTGCATGGAATCTTAGTTGTGTTACACCTGAGACCTGACAATTCACTGTTAGCTGCATATCTTAACTATGAACTTCAACAGGAAATTCCCAATTAGATGAACGCTTAAAAGCAGTGTACATTAAGAATAGAAAATCATTTAGAATGCGCAAGAAATTTAAGAAAAGCACAACGCTACTTCTTGAATGCAGCCTGTGCTCTAATGATCAGATGTTTAATGTCTATAATAGTAGTATGCAAGGGGGGTACCAAACTTAGTTGCAGGAAACTCCTAATATGGTGACGTTTCTCTCTCGGAAACTCGCTTTTGAGATCCCAAGTTAAGAGCTCTATGGGATCTCGTCCCAAGCTAAGATGGGAACTCGATCCCGCTAGTTGGATAGAGATGCATGGAACAAGTGATAGAATACATGAAAATCAAGCTCTTTTCAACTCAATTCCTTGTTTCTCTCTTCTTTCAAGTCCTTAAACTCTCCTTGTCTGTTGTTGCTATCTAGTAAACTATGCTAAACAAATGATAATACTCTTTACGCATTTATTTATTCAAGCCGCTCCCAACCTCAGATTCTTCTTGGTGCTTACGCTTCCCCGCCCCCGACTCCCCCCCCCCCCCCCCCGCTTTGTGCAACTAAGGTACCAAATCTATGATTGACTTCTTATGCATTTTCACTCTACCCCCGTCACTGACACTTTTCTTTCACACCTGGTTCCAAACATAAGTAAATGGAGGAACAGTAAGCAAGGGTAGACAATGTTGCAGGCGTACCAGCCTTTTGGTGTACCCTTTTTGCATCTATTTTACAAGGACAAAATTTTTTCTTTGACAAAATTTTTTCTTTATTTTTTGGATGGAGGGGAATGGCAGTAGGAGAATTATATTTTGCATTGCCTACTCCTGAGCTACATGTCTTGAGTCAACCATCAGCCCTCGTCTGTTGTATCTTTGACCTATTGTTCTCGCTTTTTCATGAACACATCTTTCTGTAACAATTGATACTACAATGATGTTCTAATAAATTGGTATCTGGTTGCATTTTTAGTCTTGCTAGGAAGATTACAGGTTAAGAACTAAACAGCTAACTTCAAAAACTAAAGATGAAATGGTAAACAAGTCTAGTACTTAAATATACCTCGATAGCTTTGTGGTGATGTGCCAAAACCCTGCTCTCGGAATGGAGCAAACAACATCCTTCCAAAGCTCTCAGTGCAAGTGCAACTTCAGCATCAGTCGATGGACTATTAATTTTCATTGGTTCAACACTGAAAATGTGATTCAAATTGGCAACGATTTGATCCTCCGATTCCTTCAATGAATGTTGAAACAGAACCGGTACCACTAACAAATTTCAACATATAATGGACAAAGTTTAATTCCAAATCAAGCAAACACTCGTAGATGCTCCTAAGTACACAAGAACTACTCCCTCCATTTTACAGATTTTGTCGTTGTTTGCCTTTTGCGAATCTATGGTACACGGTTCGAACATCTAACGGTTGAACTGAACTCAAATAGTAATTAGAGGTGAAATGCGTGTAGGAATTTGACCTTGGAGGTCGGGGACAGATTGGCTGAGGCGAAAGAGGTTGATGGTGGTGTCCGAGGCGGAGACTGATTTGAGGAACTTGAGGATGCTGCGAAGGCCGCGGATCCGGAGGAAAGAGAACTCGGCGCGCGCCTCGCCGAGTCCGGTCTGGAGCGCGAGCGTGACCTCTCGGTGCAGCCGCTGCTTCTCAAGCGAATCGACCAGCTCTCCGGCCGGCGATTCCGACTTCAGACCGTCGCTCCAGAACGCCTTCTTCAGGTACATTCTCTCTCTCTCTCTCTCTCTCTCTCTCCGGACACGTTTGGAGTGCTAAAGCCCATACTTCTTCCACATCAGCAGCCCAACTACAAACATAAACCGTTGTTGAAATGATGATATGGTCCAAATTCGTTCCCGTGAACATTTTTATGACCTTTTGTCCTAAAAACTGTTTATAGCGGCCAACAGCTCCTATGTTGTACCCCAATTGAGGAATTTATTTGGGAGGAACAAATTTTGCTGCTATTAGGTTATATGAATTTTCTTTCAATTTTGTATGCAGTATAATTAATAGTTATTAAATATTTTTTATGACTGTTCTACTAATACTTTTAGTGATAATTCTTAGTAGTATTTTTCTTAATGTCACTAAATAATTTTTTTTTAAAAACTATCACTAATTGTCACTACATAGAGTGTAACAGGAAAATTCTTTCGACCTGGATAACAATTAATTTTTTTTTCTTTTGAGAGTACCTTTGGGTAGCTTGGGATGTGCGAGCCTTCAAACGCTTTTAACATTCCGACCAGGAGTACAATTCTTCAAGCCACACATTCGTTACTTGTGCTTCGTTTACTTTACAACTTGGGTTCCCACCAAGCCAAATGAAGGCTTTTCTGGTGGTCACCCCCATCAGTACACCGGCCAGAACCAAAAATCCGACCAATCTTGACGCAGGACATAAAATTGAAGCTAGAGCAGTAGGTAATTGCATAGACTTGGTACGCTCCCAAACTAAGACAAGGCACCAAGTGGCTGTACATTTACGCAATTTGTTTTCGCATTTTGTATTCTGTTTTTGCTCTTTAAATTTTAGTATTCAGTTCTAAAATAGGATCGTATACTTTTAGTTTTTTCCGTATCTACTTTTTTCAGTTTTTTTTGTACGTTTACCATTTTCATTTCTATTTTGCCAACTTTTTTAGATACATTCTTGTATATATTTTTAGCATTTTCTCTACTATTTCTTCCATGGGCCCATATCTGTGTCCTCCTTCCCCTTCCATTTCCCCTTCACGAGTTCGCTTTCCCCTCCCCCTTCCCAATTCCCACACCTGTGTCCCCATTTCCCTTCCCCTTCCCCTTCTGCAAAATCACCCCAACTACCAAAGCAAAAAGGATCACCCACCACATATATTGTAATTAATTATAGCATTTTCAGTCAACACTGCACTAATCAACATTAGAAATAACAATAAAAACTCGTAGAACCCAATCTGTCTCTGCACGGTCCTCAGCCGCCTCGACGGCCTGGCTTCGGTCATCGTAAACACATCCTCCTCAATCTCCTCGCGCGTGAGCGCGATCGCAATCATCCGCCTCTTCTCCTTCTTCTTCTCGCCGTTTGGCGTCCTCTTGTTCTGGGGCTTGGCTTCAAAGGATTTGGCTTTTGCGGGGCGGCCTTCCTAGGCGGCGGAGAAAATTGTGAGAAAGAGAGAGAGAGAAAGAGGATGCAGAGAAAATCGTGAAATCTGAGACAGAGATGGTATTTTCTGACACAGAGAATACTAGCAGTGGAAAAATGTGAAAACACCCTTCACCTTTTTTGCTACTATTTGAATTTTTTTTTTTATCTAAAACGAAATTGGAAAAAGATAAAAATATAGGAAAAAAGGTATCTTTTTCATCATCATTACAAAAACGAAAACAAAAGTTAGTAAACGTACACCCCCAAGTTTCTCAGACTTCTCTCCGGCGGCGAACAACTAACAAGGCAAAATCAATGATGGGATTAAATTTATATCTGTGAAGTCGAAAGAAGAGTTGGATATACTAGTACCCAAAAGCATGCTTAAGTTTAGGAACCAATTTCAAACTCCATATATAGTCGACAGTGACGGAGCCAGGATTTCACCCCAGGGGGTACTAAAAATATATCAAAATTAATACATTTTTTTATAAGTGAAATAGCACAAAAAAAATATAGTTCATTTTTCGATAATACACAAAAAAATACGAAAAAGAATCCAAAAGGTCTTATTAAGTTTCATGAGTCACTAAAGACTCTTTACATTACAAAAGAAGAGAATACAAAATAGATATTTTAGAGTTTACAAACGAAATTAAAGCACTAAATAACTACTCGATAAGGCGTCGAAGATTGTAGCGTTTGATAATAGCCTCATTCCCAATAGTTTTGAAGACATTTTTCTCAATGTAACAAACCAAGCTATCATTCATTCATTCGTCTCCCATGCAATTTCGAAGTCGAGTCTTTATTATCTTCATTGCAGAGAAAGCTCTTTCTATAATAGCAGTTGCAACAAGTAAAAGTAAGACCAATCTCAAAAGCAAGTACACCAACGGATATATCACATCCTTTTTCAACTCAACCAACTTTATAGCAAGTTCACCAATCCCCTTGACTTCATAAAGATCTTCATAGGTGCGCACATCCATAATATAAGTCTCAAGCTGACTTCCAAGTACCTTAAGTTATATCGGGAAAAAGTCATGTGGATAAAACTGTGCAAGACGTATCAAATTCTGCTTATTAAAAGCAGAAAAATCATCACTTGGATCGAAACATGCCATACAAATAAGCAACTCCGTGGTTACCTCGCTGAAACAATTATTCAACTCACTGATTTGCAAATCAACAATCGTTAAAAAAGTATCAACACAATAGTGGTAAAAATTTGTTCATTCTTCAGCATTACGTCTTCGCCTCCCCAGCGCTACAAACCTCGCACTCATATCCATTACGTCAATATCGTCTTTTACACAAAATTTTGAGACCTCTTCAAGCAAGTCTTCAAACCCATGATCTCTCAAGTTCTGCAATCGTTGCTTTGTTATTCTTACCAACTTCATTGCATTAACAATATTTTGATCTTTCTTTTGTAATGCTTGTGAAAGTTCATTTGTCATCCCCAAAATATTTATCATCAAATGCATGTTGAAGACAAAATCATAAGTTGACACTGAGTTCAAAAGATTCAATGCTTCACCTCTCTGATCATAATCTGTAACATCCTCAACAACCTTATTAAGGACGAGTATCACTGAAGCAAACATATGACTCAAATTCAATAATGCACCGTAATGTGATCCGTAACGGGTCTCTCCTGCTCTTTTGATGCTAATTTCTTGATTTAAACCTCGACCACTGACAATATCACCACTCTCAAAGGCATGAGCAAGTCTAATGGCTTCACTTTCTCGAATAGCATCTCTTCGTTTGCATGAAACTCCCACGGTATTTATTACCTTAGCAACCAAATTAAAGAGCAATGAAATCTGAGAATATTTTTTTGCAACGACTATAAGAGTTAGCTGAAGTTGATGAGCAAAGTAATGAATATAATAAGCACTTTCATTCTCTCTCTAAATAAAGTTTTAAGACCATTGAATTCACCTTACATATTGCTTGCTCTATCATAGTCTTGTCCACAAACTCTTGAAATGCTCACTTCATGCATTTCAAATAAACTGTCAATCGCCTCTTTCAATGATAAGGCAACGATACTAGCAACATGGATAATACCAAGAAAACGTTCAATCACACGTCCTCTTTTGTCCACATATCTCAAGACAACTCCCATTTGTTCTTTGACTGAAATATCACGACAATTTCAATCTGAACTTGTGGTGATATCAATTTCAAATTCTGAAGAGCATTTGACAACGTGAATTTTTTCACGTTTTCATTGTAATCAATAAGAAACCCTAAAAGTTCTAAGAAAATTTCCTGATTTTCAGATTCATTAGATTCATCGTGCCCACGAAAAGAGGAACTAAATGACATCAATAGAGGAACTAAATGACATCAATTGATGCAGTCAAGTGAGTACGGTATTGAACCTTACTTTTATCTGTTTGCTTGGAAAAAACTACTTCAATACTATTCTTAGGGTTATCAAAAGCTTGACACTTAGTTAAAGTAAGGTTGTGTGCACTACCAACTTCTCCAATATGTTTTTGGAATTTATCCCTATTTCTCCAATCTTTAAAACCATGCTTAACAAAAGTACCACCACCCTTTGCTTCCCATGTGCACTTCCGAGCAAGTAGCAACACAAATAATATGCTTCATCTTTTGCTACACTATATTCCAACCAACTAGAATAAATGTCAAACCAAGAAGAAACAAATCGAAGAGACTGAGTTCCAAATTGTGTATATGGAAAATTGTGGTGAAGAGGTTGGCAAAGACCTTTCGACCAATATGATCATCGAACTTTATCTCGAACATTAGGACCCTAATTCCAAATATTCGGACACAACCCAGGATCCGCAATAAGTTTGTCAGAGTTGAACTCATTGCTAATTCTGCTTGAATGCCCGGAATGAACATCACGATACACAATATGAGCCTTTTCCCTTACTGTTGGAATTGGAGACTGTTAAATAGTATCTTGATTTCTAGACTCTTTCTTATTAGGTTGCAAGAGTTCTTCTAACTTTGCTTTCTTTTTAAAGAACTTTTCCATTCTGAAAAAAATATATCTTATATTCAGTATCAATCCATCAATTATCAATCAAATAACCTATTTAATCAAAAATATTTTATTTTTTTACTTTTCCGGTCATGTTTCATTATCGTGTTAACCTAATTAACTTAATTTCAATTTTTAACTCACCATTCAACTAAATCACACATTCAATATCTCAATCCAATTGGGTCACATCCTCCATCAACAATTTTAATTTCTCAAATGCTCAATGCACAATTAACAATGTAAAATCATCATATAACAACCTAAAATTATCAATTAATAATCTCAATTATCACATACACAATTAACAACTTAAAATTATCAAACAAATAATCAATGTTCAAATAGGAAAAAAAATGTTCAAAATGCACATATCCGATGCGCTTGAATTATTTTATCTTTCGATAAATGTTTATTTTCACTGCAGCTATTGTTAGAATGAGCATTGCAATTGTCAAAGTACAATTTTCTTTATTGCTCATAGGTGCTTGAGTAATTGTGCTAGTTAATACTTTTGAATTGAGTAGGTATTCTATCACAATGCGAATTTCTTTACTGATGTTAAAGATATTATGCTCTGCATGAAGGGTGTATGTTATTGCTTATTGACTTGCTTTTTTAGAATTTGCAAAAATAGATATCTCAGATTGTTGTATTTTTTAAATCTTATCTCATAATATATGATAGTTAACGTCAGGGGTTACTTGACAATTGAATATAGCTCCACTTACGATTCAGTTCGATATTCAGCGCTTTAGCTGTAACAAAGTGTTTAATTAAATTTTATGCTCTTAACTGACTTTCTAGTGTCGATATGAATATACAATGTCATAAGTCTAGTAAGGTTTTTGTTTCTCATCCCCTTTTTATCATCCTGTTATTAAGATATCAACAGTAGCCCTTTGGTCCCCTTTTCTTTGAACATCTGTAATTACGTTATCCTGATGATCTTGTTACTGTAGAATTGATACTTGGAGTTTGGATCTTGTTACTGTAGAATTGATACTTGGAGTTTGGATAGCATATGTGCAGACACTGTTTTTTTTTTCTATTTAATTTTTGAAGTCCTAAAAATATGTGTTCATTCCATTGGGTCTTCGTAACTGATTTATGGGTAGAAGTATGAGTTTCTGTTCTGTCTGTCTCTAATTAATAGAGCTCATTTATTTGATTAGGGTTTATTACCTATTGGAAACGAATATTCACTCATAACCTAATTACTTATGTTTAGTTTCAGAAATCAAGTAATCAACAGTTTCAGAACATACCTATTGTCGCTGACTCGCCGACGGTGGGTTCTTGGCCGCCGGTGGAGTGAAGACTTAAGAAGACTGAAAGACATTGGCGCCGGTGGAGTGATGATCGGAGCTCGGAGATCGTCAGAACTCAGACGTCAGTGATTGTGTCATCGCCGTCGGCGCGTAGATCTATAACCAGATCTAGATCCAGATAGCCCAGATCGTGGCTGCCATCGCCTGTCTGCGCTTTGCTGGAGTGAGGCGCCGTGGCCGTGACTAAGACGGTGATATCGAATTGAAAGGAGGTCCGAGGTCTTGTCGTGAAAATTGAAAGGGGAAAGAGAGAGAGTCGTGAAAATGAAAAGAAGAGAGAGAGAGTGAAATTCTAAATAAAGCATGGTACAAGAGGTGATCTTATTTAGTCGAATGGCGTGATAAGGACTTAACTCTGATATCATATTAAAACCTGGTGTTCAACACAAAAACTTGTTAAAGAGTAGGAGAAGCTTACTAAGTATAAAAATCAATCTCCCAGACTCCATGTATAATTGAGAACCGGGAGCTGTTTGGGAAGGCAGCTGATTGGACAGGTCGTTGGAAGGTACGTGCTTCAAGTCTATGAAGTCAACGGTGTGAAGAATGCCTTTGGATGAGGTACTGCCGGAAATTTCTTAGCCAATCGTTCAAAAGGATGTGGAATTTTCAAACAAGTCTCTTGGACGGTTGGACCCATGTGGACTCCTATGCAGTGCGTACATTGAATTTCATTACCAAGCAGAGTCATGATCAATACAGCACTGTGAGAGATGTCGAGAGCAAGACCAGTCGTTGTTTTTGGCCTTATGGCCCTTGTGTGTGCTCTACTTCTTGGTACCCCCAGTGCCGAGAGAACTGGAAACCAGCAGGGGTACTGCTCCCCTTCTTCTTGCGGAAATATTGGCAACATCACGTTCCCGTTCCGGTTAAGAGGCGATCATCGGCATTGCGGCGAACGCTACTACGAACTAGTTTGCGAAAACAATGTCACGGTAATGCACCTGGGCGCTGGAAAATACTACGTTGATGACATCTCCTACACAAGGCAAACAATGAGGCTAATTGTTGTCAGTCTGGACAAGGATTTCTGCTCCATCCCTCGCGTTTCTTTTCCATGGCGCTACTTTTTCAGATGTTGTGATGACGCATCTTCAAGTGAATCCGTTGGATTATGTTGACACAATGTTCTTTGTTACTTGTCCATCCCCAGTCCATTCTCCCAACTATGTGAAAATTTCAACTTGCACTACCCAAAAGAGCTACTTTTATGCTGTAGTTGGGATATCGAGTGCACTCGATATCCATGACAAGTGCAGTATCAGCGTAATGTATCCCTATCCTATCATTCGGGATCTTGATCTCAGCAATCTCTCTATCTCTTCTGGATTTGAAGTAATTTGGTATTCTTCGGCGTATTATCCTTCACTTAGTGAGAGGCGCGTAATGCAGAGGTGTCAGATGTTTTTTTCAGTATTGTTCTTGATACCAGCAAAAGTCTGGTGTACTCGATCTAATAACTTTGTTCATTTTGTTATCAATTTTTGTATAGACTTGTGGATTAGTCACAGAGGTAACTTTGTTTTAGTTCGGGGTCATTCTTTTACTTTTCTCTCTCTACTTTGAGCTAATGTTTATATTGCTTTGTCTTTGCTGATTGGCTATCAGACCAAACGATCGCATTCAGCGCAACCCTTGGTGAGATTTCGGTAACTTCTTGTATCTCTTTCGACTTATTTATTAGCTTGTATGGTCCGGCTTTGAAGACATTTGATGGAAATCTACTGTTATAGAAGTAACCTCATGATGAAATCATGACTATGACATTTATGTAATAGAAAGCTATATGCATGTTTAGCATGTAAGTTGCAAGAATGTACTTAGGAACATTAGTAAATCTTACTCAAACAAAAGAGTCTTGGTAATGGGCACATGAAGAACAGTAGCAGGTGAAAAATAATCTACTCCGAGAGTGAACCAAACTTGATTCTTTGCTATAACAGATAATTCGCACCTCTTTAGACCTATAATGATCACATGCATTCAAAATATTAAAAGAAAACATTCACCTCATTTGTGGTCTAATGCGTGCCTCGTTTTTGACTTTATTGCGAAGGAGGATACCTGGTAGGAAGGACTTCAATTGGGATAGTATGCTTGATTCTGATTCTGGTATACAGATATCAAAGAAGACACTTGTCTATGGATGATAGTATAGAAAGCTTCCTTCAGGGTCACAATAATTTTATGCCGATTAGGTATTGTTATTCAGAGATTAAACGGTTTTAGTGATAAGTTAGGTGTAGGAGGCTATGGATCGGTTTTCAAAGCAAAACTTCAAAGTGGCCGTTATGTAGCGGTAAAACTGTTGAGGAAGTCAAAATCTAGTGGACAGGATTTCATCAGCGAAGTTGGCACGATTGGAAGGATTCATCATGCCAATGTGGTGCAACTGATTGGATATTGTGCAGAGGGATCCAAACGAGCTCTTGTGTACGAGTTCACGCCTAATGCCTCTCTGATTGCTCTTGGAGTGGCTCAAGGGATTGAGTACCTGCATAGCAGGTGTGACATGCAAATTCTGCATTTTGATATCAAACCCCACAATATTCTTCTGGATGAAAATTTTACCGCAAAAGTTTCGGATTTTGGACTTGCAAAATTGTACTCAACAGATGATAGTGTTGTATCTCTCACTGCAGCACGGGGAACATTAGGATATATTGCGCCTGAGTAGTTTTACAAATCCATTGGTGGTGTCTCATATAAGGCCGATGTTTATAGCTTCGGCATGCTGTTGATGGAGATGGTGGGGAGAAGGAAAAATGTGAACTCGTGTGCAGACCACTCAAGTCAGATATACTTCCCATCGTGGATTTATGATCGCATTCAACAAGGAAAGGACATGGAGTTAGGAAATGTCACTGAAGATGTCGCAAAGCTCGCGAAAAAGATGATCTTGGTTGCACTATGGTGCATACAGATGAAGCCTGTGGATCGTCCCTCCAGGAGCAAAGCCCTGGAAATGCTTGAAGAGGAGGTCGGATTGCTGCAGATTCCTCCAAAACCAAGTTTTTATCCTCCGGAGATTTCAGTCGAGGAGGATCATGGTGTATCATCTTCTTCATCCTACATTGATAAAAGCATAACTAGCTGAACTCTTGGAATAATGTTGTGTTAAGTTATTTGGTATGTCCTATCAATTGCATGAATTCCATAGCTTCTTTGCATGCCACAAATTAGCTTCTACTTTAACTAAGATGAGGTTTAGCTTTACTATAGTAGTGGAAAATGCCTTTGACAAAGTTACCAACCAACTTCAACTCTTGCATGAGGCTACTTTCATCCCTAATATGCTTTGGAATCCCCTTGAACAGATTTAGAAAGATCATGCTTGAAATACCCTGAATCTGTGAATCAAGTCAAATATCTTTTCTCCTTTACAAACGAGAAAAGAATCACTACTATATGAAGAATACGTGAGGTCTCCACACATTTGATTGTGATCAATCATATTGTTGTAGCCAAATAACTTGGTGTGAGGAAAATTAGGAAGCTCAGATTGAAGGTGGTGGCATACTGCGAATTAATAGCAGTAATGGACTTCGAGAGAACTGTTGCTGGTAGCGTTTGCTGTGGCAAATCGAGCTTCAGCAACTAAATGAACAAAATATCAGTATAGGTCTCTTGGACTGCAGAAGGTTAATTGGTACATTACACAATGTATTGCCGCACATTGCCTTGGCATTTTGAATTGCAAGCCATCGTGCTTCTGTGTTTTTCCAGATCTAGATTGCTTGATACTTACTAATTGCTCTGCATCCAGTTTGTGGAATCTTAGTTGAGGATATAAAAAGTTCACTAGATTTAATAAGTTTTGAAGCTGCTTCTACCACTTGCTATGATTCACATGTTAAGACCATTGATCCGCTTGCATTCTCAATCAGAAGTTACATAAGCTTGCTAAGGCAACCATCCAGGAACTAGACATCTAATGGTCAGTTTTCGATGCTTACATGATGCATTATGTTTGCATTTGATTTCCTTGATGCCGTGGAGGGGTGTGCAGGTTGGAAGTGTGACAGTATTCTGTGAGGCCAAGTTTGTACCTCAGGATTATTTACCCCAGGAGCCGTTCATGATTGCAACTTATGAAAGCAGAGGACCAGCACCTTGGATAATAAAGGCATTGTTATCCTCTAAGATGTCTTAGTAATCGAGGTTTCAATTCTAATATTTTCCTTCACCACCACCCCCCAACCCCAAAAGGCGTCACTCAAGACTTCCTGTTTACCAGGTCTTGAGGTAGCTGGGTGACTGGCGTCAGGCTGCCTAACGTGAGACAGCAAACTTTTCTTTGGCTATGTCAAGAGCTCCTTAACGCTACTTAGTCGTGGAGATTCTGTTTGCACAAGCACCAACAAAAGGGGGAGGTTTTGTTTGCACTGTAGATTCAGTATTGCTCTTTAAGCTTTTAGTATTCCTAGTTCATGCTCAACTTTTGGACTGGAATATAGACCTTTTCAGTTAGTATACCAAGAAAGTGTCTTATCTTTTATTCATTTTGGTACCAGCTTCATTTTACGGTCTTAGTCCTTCACTTCTATAGTTTTTCAAACCTTTTGCAAGCTCCCCGGAGTGTGTTCAGTTAAATTGTAGACCACTTTCTTGGTCGCTTGAATTATATACCACATCTTCCCTATTCTGAACGCCGTCTTTATCCTAAATCATTGCGGTCTTCCATATTGCACGGTTTGTTACAAAGATAGAAAGACAACATTGGCCTCGAAATCTAATGAGTTGCATCATAGAAGGATCATATAAGTAGTAGTCAAAGATCGAAAGATAGATAGCTCAAAAGAAGATAAGGAAAAAATAAAGGGTGATAGTTCAAGGGATTCTACCTTTTCAAATGTTATGATTCTAGGGACTTAAAATATGTGTACCCCAGACACTGCAATCTTGTGACAGTGCAGATAGGTCATGGGAAGTCAGATGAATAATACTTCTTAGTTCTGATTTTGAATGTTGACCGAATGGACTCCTCCAGAAGCAAAACATTCTTGCTCGATGAAAGGGATTTTTGTCTAATAATGTTTTCGTCTGTCACAAGATTGCATCCTGACACTGGATGTCTTCAAGTATTGGGGCACCTGGATTGAAGTCCAATGTCAAGGTGGCCTAGCATGTTTTGATTGAAGCGAATTATCAAAATAGCCTTGGATGGGTCTTTGTGGCTGCCTGATCTTCTGGTCTTTGCCCTTGCAGCAGTTCCTTGGCAGCTGAGATTTAGGCGGCTGGGGGAAGCCTTTAGTTTTCTGCCTCTGCAGTTTGCAGCAGATTGTTTTCAGTTATAACATGCTCTATAGGAAATTGCTCTGATACCTAAACTGGTAGTTCTTCCTGAGGTGGAGGTTCTTCTTAGAGTTTGCTTCATTTAAAGTTAGCAGAACTTTGAAGGTATAGGCAATACAAGGACTGGTAGTGGTGCACCTCGCTCTATTTCTGAGTCTGCTCCCAGTGGGAGAGAAATCGTCCTGCTCTGATAATACCTTAGTGGTTGATTGAACCTCATTGGAAGGATAATTGGTTGTGCTGATGTTCCGATATATCTCGAGTACTTATCAACAAATGGTGGACAATGCTTTTTATGTAGCGGAAAAAAACTCCCAAGTTCACTTTTGGAATTGATGCCATCGTCACCTCTGACTGTTTGAACCGTGTACATACATTCTGGAATGACATCGAAGTCCCCAACCACACCTAAATGTCACACAAGCCCTCAAAAATAGAAAACATGTTCACTCTAGTTGGGCACATCCGCCGTGGTACAAAGATCATACTACAGTTAGCAAGCTTATCTGGAGCACTCTTCTATTCACAGCTGAATTTTGGGGGGCTGCAAGTCTTGTTTCTTATCATACAAAATCATTCTTCAAAAACTGTAGGCAGTTCTTTCTTGAACCATGTATACAGCCCACCTTCTAAGTGGAAGACATTGCTATAACCATTTAGGACCAGCAAATAGGCAGCTATTAGTGACCTGCAGGAAGTAACTGAAGTTAGTAGTTGTTTTTTTGTTTGATGATGAAGATAAAGAATAGGCTTGAAAACATATTTGTCTCTGGTGATTGGCTAAATTTAATTAGAACAACCGATGTGTTTTGAAAACTAAAAACCTATGATCCTTCTCCTTAATAGGAATTTAGAACAAGTTATAAACATGTACATGACACAGAAATCATCTATATTCATTAACTGTGGTCTTATTGATGTGCAGCAATGAGTCATGAATGTCAGGAAGGAGTAGATGCTAGGAAAATGGAAGTAAGAAACAGTAGAATGTTAACAACCTGGATTGTTGGCCTTCAGGAAGATTTTGTGTTGGTTTCATTGTACCCCCTGATGCGCAAGCCACTATAATCTTGGAGCTCTTATCTAATTTTGATTCTACGCCTGTTTTCATATGCCAAACTGTTAGTTGGTCCCAAAGCTTTAGCCTGTCTAAAATCTTCTGATGCACTCAAATTGAATAAGCGTTACTGGCATACTCTGGATGAACTCGGGATTCTCTTCCGTTCCAGCAAAGATGCCAAAAAATGCAAATGCAGCCCGCCTAGCGATGTCCCAGGCTGTCCACTCCTTTATAAGCCTGTAAATTTGCACATTGATAGCACCTGGTGGATGTGCCTACACCGACAAACATTTTAGTTGGTAGTACTTCAGCGCCACCTGGATCAAGTCGTGGAAACTAGAAATACATCTGATTGAAGAGTGTTCCCAATTAAGCTGCACATCTTAGAAAAGTTATGGAGGCAAAGGCTACCTCTTTGAACTCTGCTTCTGGCCTTACATCGAGAATCACGAAGTTGTTTTCTTTTTGCAGTCGTAAAGCTTCCTTCACATCTACACTCCTTACCTGCAAGAGGTTACTTTGGACCTTAGAGTAATCCAAAATTACTTCCCAAGGTTAAGCCGAAACAAATGTAGTATCCATCTCTAACTCCATACATTGTTGCAATCTCTACAATATCGGTATTAGGGGCTATATAATAAGTGTTTGTTCCATACCATAGTATCTTAATCTTTTAGAGCTACGCTCTGACTTGCTAATTCATGAGGTTTCAGTCATTTCGACTTGACCCGTCTTCCTTGATGTTTGTGCAGTCCCAGCTGAGCACTTCATCATGTTGTTTGTGCCCCGGGTGAGAACCTTAGGTTTGTCTCACCGCATGCTAAAAAACAATCGCACATGAATTTCCTAACTATTTTAGGCTTTTGAAACAGATGATAACTTAACAGTCTTGTTCTACCGATAAGCAAGCAAGTGAACTCTCTCTCAACTAGCCAGGAACAGTTTGTTTAATCATAGATAGGTCCTTATAGTGGCCCTTAAATGTGTATCATGTGACCTTCAACTTCAAAGAGTGGCACTAAGAATATCAACCATTATAACCTGCTATATCCTCTGTCCATAAAATGTAAAGGTCGTGTGTTAATCAACACACAAGAAATTGCATAAGCTTTGTGATTCTACAGGAAAGAGAGAGAGATACCCTTTTCTCAAGCAATAACGCCCGCTTAATCTTCCACTCTTCTTCAGCTAATCCCTCCAAAAGGAAAGAAGATAATCAGAAAGTCATAAAGACCAGATATGCACCACTTAAGCTTGAAGTTCCAATGGAACATCGTCACTGCAACAGAGGGATAGGATATAGCAGCAATAGCAAAAATACCTGGTGATTTTGCTTGTTTTGTCGCCGCACTACGAATCCCGAGTCCCAAAGACATGGAGGACATGGCTAATCTTCTGCTTGAAAACCCAACTGGATTGCTTGTCATGCAGCAGGCGCCTGATTCCATAGCAGTGTTATGGAACCTGGGATGTAAGTAATAGGAAGAGGATGAATGTGGAGTGACTGAGGTGAGAGCAACCATCTTTCAAAGCTTCAAACAGATGGTTCAGCTTGGATTAGAGTGGTGATCAGTTGCTAGTTAGATCATAATCTCTTCCGTCAAGATTGGATAAGTCTGGGGATTTTCCCTTTGGAAGTCCTTGTGCTTGCTAGGACATTTCTTGAAGGATCTGGGAGGGAGTTGGTGGGCCATGAGAGTTGTGGATATTTTGGTCCCTAAGAATCTGAACGTGTGGTGGTGGTTTGTAGTGTCTTTCTATTCGGATTTTGTTTCATCCCAATCTCACATTTTGGCTGCGGGGCTGGTTCTCGGCTTCTTTTTACCGAGGGAACTCGTCGTTGCAGAGTTTCACGAAACTAAGGTTCGTAGCAAACAATAATCAGATAAATATCGTAATTGGCCGAACATATGAAATCATATTGCATTCACTTCTGTTTCAGTGAAATTCTGAAAGTACCTCACTTTCTTTTTCTGTAAAAGTAGTAGTACTGTACTATTTGCTTCTATGCCTCACAAGACTTTGCCTGTTTATATAGTATCAATCTACTTCCATTCCCTTGTCTCTTACAAACGGTAAACTTCAGTCAAGTTGAGTCGAGTAGTTTATACCGAAGATTTAATCCTCTTCTTTTTGATAAATGAAGTGTCTTTAATGTAGCCTGGTCAAGATGCAAGAGCACTTTGTGTAAACTTAAGGTTCATTATATGAGTGTGTCCACCTTAAAGTGGAAACAATTCAACGTCCAAAGGGTCAATGTGCAAAGGGTTGGGAGCCATTCCACTAGTATGAGCGAAATCATTACAGCAAAGATTCCTTTCCCACCAAACCTCCCATTTACGCCCGCTAGAGCATTTCGCTGTCATTACGACACCGTATAATTCTTCTGTCCACAAATATTCAGTAAACTTTTTAAGATACGCAGCAAGTCTCTTTGACGGTGGACCTTCAATTTCTTGTTTTGCTCTTCATTCCAGGAGGACTCGTAGGTGTGCTCAAGAAGAAGGTGGTTTCCTAGTTTGGATTTGTTTACATCTCTAGCCTATGGAAGCCTCCTTGTGAACCCCCACAACCAAGGATTAAACAAAGTCATCTCTGGTCGTGCAAGGTACTCTCATCAATCAATAGGCGTAACACTAGTGACTCGTTCTCTAGAACCGTTACTATTATATATCAATGTAATGCTGCTGCCAAATCCACTCTTTTAATGATTCTCACCCAACTAAAATTGAATTGACTATAGTTCGATCACATGTCCACCATCAAAATGAGTCAATTATGCTGGACGACTTTAAGTCGACCTAAAAATTTAAGCTTATTTAATAGTATCTTTCTCTAAAAATAAGTGTTAACTCAGTCCCAAAAAGTTGAGATTTTAGAAAACCAACACAGAGCTTAATTTTAAACTTCACACTATTTGATATTTAAAAAAAAAAAGCAAATTAGCTATCTATGTGCTGGTTGTGTCGACATTATAATTGTCAAATACTATGGTCAAGAGGAGCTAACCGCAGAGATGTTGACGAGAAATTAGGCTATACAAAATTCTTCATGATATATCAATTAAAAAATAGTACAGTAATTAATTAGTAAATAGTTTCGGTGATCCAGATTTCATGGGCCGTGGTGGTCGTACCAAGTGATAACCATGAATGTCGTGTCATAATAAATTTCGGCCATTACTATAAAAAAATAAAGGACTAATTACACATATGTCCTTGAGGTTTGGGGGTAATTACACTCGAGGACACAAAGTTTCAAACTGTAACACTTATGTCCGTTGACAAACGGAACCTTAAAAATTCTAACGGTTTTAACAAAATGACTTTATTACCCCTGACTTTAAAATAAATTACCCACTTAATTTACTGATTATTCTTCCTCTCCCCACACCCAACACCCACACACACACACCCCGGCGCCCCCACCCCCAACCCCATTTCTGTCACTTCTGCATGAACGGAACGGGGTCAAGGACAGCCCCCAATCGCCACACCCCTGCTGCGGGGGAGAAGAGAAGAGATGGATGGGAAGAGCGATGGCGACGTCGCCGGTGGTGGATCTGCTTTGTTCGGCGAATAACAGAAGGGACTGCCAGGGTGAGGGAAGGGGCTGTCAGCGGGGAAGGGGACTGCCGGCGGGGAGGGAAGAGGTTGCCGGGGTGAGGGAAGGGGCTGTCGGCGGGGAGTGAAGAGGTTGCCGGGGTGAGGGAAGGGGACTGCCGACGGGGAGGGAAGAGGCTGCCGGGGTGAGGGAAGGGGCTGTCGGCGGGGAGGGAAGAGGCTGCCGGGGTGAGGGAAGGGGCTGTCGGCGGGGAGGGAAGAGGCTATCGGGGGTGAGGGAAGGGGACTGCCGGCGGGGAGGGAAGGGGTTGCCGGGGGTGAGGGATTGGACCTAATTTGGAAATTAGGGTTTCGGGAAAACCCTAATTTTGGAAATTAGGATTTCGGGAAAACCCTAATTTGGAAATTAGGGTTTCGGGAAAACCCTAATTTGCAAATTAGGGTTTCAACAAAACCCTAATTTTGAGTTTTAAAACCCTAATCTTTAATTAAGGCTTGAATTCTTAATTTAAAAAGGGGTAGTATCGTCATTTTAAAAATATGTATTGATGACATCAGCAAAAAAATATACTTTTTGGACGGAACCCTAATGGATTGACACGGCTGATACATTTGAAACATGTTTGGTCACGAAATGTTACATTTTGAAACTTTGTATCTTTGACTGTAATTACTCCCAAATCTCAAGGACATAGGTGTAATTAGCCCAAAAATAAATAAAGAAGATTGCAGCAATAGTCAATGGTTTCATAAATTGTGCTCGCAAGTCCCATGTTGGCATTAAATACTGCTGCGGAGGAGGTCAAGAATTCTAGAATTACTCCTTATTCTAGTGTCTCTTGATGTCTACTTCGCACCCACACCAGACACAACCTTTTCATACACTTTTTAACTTTATTATTTATTTATAATAATAATAATAAGTGAAGAAACAACATATTTTATTACGCTGCTGGTTTACTTATTTTAATGACATAAAACTAACGTCTAAGCTAGATACCCTCAAATCTAACTTTGCGCTTATAGACAAACATTAACTTTTCACTTTGCTACATTTCAAAAAAAAATAAAAATCATTCTGCTACTACGTAAGATAAATATTCCATATTAATATATTTCCCTTATAACAAAAAGAGATTGATTATAGGGTAAATAATATCTTTCACCCATTAATTGTCAAGGTTATCGTTTTTTAAATTTTTGCGCGTGAAAAAAAGTAACAACCTAAATTAGCTTCAATTAGAAAATGTCTATTTCCGGTTGGCTTGTCCGCACCTTGATTCTCTCCTAAGAAATATGTTGCTGTCGGTGCACTATTTTCAGCAACAAATGAACTGAAAAAGCAAACATTTTTCAGTGAATATATAGACTTCACCTTTCTATTGGTGCTAAATCTGCTTCTGATACCACCATAGATACAATTCCTTTTATGTGACAAAATAACTTTAAATTGAACTCCGTTAGTTGCACAATATATCAATAACTTTGTTTCGAAAGTTGCTCGCACTTTAAATTAGCTCTAAAACATATAATATAACCAATTCATAAGCATAAAGTTTTTAGCAACAAATTATTAAATTGACAAACTACTAGCTTTGAACCCGCATGCAATAAAAGTTCTTCTACTCCGTTGGACTCTTTTTTTTTTTGGGGGAGGGGTGGGGGATGGTGGTTATGCCTGGCTTTGGAATATAGATGTCAATGGGCCGGGCTTGGGCCGGCCCAGCCCGAGTCCAACGGGCCTCCAAAGAAAACGGGTCGTGGTCGGGCTTGATGACTGGAAAATAGGCTGAGTCGGGCCGTGCCCGGACCTGAAATCTGGATATATGGGCCCAGTCCAAGCCCTGGCCCTAGGCCCAATATTTAGGGCCTGGCTTGGGCCGGGCCTAGGTCCAAATTCTTTTTTTTTCCCAACTTCTTATTATTTATTTGCGTCGATGGCTAACAAGAATATATAAAATTAATTGGTTGAGATTAATACATGTTAATTTGGTATAATATTGATAAGTCTTTTTTGGCCTCCTAACATTATAATTTATAAGTAGCATTTTTCCGAAGTTTGGTAAATAGAAAATGACAATTGCGTCAATCAAATTGTTTAATACAGTAGCTCTTTAAATTTTTGCAAATGTTTGCACAGTATTTGGCTTTTCTTTTCTTTTTTTAATATAGTAACATCTTCTTCTCTCTTTTTTTTCTTTTTTTTCAATAAACATCTATTAAAGTCATATGCACAAACTTTTTACCTTATGTGTATCCAAGCAAGTAGTAGCAACGCTAAATTGCCCTAGAGATTATTTGAAAGAGACTATTTTTACTATTTGAAAGAGACTATTATTACTATTTGATATTTTACTTCTTCTTTCGTAACTGAAAGAATAACAATTATTTTTTAAAGTGATTGAAAACTCATAAAAAGGTGAAAATAATATTATTATTTTACTATCTATTTTGTATTATTATTTAATAATATAAATACTAGCTTTTTATATGTATTTTAACAGTTATTTTTTACGCACGGTGCCAATGCGAATTTATATGTAAGAGGGTGGAATTAGTTGGTTTGGTATTTATTGACAAATAAGTTCGTCTCATCCAAGGCCGTCAAGGCCTCTTCAAGGAGGCTCATGATTTCTCACGGTTCGATTGTAATCTTTGTAATCTAATTCTTGTTTTACGTCAAACATATCTTTGATTATTGCACCAAGGAAGAACGATCATTATAATTCATGTTCAGATTCATTACTCATTCGATCATCATTGAACACACACTTATATATAATAATGTGTGTATACAATAATATTAGACCAAAAGAGGGCATGTGTGTAGGGCTAAAAAAGGGCCAGAAATAAGGTCAACCTTAGGGCCAAAAGAGGGCCTGTGTGTAGGGCCAAAAAATGGTCAGAAATAGGGTCAACCTTAGGGTCAAAAGGGGGCTAGTTTTCGGGCTAAAAAAGGGCCGGGCCAAACCCGGGCCATTCTAGAGCCGGGCCCGAGCCTGTTTCTCAAATAATTCGGCTTGGTCCTGGCTCTGGCCCAAGCCCTAAGGGTTAGGTCAGCCCGGACCCAAAAATTGGCCGGGCCGTGCCAGCCCGCTGGTTGGCCGCGGCCCTTTTGACCTCTGTACTTTGGAAGACAAATGATGCTCATAGGTTTTTCTATGGTATTCTCCGTATGTCATACTAGTATTATTCTATTTGATAATAAGTTTCACATAAAAAGATTAGTTGAAAAAAATAAGAGGACATAAATAAAAGAAATGCTGAAAAAGAAAATATTTAATAAAAATATGATGATCAACGCGGCTATAGTGGGGGCCCACATACCCAAAATGATCTGCTCTGCTCCAGTACTCCAGAGATCCAAGTTGTGCGCCAATTGGAGATCTGCTGCGGCAGCTCCCGCACACTGGAGCACAACGACCGACACCAATCAGGCATCAGAAGCCGCGCCACGTGTCCACCTCCACCCAATCAGACGTCCCCAAAACCAACCAAACTGTTCCCAAACCCGCGTCCCCTCCCCCTCCCCCGCGCTTATATACTCCATCATTGACACTCCATATTTACTCTCTCCTAAAGAAGCCGAGATCGGGAGCAAAATTTTCGGTTGGGCATTTCGTTGAACGGGTGGAGCGCAACAATGGAGGTGTTCTACTACTTGGTGTTTGGGGGTCTCGGAGCGGTGGTGGCGGCACTGGAGCTAAGCAAGAACACCAAAGACCGGATCAACACATCTCAGACGTTCAGTTCCTTCAAGAACAATTACCTTATTGTCTACTCTCTCATGATGGGTAAATAAACTTTTATCCCAGATCTGCCCTTCTCATTGATTTGTACGCGTGTTTTTCGGGACTGTGTGTGTCAATTGCATGTATTTGCATTTAAAGTGTACTACATGTAAGTAATTATTATGTAATGTTGGAGCGTGGATCTGATCTGATGACTGATATAGCTGACTTCAAGGAAATGGAAATGGAAGTAGAAGTGGAATTTATTACTGGATCTGTGTGCTGAATACTTATAGCTAAATTTGGAGGGGTTTTGTGGTATTTGAATTTCAACTAATTGTTGGATCTGGATCCCATTCTTCTAGTGTAGACGTGTTGTTAAAATAACGTGCGTGATGCAATCAGAGAACTGGGGTTTATTGACCTTTTGAGTCGCAGTGACAGAGGCTCGAATCAATCTTTTTCGTTGTCACCAGTGTAATCACACTGATCTGAGAGGCAATGCATGTTAGATCCCATGTTCTGTGAATATAGTCTGCATGCCTTTGTAATTTACTTGTCGTTCTTTATGATGGCCAGGTATAGGTAGATGATAAATAGTTATGCAATATGCTAAATTTTAGGGACATGGCAAATTTGCAATGCTGTTCCCATTATTATCCAAATATCCTGGATAGAGTGATGTCCCCGTTAATCTGAAGAGCAAGCAGCAGTGTTTTAAAGTGAAAGTATCCTACAATTAACTGCATTTATTACTCCATGGACGTACTAGTGTTCATTCATCTGATTGTTTAATGTTTATGTGGCTATAGCTGGGGACTGGTTGCAGGGTCCATATGTGTACTATCTTTACATGACATACGGCTATAGTAAAGGAGAGATCGGGCAGCTCTTTATTGCAGGCTTTGGATCTTCCATGTTGTTTGGGACTGTTGTTGGATCTCTAGCTGACAAACAGTGAGATTTTCTCTCAACAGATATGTACCAAATTTTTTTGGTAGTGAAATCCCTGATATAAGTTTTTCCTTGTTCTTTCATGAAACTGATTTCAGGGGTCGGAAGCGGGCATGCGTGACTTACTGCATAACTTACATACTGAGCTGCATGACAAAGCATTCTCCTCAATATAAAGTATTGATGCTGGGTCGTGTTTTGGGTGGTATTGCTACCTCTCTCTTATTTTCAGCATTTGAGTCGTGGCTTGTTGCGGAACACAACAAGGTAAGCAGAAAATGAGATAAAGCTAGTGGCATGTAAATGTGCCATCCCATACTTATCAGCTCAAGTACTTGTCTTCTCAAATTTAGATTATTCTTCTTACTCTATTGCTTCTGTATAAAATAAGTGTCCAAAGCAGGATTGCTTTTCAAACTTCAACCATTCATAGGCTCTTTTCACTTACTTGAAATCTTATTTCAGAAACTTTCTTGAAGCTTTGCAAAAGCAATTTCCTGATCTGGATCCAGTGCAAAATGTAACCTTTCCTTTTGAAATTATTTCCAGCATTTTAAAAATGGGAGCTATAATGGTTAGTACTTTGTACTGATACTGCGGCATCATAAACTCTGAGTACCTGAAATTAAAGATTTTTTTAATATTTCTTCCTTCCGTTGCGATATGTTTCTCCAACAATCATCACCCTCACACTTCTACCATTTCCCATTTTTTTTTCTGTTTTGTTTTGCGCTTCCCATCAGCTTACCACTTTTTTTTGTTTGTTAAACAACTTTATTCAAACAGTTAATCATAGAGCTCAGCTGTTCAAATTCATCATCTTATAAAGCTATGACCTCCAATGCCTCAATGCGGACATTTTAACCTAATCATTAACAGTGGGTGGCACCTTCTCCAATTTAGAGACTTTGGCCATATCCATAAGTTCCAAATCTTGGCTTACTCCTATTGTGAGCATCTTCTCTAAGCCAACAGCAAATAGAGGTGTAAGCCCGAGGCTTAACTGTCTAATCCAGCCTCTCTTTCATACTTTCCAATTTGGCAATATGGTGTACGATTCATCTATCTATTATCACTGTCTTCTCTGTGTTTGATAATTAGCGAAGTCTAATTCACAACTGATCTGGAGCCTATACACGAAACATACATCATGAAAATTACTGGTCCTGTTTTCTTTATATGTGCAGAGAGGATTCGAGCAACAATGGCTCTCACTAACTTTCTCCAAGGCAATCTTTCTTGGCAACGGTCTTGTTGCTATTGTCTCTGGATTGTTTGGCAACCTACTAGTTGATACTGTGGGGCTTGGACCTGTTGCACCTTTTGACGCTGCTGCGTGCTTTCTCGCTATCGGGATGGCAATAATATTATCCTCATGGACTGAGAACTATGGAGACCCTTCAGAGAACAAGGACTTACTAACCCAGTTCAAGGGTGCTGCTGTGGCTATTGCTTCAGGTAGATCTATGTTTCCTAACATTTTCATTAATAGTGTGAAGAACCAATCGGTGCCCATTAAGTAGAAGTGGGACTGCACGTGGAAGATATATGCGGCAACTTTGGATTTGTCTGTTTCATTTTTAGTAATATTATTTTGTTCACTTGTTAATACTTAGTTGCATGCTTTGTGTGAATCAGATGAAAAGATTGCATTGCTGGGTGCAATACAGTCCCTCTTTGAAGGTTCAATGTACACCTTCGTGTTTTTGTGGACTCCTGCTTTGAGTCCAAATGAAGAGGAACTTCCTCATGGTTTCATTTTTGCAACTTTCATGTTGGCGTCAATGTTGGGAAGCTCATTTGCATCTCGTCTGATGGCTCGCTCATCACCTAAAGTTGAGAGCTATATGCAGATTGTATTCGTGGTTTCTGCCGCTTCTCTCCTGCTTCCTGTCGTGACAAACGTATGTTTCCAAATTCTATACTCCTCGTCTATGTTTAACCTCTATGATTTCTGAGTTCTGGACTTTTCTCAATTTTCCCAAATCTGGAACAGTTTTTGGTGGCTCCTTCTAGGGTGAAAGGTGGAAGCATCTCATTGGCAGGTTGTATCCAGCTTCTTGGCTTCTGCATATTTGAGGCTTGTGTGGGTATATTTTGGCCTTCAATCATGAAGATGCGATCCCAATACATTCCTGAGGAGGCTAGAAGCACCATCATGAACTTCTTCCGCATTCCTCTCAACATTTTCGTTTGCGTTGTGCTGTACAATGTATGCCACTTCTCTCAATCCCTTTGTGCATCATCTTAATTTTATGTAGATTACAGAAAATTTCAGATAGAAGATGATGCCATTCACGCGCACACACGTGCCTTTGAGAACTAATGTTGACAACGCTATCATGCACCACTAGCACTCGTGTCCTTGACACTTTTAAGTTTTTTCTGTGGATTTGAAGGTCAATGCATTCCCAATCACCGTCATGTTCGGCATGTGCTCAATCTTCCTCTTCGTGGCCTCTATATTGCAGAGGCGGCTGCTGGTGTTAGCAGATAAGCCAAGTAAGTATAATGCTGTCATAACTAATGGTGTTTAGGCGCATGTAGAATATACTCTTGTTGCAGACCCGTATTAACTTTTATTATCAAGATATTACATGCACATTGACAATTCAAAACTCTTATCACAGAGGCAGGCGACTGGACATCTTTAAAGGAAAGGGATGCTGAGGCTGAACCATTGAACGATGCTTGATATCACAGAGTAGGACCAGCAATTTTTTGGAGGTTGAGTACAACCACATTATTCTTGCCATAAGCAGTTGCAGCAGAATCTGATCCAGTTTAGGCTACATTCAACTTCTTTCCCCAATACAAAAATGGTGGGCTGTTGAGTAAAGAAATGTGGGATCAGGGCAGGAAAGGAAGGAACTGCTGCTGTCACAATAGTTTCTCGATCATGGAAAAAGATATTTGGGAACCCACTAGCTTAGTTCACCTCCTTGGCTCTGCTGTTGGGAAAAATGTTATTTTACTGTAATCTTCTTCGCTTAGGGCTCAGTTTATGTCGAGACCCTAGTTTTGCTTTTTACATTTTTGTTCGTGTGAAACGGCACAACTGATTCTTTATAGCATTATGTGGTCCATTATTTCCCCCCTGAACTCCAATTTTTCTGCATAGGAATTTCAATTTTGTGTTTGATTACAGCGAGACTGGCCAAGCTGTGAAGTTGAGGTTGTATCCGAACTTGGTGAGATTGAGAAGCAATGCAACAACAGGACCATTTGCTAGATTCGATTGGAATTCTGGCTCGGAAAATCTTCCATCTCTATTCTACGGTGTCATCAATTAGTTATAAGCTTTATAAATCCTGCTCCACTTCTTGCCCTCTTCTATTAACTGTGTTGAGATAGGCCTAATAAACACCGAGTGTCTCGTCGAATTTAGGGGCTAATTCTTGTTTGATGGTAAAGCTTGAAACTATGCTTGGGGAGGATGATACGTCCAGTTGGTCATGATCATAATCATATCGTTAAGAGCAGAGAGTTCAAAGTCCCTCTTAAAGGAGACTGATTTGCAGTTTGCACAAGGATTCACGGCATGAAAACAGAGAAGCAAGGTTCAGGTAGAGTTTTCATTGCATGGTTGCTTAAAGCTCATGATTAACACTTTTCCCGCTAGCAAATTTGAGATCTTAGTAAGTAGTACGGAGTGATATTGGCTCAAATCCGAGATTATGTGACCCAAGGAAAATATATTTCGAAGGAAGCAAGAGGATATGCCACCATTACCACCCAGTAGATATTCAATCCCTAACCCAGATCCCATATTGCATTTACAACACAGATGGAAGCAAAAATCAAATGCGGTATAAGCAAAAATCAAATGTGGTATAAGCAAAAATCAAATGTACATCATTAGCATCCCTTGGAGAACTATTTACAACAACCGGCTTCGTTTTGCATGTCCTGAAGCAGCTTCCAGGTCCCCAAGAAAGAATAGCATTTTGTCCAAAATCCCAGAGCACGGTTCCTCTCGGTCCGTAAAGTCTGCTTCTGTACTAAACGAACCACCAGTTTTTCGCTTTTGCTTTCTTGAACCCAAATGTCTTTGAATCTCACCTTGGTGGATGAGATAACAATCATCTCCTTCTCTTATTATTTTCAGTCCCCTGGAAACAAAGTTTGCAACTATTAATCAAATAAGAAGTGCACTAATTGTAAGTAAGACATTATCAGCAGCGAAATTTTTCTACTAGAATTCGTGTCACAATGAGATCGGCAACAATGGATAGCTGCGACTTACACTCCTACTCGATCACAACGATCTTGCACTTCAAAGGCGTCTTTCCATGATTTTGAATCTACAGGGGCATAGAATATGGCACGTTCTTCCCCCCATCTTTCTTTGAATAGATTAGACCATAAAACATTCTCTGAACCTAGGAGTTTCCATTTCCTACAAACTTCAGTAAACATCAAAATAAGCAACTTCATTCATCGCTATATGAACAAAAAATAGGGAAGGAAGTGATGGGTTCCAGTCTTTGATTCACTTTAACTTCTAGTTACATCACAGAGGGTGCTTAAATATCACACTAAGTTGCGGAAAAAAACATTGATAGGCAACAGTAGTTGAACACTTGTTTTATAATTGTTTTGTCTGGAAAGTGGAAACATTTTATCTCTCTTTCCCTAGTATACTTTACAAAACAAAGATGTCATTGGTGCCATTAACAAGTGTGAGGAAGAAAAAAGCCCACCAAAATAGAAAAACAAAACTGCGTAACAACGCTGTATTAGTCGTGAATTGCAGCCAAACCAGGCATAAATGAGTAGACCGATATCTGAAAATAAAAGCACTTTTTCTTCACGTTACATCAGAAGCTAAATTTCTCTCTGATGCCACACCTACACCAAATCGGCCCTCCGAAGATGCTACTTACACTCCAGGAAATTTGTTCTAGCGTAACCACAGGTATAGAATGGAGTGCCAGTAACAAAAATTGGTTTGAACATAGCAACATACATTCTTTAATCCTTGTTACTTAACCCCAAGCAAAATCCTACTCAACAGCCCCTCTAGAAAAGCACATATAAATGCATGAAGGAATTAGCATGAGAAAGAATAACTCAAAACGGGAAAGTTCGCCTATAATTTGTACATAACCGGTCCCAATCTGGAGACCTGCACAAACTTAGTCATATCCTATAAACATAAATATCTACTATCCTCAAGGTGGTTGCCACAATGTAACAATATAACACATTAGATAGGATTATAACATGTAGTTAGGAACGACTCCTCCTTTCTTATGACATGCCAAAAAGCAGAGGCTTCTCTAGGGAGAACTAAAGATTTAGTAAATATCCTAACTGAAGAGCTGAATTCGATATGAATGTACCTGTAACTCACTCGCTAAGGATCCAAAAATAAAGTGAAACCCTAATCCAAAATTGATTATCTGTCTGAAAACACACTCTCATTGTTGATTTCCTTTGATTTTCATACAACACTCCAAACCCAACCGTTGGACCCATTATTCCAAAAGATGTTACAAAATCAGATTCAGAATAAAGCTCCTAGACATTAAAGTAATGGCGATTACTGTCATAAATTCTCAGAAAAGAACATAGCGCAATTCAGACCAAACAAACAGATAGGTCAACTATGATTACACAGAAGGAATTGGATCCAAATTTTAAACACCCAGTTCAGATCGAACTGTATATCCAACAAACAGAACTTAGGGAACACAGAATTTGAACTCCAATGACAATCATGATGAAAAAAATATTCTATTGCAGGTGGGTCTGTAATGAAATGTTAGAACTGACCTTGTTGAGCAGTTGCAAGATTCTGGTGATCCAACAAGAAGAAGATTTTCATATAAACATCTGCTGGAAATCTTTCCATCTAATCTTTACATCACAACTGAATGCAAAAACTCAGTTTTGTTGTCAGAGAAAGAGAGGGACAGATCAGATGAACTTTCTATGTAACTTCTCTGCTCTTCTTTTGCTCCCGTGGTTGAAAATCCAGTTGCTTCATTGTTAATAGCAAAAATCTCTCGAGTACAGTTGTGGTGTTTACTCGCCAGTTTCAGCCGTGCGATGAATTATTGTGGGATAGATATGTCGCTTCAGGACAGCTTCTCATTTGAGGGAAGTTTGGTTAGGTTGTGCCAGGTGTCTTCCACGTGGCCAACATTTTACCGCCAAAGTTGAGAAACTTTTTTGGTCGCATAGGTGCCCAAAATTTTAAAAGATTTTCGGTGAAATAGTAGAATTTGGGCTGGCCAACCCACACTCCCACAGTCCCGTGGATCATCAGACCACACGATCCACGTCTCGGTCACGTTTGATAATTCTAGCTTTGAGTTTACCTCATTGATTTCATAACATGTAAATATTCTTTGTAACCACATTACGCTTTATGAGATCATTTCATTATAGCACGTTGATATACTCGTCGCTATTCACGACATCAAGCCATCTAATGGCAATAGAGCAGTGGGTGATGAATGGCCGGTGGCGATGAGGCTTGACATGGGTGAGGGGGAAGCCGGAACCCCTGGTCACGAGCATTGGCCGCGAGATTGATGTAGACAATGGTCGGTGACGAGAACTACCCACGTGGCAATTTTGAGTGGTTTCCTTGAGATGTGATAGCGCGTCATCAATATATTGATATCTTTTTTATTTGTTCTGATCTGAAATGCTACAGATAACATAAGTACCCAAGAAAAGAAAAGAAAAAACAACAAAAAGTTTCCCTCATCTGCGAATCAAAAATTATGCGCACTTAAATTTAATAGCTCATATCTAGGGATGACAATGGGGCGGGTCGGATGCGAATCTTCTAAAATCCGAACCCGCCCCGCTTGTCATGGAACTTCGCCCTGCCCCGCCCCGCCTCGCCACCGGGTTATTTATGTGAAATACCATAACCGACCCTATGAGAATGTAGAAAACCCCCACCCGCCCCGCCCCGCCCCGCCCCGCCTCGCCCTTGCTGAATCGAAAAACATGTACCCCTGAAACACGAGCCTTCGGCAGAGCCTTCGGTGGAGCCGTCGCAAGCTCGACGGCAGCGGCGCCGGCGCCGGCGTAGCCATCGGCAGAGAAGAAGGCAGCGGCGTCGACGTAGCCTTCGGTGGAGTCGTCGCAAGCTGCGACAGCATCATCACAGGCGACGGCGACAGCGACGGCTTGGTGTCTGATGGCTCGTTGTTGCGAGTCGACGACGGTGTCTTAGATCAGTAAATGGTCAGTCGCCGACTGTGCGAAGGAGAGGCCGGGAGAGAAGAAGGAGGCGCGACGGCGGCGCGACACCTTTGTCGTCGGCAGAGAGTGAGAGTGTGAATGTCGGCAGAGAGAGATTGATTGGGAATTAGGGTTGGGAATGGGGATGATAAGGAGTAAGGACATATTATATATGTGTGAGATGGACGGCTAGGATTAAAGATGAGTAGGGTTAAACACCGGGGCGGAAGCGGGTCGCGGGGCGGGGCGCGGGGCGGTTTGGACTAAATACCATACCCGCCCCTAACCCGCTGCGGATTTTTAAAAAAAAAAACCATACCCGCCCCGTGGTCTGGTCAAAGTCAAAAAGACCCGCTCCTATAGGAGTGGGGCGGGGCGGGGATCCGCCGGTTGCGGGTCTTATTGCCATCCCTACTCATATCCACTTATTCTTCAGATTTCTTAATGATTAAATTTTGAATGTTCCTTTATTTTTTTTCACGCTCTTTCTATCTGTTATAATGTCATAATAAGGGAAACTACACTGGTGAGGATCCAAAGTCTACATCTCACCTTCGTCCCTTAGTTTTTGCAAGAAGGGGATAAGAACTGAAAGATACCATCTTGAATAACCGCTATCTCATTAACTTGGGCACAAAGCCACAAAGGTGACCTTCAAAATAGTTGCATCCAAGCTTTTTCTAAGGAGAGTAAGGAGACAGAGGGAGAACCAAGTTTGGTATACCTTACTAACCGTACAATTGTTGCTTTTGATCTGAGGCATCATTTGTAGGGTTGAAAGAGTAGTTGGGTCATAAAATGTAACACGACAGTAAAACCCAGTAGACGTCTTCATAAAACAAATGGTTTAGTGACACTAGTGAGTAGTGTTTAAGGTATCTGTTGCCCCTTTATTCTGGTATATACCTTGGAAGAAGACCACCAATTATACTTAACAATGTTGGTTTGATTCTGAGTCCAGTTCATTTGTATTTAAGTAATTAAGGACAATAAATGTTTGTTAACTTTTAAGGGCTGCGCATTTTCTAAATTAGTCTCAAACAGTGCAGCAGGCAAGGGGCATGGCACATGAATGTGCTTGGTGCAAGCACATTATTCTTAACAATGTCGGTTTGATTCGGAGTCAGTTCATTTGTTTTTGAGCAAGGACAATAGCTGTTGTTAACTTTTAGTGGCTGCTCCTTTTCTAAGTAGTCTCAAACCGTGCAGCAGGCAATGTTGGCATTGACATAACTACATACCCATGTTGTCTAATTTTGGCTTTCAACGAAACTATGGGATAGGAGCTAGCCTTCGTTATTCTGGTCCTGAAAGGTAGCACATCGAGATATTATCTCTTAAGGGGCGAAACTATTGTGTTGAATGCTTCCAGTTCCATCAACTTTTGTGTTGTTACTTTTGCTATTTGAAACAGTAGTTTCCTTCCTGATGTCCAACATGTCCAACAGGGTGGTGGTGTTGTTGGTGGTGGATATCTCCTTTGAGAACTGAGTCCAGCATCGGCATAACTGTTGGAACCCTTTCTCCGTTGACATTGCACTTTGATAGAACTCAATCCCAGCAAGCATGATTCCCAGCAGCTAGTTGTAACACTAATGGCAAGTTGAAAGTGATTCCTTCAACAGATCTTATCTTCAAGTTGGCTAGTGTTCCCTCCTGTAAAATGCTCTAACAATTTGCAAGAACATCTTATTCTAAGAACCTTGACTTTATTACCAGTTGATCAGGTCATAGCAGTCAAAATCAAAGATGTCTTTGTTCCTTAAAGATAAATTTTAAAAATTAATATCTCCCATCGTTAAATATGCCAAATGAGAACTTAAAATCTCCTGAGTGAGGGGAACACATATAACAGGGAAAAAGTGGACGAGCAGCCGAATGAGAACAAGTTTTCAAAGGTAATAGAAAATAGTTGCAGGTCAGATAAGTCTGATGTATACTCCCAATTCTCTAATATTTACAAGCATTTTACTTTACTCTTCCTGCACTTGAGATTCAAACAAACACTAAACTCCACTAATGACCTTAGAAAAAAGTAAGACCTCCAATTGTTATTTATTAAGGGCCTCTAACTACCCCTACATATGATCTTGCACCTCAGGCATATGTATTCAGATTCTGCAGGCCGGTTATCGGAGATTTTGCCAATCATAAAAAATTGTTAATAACTTATCTCCTTCACTTTATTATATTATGTTAGGTTACAGGAATATGAGTATGCATAAGCAGTCACTGAAAGAACTTCTGGCACATGTTGAATTGGTGAAGGGTATGAAAACTCCTTGAAAAGGACTTCAAGATATAATTTGTACACCAGGAGTTATCAAATTGGTGGCCTGGTTCTACTTATTCCATGAGGCTGCCGAGGAAATCCGTTTGTCGTATCCTAAATGATCTCTAAAGGTTTTTTTTATGAATTTTACAGAACTGTATGTTGATGCCAAGTCAACGTAAAAGACAACATGCAAAAGACCTACCGTGATATCTGTAAATGGACCTCTTTGTTTATTCAGAATCCAGTGGCCCTCTGAAATACAATTTTAAGAAAGAGCATTACTTATTTTTTTGAGTGGGGAATTCAACCAGATTCTGTTAATCTAAATGGCAAGAAAGATGATAAAGATAAGTTAGAGAAACCTTGATCTTTTGCCATAGCAGAAAAGAAGAATCTGTTTATCTGTTAGGCTTAGGTGCCTTGGCTAGATTTGCCCTCTGTCAATTTCCATGCACTCGACTAGGTTTGTGTCATATAAAAACCATCTTCTGTGCACTACACCAGGGAAGGGGAGGTTCTTAACTAAGCACATGATAACAATGGAATTAACTAAAGATTTAACTGTTCCTAGCTAGATTCGCAACTATTTGTATCCACTTCTCTATGTCTTTTGTTATGTTTTCCAGCGGATTTGACCAATAAATTCATAGGGAAGGGACCACTAACCCAACTTTCGAATCATAGGGTTTCTAATCACCATGTTTCATCGGACATGTTCTCTAAATTATGTTATCTTTTGTCTCTTGATACTCAAAGTTTCCTTCAGTCTTTCAGAAGAAACAGAAATTGTGTACCCCATAATATTCTGCTACAACAGAAGCTTAACCCGTTAGATTTCAGAGTCTCTTCTTCGAATTCGACATTTGCTTCAAAAAATTGAAACTTTTTCTGTTCAAGAGCTGTGGGACTCCATGATGATTTGACCATTACATGTAAAGTTATATGACATTCATGATAGGGAGAGAAGCCGTACTGTTTCATGTGCCGTTGCTGAAGGATCCTACACTATGCTGGTCCTATGAACAATTAAAAAGATTTTAGTGGATCCTTGAATCTCTATCATGGCCATTATTACTGGTTCCAAGCTCTTGGTACATTTTAATAGATTTTCTTCACTATCTTCGGTCTTGGTTGTGAAAACCATCCACAGTTCTTGGTCTTAATAAAATACCTCACTCATCCTATATAAAGGGAAGACCACTAGTCTCCCCAGCATTCATTGGAGAGAGCACAAATAAGCTCACTTCAGGAGAAGTATACATGGTGTGATATTGGTACAGTTCACCTTCCAACAGAAGACGGTGAGCCGAATCAATATCACTCTTGTATGCTAATTCTTATGCACAGTTTTTGTCTGCAAGGAACCAAGTCATTGGCTTATTAGTTATGATCTTGCGCTGCAAAATGAATTCTTTCTTGACTAGTAGAACATCAGTATTGCAGAGAAAGGTATCCCTGCCAGGCAATCGCTTCAAAAAGCTCCTGATAACTAGTAAACAGGTAACACAAACTATTTGTTTATTTTTACTGGTCTCGTGTTCTTATATTCAGTATTGGCCTTTTGCTATCACGGTCATGCTCGTCCTAGATCCATCCATGAAATCAATGACTCAGTTAAATGCGAACACCTAGTTCTTAGGATGTCAATTTATCATCTTCCCCTTTATACAACTCAGTCCGTTAAGCAATATGCAGCAGACTTTCAGGGGAGATTAGATGAAAAGCAACTAAATATCTTGTACTCGTAGCAACGTAACTGAAATCGGTGATATGTATATGTTTATGGCTGATAGAAGTGGGAGTAGAATTTCAAAATGAAATGTGAACATGTTGCAACAGGTATTTAACATGTACTACAAAGCCCTTTACTTGTATAGTTCTCATGTAAATCATAGTATTAGATGTGGTTATCGATCAGTTGTTTGTTTAGTTATTTCCTATTTCACTTTAGCAGTCGATAGTGTACCTTCTAACCCGGGGGATCTCCGGATAAATATTCAATTTTCTAATGGCGGCCTTCATTAAGTTTTTGTAGCATGCGATATTTTGTCTAAGCAGCCGAATGCATCACTTGCATTAACCGATCAAGCATATAATTGATGATATAAATTTTACTGTTGCTTTCCTTGATTTGAAATGGTTAACAAAGCGCGGGGGGTGTTGGGGGGTGGGGTGGGGCGGCAGGGGGAACGGTAACAGGGACAGGGGAACGTAAGCACCCAGAAGAATCTAAGGTTGGGAGCAGCTTGAATAAATAAATGCGTAAAGACTATTACCATTTGTAGTATAGTTTACACGGGAGAGAGAGAGAGAGAGAGAGAGAGAGAGAGAGAGAGTACTAATTGACAAACTCTGTTCTCTCGAGGATGGTAGCCAGTAACAACAGATAAGGAAGCTTTAAGAACTTAAAGAAAGAGAAAAACAAGGAATTGAGTTGAAAAAGGCTTGATTTTCAGGTACTCTCTCACTTATTCCATGCATCTTTGTCCACGTGAAGGGATCGAGTTCCCATATTAGCTTGAAACGAGATCCTATAGAGCTCCTAACTTGGGATCACAAAAGCGAGTTTTCGAAAGAAAAGCGTCACCATATTAGGAGTTTGAATTAAACTACATTGCAAAGTTTCCGGAAGTTACTGGGAAAGCCCTCGACATTTACATGAACTATCAGGGGTTCAAACTGTTATTAAATGTCCATTTAGAAATGACTTGCAACCATCTGATGATAGAAATGCAGCTCTGAGTTCACTGTTGTAGGCATGCCTCTATCAAATGAAGCTTCACTGTTCTACGACGCTCCTACGAATATGCACAAGAAACTCTATGTATGCCATTTTTGTGCCTAAAAATCGGAGCGCACCTCTAATTATGAAACATTAGTGGTTCTCAAGAAGCATGAAGTTCTTAGCTGCTGGAGTTGACATGATAGACATGGATTTACCATGTCTATCATGTCAACTCAGGGGAAATATTGCATTCTCACAATTATTCGAGTTTTTACTTTTAATAATTTATTTTTAATATTTTATTACCTCTTTACCCTGTTTTGAACCTTATTTACCTATCTAACCCACTTTTGAAAAACGTAATTTCAAACCATGTTTTTCAAGAGAAGAAAACAAATCACGTTTTCAAGGAAATCTCTGTTTAAAACAGAGATTTCATATGTTTTCAAAAGAAATCTCTGTTTCAAACCACGTTTTTTTCCCTTAAAAACGTGGTTTGAAACTTTGTTTTTCAAAGTGGGTTAGATAGGTAAATAAGGTTCAAAACGGGGTAAAAAGGTAATAAAGTATTAAAAATGAATTATTGAAGATAAAAACTTCAATTATTCTCATGGAGAAGAGCGAAAAATTAGCCAGGATAAGCAGAAAGCCTTCTCAACTCAGGAAAAGAAGAGACTACTACAACATATATCTTCTATTGGGTTGAAGTATTTGTACGAAATATCTAGAAGGTGCATTTGTGCTAAGAAAATGAAAGAAAATTTATAATATTTCATTTGTAGGATTTACTTATTATGTTAGTTTAGGTGCGTTATATAGCAAAGTTAAGTGGGATATAAGACCTATAGCTTCTTTCCTGGTGGTGTCATTTGAAAATTTCATATCAGTTTGCAATAAGAGTATGTAATTTTTTTTGGTGAGTTCCATCCCCTTTTTGTTAACGTTCTTACAGTTCAACACATGCATGAACGCCAACTCCCTAAAGCGTCGGTGCAAAAACTGTGCAAGATCTGCTTCCATTTATTGAGAGTTAATCTTGATTCAATGAAGAGAAGGAGAAAAGTGAAAGGTTTGGAGAGTTACTTATAACTTGTGAGTGATTAAATGGGAAGCTGTAAAGTGAAAGGTTAGGAAAATTATCTTCCAAGTATGAATGAATCTTTAATATCTTAGTATAAATAGGTGCATCACCTAGTTATTTTGTAATGTAAGGAAATCAATCTAAAAAAAAGTGAGTAAGTTGTTCAATGAATAGAACTGTTGATTGAGTAGAGAAAAATATTATTGAGTGTTTCTCCTTTACACTTCCTCTTCTTCCATAATTTCCACTGCATCTTTTATATTATGCCTATCGCGCAATAAAGTGGTACCAGAGTGGAGGTTCTGATGGCGTGGTACCAGAGTGGAGGTTCTGATGGCGGTAACAGGTGGAGCATTTCCTTTCCCAAAGCTCGTGAAAGACAACTATGAAAGGTGGAGCTTCCAAATGAAAACCTTTCTTGGTGATTAAGACGTTAAGGATATATGAAACCGAAAAACTTGGCCGGTTCTAGCCAAGCCGTGAAGAGCCAAATAAGCCTAAATAAAAGATTAAAAGGCTCTTTCACTCATCCAACTTGGCGTCGATAACAACATTTTTTAGAAGATTACGTAGGCGATCACCGCGAAGAAAGCATAGAATACTTTAGAGAATGCTTTTAAGGGCATCGACAAGGTGAAAAAGGTGCAGCTCCAATGCCTTCGAGGTGAATTTGATTCTTTATAAATGAAAGACTCCGAGACAATTTTTGACTACATTTGGAGAGTTTCCTCAGTTGTGAACCAACTTGAGAGGAATGGTGAAGAAAAAGAAGATAGTCAAGTGGTCGAGAAGATCCTTCAATCTCTTGATCCAAAGTTCTACCATGTAGTTGTTGCCATCAAGGAGTCCAACGACATCGAGACTATGACGGTCGATGAGGTCTCCAAAAAATTTGCAAGTCCACAAAGATAAGATTAAAAAGAGAAATAAAATCGAGCAAGCTCTTCAGGCCAAGATGAACATTAACAAGAAGAAAGACGACAACAAGAATTAAGATAGTTGAGGCAGAGGCTGTGGAAAAGGTTGCAATCGAGGTCATGGCAAAGGTCGTGGTGGACAAAACCAGATTATCAATATCAAATCGAGTTCAGAATTTCGTCTATCGAGAGGACGAGGTAAAGGAAGGGGAGGCTATTACCAACGCCAAAACAAGAAAGATGTTGAATGTTTCACATGTCATCAGTATGGACACTACTTTTGGGAGTGTCGAGACAATCCAAAGGAGGAAAACGTGAAGGCCCACTATGCAGAAGAAAATAAAGTGGGTGATGACACGGACTTGTAGGGACATGATGGATTAAAAGAAGAAAATGAGAGTTCTTGATATCTCGATACTAGTGCCAACAATTACATGTGTGGCTACAAACACATATTCATCGAGATGGATGAATCGGTGATAGAAAACATCATTTTTGGAGATATGTCCAAAATCCCAATCAAAGGCAAAGACAAAATTTTGATCAAATTGAAGAATGGAGGCAATCAGTTCATCTCAAATGTCTATTATGTTCTGGAGATAAAGGCATACATTTTAAGGATAGGCTAACTGTTGGAGAAAGGCTACGACATCCATATGAATGACAAAAGTCTTTATTTGAGAGATGATAAAGGGAGCTTGATATCTTGTGTTCTGATGTTGAGCAACAAGATGTTCTTGATGAATATCCATCATGATGTGCAGAAATGTTTGAAGGTCTGTTTTGATTACCAATCTTGGTTATGGCATTTGAGGCTCGAACATATCAATTTTGGAGGTTTAAAATTACTGTCGACGAAGAACATGATGAAGTGATTGCCATTGATAGACCAGCCAGATCAACTCTGCGAGGGGTTGTCTTGTCGGGTAGCAACATCGACACAGTTTCCTAAATAAGTCGATATCGAGGTCAAGGACGCTATCAGAACTGATACCACTAATGTGTATGGTCCGATCTATCCAGCATCTCTTGGTAAGAATATATACTTTCTAATGTTCATTGATGACTATAGTAGGAAAACTTAGGTTTATTTTCTCAAGCAAAAGTCAGAGGTATTTTTGACCTTCAAGAGGTTTAAGGCTCCATTAAAAACATAGAGTGGATATCAGATCAAAGTGATGAGATCTAATCAATGTGGGGAGTTCACAATGAGTTCAAGGCATTTTGTAAAGAGAATGGTATCTGCCTACCGCTTATCATTCCATATTCACCTCAACAGAACATAGTGGTGGAAAGAAAGAATCGATCGATAGTGAACATGACTCGAAGCATGTTGAAGAGCAAGAATTTGCCCAAGAATTTTGGGCTAAAATGGTGGATTGTGTTGTATATCTATCAAATCGATGTCCAGTGAGGAATGGGAGGAATCAAACACCACAAGAAGCTTGGGGTGCCTTCAAGCCAAGTGTGTCCCACTTGAAAGTGTTTGGAAGCATTGCATATATGCATCTTCCTGATCATCAAAAGAAGCTCGATGACAAAAGTGAGAAGTACATCTTCGTCGGATACATTCAACAGTCAAAAGGGTACAAATTGTACAACCTTATTGACAAGAATATGAAAGTCAGTCGAGACATGACTTTTGATGAGAAGAGCTTGTGGGATTGGACTGATCGAGACAAGGAGCAGTATGTTTTCTATCCAATCGATACGAATAGAAAATAATTAGAAGAAGAATCGATGAAACATGTGACTCCCCCGAGTCCCATATCTCCAACTCAATTGAGCCCAACATCATCATCATCAGATAGTTCTGTCAGAACAGGACCATAAGGCAAGAGATCTTCAGAGGAGATTTATGATGACTTGAATCAGAATCAAAACATGTTATGTCTCTTTGTTGATACTGAGCTAATCAACTTTGATGAGGCATCAAGAAGTGAAAAATGGAGGAAGGCCATGAATAAAGAAATCGGTACCATTGAGAAGAATGATACTTGGGAGCTGACCACTCTTTAATAGGGAAAGAAGCCCATCGATATCGATGTAAAATAGGTTTACAAGGTGAAGAAAAATTCCAAAGACGAGATTGAAAGATAAAAAGCAACGCTTGTCGCCAAAGGATACAACTAGAAGGCTGAAATTGACTATGATGAAATCTTCACCACAGTCACTAGTTGGAAACGATATGATTGTTGATATCTCTAGCAGCTCTAAACAAGTGGAAGATCCATCAAATAGACCTGAAGTCTGCCCTCCTTAATGGTTTTCTTGATGAAGAGGTATATATCGAACAACCAAAGGGATATGTTGTTCAAGGCCATGAAAACAAAGTTTTGAGGTTGAAAAAAGCTCTGTATGGGTTAAAGCAAGCTCCAAAAGCATAGAGCAGTCACATCGACAAGTTATAGAAAGGCTTTAAGAAGTGCCCACATGAACATGCACTCTGTGTCAAGATTAGGCGACGATGTGAAGATGTTTGGTGCTCTGTGTCAAGATTAGGCGACGATGTGAAGATGTTTGGTGATTTCAAGAAGGAAATGGGCAAGGAGTTTGAAATGGCTGGCGTCGGTTTGATGTGACACTATCATGGAATCGAGTAGAGATGTCAAAAAGGCAGGGTTGCTAGAGGGGCTGGCACAACCCGGCCCTAAGATGGCCCGGGCTGGCCCGGCCCTAAATGGTGAACAATGCGGCCCTGGTCCATAGGGCCAAGGGCTAGGGCCAGGCCATGAAAATTTCTAAAAAAGCCAAGCCCGGCCCTGCCCTAAAAAGGCCCGGGTCAGGCCCGGCCTGGTTTCTGGCCCTAAACCATTTTGAGTCACTTTTTTTTCTTTCCCCTTTTTTCTCATGCCTCACTTTCTCTCTCTACCTCATTTTTTTTCTTTTTATTTAACTTTTTGGATATGCACATTTCTTTTCAGCTCATGATGATGGTTTCTATTTCTTTATCAAAATTTACTTGCAATCCTCTTCTGTACTAGTTTTATGGAATTATGAAGAGAAAATATATCTTTGTTTGTCTAGGAACTAGAAACAACACAGTTTAGGGAATAGAAATGGGGAGCATAACTCCAGAAAGTACGATAAAATTCATTGTAAAAGTGGTCTAATGATGCATGCTTCTAATGAGATACCTAATACTACGTAAAATGCAAAGCTAAAGGTATGTTTGAGTGAAATTTTTAGAAATATCATTGAAAAAAGTTTTGTTGCCTTGTAGGTATCCATTGTTGAGTTTAGATAACAAAAAGTAGTGGTATGAAATTAAGTGGAATTGTCAAGAGAAAATGTAAAATTTTTGATAAGAGAAAGTAGGAGCAGATGGATTAGATGAAAATACTTAACTAATCAACTGCTAATCATTATTGTTTTTCCAAAATTTCAAGCAACCGGTCCCAAGCCAGCATAAAAGGAGGAAGGTCTATCAAAAAAATTAATTTATGTGTTAATATTTTTGCAACACAAAATAAGAATATATAAATAAAAAAAGGCCCGAGCCTGTTAAAAAGGCCCGAAGCCCTGTTTGGCCCGGCCCGTTTTCTGGCCCTCTGGGCCTAGGCTGGGCCGGCCCTAGCTCGGCCCTTTGACACCTCTAGAATCGGGTTAAAGCAAAGAGATTACAGAATTTTCATCTCTCAAGAAGCGTATGCAAAAGAAGTATTGAAGAAGTTTAATATGAAAAATTATAACCCAATCAGTATCCCCGTCGAGACGGAAAAGAAGTTGTCGAGACACATCAAAGAAGGTCTAGTCGATCCAACCTTGTTCAAAAGCTTAGTTGAAAGTTTGAGGTACTTGACGTGCACTAGGCCTGACATTCTATATGCAATCTGTCTTGTCAGTCAATATATGGAGAATTCGACGACTTATTACTTCAAAGTGGCGGAAAAGATACTTTGGTAAATTAAAGTTACTATTAATTTTGGCATATTTTATCCTACATCAGGTGATATGAAATTAGTGGGATATAGTGATAGTGATTGGGCTAGGGACATGGATGATCGAAAAAGTACAACTAGATACGTTTTCTATTTTAGTGAAGTAGCATTCACATGGACATTGAAGAAGCAATCGATAGTAACTCTATCAACATGTGAAGCTAAATATGTGGCTGCAACATCGACTGTTTGAAATGCGATATGGTTAAGAAGTTTGCTCAAGGCGCTCAGCTTTTATCAAGTCAGCCATAACATTTACAAAGAATTCAGTCTTTCATGATCAAAGCAAGCACATCACACACGGTGTATTTTCATCCGTGAGAGCACTGCTAAGAAAGAAGTCCAAATGAAGTTTGTGAAGTCCGAAGATTAAGTTGCGGATATTTTCACAAAGCCCCTGAAAAGAGAAGTCTTCGAGAAGCTAAGGAGTCGACTTGGAATAAGGCATGTTGAGAGTTAATCTTGATTCAAAGAAGAGAAAGTGAAAAGTGAAAGGTTAGGGTAGTTACTTAAAACTTGTGAGTGATTAAATGAGAAGCTGAAAAGTGAAAGGTTAGGAGAGTTATCTTCTAGGTTATGAATGAGTATTTAATATCTTAGTATAAAAATGTGCATCACATAGTTATTTTGTAATGTAAGGAAATTAATCTAAAAAAAAGAGTGAGTAAGTTGTTTTATGAATAGAAGTGTTGATTGAGTAGAGAAAAATATTATTGAGTGTTTCTCATCTCCACTTCTTCCTCTTCCATTTCTACTACATCTTTTATATTGTGCCCATCGCGCGACACCATTGGCTGTACTGTACTCCAACTTATGGATATTCCCGAAGCCAAAATTTCTGCATAATTGAACTATTTACCTCTTCTGATGATTATTTTTTCTCATTCTTTGGTTATTTGTCCTAAGAAATCAGCAAAAGATACAAGATCATCGTATATAATGTTCGATAACAACAAAATGAAGGGTTATAGCCCTCTATAATTGCTTCAGAACTTATCATTAAGAAGCATGTCGTGGCAATTTGGGACTGACTGTGTAGTGGTTTCTATGTGATAAGCTGGATTATGGTGCTCAGTGGTAAGCGGTAATTGGTAATTCGTTGCAGGCCTTCCTCTTGAAATTGAAATAGGTACTTTTACTCCGACCACATAAAAGTGGGTTGAAATTCACAAGGCCAACAGTAGTAGCCATCGGAGTTGACATACTAAGGCTCTGTTTGAAATTACTTTCAGTTTTGATTTTCTGTTTCTAAAAAATAACCAAAACTAGTTCAGTTTTTTATTTTTTACAAAAACAAATGGGTGTTTGATTACCCACATTTGTTTTGAGTTTTTTCTTTCGGACGTTTGATTACTCAGTTTTTATTTTGAGTTTTTTATTTGGTGGTGGTTGCGATGGCAGTGGTGGGGCGTGGCGGTGGCCAGCACGATGACCGACGGGCTGCAGTATTTGGCGGCTGCAGGCGGTGGGCGGTGGGGCTGGCAGTGGCTGTGGCTGTGGCTGTGGGAGGGTAGTGGTGGTGGTCTCAAACAAAAAATCAAAAATGAAAACTCAAAACTCCTAAATGAGAGTTTTAAAAACTAGTTTTCAAAACTGAAGAAAAAAACAAAAATTATGTGTCAAACGCGTTTTTTTCTTCAGTTTACAAAACTGGAAAGAAAAAAAAAAGAAATCAAATAGTTTTCAAATGCTACCTAAATCTGTCGTTTCACTTTTTTGCCAGAAATTTAGGTAATTAGGGTAATCACTAATGACTGCCTTATTCAAGCTTCAAAAATTCTGTCTCAGACTGTCCTGGTCATAAAACTGCGTTCATGCTGCCAATGGAGTCCTTAGTCAGAAGTAAAATTTTGAGAAATTTCCAGCTTACTTGGAGTGGATCACACTTACCTCAACGAGCTGTCCACTTTTGATGTCAGCAATTCTGATAGTTTTGTAAATGCTTTTGATAGTCTTTAAGTCTTAGAGGGCGGAGTACAGTTGCAAACCTTGCTAAACCATATGGTAGAATAAAGAAGGTGTCTCTCTTAATTGCCTTGTCAGTGCTTGGAAAGGAGTACAAAGGAGATCGGTTGTGCTCTGGGCCTGATCCCTTTGTTCTTTTTGCATGCTTAATCAGGAATACTTGATGAAATTAGCAAGCTATGCAAGAGAATGTCTGATGCTGAATATCGGCAAGCTGTTGCAGAGGAAGATACTCGGGAGAGTCAGGAACAAGAGAGGAATGCCGACCACCATGCGAACAGTTTGCCCATCCGTATTCCTGAGGGTGTTGGAATGTTGACTGAGGAATCAGAATTGAGGGCGCAAAATTGAGAAGCCTCCAGATGTGACAATTCGGGTTGAGAAATCCCCCCCCCAAAAATCATCAAAGCAAGGATTTTGAAAATGAAGGATGAATAGGTAATGTTGGGCTGATGAAGGACATGGGAGAAGCTATACAGACGGAATAGAGTATCACCATGTATGGAAAGGTAATCTGCAAGATGTGTTAAAAGAAAATTACACCAGGATGCCATTTCTTGTTGCTCTTCTTCTGCCATAACTCAGCAAAACAGCCTGTTCTTAAACATCAATAATTGCTTTAACAAATATAATGCATATTGCTTGATGCGCGCAGCAGTAAAATGGCCAGGCTATCAAACACAAAAGCAGGTATAAGTCTGTGGATAGTCACTTTTCTATACAGATGCCATAGAGGTTAGGTTTGCATGTGAAAAGGGACAAACGCCCAGGATAATGGTCTTTTCTTCATTCTTTGAGAAGTATGTTCAAACAAGAAGAAGTACAAGTTACTGATGGACATATGAGATGTATATGCTACAAATAACTTCAGTTGAAAAATGTTGGTGGCTGATTTTCAGCATGTGGGGGGTGTTTTGACAGCAAGAAGAAGTGGTTTTAGGGGGTTCACTGTAGACCTACGAAATTGAGTAGAAACAGAGAGATGAAACAGAGAGCTGGGTTTTACAAAAATCTAGTGTATTCCCACTTCTTCTCTTGCAAACTTACACCATATTTATATGCAAAATACATCCATGTGATGATTGACAAGTGGCTAACTAGTTTCCACCTAAACTTAACTAGAGTTACATAACTTAACTTAATATGAACTAGAGTTAACCAACATAAACAGCAGTAAAAGAAAGAACATAACAACAACTAAGCATTAGTCCTAACTTCTCCCCCTTAATGTCTTGTTGCTGAACTCCCAAAGCTTGTCTCAATTCTTCAAACCTTTCTCTTGGTAGAGCTTTCGTAAAGATGTCTGCCACTTATTCTTCTGACCTGCAAAATTCAAGTTCAATTTCCCCATCTTCAATAGCTTCACAGATGAAATAATACTTGAGTGCAATGTGTCTAGTCCTGCTGTGAAAGACCGGATTCTTGGCCATTGCGATGGCTGATTTGTTGTCACAAAACAACTCAGTTTTCCTTTCTTGCTTTTGGCCAAAGTCATGAAAAATTCTTCTAAGCCAAATGGCTTGAGAGGTTGCAATTGCAGCTGAGACATACTCAGCTTCAGCTGAAGATTGAGCAACACTTTGTTGCTTCTTTGAAAGCCAAGAGAATACTCCACTTCCAAGAGTAAAACAATAACCTGAAGTACTCTTCATATCATCTTTGCATCCTCCAAAATCACTGTCACAAAAACCTGTCAGCTTCACTTCTTTACTTCTTCCATTCATGATACCATAATCAATGGTACCTTGGATGTATCTGAGGACTCTCTTTGCTGCTCCAAGATGAAAATGGCTTGGTGCTTGCATAAATCTGGATAGGAGACTTGCTGCAAACATAATATCTGGTCTTGTTGCAGTAAGATATAACAAGTTTCCCACCATGCTTCTATAAAAGGTTGCATCTACCTTGCTTCCACCATCTTCTCTCTTTAATTTCTCCCCCACAATGAGTGGTGTAGCTTTAGGATTGCATCCATACATTCTGAATTTTTTCAGCACCTTTTCAGCATAATTCTTTTGACAAATAAAGACACCTTCATCATCTTGATGAATCTCCATGCCAAGAAAATGTTTGAGCAGCCTCATATCATTCATTTCATACTTATTCATCATCTCCTTTCTAAAATCTTTGATCATCTTTTCACTATTGCCCGTAAAGAGCAAATCATCAACATAAAGAGCAACAATGAGAATATCTTTCTCACCTTGATGTTTCACATACAAGGTAGGCTCACTTTCACTTTTCTTGAACCCTTTCTTAGTGAAATAATCATTTATTTGGCTATACCATGCTCTAGGTGCTTGTTTCAGCCCATATAATGCTTTGTGCAACTTGTACACTTTTTCTTCATCTCCTTTAATCACAAATCCTTGAGGTTGATCTACATAGACTTCCTCTTTCAACTCTCCATTTAGAAATGCAGATTTGACATCAAGTTGATATAATAACTACCCTTTGCTTGCTGCAAGTGCAATCAAGGCTCTAACGGTATCAAGTCTTGCTACCGGAGCAAACGTTTCATGAAAATCAATGCCGGGCTATTGTGCATAGCCCTTTGCAACAAGCCTTGCCTTCTTTCTTTGAATTGAACCATTGGGGTTATGTTTCACCTTGAAAATCCATTTCACACCAACAGCTTCTTTATCTTTTGGCTTTTCAACCAACTCCCATGTTCTGTTCTTCTCAATAACTTTGATTTCTTCTTGCATAGCTGTCCTCCAATCTTCCTCTTTTATTGCTTCATCAAAGCTTTCCGGTTCAGTAACACATAAGTTACAAGTTTGATATACATCACTCAAACTTCTCGTTCTTCTTGGAGTTGAGCTTGTTGATGATGAATCTATCCTTGGTGTATTTGGAGGTGAATCTTCATCATTTTCATCTTCTTCAGTTGAGTTTTCTTGAAGGACATCCAATGGAACTCCTTGTTTCTCAACTTTGTTGTCCTCCCAATTCCACACAGAATTTTCATCAAATAGCACATCACGGCTAATGATGATTTTATTACTTTGCAAGTTGTACAGCCTATAGCCTTTTGACATTGTGCTATAGCCAACAAATATGCACCTTTCACTTGCTTCATCTAGCTTACTTCTTTTCTCTTTTGGCACTTGAGAAGAACAAATGCTTCCAAACACTTTAAAGTGTCTAACGGATGGTCTTCTTCACTCCATGCTTGAAATGGAGTTTGATTCAACACGGCTTTGGTTGGTGATCTATTAATCAAATATACAGCTGTATGCACAGCTTCAGCCCAAAATGATCTAGGAATATCTTTGTCATGTAACATTGATTTTGCCATCTCCATAACCGTTTGATTTTTCCTTTCGGATACACCATTTTGCTGTGGAGTGTAGCCAACGGTGAGTTGTCTTTCCACTCCTTCATCTTCACAAAATTTGTGAAACTCATTTGAAGTGTACTCCTTTCCTCTGTCACTTCTCAAGACTTTAATGAAACAACCACTTTGCTTTTCAACAAGGCATTTAAACTTTCTAAACACACCAAAAACTTCAGATTTTTGCCTCATGAAGTATACCCATGTCATACGAGTATAATCATCAATGAAAAGAATAAAGTACCTATTTTCAGCATTACAAAGAGTTTGCATAGGTCCACAAACATCCATATGGACTAGCTCAAGCTTATCTTTTGCTCTCCATGCTACTCCTTTTGGAAATGGTTGTCTATGGTGCTTGCCAAAAGCACATCCTTCACAAACTTCATGTTTTTCTTCTATGGTGGGGAGGCCTTGTACCATGTTTTCTTTATGCAGCAATTTCAGATTTTTGAAATTTATGTGACCAAACCTTCGATGCCACAACCATGAATCTTCAACAATTGAAGCTTTCATTACAACTCCACTTGTATATCTGAAATTTATCGGAAAGCTTCTATTTTTCTCCATCTTTATCTTTGTTACAACATCTTTACTCCCTTTTTTGTCATAAATTATGCAGCACTTGTCTTGGAATTGAAGTGTGTAATCATTCTCCAAAAGCTGTCCAAGACTAAGTAGGTTGTGCTTCAAATCTGGAACCAAAAGAACATCACGTATAAATCTGGTCCCCTGCTTTGTTTGAACACCAATCGAGCCTTTGCCTTGTGCTTGAACTATAGTACCATTCCCAAGCTTCACTTTGGTGTTGACGGTGCTGTCCATGTCAAGAAAAAGGCTTTTTTCTCTTGCCATATGGTTGCTACAACCACTGTCTAAGAACCACATCTCATCATTTTTCTCTGTTGCACTTTGACATGCATAGAATAAGCTTGCTTCACTTTCTTTCTCTTCTGTGAAGCTTGCTTGTTGATGTAATTTCACTCTACAATCTTTTTGCACATGGCCAAACTTCTTGCATCTATGACATTGAGGTTGTCCCTTGAACCAACAATCTTTTTCATCATGACTCATCTTTTTACAAACACCACAAGGTTTGGAATTATTCTCAGAATTATAACTTCTACCAAAGTTGCCTCTGCCTCTTCCTCTATTTCTACCTCTTCCTCTATTTCTACCTCTTCCACCTCGACTTGATTCTCCCTTAGGTTGATCAAAGTTCTGCGGCTTTCTTTCTTGGCTCTTGCTGCCAACATTGAGCTTAGATTGGAAAGCACTCTCTACAGCTTTTTCAGTGTGTCTTGCCATTCTTTGCTCATAGGATTTCAGAGAGGCCATCACTTCTTGAACACTTAAGGTTGAGAGGTCTTTAGTTTCTTCAATTACAGCTATAATAGGATCAAATTTCTCCGGCAAACTAATCAAAGTCTTCTCAACAATTCTTTGATCACTAATATCTTCACCATGAGTTTTCATTTGATTTATCAATTCAAGAAATCTGCTGGAATAATCCTTCAAACTTTCATCCTCTTTCATTTTCATGTTCTCTAAATCCTTTCTAAGAGATTGAAGTTTGATAGCTCTCACCTTATGATCACCTTGGAACTCATTTCTTAGAGTTTCCCATGCTTCTTTTGCACTTTCAACTCTCATGATTCTTGGAAAAATTGGATCTGTAACATTCCTTTGAATGAGTGAAAGAGCACTTGCATCTTTCCGTCTCTTTTCATCTAGTTTCTTTTTATGATTTTCAGTCATACCCTCTGTTGTATTAGGTTCAGTAAACCCTTCTACTATTGATTCCCAAAGGCCAAGTGATTTAAAGATTGTCTTCATTTTTACAAACCAGAAATCATAGTTTTCACCATCAAAAGGTAGAATACTTACTTGCTGGTTTGAAGAACCAATGTTGGCCATGATATCTTGGATGAGATTTCACTCCTTTGCTGTATTTTCTTCCAATCCCAGACCTTCTTAATCAGCACAGCTCTGATACCATTTGTTGGTGGCTGATTTTCAGCATGTGGGGGGTGTTTTGACATCAAGAAGAAGTGGTTTTAGGGGGTTCACTGTAGACCTACGAAATTGAGTAGAAACAGAGAGATGAAACAGAGAGCTGGGTTTTACAAAAATCTGGTGTATTCCCACTTCTTCTCTTGCAAACTTACACCATATTTATATGCAAAATACATCCATGTGATGATTGACAAGTGGCTAACTAGTTTCCACCTAAACTTAACTAGAGTTACATAACTTAACTTAATATGAACTAGAGTTAACCAACATAAACAGCAGTAAAAAAAAGAACAGAACAGCAACTAAGCATTAGTCCTAACAAAAAAGTTTAAACTTTCCACAGGCAGACCATTAGAAAGACGCTAATTTCTTAAAATATCCTATATACGTAGGCAGAAACGAGGGAAGGGGTCATATTTATCCCGACGGGAGCAAGAGTAACAAGACCTTACTCCCACGCCCTCAGAAAATTCTCAGAAGTAGCATATCCAATTGTTTCAGAAGGTCAAAGGAGTTAGACAGGTTCATGAGCTAAAATTACAAGAGCCGCGGTTTATTATAGTCCGGGTTTCGCAAAAGTTGACACAAACGTTCATAGGTCGAAGTCCGGCTTGAAGGTGCGACAAGGGCACAAAACGATTAGCCCTTGCCATCTGTTAGACATTTTACCAAAGGTAGCTTGAGTATCATCGCTGCTGGATATAGTCACAAGAAGAAGAATGCAGCCCTCACCTGACCCTCCTAACGAAGCTTCGTGCTATGATGCCGTGTCTTGACATTTCCAGTGGTAATTGTAATCCTCCCTTACTTTCCTCAACCTCATGTGCAAATAAGTAGCGAACAATGCACTCGATGACATTGTCGATTTTGGCAACTGTCTGCTGCCTCGGAAAAGGAGTTAACGGGTGAAGATTAGTGTGTCAACGCTATTTTCCCAGACTGATGAATATACACAACTTAGGAGGTATACAGCAGCATTTCTTGATGATCTTTTCAGTAGTGTTTCACCAAAAAGGGGCTATTTGTTCCAGCAATTTTATCAGAAAGTTCCTCAGAAATAGATCCCTTTTGGTGCTATACAGTTCGTAGGGAGCCCGATCACTGCATTGAAAGTGCCAGATATATTACTTGTCTCATATAACTTGGAAAAGAGATCCTTTACAGGAATCAAGTCCACAAGTGCCTCACGAACTGCTAGAAGATGATGATTATCTTTGCATATTACTGGAGTTAAGTGGCTTTCCTTGATGCTTGGTGAACATTGTGACCTAAAACATGTCATTTATTTACTTCTTAATATTCCACGGGGATCTCAACATGTCTTATCAGTACGTAGGGAGCTTTAATGTATTCAATTCACATTACTTTTGAGGAAACATCTGCATGCTATAGATATTTCGAGAACCTCCTTTTTGCATACTATGCTCTTCCGTGATACACGAGGGTCCCAAAACATCAACAGCAAGCAATTGTTTCCTCGTGTTGGAACGGATTGGATCCACAGTATGCATAGTTCATCTCATTGAGCACAAATCGCACTTCAGTTGGTAATGATCACTTTGCATTAGGGACCAAAATGTGCTTGCCATTTTAAGTTTCAAGCTACTAAACCTATATACAAGCTTCAATATCCGATACAACCCATAGCAATGTGTACCAAATGTGGCCCTCTGGTATACCTATCATCTAGTTTTTTGGTCCGAATTACTACATAGTACTCATAAAATGCCAGTTGGATATCAATGTTGACTTCTGAAAGCGGTAGGAAAATACCGCAACTTGTACTATTCATGCTAGTTAGGACCTGAGAACATTCGAATGGTCATAACGAAGAGATTGTCAGAAAAAGATCTAAATGACCGCTGTAAGTTGACTCTGTTTAGAGGTGAGCGCTCGCCCGCTTATTCAAATGCTCTTCCGCAGTGATATAGAGATGAAAAAAGTGGCTGTCAAAGCTTGAACAGGTAGCTGATGATCAAAGAAGTTGCAGCTGGCCCGTTGTTTGAAATTCTGTACCGCCACAACTTATCATCACCATATTTGCTTGAACAGGTAGCAGCCACAATTGTGAAACTTGCCATGTCTTGTTCTTTTTTGGAGTACGAGGAAGGAAGATATTCAAATTGCCATCTCATGTTTCCCTGGCGAGACCGGATGAATATAACATAGCTCTCTCTGGACCTTCCATGCAATGTGGTATTCCCCTAGCTAGTGTAAGGAAGCTATTATCCTAATACTTTTGCCACTTCCAAAATGAGAATTAGCTGCTTTCTACACAGATTTCAAAGACTTCATTAACATCGGCACCATAAGCATTTCAGAAAGATTAAATTTAACATAGTAGAATCTGATAAAACCATATTCACACACACAAAAAAAAAAAAGATGTTCCGGTTCTACTGATAAGCTGGGCAGCCTTCCTTAAGGATCCCTTTAGCGGTTGGGCAAGAAGCCAATGGGCACCCATCTGGGACGTTTCCCCACCAATCAACGCCAATGCCCCTTGACCCCAAGGCAATGAATATCAAGATTGTCACGAAGGCGGTTCCTGCATCAAGACCAGCAGATAAGACGTAGTTGTAGCGCTCCCACCACCTTGGTCGGTACCTGAAAACAACAAAGCCCGACAAGAAAGCCACAAGAATCCAAGTGTTGTAGTTGACTGCTGAAGCAGGCGGCATCATGGCCGTCGAACCTATCAACACCGGCATATGAATTTTCCCAATCCATTTTTGCTTGGGGAACACTTTGCGCGACAAATACCATACTATAGCAGGAGCAATGGCTCCACCTAAAAAGAACCAGTTGACAGCGCTGTATCGACCGAGGTCTCCAAACATTCTGCGGGGTCCAATTAGCCCCCATATAACCGAGGCATCGAAGAATACGCGGTCCATAGGACACTTCCATTGGCTGTCAGGCGGCAAGACTGTGATATCGCAAAGGTCGGGGATGGTTCCCATCAGCCACCAAGCGGTTATCTGGTATACAATCACGGATAAAACTGTACCCAGCACCTGAAAAAGAGATTAACCTGAACTCTTGACCACTGGCATGATTTAGAAGAAATTAGACCATGATTAAGTAATAGGATTAACTTACTTGAGCCATAAACATTGCTCTAGGAGGAATCTTCATGTAATGACCAAGCTTGAAGTCTTGTAAAAAAGTTAGAGCTTGAGTCATGCTAATGTAACCATACACCTTAAAGCACATATTAGCAACAGGGCGCCCTGGGTAGATATACCCGATGATATACTCCGTGACGATGTTCAAACCAGGTGCCTGTTCAACAAAAACAGGATTAGTGAAGAAATATACCCCCAAAAAACATCTGCATATTTACTACGAGATTTGTAATTTGTCCTTAAAATTATAATTACCTGGTTTGTTGTGGCAACGATGATTCCGATAGGAAGGGTGAAAGAAATGGCGATGGCACAAGCTAGTAAGACACCCCACCAAGGCAACTGAAGAGAATCATTGTAGTACTCGCAAGCGAATATAATGACAACAATGTTCACCACCAGGATGACCAGAAACCACCACATTGGAACTTGCTTGTATGCCTTCATCAGCCTTGTGTGTATATCTGGCTTTCTACCTTCTCCAAAGGCCTTTCTCGTTTGCTTCCACATATCACTGCATTAGTCGACATTTGAATTCAGCATGAAGGAATAAGTTCACTTTCTAGGTCCATCATGGGCTGCATTCTTCTTACTACTTAGGTCTGCACCCTATCACGCTGCTATCACTTTAATTTCTGTCTTATCTTTTTTCTTGTTAATTTCTGTCTTTTAAGTCCAAGCCTCTTCACATACTGCGTTTGTTTGTGCATGCATGCGTGCGTGCGAGACAGTGAGAGTGGGCGAGACAGTGTGTGTGTGTGTGTGTGTGTGTGAGAGAGAGAGAGAGAGAGACTTAAAAGAGTTGATTTTTTTGCCTTCAAATGCCTATTTGTGGTTGTCTGTATGTACCTTCCATTAAAAAGCAGGACATGGACAAGAGTAGCAGAAAGCGTGGCGAATCCAAAACCATAAGTCATGGCAAAGAAGGTGCTCATATTTACAGGCCCAGCTTTGGCATAAGCATCATGGTCAAGTTGAAAGTTGGAGTTGATGATGGAAGTAATGTTGTATACTGAGCCATCCAGCTTGAAGAGTTCGTTAGAAAATATCGGGAAGTTCTTCGCATTGTAGACGTTGAACCAGTAAGAGAGAGGCGTCATCAAATACATCACAATAACAAATCCAACGGCGACATTGGCAGTGGCATGCCATGGGCTAACCAGAGGGCTCCCAAGATACGATGACATTGTCGGCCAGTCAATTCCAAAGGACCCAAGTCCAAGTCCACTTGAGCCTGATCCCAATTGCTGCGTCAGAACAGACTTGGGAGCGAGCCAACAGATCCATGACAATGTTGCCAGCATTTGGAACAGAAATCCCGGGAAGATGTAGTAGCAAAAGCTGAATACTAAAGCTAGGAGGAAGAATTGGGTGCGGCTCATTCCGCCTTTAGGCCTCTTATCCTTCTCATGCAAAGCCCTGTAACAATCTCAGTATGTTAAGTAGAAACTAGAGAAAACGCGAAAAAACGTTCCTGATCGATGGAAAAAGAAGGCCAAGGATACCTGAATAACGAGACCTGGACTAGATTACCAGGCCACCACATCTCTGCTGGCTCAACCAGATGTTTCCGGAAAATCCCAGCCCAGCCAAACCCCAGAACCTACATTTAATTTCATTTGATCAAAAGGATTGGACAAACTGTACTATATCAACAATTTGCTCTTGCAGGCCAGAAACTTGACCTAAATCTTAAATTTTTGACAAGTATTCAAGGTTTCAATCAAGATAGTACTATGATATTTCGCAATACCACCACATCTAAGACGAGCACATTTTGGTGGCCGCGTCCCGAATAAATTTCCTTGACCAAAACAGCACTAGCATGGACAAATTTTGGACCCTTTGCCCAATCACCCAAAATACAGAAACTATATTTGAAATTAAATATTGCGCATTCCTGTGACAGTTCTGGTGCTAGATTTGCTGATTGCCTTGCTTTTATAGTCTTCTGTTTTCTATTTGGCTTTGGGATTGATTGCTATCCAATCTAAACGTCAATACTGAAAAAGGGTACCTGTGTAGTGATCATGACAAGGAATGCAGGAAAGAATGCAAGTTTCCTCCTATAAAGAAGCTTAACAGCAGTGAGAATGTGGGTGGCATAAACGGTCCCCGCGCCCGAATTCGCAAAGATGGTGATCAAAACGTGCTCTTTGACGTTAAACGGACCGGGGTTCAACGTGAACTCCCACCAGGAACCCTTCAAGAAGACCCGATCCGTGATGGTCTTCGCCATGAGCCGCCCGATAGGCACGACGGCAACCTGAGCGCAGATGCCGGTGATTATCAACGGCTGAGTCCTATACCAGAAGAACTGGTTCACGAACGACAGAAACACGCACGACGCGAGCCCCAGAACCCACATTCTGAACGTCAGTACCGGCAGGCTCGGATCGTCGGTCTTGGACACCGTGACGTCCACTTGTTTGATCGAGCACTCGTCGGGATCAACCACGTGCTGCGGCGGGTGGTGCTGCTCAATCTCCATGGCCGGACGTTCTTCGGTTATCTCAGCCATGAATAACAGCAAACGTATAAAGTCCTTGATGCGGTACAAAATATCTGCAAAGGTACTATACAAAGGCAGAGATTACGTTGGTGCATGTCGTTGGGTTTTACGTCCATGTACAGAATCCTAGTACTGGGGGTAGCCGTGAAAATAGGAGGAGGAAGAGTAGAGTAGAATCATTCAACCGAGATTCTGTATGGTCAAGACTTCTTGTTAAGATTTTCGACTTTGTGGTAACTGAATTAGAATCTTGGCATCCGTAGACCTTAAAGCTTGTCGCTTTTAAGTGTTCCCGCGCATCATTAGTTCCTCAATGACTCAAATTTTAAGCGTCCGTAGATTAAAAACTTTAAGCGACTGCATTTTACTGAAAAATAAGTTAACTTGTTTGATAAATCAAATTTTTTTATGTAAATTTTTTATTTACAAATTTATGCTTTTTTATGTACTTTATAACTTTTTGGGGGCCTAAAATCGTGTTGTTGTTGGTGGCATGGAGTAATACTGGTGGTAGCGGCGACGGCAGCGGTGAAAAGATGCAATGATGGCGGTAATGGTGCGTGAAGACGTAATGTTGGTAATTGTGATGATAACGATAGAAGGCGACATGACAATCATGACAGTGGTTGTAGTGTGGTGGATATTTAAATGATTTTGACATAAATGAACGTGGTGACGACAACGACGGTATGGTGGAGGGGACGATGTCCTTGTGGTGGTGGTGGTGGTGGTGGTAGTGGTTAGGTCATGATAATTCTGGTGGTGGTAGTAAAAAGAAATTATAGTTGTGGTGGTGGTTATAGCGTAGTGGATACGATATTGCCAGCAAATTAATTGAGGCAGTATCGTGTTGATAATTAATGTAAAAATATGTCATAACTTTTAACCATCTCATTTAAAATTAAGTGATAGCTCACCCTGTCTCAAAATTTTAAGATAAGAAGCCCATTTAGCGTGGCAAGAGAGACTTTCAAGTGCATTCGTAACATATTACTGAGTGATGGGTGACGCTGAATGTTAAACTTAAGAACATAGTACTCTCTTTAAACTAAGTGCTTAAAACCTATGTCTATAATGCCAATGCCAAAAGGGCATTAGTTTATACTGTGTTTATGATGTCAAAACTCCAAAAATAGATCGGTATTTTTTGTTTGTAGCATCTAAGTAGGTGAGTGATGCGTGGCGCTGAGTTTTGATTTTAGTAGTATCTTCCAAAAGAGGTGCACCAAATCAATTTTCGCTAATGAGTATTGCCAAAGCTAACAAGACCCCCTGAATATAATTTGGTGTGATTTTCTTTACATGAATCCTAGGTGATTGACGCGTGACACCGACCTTCAAGTTTCAAAAGATGTAATAAATGACAATTCCAACAAAAATATGCAAGATTATTACAAAATGAAAAAGATTAACTACCCTATGAGGCATGCTAATTGGTTTCTCTTGATTTTAAATTGTTCACACTAATTTCTGTGCAAGCTTCGCTCGTGTACCAAGACAACTAGTTCATCTATAGATAAAACTAGAAGGTTATGTACGTTGCATCCACAAGCACCGTAGCTAAAAAGTGCATCAGTTATACAATCATATGAATACTGACTTATTAGCAACAAATGAGGTGTAAAGATATTTAACCCTTAAACGTAGCTGATTATTTTATTTTACTTTTTGTTACAGCAATAAAAAAATTCTTTAGCCAAATAGTTTACCCTCTAGGACAATTTGAACGAAGAGACAGAAATCAATAATGTACTTAATTGCAAACCGACAACAAAAAAAAGTGACTATAACAAAAAAAAGTGTCACTAAAAGTATTCTAGCGACACAACACTATTATTTTTTTAAACTAAGCTGTACCCTATTCAATTCCCTCACTTAAAAAAGAGGAAACTGTTCAATCAGGTTTAATTATGCTTGATCCATGCGTTACTACAACTAGGTCCTCCCCTTCGATCTTCTATTCTCTCCTTCAAAGATGTCTACAATTTCATTTATCGGGTGCTGTAGGTCGGTAAAGAGGTCAATAACCATACTTGCAGCAACAGAGAGGTCCTCCACTTTTGATTTGGATACCATGATATGGGGTGTTGTAGGTCATTGAAAAGGCCAATAGCAATACTAAAATAAGCGACAAATTACTTTCTAGTGAAAGAAACCCTTGACCTTTTATATTTATAGTGACAGTTTATAATCGCGCTTTTGTCAAAAGAGACGAAGCAATGACACAGAAAAAACTGCGCAAAAGGTCATAGAAATTATAGAGAGAGAACCTGGGTGGTGAGCATGAGGATGAAGGCAGGGAAGAAGTCGAGCTTCCTCTTATAGAGCAGCTTCACAGCGCTCAGTATATGAGTCGCATAAACTGACCCCGCTCCAGAGTTGGCAAAAATGGTGATCAAAACATGCTCTTTGACGTTAAACGGACCAGGGTTCATTGTGAACTGCCACCTTGAACCCTTGAAGAACACCCGATCAGTAAGGGTTCTCGCCATAAACCGGCCGATGGGCACGACGGCGACCTGAGCGCAGATGGAGCTGATGCCCAGCGGCTGCGTCCGGTACCAGAAGAACTGGTTCACAAACGCCAGCAACACGCACGAGGTGACCCCCAGCACCCACATTCTGAACGTCAACACCGGCAGCCTCGGATCGTCGCTCTTGGATACCGTGACCTCCACCTCCTTGATGGGGCACTCGCCGGAATCCGCCGGCGGCGGCTCCGGCATGGACGGATTTTCTTGCCATGCGTCAGCCATGAAGAGAAGATTGATAGCAGTAATGACCAATGGTATATGCTACGTTGGAGGCAATGCTGTATATATAATTGAGATGCTAATGTGATTTTGACAGTGTGGTGAATTACCGAGCGAGATTCTGTTCGAACTGATTGACATTTATGCAATATTACAGAATCTCTTTTGTCTTTTCCTTTTTTTGGCCGGTGTAAAGCCGGTTGACTTTCTTTGTTAAGACGTTTCAAAATTATTGTTCCGTTTTCATATTTAGAATATCAATTTTAATGCTATATTCCATTTTTTTGCTCTTATGTCATTATTAATATTGCAAGTCTCAACCACTCCGTTATTAATAGGACTCACCTCTTCAATGAGACTCACTAAAAGATGAAATGGACGGCTTACAAAAGATGATCAAATACCTAAATTAACGTGTAAAGTCAATATGGAATAATTATTTTAGAATGGAAGGAATATTATGTACTAATTAATGTTGTAAAGTGAGTATGTTCGGGATAATTCTCGTAAGAGAGACCAAGATTCCGTGCGAACTGATTGACAATTGTTTTTTCAAAGTTGAGTATAAAAGAAAAGGAAAAAAAAAAGTTACCTTTCTTGGCACATTTTAAGTGTTCATTTGCCACGAAAGTTGATAACCCGTTTTCTTGAACTTTAGATTCTCAAAAGGATCAACTTTATCAAGAATGGTATCCTGCTAAATTCATAAGACTATGCAAGAAGGTATCTTGGCAAAGTTATACTATTTTCCTCATTAACTTAACCATCCATCAGATCTCATACTTCCGTAATTAATGTGATGAATTACAAAATCTCGTTTTGCTTTTTTTTTTGTATCATGCAACATAAGTAACTTCTTTTTGGTACAACATAAGTAACTTCTTTTTGTGCAGTTCAGTGCAAATACTACAACCTATTTTATTTTTAAAGTTAAAAATTAGTGAAACTTTTGTTTATGTAAACAGACTAATCTAACAGTTGAACAACCAAAATTTTGATTTCTAAGGAAACTATTTCTTTGAACGAACACCTCAAGGAAAGTAGGTTTCTATTTTCTTTACGTCACTTTATGTTATTTCTCTAAAGAAGCAATTTTTTGCGCGATATTGACGACAAATGAACAGTGGGTCGTTCCCTTTTGTCGCAACTAGGACCGGGCAACCCGTGCTAGTCCATAAAAATATGAGCATGGGCTTATTATTATAGTAATTGTGGTGGACGCGGGCACAAAATTTGAACCTGTAAAAATTTATGAGTTGTACATGGGTAAAGATTTTTTAAAACCCGCCCAGCCTTTGGGCGACTCTTGCCAACTTTAACTTAAGAGATCAATGTGGCATTACTGATGTTTGACGACGGTAATAAGACTGTTAGGCTGATAGCATCCCCGCGCATAGACGCGCAAACTTGTTTTCCAATTAATGTGGCTTCAGCCTTCATGCAGTCCTTTTGTATGAAAGTCATCACGGTGCATAATTTTTTCAATTAATCATTTGGAATAAGTTATAGGAATCCCTATGAGTACTGCTGAGTATGTGAGGCTTAATCACAAGGACAAACAAGCTAATCAAAGACAACTTTCCATTACTTCCTTATCCCAAATCTCCAAAACAAGCATCGAAAGTGCCATTGCTTTGGGAGAGAAATAGCTCGGAAAGGAAGCTCGGGCACGAGTGACACAGTTCGGATGCACCCCTTGTGATTGAAGAAATTCATTTGCAGTAATCTAGTTATAAACTCGATCTCGTTGCTGGGTTGGCAGGTTGGAGTGTTTAGGCGGCGATACGCTGCTAGTTCTTTCTCTTCTTCTTTTGTTGTTTCTTTTTGTCTTTGCTTCCCAACATCCTGAAATGGCGTTGAAACTATGTCGATTTAGAAGGCCGCCTTCAATAGCTTATCTCAAATGTAACAATTAATTTGTGATTCCACAAATACTTTGTAATAATATTGAAGTAATTCCTTCCTTAAAGAACATATACGATATGCGGCATGCCCATCCAGATATTGGTCCCATATCCCATCATCCAAGCTAATTATTTGATAGTATAAGCGATCCCAATAAAGTCCACATTCAATTATGAGCAATGTTGGCCTTTATACACTTCATTCCAAACTTCAACTTTTAAATGATTTGATGGACAACTAATATAAAGCTGTGATATCCACAGTCTTTAAACTAGTTTTGATCTCGTGCATTGCACACATGAACAATAATTATCAAAATACTAATAATAATTACAAAATTAGTAGTGACAATAAGAAAATTAAAAATTTATTTATGCCTTTTTAAAGGCGTTCTCCTACCAATTTTTATAGTTAGAAATGAACATAAGTAATAATTGTTAGTTTTTAATGACAAATAAAGATGACAAATAGTGTATGAAATAATAGAAATAGTCTTCCTAACTAATAGCAATTGCAGTGATAATACTAACAATAATAACCTGTGTGTTGAAGTTGTATTATTCAAGACTACAAAGAAAAGAGTAACAATACATAATAAATGATTGAAAAAACTGGGAGCGTAAACTATATAAAAAACTTATAATGAATAAAAGGAAGGAGATTATGGTAGTTTAAGAGAAAAAGTGATGGAGATTATTGTGTTTTTCTAAACAATATAAAAGATCTAAAATTAAAAAGAAATATATAGAGAATTACTTTTGTCAAAATATAGGAATTAATGGAATTATAAAGGACGAGTTGCTGTGACACACACATCATATAAAATCTTCATCATGTATAAAGATTTGTTGTTACATTTGGTAAAATGAATTCTACATTATAAAAACTAAAAGTAGTTATTCACTATTTAAACTTTTGTTTTATAAATTTTTTAAGAAAAAAATAATAGAATGTCACTTGTTACCATTCTTTTTTTTTTTTTTTGATAACGAGACGATTTTATTCCACTAATGTTGGGGTACATCATCTTGGATGGCAGACATTACAAATTTGGGTGCCTCTTCCATCCAAACGCAATAATCATCAAGAACTCTAGCGTATTTTGCTAGTCCATGAGTTACTTTGTTTCCTGTGCGCCGTATAAGGCTAAATTCACATCTATGAAAGTTATTACACAATTTTAGCTTCATCAATCACATTGCCTATCGCTGATAAATTCTCTCCTTGCCGAAGTGCTGAAATGACATTTGCTACATCACCTTCAATAATTACGTTCCGAAAACCACTTTCTAATCCAAAAAGTACAGCTTCGGAAGCTGCCATTGCCTCTGCACATTTAGGTTCTAATAATCCTATCATTTTCTTCCACAAACTTGCAAAGAAATCGCCTTCCGTACCTCGGACCACTACCCCTATACCAATTGCATCTTCCCCTTCGAAAATTGCTGCATCAAAGTTAATTTTATAACTTACCGGAGGGGCTTGCCAAGAAACAGGAATCATATTGCTAGGTTTTGATGGCTTGGTTTGTGCGTCTTTGTATTGCTTCAGTAAATTGATGGTGGATGAGTACAATTCTAGTGCATCTCGTTGAGCTCCTACGAATAAACATTTGTTTCTGTTGTTCCAAAGGTTCCAGCAAAGTGTCACCAAAACTTCAAACTCCTATGTGTCCACTCTTTCCCTTATATCCTTCCACCACCAATAGACACTATCGCAACACTTGACTTATTTGTACAGATTAGACGAGCAAAGAGCCCACACTTGTCGGGCAAAACTGCAATTGCAAAGGACATGATACAAGGTTTTTCCATCTAAACCACATACTAGACACACATTGGTTACTTCCATCCTTTTGCGTATAAGTCTATTACCTGTTGGAAGGATATCGAGCAAGCTCCCCAACAAAATATCTTTATCTTGCTGGGTACATTTAATATCCAAATGAACTTCCACTTTGTTTTATCCTCGATGCTGGTACCTTCCCCCAAATTATGCTTTTTTTTAAGCAAACCTCTCTCCATGACAAGTCGATACGCACTACTTATTGAGAACGTACCTTGTTTTGAAAAATGCCAAACTAGTATATCTTCCCTTTGTAATCGACCAAGTGGTCTGCTCAGAATCAATTTGGCTTCATTCGGCCAGAAAATACGATGGATGAGATCTTTATTCCATTTCTTGCTTTGGTGATCAATGAGCGCTGAGACATAGGCTGTTGATGAGAGGACTTTTTGTGGTGATTGAACTTTGAAAGTGTACAGTTGTGGTAGCCATCCATCATTCCACATTTTGATTTTTTCTCCATTGCCTACTCTCCACCTCAGCCCTGCTACTATAACGTCCCTTAACTCTAGGATGCTCCTCCAAGTGTAGTAAGGTCGGTTCCCTAAGTATGCATTAAAAATGTCTCCATCTTGGAAATATTTGGAACTGAGTATACGGAAGAGGAGTGTATTCTGATTATTTACAAGCCGCCATACCTGTTTAGAGAGTAGCGCTAGATTGAAAGCTTGTAATTTCCTGAACCCAATTCCCCCTGATCCTTCCTTCTGCACAATTTATCCCAACTCATCCAATGTAGCTTCTTTTTACCGTCATGATATCCCCACCAAAAGTTAGCCATCATTGCTTCTAACTCTTCACATAATTGTGTCGGCAGCTTAAAGCATCCCATGGCATAAGTTGTATGGCTTGAATCACATATTTGAGCAAGATTTCTTTACCAGCCTTGCAGAGGAACTTCGAGGACCAACCTCGTAGTCGTGACCATACCTTTTCACGTAAATTGCTGAAAACCTCTCTCTTGGATTGTCCAACCACCGAAGGTAGCCCCAAATATTTGGCATGTGTAGAGACTACTGGAACTCCCATTAAATTCTGCAGTTCATCCCGGATCGGTTCTGGGGGTGTTTTTACTGAACACTATTGCGGAATTTTGGAGATTAATCTTTTGTCCAGAAGCTGCCTCATACATCCTTAGTATCTCCTTGATGGCGCTGGCCTCTTCTCTAACAGCTGTGAAAAAGTGAGACTGTCATCTGCAAAAAGGAGGTGAGAGATCCTAGGGCTTGTTCTACCTACAGCCACCCCTCGGATTCTCCCCTTGGACTCCGCTTCTTTGATCATTGATGTAAAACCCTCTGCACATATCAAAAAAAGATAAGGAGACAAAGGGTCTCCTTGTCGTAAACCCCTTTGTGGAAGAAAATAGCCAAACCATTCACCATTTAAAATAACTGAGTAGGACATCGTTTTGACTATTTTCATGACAATAGAAATCCACTTAGGACATAACCCCATCTTTTCCATCATACCCTTGATAAAAGGCCATTCTACTCGATCGTAGGCTTTACTCATATCAAGTTTAATTGCAATCTATCCTTCTTTACCCCAAGATTTGTATTTTAAAAAATAATTCACTTCATAGGCCACTAATACATTATCGATGATTAAACGCCCTGGGATAAACGCACTTTGAGTTTCCGAGATGCATTTTAGTAGAAAGATCTTAAGACGATTGGCTAAAACTTTAGAAGCAGTTTTGACAATCACATTACAAAGGCTAATGGGCCTAAACTGGGAGATATCCTCTGGATTGTGACATTTGGGGATGAGAACTATGTGGGTGTAATTTAATTTTTGGGAAAAAATACCTATATTCAAAAAAGTGAGCACAGTTTCAGTGACATCGCTCCCTACAATATGCCAATATTTTTGAAAAAACATTGTGGGCATACCATCTGGTCTCGGTGATTTCAGAGGATACATAGAAAATAAGGCAGAGTGTACCTCAGCTAAATCAAAGGGTTGGGTGAGACGAGCATTATCCATTTGCAAGATAATCCTTTGTACTGTGTTCAGCACTTCCTGCAGTGCTTCTTTCCGGTGGGTCAGTTGTTGTAAATATAGACTGAAAATAGTTCACCACCGTTTCTTCTTTTTCTGTGTCATTGACGCACCAATTCCCAAATTCATTACGCAAATTTTCCACCCTATTGATACGACGCCTTGCTGAGGCCTGCACATGAAAAAATATGGTATTACGATCACCGTCCCTCATCCAATCTACTCGGGATCTCTGTCTCCATAAGTCATCTTCCATTTGCAGTATTGATTCGAGCTCCCCTTTCAAATCATCCACGTACACTTTTGTCTCCGCTGTAATAACCCCACGTTGAACAGTATTGATCTTGTCTTCGAGTTCCTTTATTTTCTGTTGCACATTCCCAATCACCCTACTGTTCCACTTAATTAAGCCTACTTTGCATTATGAGATTCGTTTAATAACATTTTGAGATGGATCTTCATACTGGGTACCTGTATTCCAAGCCTCTTCTATTACTTTTGCACAATCTGACCTTCGAACCCACATTGATTCGAAGTGAAAACGTTTTCTCCCTCTCTTGACCTGAGCAGTTTGATAAATATTGGGACCAAGAAGGATTGGATTGTGATCCGAGATTCTGGACTCCAAGTGTGTTACTTTGGCATTTGGAAAGAGGTCAAGCCACTCTGCATTTGCACAGAACCTATCTAGTCTTTCTCTGACAGTGTGCGGATGAGGTCTGCACCAAGTATACTTATAACCCGTGAATCCCAAGTCAATCAACCTACACTCTTCCAGCGTATTTCAAAAATTCCGCATTTGCCAATTCGCCTTTGCTAAAGTACTTTCTTTTTCGTGTTCGCTTAAAATTTCGTTGAAATCCCCGCAACAAAGCCATGGTAATTGGTATTTTTGGTGAAGTGATCGGAGAAGTGTCCAGGTATCTTTTCGATTACTGACAGATGAGTGCCCATAGAAGCCTGTAAATCTCCACCGCTGCCCTCCTGTTTCAGGTTCTACTGTCGCATCAATATGATACAAAGAATAGCTTTGAACAAGGACAGTAACTTCTTTTTTCCATAGTAATGCTAGGCCACCAAATTTTCCTCTCGAATCTACTGCCAAACCATGTAGTCCCCACTTATTCTTGCATTTTTCCACTACTCTACGATTGCATTTAGTCTCTGAAAGGAAGACCAAAAGGGGAACTTCTTTTTGTTGGATTTTACCCAACTCACGAATTGTCTGTGGGTTCCCAAGCCCACAGCAATTCCAGGCTAACCAAGTTATGGTGGTCAGCAGAACTGGCCTCCACCAGTCGCCGCCAATAATTCTTCTATAGATGGGTTATTCGCCGCCTTCTTTTTGGGTGGGGATTCAGCTTCCATTGGAACTTTTTCGGCCTTTGTACTTTACGTTTGCCAGGTAAGGCTTCCATTTCAATTCTCTGTGTAAGCGATTTCGTTGTTCGGGCTTGCTTCTTCCAACGACCATGAGTGCCTTTAACCTTCCTGAATTCCGCCGTTAATGTTCCTGCACTTTGAGCTGCTGAGTCGACTTTAATGGGTGAAAATGGAAGTTGTTTTGTTGGTTTCAGGTTTTGGTTTTGTGGCTCAGTGCTTCACATTTCAATTGTCTTGTTTTGGGTTACAGGACTTTGGTTTGGGGAGAAAAAAGCCTAATGCCTTAGTTGTTGGTGGGGTGCGGTACATGTATTTTGCTGAGGGGATGCTTCTTTATGAGGTTCACTTTGTGAAGGAGGTTGGGAGGCTTGAAGAGTTGGCTTTTCTTGGTGTTTGGATGGTTTTGGGCCATAGTTTGGTGTGGATGTTTCATTTTCAGCTGGGTCGGTTAGGAATCAGCTGGATGTGGATGAGATAAATGAGCTTCAAAGAAACAGGCCATATTAGTTTGGGATTGCACCTGTACAGGATTAGCACTACTTCCCTTTTGTGTTTCGGTCAATTCCTCCTGTATGTTTAATGCCTCCTCATATTGCGGCGCAAGAGTAGATTTTCCCAAATTAGCTATTCCCCCGTTCTTGGGCAAGAATTCCGTTGGAAGATAGCTTAAATCTCGTGCCTCAGCTCCTTTCCGAATCAAGCAACGCTAATTTCTGAACAGATTTTTCCAAATTAGCTGCTTAGCCAATTTTGGCCGAGAATTCCGTTGGTGAATAACGTGAATCCCGTGATTCATTCCTTTCCGCATCATTTGTTGACATTCTAGATAGGTAGTTATGTAACACCAAAAAAGTATTACACTAAACCATGTTTTCCCTTCATATATAGTATGAATATAAAATAAATTTTAGTGAGGCATGTTGACATAGAAGAAAGAAAAATGTAAAATCTATATAATTAATCGAATTTTAAATAGAAAAAAGGAATTCAAATCAAATTTTGTGTGTGTGTGTGTGAGAGAGAGAGAGAGAGAATCTACATCATTATTACAGAGATAGGTAAATTTAAAATATATTAAAATTTTAAATCAGACCATGTGACGAATTAAGAGAATGTCCAAGTAAGCGATGACTGGATAACATTTTCTCAGCCAATAGCGGAGGCAGTAGGAGGCACGTGCCCACCTGCTGCCTTCTTCTCCCTCGTTTAAAGTCCACCGGTGATGGTGTTTCGGCAGCAGCGCATCAAAACCTACCGGAAGCAAAACCTAGTACTCTTGTTCATCCTTTCTTCGGACAATGGCGATGAAGCCAGCAGCCTTTACGGGGTCAGGTAGAATAAAGTAATCCAAAACAAATTTTACGTAGCTCCATCTTTTCTCAAGAGATGTTGCAGATCTTCACAAGGATGGTTGGCCACCATGGAGCTTAACTACGCGATCACCCTACTAAAAACCCCTTTACCGGCAAAGTCATATATCTCCGTTTGATAATGGAAGCCGACGATTACGACCTGTTGCTTCTCAGTGGCTACGAATATGGTGTCCAGAACTTAGTTGCACAAAGCGGGGGCGGGGGCGGGGAAGCGTAAGCACCAAGAAGAATCTGATGTTGGGAGCGGCTTGAATAAATAAACGCGTAAAGAGTATTATCATTTATTTAGCATAGTTTACATAGATAGCAACAACAGACAAGGAGACTTTAAGGACTTGAAGGAAGAGAGAAACAAGGAATTGAGTTGAAAAGAGCTTGATTTTCATGTATTCTATCACTTGTTCGATGCATCTCTATCCAGCTAGTGGGATCGAGTTCTCATCTTAGCTTGGGACGAGATCCCATGGAGCTTTTAACTTAGGATCGTAAAAGCTAGTTTCTGAGAGAGAAACGTCACCATATTAAGAGTTTCCTGCAACTAAGGTCCAGAAGGTCATATTATCAGCTGACCCGATGTTAGAAGGGCTCCATAACTGTGAAGTCGCCGCAATCTATGGCAATGGTTCGTTGGCCATTACTAGACCAGGCGACAAAGGTTGGACTTATATAAACAAATTAAACGGAGCAAAATTTCCTGCTGATATCATTTATTATAAGGAGAAATTGCATTAGATCAGTATATGGGGTGAGGTTCGATCGGTCGGGTCCGACGGTTCTTAACCCATTGTTGCACTGGATGTAGGGTATGATGCCAATGATGAGGCGTACATCGTTGAATCTACAGCGGGTGATTTGGTATTAGTAATCGGATACGTGGGTTTGATGAGAGTCAGATGGCGGCGTTAGCTTGTCATGTTTACAAGTTGTATCAAGGACCTGATCTGACATATTGGACTGGTGTTGATACCTTGAATGGTGATGTCCAGTTCCTGAGTGACAACCACTCGTTGGCTGTTTCGGAGCATGAATCACTGGGTCTCAGCCAGACTCCATTTACTACGCGGATGATTGTTATACTGGAGAAACAACATATACGGGTGTCTTCAACCTGAAGGATGAGTGTTTCGGACTGCATTGTTCTCTAGATACTTCGGACAAGGAACAAGCCACCGCCTATCTGGGTTTTACCATCGTTGCAAGGAAAGTTGGGGCTTTGCTTGAGTTTGCTCTATGTTCTTTTCTGATCTTGCTGAGTTTTTTACTAAGTGTAAGATTTGGGAGTTATGACTTGATGTGTTCAACATTCATCACAAGTTTCTCAAAGTTCTGGAAACATTTGATTGTGTCGCTCTATAGCTACTTTAGCGACAAAAATAAAACTCAAATAACTAAAGTGAAACTCGAATATTCGATGCCCACCTTAGAAAAATTTTCTAGCTCTCCCACTACGCTCAGCTTCGACTTTCATATATATATATATATATATATATATATATATATATATATATATATATATATATATATATATATATATATATATATATGATTAGATGCATGAGAATCATCCGGACGATTGCAAGAGCCCTATCCTTTTTCCAAGAGGCCAGTGAGAATTATAGGTCTGACAATATCAGGCGAAGTAACTTGCTATTCGTGGCTGTATTGGTGAACAAGCCTTTTTTTCCTGGGTGCAACCCTAATAATGAGGCATCTTTGAGATGGAGAATCAGAGATTTTGTAACGTCACAATTTTCATAAGCCCTTGTTGCCAGCAATTTGGGTTGTGCCCAAGTTGAGGAATACGTAAATGATCCTATAATATAATTAAGACCCTGTTTGTTTCAAAGAAAATGTTTGACGGAAAATACTTTCTTGAAAATAGCAGTCTTCTGAAAAGTATTCCCCAATTCTATTTTTCTTTGTTTGGACGATGCCGAAAAAACAATAAAACAATATGAACCAAAAAAAACACACAATAACTAGACCACCACCGGTGATCAAACATCCACCACCACTTCATCATCCGGAACCTGCAACTCCATCACCAGAATGACGCCGCTAGTTAGGACCATCACTGATGGTTAAACGCCCACCGGTGGTCAAACACCCACCACCGGTTCCTAATCCAGAACCTCCAACACCATCTCCATCTCCAAAACCAACACCTACTATCGGTCGCCCACACACCACCACTATACCAGCCAAGATCGGCACTCAAGGAACACCTGAAAACCACCAGATCGACGTAACAAACCAACAATACGTTCAACGCCAAACACCACACCCAGTCAATGTTGCTGCACTCATCGTGGTACCTAACACCAGCGGATCGCCGTTGTGGATTCCAAACAGCAATGATGATGATGCTTTGATGAGTCGATTTCCCAGATCCCTAACAGACCATAGCGATTGTTCCGCCGTCGCCGTCATCGATTCCAAATTCTTCATGCTCTGCAGTTTGCCATACGGTTATCTTGGGAACAATTCTGTGTACATCATAGACACCCATAATCCCGGGCAAGGCTGGATTAGAGGCCTTGCTATGAAATTTCATGGTGGTCACGCCCTGCACCCATGGCAAGGTCTACTTTTTTGGCCGCTACCACAAAGTGCAACGTCATCGGCGAGTGTTTTTGATCTAGAACAAGGCCAATGGAAGGTCATCCGCGTTGCTTCTGGCCATCTCGATGACCTGATGTGGGCGACAGAAAGAGAGAGAAGGGGGAGGGCAGCTGGGGGCGAGAGGGAGACAGAGAGAATGTCGGGCATGAATTGGAAAATGACTTTCCGTTTTTATTTTTGTAAAATATTTTTCAAGAAAGTTGTCTTCCTTTTGGGTGAACCGTAAACATTTTCTGAAAATAGTTTTCCGATAAACACGCCAGACACCAAAAAATGCTGAAAACGTTTTGTGAAAAACATTTTACATGAAACAAACAGTGCCTAAGTCAACCGCGTCATGCGTTGCCTAAGTATTGAGTCGGATAAATGAGTATCATTGTTCGTGCTGATCACTGGGTTTGAAACATTCCTATAACACATGGAAAGCAAATAGTGATTAGCATTTTACGAATGGACTCGTGGGCTGGCATACGTAGTTTAGCCATGGCTGTGAGCATTTCCCAAATCAATCGTTAAGTACACATAATGGACAGTCGGACAACATCATTACAGTGCTCTCAACACTTGCACTTTGTAGTCTTAAGAAATCCTGGCTATAAGCAATTTTCTCGTGGGAAAGGATAGTCTAAAATTTGGATCAAAATGTGATATGTTAAAATATTCTGAACTTACTCGATGCTCAAGCTGTTGTAAATAAAATTCGCAAGTCCTAAATGACAATGCGAGTCAGTGTGTAATAAATGTGGACCTAGTGAGTCCCCCATCCCTTGTTTTTGAGACTAGAAAATGCTTCCAAGCGTACTCAAACGTGGGTCACACACAATTGCTGGTTGTGGATCATCGAGTGAGGTTGTATCATCCTACTCGCTCAAGCCAAAGCCTTTTACTTGGGCCATACATGCAGCTCGACTATTTGCTACCAACTCTCCATTGTGTCAGATAATTCGAGTCATAGGACCAAAGATTCCATATTACAGGACAGAAAAAATTTAGGATAATTGCAAAAAGCACCCTTCTGTTTTGGGGGTTTTGCAAAAAGGCACATCGAATTACAAAAGTTGCAAAGAAACACATGAAATTACAAAAGTGTTGCATCAGAAGATTTCCGTAACAGAACGATAAAAATGTCAAAATTTCCCTTTTATATAAATCGGGAAAACTCGAAACCCAACCCCATTTCCATCAGAATTCCCATGAGAGTCCATTCCATCAGATTGAATCAATTTCCATCTCCATTTTCATTTTCAGATTGAAGCAGATCGAATCAATCAGAAGGTTCGTGGTGGGTGATTGGGGCTGGTTGAATCAATTTTCAGATTGGAGATTAAATCAATGTCCATTGCCATTTCCAACTTCATTGCTCCGGTGAATCAAATTGTGACTTCCAAATTGTAGATCTAGGGTTTTTTGTTTGAATGGTGGACAGGGATAGGAACGTGGTGGGTGATTGGGGCTGGTTATGGTGGCGCAAGTGTCGAGGCGGTGAAGGGGCTTTCACCGGCAACGCTGGCGATGAAGGTGCTTTCACCGGCAGCGCACGGTAGCGGGGCTGGCGATGAAGGGGCATTCGCCGGCAGTGCACAGTAACAGGACTGGCGGCATCATTGGTGCACGCTAGTGGCGCAAGTAATGGTTAACGGGCTAACGGCGCAGGCACGTTCCGGCAATGAAGAAGCTTACATTGACTGTGTAAGGTAATGGAGCTGACAACACCAGAATCGACGAGGCTAGTAGGGATGGCAATCGGAACCGGACCTGGCGATATCCGCCCTGCCCCGCTCCTATAGGAGCGGATTTTTTTAACTAAAAACGGGTCACGGGGCGGGTTTGGTATTTACTTTCACAACCCGTAGCGGATACGGGGCGGGTTTGGTTTTAGGTAAATCTGGCCGCGACCCGACCCGCTTTGCTACATATAAAACATAAAAAACCCTAGCCCCTTTTCATCTCAGTAGTCCATCTCCTCCTATATAAAACATAGAAAACCCCAGCCCCTTTTCATCTCTCCCCTCATTCCCTTCTTCTCCTATGGCACCGCACTTTAATCATGTCCATCATCGTCGCTCGTCTTCTGCCGTCGCCTCTCGACAGCCATCGATCGCCAGTCGTCGATCGCTTTTCACCGTTCTGCCGTCACTTCGGCAATCGCTTCAACCGTCGCCTTCCCCTGTCGCTTCTGTCGTCGCCTTCAGTTTCTGGGATCTTATATTTTGCACTTTCAGTTTCTTATTTTGCATTTCCAATCGTGGTTTGATCATTGCCGGATTATTCTGCTTATTTTGCATTTTCAGAAACTAGAATTACAATTTCTAAATGGGTTTTGGTACCAGCTTTATTTGGTGATTGTGGTGATATTGGGCACAAACCGAGCACTGTAAGGCTGCAAAGAAGAACGCCAAGTAGGTTTGGGTCCAAAAGAGATCTCAAAATATCTCGAGTTTAAGAGTTCAATTGCAGATGGGAATGAAATTTGTTATCAACTCATCGACGTGATCAAACTGTGGATCAGATCTGGTTAGGGTCGGATTATTGCAAAGGCCATCGGATCGGGGATGGTGTCATCATCTCCCAACCCGATGGCAGGGCGGGGCAGATTCACATGTTTGGTATGGCAGGGCGGGTTCGGATATTATGAAACCCGCATTCGACCTGCCCCATTGCCATCCCTAGAGCTAGGTGGTTGCAAACATGCGATGATGGCAGACAGGCGGTGGTGACGAAGGTAGCTGCTAGGGTTTTGGTTGGGTGGCGGCTAGGGTTAGGTTTTGGTGGGATTGGAGAAGAAATTAGGGTTTTTCTGGGAGAGATAAAAAAAGATATTTTAGTCTTTCTGATGTATTAATTTTTACTAAATAAACTTTTTGAGAGGTTGAATAGCACGCGCTGTTACTTTAAACGATTTTTCTAACGGTTATAACAAAATAAGCACTATAGGGGTCTCTTTGCAACTTTTATAATTCGAGGTAACAAGGTAAACACCAGTTTTGAAAAGAGTAGACTCAGAGCTAGAAATTTAAGAGCTACAGGTACGTACATACGCCATTGATTCTAGTTAAATCCATTGCAACCAACAACGTTAACCCCTTTAGCAGTTGGACAAGAAGCCAGTGGACAACCATCAAGCTCGTTTCCCCACCAGTCAAGCTTAATTTCCGTCTTCCTCGTTTGCAAGGAAACGAATATCAGCACCGTCATGAAGGCGGTTCCAGCATCAAGACCACCGGACAAGACGTAATTGTAACGCTCCCACACCTTTGGCCGGTACCTGAAGAAGACAAAGCCCGAAACGAATGCCACGACAAGCCAACTGGTATAGTTGACAGCCGAAGCAGGAGGCATGTTTGCCGTGGCACCTAAGAGAACCGGCAAATGGATTAGTCGAATCCAGTTTTTCTTTGGGAAGGCTCTATGTGCCAGATATACTAGTAGAGGCGCTATGGCTCCACCCAGGAAGAACCAGCTAACATTGGTGTAGACGCCGAGGTTCCCAAATATTCTGCGCGGTCCAACCAGCCCCCAGATAACCGAAGCATCATAGAATACGGTGTCCATTGGACATGTCCAGAGGCTGTCAGCAGGTAGATCCGGGGAACATAGGTTAGGGATGGTTCCCATTAGCCACCAAGCTGTTAACTGATATACAAGTACTGATACAAGTGTTCCAACCACCTGAAAATAATTTAGCTTGCTATTTAGTATCCATTTCTCAGATAGAAGCTAGGTCTCACAATATGTTATCCTTATTGTTGGTATCCAAAATGATGGGTTGCAACCAATTTTAAAATGTCTAAAGCAGAACGATTGATGTCATTTCGATGATAAAATACTTGGTCGCAGAATTTGAAAACACAAGCATTGCCCCTCTAATCCAATTCTTTCCTGTGTCCAAAATTTGGAGTACCAACAATATGGATCATCAATGAATGGATTAGTGACAAGTAACGGTAAAAAGTCGTAGGAATAAAAAAAACAGCTATCAGAAGTTCTCTAACGACAGGAGGGAATTCATATTTGGAGCCGGACCATTGAAAGTTAAACAAGATAGAGAAACTCACTTGAGCCATGAACATTGCCCTAGGAGGAATCTTCATGTAATGACCAAGCTTGAAGTCTTGTAGAAAAGTTAGAGCTTGGACCATGCTAATGTATCCGTACACCTTAAAGCACATATTAGCAACAGGGCGCCCAGGGTACATATACCCGATTATATATTCTGTAATGATGTTTAAACCTGGTTGCTGTTCACCACCAGAAAGAGAATTAATGGACAGAAGTTCTCCAAAACATATATACAGAATTCAGATGTTTGTTAAGTAACAGCAATGCAATTTTAGAAACATAATCACCTGGTTTGTGGTGGCATTAATGATTCCGATTGGAAGGGTAAAAGAAATGGCAATGGCACAAGCTAGTAGGACACCCCACCAAGGCAACTGAAGAGAATCATTGTAATACTCGCAAGCAAAGATAATCACAGCAATATTTACCACCAGGATGACCCAGAACCACCACATTGGAACCTTTTTGTAAACAGCCATAAGCCTAGTGTGAACATCTGGTTTCTTTTTCTCTTCAAAGGCCCTCTTGCTCTGTGCCCACATGTCCCTGTATGCGCCAGAAATTCATGTTTAATACTTCTGCCATGGATTACTTACATTCAGAGAGTCTGAATCAATGTGTGCTAGAAAGTTAGTGCTAGAATAACATATTTGGTTTGATTAGTTGTGTGGTGAAAAGTTAAAAGAGGCTGAATCAAAACCAAACCATGATCTGCATATAACAAGTTCTCGTGTCAGGGACGGAAAGAACATGAAGCATAAAGCAGTAAGTGCGCACGTACCTTCCATGAAATAGTAGGACATGGACAACAGTAGCAGAAAGAGTGGCAAACCCAATACCATAGGTCATAGCAAAGAATGTACTTATATGCAACTGCCCAGCTTCAGCATAGGCACCCTTGTCGAGCTTAAAGTTTGTATCGATAATGGCGGAAGTGTCGTACACCGAGCCATTGAATGTAAAGAGTTGGTTAGAATAGATTGGGAAGTTCTTGGCATTGTAGACATTGAACCAGTAACTCAGGGGTGTCATCACATACATAACAAGGCAGAATCCAACAGCCACATTGGCAGTGGCAAACCATGGGCTGGCTAGTGGGCTCCCGAGGTATGACGAGATCGTGGCCCAGTCGAATCCGATTGCCCCAATGCCGAGACCTTGTAAGCCCGACCCGAGTTGTTGCACCAGGATGGACTTGGGGGCGAGCCAACAGATCCACGAGAATGATGTTAGCATTTTGAAGATGAATCCAGGAAAGATGTAGTAACTGAAGCTGGACGCTAGGACTAGGAGGAAGAATTGGGTCCGAGTCGTGGCTCCTTTGGGCCTTTTCTCCGTCTCATGTAGAGCCCTGCATATGAAAGATTGGATGAAATGGCATTTGATTGATGGAAAAGTTTTTGCTCCTACTCGAGTGTAGGAAGATACTTAAAATCTCCCATATTGCAATAGTCATTTATCATTTTTAGTGGTTTTTATTAATTAATGTTAAAAAAAGTACTGTTAAAAATTATCGCTAAAAGTGTTAGTAAAAAAAGGTTCAAAAAATATTTAGCGACTATTAATTATTACTATACAATAAATTATAGGTATATTTCTACAACCCAAATAATAGCAAAAAATCTTCCTTGAAAAAATATTTAATTTGACTATTCTAGGTCGTTTCACAATTTTGATACCACTTCACTTTGAAATGTTTCTAGATTTTGGTACCATTTTGGAGATAGACTAAAAGCTTACATGACTCACCATCGATACAAAGGGAGAGCACCCATACGGTGAAACTTTTTATAGTCTTTCAGTTTTGTACGTGCTTTATTGTTTTAAATCATCTAACTAAAGAGGCATTAAAGTAAAATAATACCAACAAATTAGAATTTGGATCTCCTGCTGTAACTCATGGTAAAGAGACGATTACTTCCCTCTCTCTCTCCCCTCTCTCACAGAAATGGGTACAACACCCTGCTGTAACCATTGTTACAGCAGGGGATCCTAATCTAACAAATTAAATATGTGAAAGACCCCCACAACCCACATCCCTAACCTGTCTCACAATATCTACAAACTTACATCGCTTGAATCTTTCACCCAGAAATCCCCACTAACTTCTTCAAAGTGTGCAGAACTTTCAAGGAAATATTTTGACTACTTGTTTTATCTGCTCCAAATCACTAGCATGTAGTATCATTTGACATGAAAAGGAGTAATAAGTCATCTTAGCCATCATTTGATATCGTGAAAATAATATTGATATTGTATAATTGTCAATATTAAACCTGGTACCAATGTTATTTAGGGATGGCAATTAAATCCGCACTCGGCGGATCTCCGCCTCGCCCCGCCCGTTAGGAGCGGGTTATTTTGACTTTGACCGGGTTAGGGGCGGGTATGGTATTTTTTTTTTAAATCCGCAGCGGGTTAGGGACAAGTATGGTATTTTTTTTAAATCCGCAGCAGGTTAGGGGCGGGTATGGTATTCTGCCCAACCCGTCCCGGTATCCAACCCACATCCGCCCCGTTATACACCAGTTAATCTCTGCCGTCCATCCACTTATATATATAGCCCAACCCTATTTCTTTCTTTCTTCCCAACCCTAATGCTTTCTTTCTTCTCTTCACTCAGCCGACATAGCTACCGCCGCTGCCTCCTTGGCTCGCCTTTCCTCCCTCTCCCCTCAAACGGTCAACGTCCACTTCCACCTCCACGACCGCCGTCCAGCTCTCCCTCGTACCGTTGGCGTCCATCTCTACCTCGGCGACAATCCACCATTCCCCCGTACCATCGACTTCCACAATCCATTGTTCCCCCTTACCGCCGACTTCCAAATCTTGGTGACCTTGTCCAGCGTAAATCAGCGTATCAAGATGTCAATCTGAGATCTTTTTTTGGTTCGATACATCCACCTACGTGACAAAATGTTATTCGTCCAGTTCTCCTCTGCACAGACCATGGCCACCTCCACCCCGACAACAACAAACCACCACTCCCTGCACAGATGGCGTCCACTTCCACCTCCACCTCGGCGATCACTGTCCACCGTCCACCGTCGAGGAATCAGCTTATCTAATCTCGTTTCACTCCAATCCTTCGTGATCTGGCGCTTTTGCTTTGTGGTTAAATTGTTGCCTTTTAGTTAGTTTTTCTTTTTTTTTTTTGGTTTTGTGAAGTGATGAATCAGTGTTTTGTGAACTGATGAATCAGTGAGAATTGTAATGAACTGTGATGACTCAGTAATTATTCAATGTTTTGTGAAGTGATGAATCATGAGATTTGTAGTGAACTTTGTTTGATTACTCACCTGAAATGACAAACCAAACGGAGTTTTGAGTGCTTGAGGGGAAGGGGAAGGGGAAGGGCGGGGCAGGGCGGGGACGGATTTTTCAATCTTTGTTAGGGTCGGTTGTGGTATCGTATGTAAATAACCCGGTGGCGGGGCAGGGCGGGGCAGAGTGGTGTTTTAGGGCTACCGAGGTGGGTGCGGATTTTATAAGATCCGCATCCGACCCACCCCGCCCCATTGCCATCCCTAGTGTTATTAATGGAGGGAAAGATTTTCCTAAACCCTGTCCAAAATTAGGTTTTTTTGGCTGGTTGGAGAGGGGGCAAATGTTATGAAGTAAAGTGTAAATTATACTATAAAATATATGAAGACTCGTTATATTAAGTGAAAAATACTGTGATAGGAAAATATATAACAGAATTGTGTGGTTGAAAATGGTGTTTAATCATATAAAATCGAGGGCAAGAACATAATTTGCACATATTTCCGCAACTAAAAAGTTCTCTGAATGATGTGATCTTTTCGAGCCCAAATATTTTAAGAAGTGTGGATCGCGTGAATTTTGGAAATATAATTTTCTATATGAAAAGGTAAAGGTCTAGCATTACTCAAATTAATGGAAATAAAAAAAAAACAGAAAGGTGGTGCATACCTGAATAATGAGACCTGAACCAAATTAGACGGCCACCACATCTCTCCGGGCTCAACCAGATATTTCCGGAAAATCCCAGCCCAACCAAACCCCAACACCTACGTTGCATTCAAGAAAGGGTTCAAAGAGCAAAGAAAAGAAAACATCAGCAATCCATTGCATAATTCTTAGTTCCAATTTTTATTTCAGCTAAGCCGATACGTTCTGATTTATGCATTTGAAAATAATGAAGGTCCATGTTTTAAGTACTTGACTTGTAATTCACAACAGCGTTGCTCATAGGAGATTAGAAGTCTCTGTTATACAGCACATCTGCAACAACCGAAAGATGTCGCTAAATCTATACAACATCCTTACTCGTTTTAGCGACAAAAGGTTTTCATCAAATAATTTAAAAACAACGACAAAATATTTTTATTGACAATCTTCTGTCACTAAAATTATTGCAGCAAATATCCTGTATAGCGTGGGTCTTTATCCTGTTATGAATTTAAGTTGCCATGAGAAACATGATATCTGGTAACGGAATGGGCTCCAGCATTTGTATAAAGCTTGAGCTTATCCTTAGCATATTAAACACTTTGACAGAGGGCAACTATTATGACCAGAAAGACAAAAAACTTGCGTGGGGGACACTTTAAAATCATAACTTAACCCTTGTTGTAAGCTTTATGCTACAAACAAAGCCATATACAAAGACCTATGGCCGGTCGATCCGGAGATTCCTTAGCTGGTGATAGCATAGAATATGGGAATAGATCCCTTTTCTTCCTCCAGATCTCAAGGGTGTGTAACAATCAAGAATTTCATATGTCTACATACATTTAGAAACTGATCATTAAGTTGTGCAAGAAACTAAGGAAGAAACACGGGACAGCAATCCAAAAGTTTGGAGCCTGAGCAAATCTCAGTGTCTCGCAACTTGGTTAAAGAGTTAGGGAAAAGAAATAGAAAAGAACAAGGAGCTAGTAAGACCTGAGTGGTGATCATGACAATGAAGGCAGGGAGAAATGTGAGCTTCCTCTTGTAAAGCAGCTTCACAGCACTCAGAATGTGGGTGGCATACACAGTCCCAGCACCCGAATTCGCAAATATGGTGATCAGAACGTGCTCTTTGATGTTGAACGGACCCGGGTTCATCGTGAACTGCCACCGCGTGCCCTGAAAGAACACGCGGTCCGTGATTGTCCGGGCCATCAGATGCCCGAGCGGCACCACGGCTATCTGAGCGGAAATGGAGCTGACTGTCAGCGGCTCCGTCCGGTACCAGAAGAACTGGTTCACGAATGACAGCACAATGCATGCTCCGAGACCTAGAACCCACATTCTAAACGTGAGAACCGGCATGTTCGGGTCGTCGGTTTTCGGAACCGTAACCTCGACTTGCTTGACCGGGCAAACGTCGTCGTCATCCGCCAGCGGCCGCGGCTCCATGGCCGGCTCTTCATCACGTTGCTCAGCCATGAGAGGAGTTGCAGGGGTTCAACAATACTCTCTTTTTATGCGTGTCTTGATAGATGGTAGATGGTGACTACCTTCTTGTCCAAATTCTTGTATTCGCAGGCATGTGTTGGCATTATCTATTTGTTTTTGCATGGCGGAATCCCAACGTAGATGAAACAGCCTGTTGAAACTTTAGATTCCAAATTCTGTGGCATCTTGATGACGACTAGGGATCAGATTTTGAGATACGAAGGACTAAACGAAAGAATGTGGACAACAAAGTAGTCACCATATATACCATCTATCAACAGATACAAATATAAGAGACAATCGTTGGACCTCATCAACTCCTCTCATGGCTGAGCAACGTGATGACGATCCCACCATGGAGCTGCGGCAGCCGTCCGACAACGACGACGTTTGCCCGGTCAAGAAAGTCGACGTCACGGTTCTCCGACGACACGAGCATGCACGTTTAAAATGTGGGTCTCGGAGCTTGCGTTGTACTGTCTTTCGTGAACCAACCGGACGGAGCCGCTGACAGCTAGCTCCATTTCGTGATAAAATCAGTTTACCGCTATACAATTAAAAGCTGTTTGGGCTTAATTTTGAAATGGCCAAATTTTATTTAATCTAAATTAAATCAAGTATGTTCTAATCTGACTCAAAAAACTAGAAACTCGTTTAATTCACAATCCTAAGAAGTGAGTGTTACGAAACAACAATTTTTTTTAAAATCAAGTTTGACCTTCTAATTTACCAAAAAAAAAACATCTCCCCTTTAACTAATTTGAAAAAGTTAATAGGTGTTTTTAACATAAAATGAGAAGCTAACAACTTTTATATTTTACCTCCAGATACATTATAGGGACACAAACACAGTAAATCAGACAAAGAAAGTTGCAATTAGTGTGTGAATGCAGGTTCCCATGGAGAATGATGGGGGAACTGGATACTTTCATTCAAGAAGGGAAATGGCTTCCAAGTTAAGCAAACAAATCACACGCAGCCGGCCGCATAGTTGGCACATCGTTATCCAATCTCGATCTATAAAAAATTGATTGAACAACCACCGCACAGTATGATTCAGCCGTTGGATTCCCAAATGTACTACTACTTTAGTTCCATGACATTGTTATAGCTTGCAGTTGCACATCTTTATCAAATCTGGACTTACATACAACTGGTCGGATTGAGACTTTCGAATTTCAAAACATTCTGTACTAATCTTTTGTTGTTTGACATTAGAATGAATTGATGGGTCCTCGAAACCACTGTCTTTCAGATTTTGCCAAAAAGAGTTGGGAAATATCGACCCCATCGGTCGTTCTTCAGTAACAAATTCCAGTTCATTCCTGCAACAGCTTTTTGACGCTGTTAGCGCAGAAGCACATGCCCAAAATATTGGAGATGACAAAGGTTTACGGAAAATTCTTAGTCTATTTCTGTATTCTTTCTAGATTCAAAGACTAACCATGATTTGGGGGGAAAAGAAGAAGACTAACCATGAAATCACAACTGTCTGTTGTGTTCAGAGAGCTCTACAATGGCCTTTTTCATTAAAGATGAAAAGAAGTTTGCCACTGTACATAATTTCTGCAGTTAGAGTGCAAAATGGGGATTTTTGACAACGGACAAAGCGTCAACACATGCCGTGGCCATTACGGCCTGTTGACAAGCGACAAGGCCAATTTTCAGAAAAATAAAAACAGAAGTAAAAATAGTACGTAATTTTGTCAATATTATCTTGTCACAAAACAAAGGGAAGCTTCTCTTAACAATCCATAGATTACATGCTACTGCGAAAGAAGTGACACTATTGCATCTATAGAACTTCATATATACAACACACTGCCAAAAGTGGATGAAGATGTCCTCAACGCCTGAAACGAGTAGAAAAAAAAATGACATTGTTTCATAAATTGGTTATTGTGCATAGGCCAAAGGAAAACCATATTGCGATAGAAATGGGGGTGGGGGGGGGGTGGGGGGGGGGGCAAATAGTTAGAACGAACCCCTCTAATATATAACTTCACCCTTTCTACGAAATAATAATATACTAAAACTCCCCGCAGTTAAAGATATTCCGATTCTAAATGGAACCGTTATGAACTCGGTGCCACTTGGAGGCTCTCTGGGGATGATCATGGTCACGAAGGTGGAAAAGAAGAAGGGGGCCAAGTAGTCATTTGCGAAAAAAATTTGTTAGTCAATGCAAATCTTGTTCCAGCGCGGCTATAATCAACAATTTTCATTTAAGGAGCGTAATTTCATTGATTCATCATTGTGAAGTGAAGGGGATAAGATTGCTTGTCGTGCATAATAGGAGTCATTAACTATTTTTTTCCAGACAATTATCACAGAAACCATCATTTACAATTCTATGGTCATCAAAGAAGTTGCGAATTAAAAGGCAACCAGAGGGGAGGAAGTCGTTTCTCACATGCTTGCTTTCGCACGCAATATAGTTTACAATAACTAGCCTCACCTGGCTTTACATTTTTGGTAAATTTTAAGAACTTCATTAACAAGATATATTTTAACGAATACACATTTGATCGCCTATGAGGCTATGACCGTATACAATAAGAAAGTTACATCCCCCAACCAACTCCTTAAACTGAGGCCCACTCTTAACACCTGGTTCAAAAAAGCAAGCAAAGCAGCATATCTACATAAAGCATTAAAATACTGAGCCCCTCAAAAGTTCCATTTTTTCTTCCGAAATGTGACTTAATGATACACCCACCTATATAAAACTTGCTTTCAGAGTCAATAACCACATCAATTTGGAATTCCAGAAAGCCAACGCAAGGAGTGCTTACTCATGACCCGAGGGAAAGAAAGAAGCAGCCCGACTGAAGTGTATTCAACTCTTCGCTCTGCCAAAAATATTTTCCTCTGTAACAATCCGCTTTTCGCTTCTTAGACGTAAGAAACAAAAACTGATGCAAACTACCGGTATGTGCCCGGTTGAGCAAACTCTTCTTATGCCTGGCAAGAGATCCTGAAGGTGGAGGGCTGCTGAAGGGTATACGTTGCAACGCACTATGTAAATGACAAGCCTGAGGGGCCCAAACCAGCTGAGATTCTAAATTCGGGGTCTGCTTAGCTTATGAGGGCTACACTGCCAAATGTCCTCCTTGCAACTGCTTGATCTGACCAGAACAGGCAATTTTCAGTAATGGATGTTGAGACTTAATTCTCCCAACTTGTTCTTCTAACGAGCCTAGATGTTTCTATCGACCTTGAATAGCTTCCGATCACTGAGTTACGAACAAAATTTTCCTCGAACTATACAGATGTCACTTGACAAGCTTGGATAAAGTTCTTTTCTTCCGATTTAAATGTAAACCTACGGTTTGTCGATGGCTAGTTGACTGCACTCTCTATTTAAGGTACTTTCCCTGTTGTGAGTTGGTACACTTAATAGTTGAAAAAGGTCCCGAAGATACTTGATAGCCTAGGTGCTTAAATGGGGGAAGGCAAGAAAATTTTCAAAAAAACACCAAATGAAGATGGGATTTTCTAAGGGCTGTCGACACAGCTCACAACTCTTAACAATAAATAAATTGCGCGAGATTAAACTTATTGTGACGCCAGTACTCCTTGCCTTGAAACAAAGCCTGTTCTGGCTTTATTCTAGATGATCAAGGTTTTCCATCTAATAGTGTCCAAAGGAAATACACTCACGCATAATTAGAAACACCAACTTTAAACATGAAATCCCAACCTGACCTCCCAATCTATGACAGAAGTCCCCACCAATAATCTCACCTAACTTAGCCAGCAAATCTATGAGATGTGAGCTGAAACTTGAAAAGACCGTTATACAATTCTAGTGACATTATGTCCAACATTGGAGGTGGCTGGAACCATAGGATGACGTGCAGTGATAGAAGTTAGAGAAACTTAAATCTTAGATTTACGCAAATCCATCCGTTAAAATCCGGATCTACTCATATATTTGAAGACATCACGAAGAGAGGTTAGCAAGATAGTTGCTCCATCAAATGAGGTCAAAGATGTTCCGGCAGTTGTCAAACCAAGGATATCAGCCCGTAAACTGCACCCACGGCAACCGAAGTAGCAATTGCCAAGGAGGCCACTTTATTCTTGCATGGGCCAGGTAGATTGAGGAGTTGGTGGAGAGAGAGGTAGCAGCGGCCAGCTGACTGGTTTGGAAGAGAGATCTGGGGTAGGAATATTATTAGGTGTCTACTAGAACTCCTAATCGGTGGAGGAGTTGTCCATCGAAGGGAGGAGTAGAGGCAGCTGGCAGATAATCTCAGTTGCAGAAACTTAATTTTAGACTGCTAACATAGCCATTTCCAGTTCAGATAGATAACTACATAGATAGATAGACAGATAGATAAAAAAAAAAGGTCGGCGTTTTCAACGTTCAGTTCATATGCTGAGAGCTAAGAGAATGTCTTGGTAGGCACAAAAACACTCCCCACAGAGACATAACAGTACGCCTGATCAAAATGGAAAGTCTTAAAAGCTGTGTTAGCGAAATGCTCATAACCTTGACTCACTAACATTGCACCACTTATCTTATGGTGTCTGGAGAAGATGCCCAAAACACACTCCTATGATGCTGCGATCCCAACACTAGAGGCACACGATCATCAGAACAGCTGTAACCTAGCTAGACTTTACGGTATGTAAGCCTTTGGGACCGTTTTAGTCTCAAAAAGCTTCTTGTAAGCCATCAGAACAGCTATAACCAAACTAGGCTAGCTCTTTAGCGAACATCTAGAGCTGTTTTGGGATATCGCTGGCAGCCTTTTAGATTGCTATTCAAGTCAAGTGTTTTCGGATCACCTATCTCTAGCCCTGAGTTTTTGTGAGGATATTCGCTATTTGAGTATGCTGCTAAGGCAGTTGCCATCGCCTAAAACAAGAAGAATTATGATAATTACGGTAATCGTCCCAGTTCCAGAAGGTGGTTAGTTTGGTAAAGCGAACATTAGATCCGCATAGAAGTCGGCCCTTTTCTTTTTATTTATAGCAAGGGAGAAGGTTCCTAGTTCCCCGTGCCAAGAGTGCAATCAAGTCTTTTTAGGCCAACCGAAGGTTGATCGATGGGTGAGGTGTGTGGAACTTGGGATTGCCAGAGTAAAAAAAGAAAGGAAAAGAGGTTGGCGAACTACTACGATCTACAGATTCCCCATCTATATCCAATCCCAACGAGAATAGAAGCGAGTCGCTTCTTTATCTTTATAGGCAAAGGAAAGACCGCGCCTGGGTAGCACAAGTTTGATCGAGGATTGGAGAGGAGAAGCGGAATAAAAGGCTCGGGATGGATTTGGGAGTCTTTGTGCGAGCCATATGCGGTGAGAGTCGCACATACGGTAACAAGGGGGGCATAGTAGGTACAAAATGTGCAGCCAGCGAACATACCTCAAGTAACTTTGCACAAAAAAGGAGATAAAAAGGCTCCTACAGCTATAGACTAATTATTAGACCTGGCAAAAATCTATTTGGACCCGTTACCCGACCCGTACCCAGGCCAAAATACCGGGTACGGGTACATGTTTTGAATACCCGCCGAAAATAGACCCGTACCCGAACCGACCCGTAATTTTCGGGTCGGATTGCGGGTTACCCGGTTTACCCTTTTTTTAAACTATAAAATGAAGTGCTAGGGTTTCTTTCGGTCACTCACTCATTCCATTCTTCTCTCATATTGCGCCACTCTTCCTTCACTCTCTGAACTCTTTCTTCCTCGCACGACGGCCGGCATCCTCTCACGATCTCTCTTTCTCTCTCACGATCTCTCTTAGCCACCAGTCAGATCAGATCCATCGACAACCAACATCCTCCACCGTCGTCTCCGATTAGATCTACCGTCGCTTTGCCGCCACCGTCATTCCGATCAGATCTGGCGTCGCTTTGCCTCCACTTGCCATCGCTCCGCTGCCACCGTCATTCCGATCAGATCTGCCGTCGCTTTGCCTCCACTTGTCGTCGCTCCGCTGCCACCGTCATTCCGATCAGATCTGTCGTCGCTTTGCCTCCACCTGCCGTCGCTCCGCTACCACAATCGTCTCCGATCAGATCCTCCGTCGTTCTGCCGCCACCGCCGTCTTTGATCAGATCCGCCGTCGTTCTGCCGCCACCGTCGTCTTCGATCAGATCCACTGTCGTTCTGCCGCCACGTCGTCTTCGATCAGATCCGCCACCACTGCGCTGCCACCGTTCCTATCAAATCTATTTATATTATTTGTGTTTGTATTTTGTACGTATTTAAGTTTTTTACTACTTCAAAAGTAAGAATTAATTTGTAGCCTGTAGGTAATGTTTTGGTTTTTTTGTTGAGATATTGTTTTGTCTGGAGATAGGAGTGATTGTGTTGAAATTGAGAATCTGAGATCATCACTGCCGTGTAGCAATGCAACTAGAAAGAGATTGTAGTCTACTATCAAAAGGAAAATTAGTGAAAAATTATTTACTATTAAGTGTTTATGTTAAGTAGTTAAAAAAGGCCTAATATATAAACAAAAAGTCTATTAAAATCTGTTTGTTTAAAAAAAAAAATTAAGCATGTACCCGCGGGTAATACCCTACCCGCAAGGGTAGGGTACGGATCCTGAAAAACCCTACCCGTAAAAATCCGGGTAAAAATTACCCGACCCGGTTTTACCCGGACCCGACCCGGTTTTACCCGGACCCGACCGGGTTTTACCCGTACCCCAACGGGTATACCCGTTTGCCAGGTCTACTAATTATCAGTCCGCAAAATATGTTTCGCAGTGTCTCTTAATTAATAGACCAAGCGACCTCATTGACACGGCAGCTCCTCACTCCTATGGCTACTGCTATTCGGTAGAAGAGCTGCATGGTGGTATTCGACATATTGCTCCCAGCTATGAGGAAGCTAGCCTGCAACCAACATTTGCGTGTACTAATAACGTCCATTGGCTACAGGTATAACCAGTGTCTAACAGCATCCTTCCTGTATTTTCTAAACGTTTCTTTTGCCTTTGAGAACTGCTGGTCACGAATATCCTTTTTATTTGCGGTTATTGTTCTGCACAAGACTTTGAGCTTTCTCAACTCTAAGTTGATATCCTTACTATCTATCAAATTCTCCTTGACCAAACAGACTTCGCAGTTCTCCACACAAATGAAGCCTATTAAGCAAAGAGAGGCACTATCTTCCTCCCTTCCTCTCCTTCATATTTACAACTCCCTGCGATACCATAAACGTCCCTAGCATACGTTCCATGCCCCACCCTGTTGCACATTAAACACCAATTAACCAAAAATTACCTATCAGCAGGGAAGCAACCAGTCCCCTTCTTGAATTTCCAGCAACCAACCTCAAATGACAAGACTCAGAAACATATACATACAGACCAACTCCTTCACGTACGCACCTTGAATTTCTTCTGTAACAAAGGCATGTTATAGTTACACAAGCCTATTTGCTACTGATATCCAAATCGACAAGTTTTTTCTTTTTGGTTGGCAACAACTTACAGTTTCGAGATATTAACAGCGAAAAATATACTTTCCCAGTCCAAAAGTTGCAAGACCATGCAGATGGTATTTGACATTTCGCACAAGTACCTCATATACGCATCCCTATAGAGGTCAAAACTAACATTGGATCTCCAAATTATAACTCATTAGACCAAATCATGATAAATGCCTTTTTCTTCTTGGAACTGATCCTCGGGCGTGCATGTATACCTGTGTGTATGTGAGAAGGGAGGGTGGGAGGGAGAGGGGGAGAAATCTGATTTCTAGATAGAAATAAGACAGACCTTTTTGTAATCCTTTACTTTCTTTTGCTTTGACTTCATTTCATAATTTTGTACCACTTCCCTTGTTGAAATTTTCAAATTTTTGCTACCATATGTATCCAACATGACAAGATTAAAGGAGTCATTTACATCATCTATATACTTTAAAGTTGAAAACAGTCAACTTATAATTCTACAAAAACCATCAACTTTCAAACCAGTACCAGAATTATGAAATGAGGGAGTTTAAGAGCTACTTGCAGACCTAATTAACAAGGCCTAAGTTAATGAACATCGATGGCCTAGATAGTTTTGCAACTAACATCAATGTGGAAATCTTTGAAAGTTTCAACCTATAGGTAGTAGTTAGTAACAGTAAAAATATTGTGTTAGTAGTAAAAATTAAACTGTTTTTCTTTAAGTTAATATTTGGTGTCGGTGGGAAAGACAGAAATTCTATGCCAACAGTGGAAGAAACAGCATTAGAATGGCGGACAGTAAAAAACCGGAACCAACTCCTCTATATCCTACCAAGAAGGATTGCTAAGTTTCAACTTGTCATGTTTAACCTTATTTAGCTATTTTCTCGTCCCCAGGTTAGAAAAAAAGCCCTCAGTAATTTCAGGGCAAATGATACTTGCTAAAAGGATTGGCTGCTGATTTTGGGGTCTTTGATCATTGGTAACCAAATGCCCCTGGTAGCACCCATAGGTAACCTCGTTAGCTGGATTAAGAAAACCAGATCTCGTGACGCCAAGCCAATCAACTGTCAACTTGCTACCAAAAAAAAGAACATCATAAAAACAAATTGAGATGTCCAACAAATGCGAAAAAGCTTTCAACAGAATCTTGAGCCTTCGCACTGATGTCTCAAATAAGAAATATGGTCATGTGGGTACATTTCAGACCCACAAAAAAGGAGAGAATAATACTTACACATGGGCACACTCTTGTACACACGGAACCTCTCTCAACTACAGTTGAAAAAGCCCGTGAAAATCCTTACAAGGAAAACGTTATGCTAGGGATCCCATTTCTAAAAGACCCAAACTGCAGAGCCACTAGATCGCCCAAAATGAAGACAGAAGCTGTGAGTAACAACATGTTGACAGCAGAAGAGGAGATTTGACAGTTAATTTTTTTCTTTAAGAAAAGAGTATATTAAGAATTTCTGGTAACGCGATTGGATAAAAATAGAATTTTACACAAAAAGGTAGGTACAAATACCTACTATATGCCGCATTTAAAAAGAACCACTTAAGCCAAGGTTTTGAAAGAGAGACTACGGAGAAATGACGCGCACAGACCGGCAATACAACAACTTACCCTTGTCACGCTTATACTCAATATCGATACTAACGAACATTGTCCAAACATGATATTCTGATCCCAGAACATGACAAAAGCGAGTTTGCAACATTCATCTAGAAACGGAATTTAACAACACAGGAGTCTAGTATATGTCTGACGTTGAAAACTAAAGTTAAATAGAAAAGGGTGACACTTCAAGCTCGAGTCAATTGTCCCTCGACTATCGAAACCCACCCGATTTAAGAGTTTCCTACAAATGTGCCTGTTCAGAGACGGAGATCAAATTCACCGCAGCGATGTAGTTTCGTCCCTAGCAAAAATCTCCCAAAACGAGTGAGTCCTACACAAAAGCGTCGTTCCATGATTTAGAGCGATTCATAGTTCCAAAATGGACTTTCAACAGAACCTAATGGCCATCAATAGTAAAGGATCGAGCGTATGGAATAGCATTTGTCACCTGTAAAACCGCACAACTCAACGTTTTCCACGATGCCCGCCACCTGACCTCGCACCAGGATAGCGAGCAAACTGCAGCCTTAAACTTACCGGGTCACGGTCATGTTCATCGAATACATAACCTGCAAAATTTGAGTTGGACTATTTTACGCCGCACAGCTAACCACGGATTTAATGGCGATTCAGGGTCTTCGGCAAACAAGTGACATTACACGCAATGACAACTTCAACGTAAATATACAAGCTCGCTCGAAAATATTACAGATATCGTACTCTAATACACCTATAGCGCCAATTCAGAGTCCGACTAATCATTCCCAGGCAACAACATGAGAATATGAGAGGGAGAGGGAGGGAAGGGGCGGGAGGGAGAGAGAGAGAGAGAGAGAGAGCACCTCTGAGCCATGTAGTTCAAACACCTAACCATTAGTTTGCAAGGGCCAGGTTACAAACCTGGCCATAGCTAAACTTAGTAAAATGCTTGATCTGTTCGAGGATTCATCTTAATTGGTCTTGTGGTCTCAGAATGGCAGGAAATTAAAAGACAGGGTGTGGTCAACAATAAAGATGAAGATACTGAAGTCTCAGCTATCAGATGAAACCGGCATGGCCAATTTTGGCTGGCAATCTCAGAAGCCTCCATAACTACAGTCAAAGTAGTTTCTCTCTTGTTTGAACAAGCAGGCGTGGCCCAAAAAGATTTCAAGAAAACAACGAAAACTGACTATTAGCGCTTCAATAACAACTCTTACCACACTGAAAGACTTTAATCCATCACTTCCGGTGAAATTTTTTGTGTTTCCTTCGGCAGTATTATATAGTGCCAGATTTGGGGAACTTATCAAGATATTAAGTAGGGCTACAAAACCGTAAAACAACGAGCATAACGACATAAGGACCGACAGTCGACTGGTTTCTGACATCGAATATCAGCTCCCCACTACTTATCAGCATGATGAACAAGATCTTGGGCATAAATGAAACCCCCATTAATTATTTACTATTTTCTAAGATAGGTTTTTTTCCCCCTATATTGTATGTCGCAAATTCAAAGGAGTCACAATCACACGCGCCAGGGTTCAAGTATGTACTGAGATTTAAGAAACTTATCAAGCATCTGTTTGATTACAAGTACATGTCTATTGCAAGTGAAAACATATTTATCACACTCGACACATTACTGTTTCTTTCAAGCTTTCATAAAGGGAAGAGAAAAAAAGGGAACGAAAGAAGTTTCTGCATGCGGATGCCCGATGTATGTTGACGCAATTTAAGCTTCACTGACGCAAATTATCGCAATGAACAGAACATGTCATACACGAACAAATTGTACTTCAGTCCCTAATACCCCTAAAATAACTTTGGGGAACCGCCCACAATATAGCCTAAAAGGAAGCAAAACAGATGTCTAGATCAGTGAGAAAATAACAAGACTTAACGTGTATGCATTCTAAAACAAAACCTGAAAACACGTATCCCCAGTAGCACGACATCGCATCTTTTCCAATCTAATCCATCTTAAAACCCGAGTTAATAAACCTAGATGAAGATGGATCATACTCCCAAAAGGAAAGATGTGAAAATCTCTGACTTTCATCAATGTGGTCAAATTTTTATCCCATATTAGCAGCTATGAGATCAGTTGTAACATTCTATTTTATTTTTTAGGAGGTGCTTATATGTTTAAGCTTGTTAAAAAGGGCGGGATTATTTACCAAATTTTATTAACCATCAATCTGCAATAGTATCATCCAATGCTGAACGAGACAGAACAGATCAACATAAATGAAACTGACAAGGGACAGACAAGGCAAGTGCAAACGTAAATAATCCCCTTTAGCTCGTGCCAAATCACACTAGAGGCACCAAGCCATCTTCCACCAATTTCCCTTTCCCTTTCTTAATAAGGCATAAAATCAAGAGTGACAGGCATTCACATTTCTAGGACTACATGCGCAAGAAATGTAGTTGGTAAACTCACCTTGTAACGCATCCATTGCAGTGGCCGCATGGGCTGGACTCAAGAAGTCAACAAAACAGAGAACCAACGGATCACCCCCAGGCTACAGAATTGAGAGGCAATGAATAGATGAGATACCGTACAATGAATTTGCACACTAAGATCTACACAAAATTCTTACATGTCTAGAATCCTTCGTGACAAGTCTCACTTCTTTGTAGCCTACAAAAGGACGAAATATATCTGCAAACTGAAGTGAAGGAATTGCAATCCAAAAGTACCAAAAAAGTTCAAGGGAATATTTTCTTTCTTATGAAATCTTCCCTAGATATTTCCCCACAGGAAATAAGATTGACTGCAGATTCGAGCCATAGCACATATAATGGACCATGAAAGGATACGAGCAACTTCCCTGCGTGAACAATTCGCAGGCAAGCCCTCCACAAACAGAGTACTGCTAGCATCAGGGGGCAAAGGAACTTCAGGTCTCCCACCACTCAATCCCATACTCCGCCCTTTTGCAGTCGCAGCTGGGTCTGAGCCCCCAATGCCCATCATACGAGGATCGTCAACAGGACGACTACCCATCATGCGAGGATCGTCAACAGGACGACTACCCATCATACGAGGATCATCAACAGGACGACTACCAAGTGCACCACTGATCTGTCTAGCAGGTTCACCCCCCGCATATGATGGAAGTTGCTGTCACAATGGATTACTACATTAAACCCAACACATAACTAAATAATAACAAGGTTGGCACTTCCATCCAGAATAAGTACAAAAAATGAGTACCGTATTTCTCAGGAAGCGATCGTAGGATGCTCCAATGGAATCAGTATCCCTCAGAACACGGTGTGCTCCTCTTTCATCATCACGAACCATGTAGCCAGGCATTTCATGGCCACCAGGAATATCTACAGCATCAGGGACGGTTTTTTTTAGCCAAAAAGCCATTAAAAGGGGACAAAGAGCCATAGAACAGGACCACAGGCATAAGGGAATGGCGTCAATCCATGCTAGAAAGGGAGCCCCACAGAAAGTATATTAACAGCATACTCAAATGATTTTCTACCTGTTAGTTTGAGAAATCAAATAGCCCAGATCATATTCCTAGCCAGCAAGGTTACTACTTATTAGGACAAAAGAAGTCCGCTAAGAAATTACAGTGGAACCACCATATCACTAATTTGCTATAGGCCCATTAACAAGCGCCAAATAACACCTGCTGGTCAACTTTGACAAGCGGACACTAGGCCTCTTCTTGGAGCTACTTAACATTTAAGTTTGAAAAACATTGCAGCAACTTGCGTGAGTAATTTAGACAAAAGAAAGCCCCTAAGGGCAAGCTGACTTTTACAGTCCAAAGACAAATACTAAAAAAGGGGGGCCCTTTGCTGGCCCAAGTGCCAAGGCTACTATTTTAGTGATGCGTGGAGGGTTTAGAACTTCTGATAGACCGTCATCAATCCCATTCATTGGTGAAGCCCCTAAAGGCGAGCCTTTTACGGTCCAAAGACAATTACTAAAAAGAAAAGGACCTTTGCTGGCCCAAGTGCCAAGGCAATTCTTTCTGTGGTATGTGGAGGGTTTCAAACTTCTGATAGATGGTCATCAATCCCATTCCATTGGTATTCACCAACAAGAAAAGATTATTATCTCGTGTTGTCCAAGGATCTTCAAACTCTTCTTTGACCAGAGATGAGATAATAACAAAAGAATGAAGCAAAGCATGTATATTTCATGCAAACCATGCAAACATAACGTAACTTTGCTAGCAAATTCTTCATGGAACAAAATCATATTAAGAAAGCACTTACAAACCTAAAATCAAAACGCCAAATTAGTCCAGTTTCTAGTAACTATCTTGATGCCAAAAACATAGTAAAATCAAAATGTCTAGAGTCTAAAGCATAGAAGTATTGGATCAGGAGATCTTACCAATCCTCACGATGAACTATCGATCAGGGAAAAAAAGAAGACTAATATTTGAGCTCAAAGCAAATCTATGACCTATGTTACATGGACTCCTCAAAATGCATAAAACATCTGACACTTGAACATGGGTATGGGATACGTGTCGGCATCTCATAGAGTCTGAGGATATGCCAATAAAAAACCAATCTTAAAGTGCATCTTTTAAATCGTTATTGTTTCAGATGAGATAGGATTTTTAATGAAAACAATTTGCTTCACAAAAAACACCATGTTACCTAAGGAGCAACTAAAAATAGTAATACATGGAAATACTTTGCCGTGTCCCCGTGTCTTGGTATTAAAATTAGACAAATCTGATACTTGGACATGTATCCGACACAAAACACTCGTACCAAGCCCATATAACATAGCCTATGACTACCAAAAGTTTTTCCCTCCAAAAACCAAGAAGGGGGAGAGTTTTGACATGGTAACCAGGGTACAAACAGTTTCACCTCGAGGAGTGAAATTCTCCTCTCAACCTGGCAAGTTTTGCTTCAGAATCCAAGGGAAAACTACTGTGGAACCAGATTGTAAGGGGACCTTTTCTGTTCGTTCATCTTATGCAAATTAGTGGTTCTGGAGAAAATTTCCTGTGGAGAAAGATCTGGCATGGTCAAATGTGTGCATGGGAACTCCCAAAGATATCTTGACGTACAATAACCTAAGAGGGGGGCAAGCAATTTGCTAAAGTTCAAAAAGACACGATTGTATCTTGCAATAGACGATACTGTACATTACACAGAAAAGTGAAAACTAGTGTTTCAATACACAACAATATTTGACAACTGTGTCATGATCAACAAACGCTTGACCGGTAAGAGAACTACCATTTCCAGTCGGCATTGTACTCGTTGGAGTATTCAATCCACCTCGCACTGCCGATTTGGATAGTTCAACCGTTTTACAAACATTAGCTTCTCAATCTAGCCCTTCCGTCCAAATTTTTAATGATTTACCCATAAGATAATAAGTGTGTGGCACATGCTGACTGGGGGCAATAGTGTCTTTTCCTCTATATTTTAATTGATAGGGAAAAAAGGGGTAAATTGCAGTGACCCCCTCATGAGGTTTGAGCATACTACACTTGACTACATAGGTATTCAAAATCACACTCCATCCGCTAAAATTCAAGAATAACAAAAGTAACCTCTAATGCTATTTTTAGCTGATCGGAAGAAAAAGAAAGTAAATGATGGGCTAAACTCGACACCCTCCACGCCTCTTGTTCCCTAACCTCCATTCCAGCTACAACCCACTTCTTCCCCACCTGGCAAACAAAAATACCATCACATACATCCTCTTCATTATAAACCTGGGGCGACCATGGATGAATATTCATCATCTAAGAGAAAATTGAATATCCTTCCTTCCACCTTGATCTCTGGACCCATCTTCCACCAATATCCCTTATCACCCATCCCAAACCTCGCCCCCAACCTCCACTCCAGCTGCAACCCACTACTACACCTGGTAAAAGAAATCACCATTGCATACATCCTCTTCATCAACCATGGATGAATAAGCCTCATGTAAACAAAAAATGAACATCCTTCCCTTCACAAAGATCTCCAAACCCATCTTTGCACCAACATCCCCTTATCGCCCATGAGCAAACATCCGCCATCTCAATCCCACATCCACCCCAAATGACGAGCGACAGAGACACCAGAGACTCGACGAGCAATAGAGATTAAAACTAGAACGGGTTCAATAAAGAATTGGTAGCTAGTAGATGCATTATAAATAAATCAGCATCTGCATACAACCCAATTCAGTAAAGTTGTGTGCTTGTGGGTTTTGGATGAGCGAGAGGGTAATTGGAATTGTTTGAGGGTAGGGTGGGAGATGGGTGTGATGAAATCGTTGTCAACAACGCACAAGATGATTTTTGTGTTTTTAGGGTGGGGTGGTTGTAGGTTGGGGGGAGGGGTGGCAATAGTGAGTGGTTGATAGAAATTTTTGGTTGTGGCTGTGGTGGTGGAGGATATGGGAGTGAAATCTGTGGCATTGTCATCTTCCTCGTCTGCACGATGTGTGGGATTTTTCCGGTGAGAGTTTTACACATTTTTGGGTTTTTGGTATTTCCTATTTTTTATCTCTCAAACTATCAAGGCTTAATTTGGGTGGTTAAATGTTAAATAGCATAACATCAGCGCCTTTTTAAGGTAAAGTGTTACACGAGATCAAACCTAAGTAACTAGAGTGTAAATGTACAAACTCGTGTAGTTAAGTGTAATTATCTTAAACCCCGGGTGCTTTGAGTGTTAGTAAGTCAAAAAAAATTTCTTCATTACAAACCCCACTCGCTAATCAACAGAGCCCCTCCTCTCTTCTTTCTATTGTATTCAATGAATGTGTTTCAAAACACATGCATGTGGGTCCCCCTCCCACTCTTTAACTTCTTTTGTTGAAAATGGCAGATTCAGCCTCCTTGATGCTTCTTTTGTTGACTAAGGAGATTCATCTCCATTATCTCTTTTTCCATTACTCAACCTCCAAGAAGTTTACCGTTTTTTCTCTATAAATAGACCATTCGGCCAAACACCAAAACACACCAAAAAAATTGCTTTACAAACCAAAGCACACGCGCACACACTTGCACCAAAATTCCCTTATACACTTTCGATAATTTTAGTGTACATATAAATTGATATTGGGTGAGTTGTAGAAAAAGAAAGTCAAGAGAGCCGTTCCAAAATTTTTGTTGTAAGTGCATGCAAACAGATATAATATCATAAACTAATTCTGGGGGTTGCGAGTCGTGAAACCCATCGCATCGAGCCATCGGCTCCGGGGGGGCATGAACCAACCTTTTAGGACAAAGCTTATGCTTGATTCTATAATTTGGTGAGATCATTCCTATTTATTTTGTAACATGTACTGAATTATAATTTTCTTGTTTTGTGTTTTGGTGTTTGGCCAAATGGCCTATTTATAGAGAAAAAGTGACAAAATTCTTGGAGGCTAAGTAATGGAAAAAGTAATAAGGGAAATTAATCTCCTTAGTTAACAAAAGAAGCATCCGAGAGAATGAATCTACCATTTTCAACAAAAGAAGCTAAAGAGTGGGAGGGGGCCACATACATGAGTTTTGAAACACATTCATTGGAACCACCACCAACCCTTCCTTGCATCTCCTCATCGGCATCCCCAGTCACCAACTACTATAACTATATTGTCGTACCATCAACCACCACCACATTCAGTCACCTTTACCGAGTCCACAGCAAGCATCACCACCCTTGAAGAGAGAGATATCAAACATTTAAGCCGTTACCTACCCAAATTTTCATCAATCCTTCCAACCACAGCCCTAGATGCCACCACCTTCATTGTAGTCAACCCATAACATCCCGTCGACCCATAAATGTTGAATAGCATAATATCAACGCCTTTTAAGGTAAAGTGTTAGATGAGATCAAACCTCAGTAACTAGAGTGTAACTGTTCAAACTCATGTAGTTACAGTGTAATAATCTTAAACCTCAGGTGCGTTGAGTGTTATTAAGCCAAAAAAAAACTTCATTACAAACCCCACTCACTGATCAACAGGGCCCTTCCTCTCTTCTTTCTGCTGTATTCAATGAATGTGTTTCAAAACACATGTATGTGGGGCCCCTCCCACTCTTTAGCTTCTTTTGTACAATTTTGATAATTTTAATTTACACAAGTTAATATTGTGAGTTGCGGATTAGGGAACTTAAGAGGGTAGTTCCAGAGTTGCATGGAGAGATAATATTATAAACTAATCCTGAGGGTTGCGTGCCGTGAACCCCATCACATAGAGCCATTGGTACCGGGGGGTGCAAATCATCTTTTTAGGATAAAGCTTCTGCTTGATTCTATAATTTCGTGAGATCATTCCTATTTATTTTGTTATGTGTACTAAATTATAATTTTCTTGTTTTGTGTTTTAATGTTTGGCCAAATGGCCTATTTATAGAGAAAAAGTGGTAAACTTTCTAGAGGCTAAGTAATGGAAATAGAGATAACGGAGACGAATCTCCTTAGTCAACAAAAAAAGCATCCGGGAGGATGAATCTACCATTTCAACAAAAGTAACTGAAGCGTGTGAGAGGGCCTCACATACATGTGTTTTGAAACACAATCATTGAATACAACACTTTCAACATTGCCGCCTCGCACGACCACCATTAACCCTTTCTTGCACCTCATCACCCGCATCCCCAGTCACCAACTACTCCAACTATTGTCGTACCATCAACCACCACCAAATTTGATCACCTTTACCAAGTCTGTGGCTACCATCACCACCCTTGAAGAGAGAGATATCAAAAGTTTGAGCAACGCATGATATTTACGAAGATATTGACATGTTTACCCCCGGAGACTTATTACCTACCCCAAGTTTTCACTCTTCCAACCACAACCCTAGGCGCCACACCTTCATTGTAGTTGACCCGTAACAACCCGCCGATCCATAAATGTTGAATCGCATAACAGCGCCTTATTAAGGTAAGTGTTAGACGAGATCAAACCTCAGTAACTGGAGTGTAAATGTTCAAACCCGTGTAGTTAAGTGCAATAATCTTAAACCATAGGTGCAGTGAGTGTTATTAAGCCAAAAAAAATCTTCATTACAAACCCCACTCATTGATCAACAGGGCCCTCCTCTCTTCTTTCTGTTGCATTCAATGAATATGTTTCAAAACACATGTATGTGGGCCCCCTCCCACTTTTTACTTTCTTTTGTTGAAAATAGTAGATTCATCCTTCGGATGCTTCTTTTGTTGACAAAGGATATTCATCTTCCTTATTTCACTTTCCATTACTTAGCCTCCAACAAGTTTATCACTTTTCTCTATAAATAGGCCATTCGGCCAAAGACCAAAATACACCAAAAAGAATTGCTTTGCAAACCAAAGCGCACACACTTGCTCCAAAATTCCCTTATGCACTTTTAATAATTTTAATTAATATACACATAAATTGATATTGTGTGAATTGTGGAATAGGAAAGTCAAGAGGGTCATTTCAGAGTCCTTTTTGCAAGTGCGTGCAAACAAAGATAATACTATAAACTAATAATGGGGTTGCGTGCCATGAAGCCCATCGTATCGAGCCTTTAGTTTCGGGGGGCGCGAATCAACCTTTAAGAACAAAGCTTTTGCTTGATTCTATAACTTGGTGAGATCATTCCTATTTATTTCATGCACCAATATTTACAAATATATTTTCCATGTTTACCCCCTAAGACTTATTACCTACCCAAATTTTCATCATCCCTTCCAACCATAGCCCTAGACGCCATCACCTTCATTCTAGTTGACCCATAACAACCTGTCGACCCATAATCACCCTTCAATAAAGACCTCTCCAGTCGCAGGCATGGATGAAGAAGAACAAGAAGTGTAACAATTGTTAATGTTATATCAAACAGAAATCACAACACAAAATGTGAGATTAAGATAAGTTATTTTTCTTTTTCGATCCTTACATACTCTGGCTGTATTTTAGATGCCAAATGACATTCTTGACCCTCGATTATAGCATTTGCCATGCACATGGCCGCTTTACAGTTTACAGATATATACTAACGGATTAGGCCGGAATGGCTAGATTGAGATGCTAATGTTAGTAAAGGGGCCGAATTGGCAAGTTCGTGAGTGAGAGGGTTGAAGTTAAATACCACTAGAATTAAAAGGGGACTTCACCAGTGTACAACGCTCCCCCCATCACGGGGATCGTTGACATAGGCAAACTTACCCCCACCATTGTGGAGAGACTGTTTCCATATTTCAAACACGTGACCTCCAACTCATAATGGAGCAACCTTTTCAGATCTATAAATGGCACCCATGTAATCCAGAAAAAGAAGTTAAAATAACCAATCACATGCGACATATAAAGAGTGCAATAACATCAAAACACCACTAAACTCTAAAAAATGTAAGTTAACAAGATGGGGAATGCAAGTTTCCTCGAATAAAGACATGGAACTATGTCTAACGCTTCATGCATCTTTACCATAAGCCACGGCCGCAAATCCGCATATAAAACACAGAGAAAACCCAAAAACCAAACAGTGCATAAAAACCTGAACATGGCACCACTTATACACCTTTATTTAATTACCATAAACTTAGCTTTCGTAAGAAATGGCACGATTCCCATGGGAAAAAAAAAGAACCAAATTTGTGAATATCATTTCAGGATTACAATTAACACGCATAAATTAAGAAAGAAGAGACTAAGAACTTAAACCTAAACTAGTTTCACTGCAGAATGACGAAAAAAACCCAACAGCTCGCTCTCACAAGCCTATCCTTGACTCAATTACAGTTTAGTGCCAAAATTAATACCTCCCAAACAACATACAACCAAAGATCGAGAAAAAGAATAAGGTTACATCTATTTGAGAACCCCCGCAACTCAAAGAGATCCCCAAGACCACAATTAAACGAACATAACACAGTCTTTCGGAATAACAAAAAAAACTGGCCTGCAGGGCTGAAATAGGTGCATAGAAAGGAGTTACCGTAGTCGGAACGAGGTCGTTTTCCGGCAGGTGGAGGAAAAGCCGCCTGCTGCCGGCCCTCGTTGTACCTCCAATAAGCATCGGCCATCTTCTGAATTCGAGAATGAGAGATTAAAATTTATCTGGACTTCTGACTGGAGCCCTAATTTAGAGGGATGGAAATAGGGGACCGGTGAAGCGGATTTGGTAAAGCGAATGGGCTCTGGTAAAGCGAATGGGCTCTAGGTTGTGGCCTCTTATTTTGGAGTTACCGCGGTTAGTAACAGTAAAACCGTGGTCAGGTAGTTTTTTGTTTTTCTTCCTTTTAATCTTTTAGCCTTTTCAGGATTTCCTCGTGACGTAGCTAAATCAACGCTCTAGTATCACTAAAAATTAGTGACACTTTTTAACACTTTAATTAATTAATGACAATAAAGTATTGACATAACAATGAGTTGAGTCTCAACTTTTTTTATAGAACTCTTCAAAGTTACAGTTAAAACTTCAACATTTACACATTAGCTTCGCAAAACTCTGAGGTTTACATTTCATTGCCATTGGTGGGAAGTAAGGGGTAGAACCACCGATTCAGGTTAATCGTCGACCTTATTCTACCTTTTTCTTCGTCAACCGCCATAATACACTGCTGTTAACAGAAAAATGACCGTTCCCACTAATATGGAACACGACCTTGCCATCGCCACCACTGCCTCTTTGAACGAGATACCTAAATCTCACCCGACCACCACGTATTACCCACAAACTATGAAACTATTGTTGGTGAAAAACTTATGACCAAGTAAAAAACACAAAGAAGATCCTTCATTTTTTGGTGGTCTTATACGGTGGTGGTTATGGCTGATGACGAAATATGAAATTAAGAGGGCCAATATTCTGGTATGATAGTGGCGATGTGCATCAATAAGTGATGATTGTGGCGATGGTAGTGATGGTTTTTTTAGGCCAAATGTATGGTGGTGGCGTAGTGACAAAACAATTGAGTGAAATTCAATTAGGTGCAGATCCAAACAAGCCGTAGAGAAATTAAATTGAGTTTTCGAGTCTCCCAGGAGTGGTGAAGATGGAAGGCGATTGGTGTGGTTTTAGTGCCGATTTTAGGGTCAGTAATGGTCATGGATGTGAGAACATCCACCTATGGATGTTCAAAGTTGAGAAGACGATCTACCCTTGCTTTTTTTCCGTCAACTGCAACAACGGGCAAATCTTGAAGTTTCGAGAGATAATGTGTGAATACAAACACATTGTGTTTGAGTGCAATTGAGCCTTATAGAGGTAGATTGTATCCTCCCATTATTTTATCCGGAGTTGATGATTGGTTGAAATCATCATAAGATAATGACTCTAATGAGAAAACAACACCCACGTAAATAGGTGCTTTCAATTGTGTTTTCTACTGGTATCATTGTTATCAAACGAGCAAAGGACCTGGAGCCTAGGTATAAGGCTTAAAAGTGCGCCTTTTTAAGTAAGGTTCAGAGTAAAAATAAGTAGATATTAGTGCATTGAATCAATAAAATCAAGTAAAAATATTTCAAAACATATCAATTTTGACAGCATTATTAGACTAGATAAATTTTCAAATTCCATAAAAAGTAGTTTAATTCTAAGTGAACGTGACACCATCATTCTCATAATTAATAAGAGTCAAGGTAGCAATGCTTTCTTAAAAGGGAACCACAAGCTTCTAGTCCAGTAGGTATTCATCATCAACTTTATCTTTTTCGTCTACAGTATGAACCGAAAGAGTGTATCTACTTGAATAGGATCAACAGTCGGCGAAGGGACACATAAAAGAGTTTATTGGGGTTTTAAGTTTTTATTGGCCTTATGGTTAAATAATCTAAACGTACATCTTGTTTTGATAATAACAATAGGCTAATTATCTTCTAACACGTGGACTAAGAAGAATCATACGTGAATTAAAGTCAAAAGAACTTAAAACTATAATAGACATGCTCTGACAGTTTCATCGAGTTCAATGTCAAAGAGCAATAATTAATGCATAGATTAGCTTACTTTCAATTGTGATTGACCTTTACAATTATGTAACAAGTCTTGATTTGAATCTTTAATTGATGTCAATGGTCTAAAATGACCTTAAGCACTTTATGCATTACATGTAAGTTCATAACCTTTAAAACAAGTGTGGTTCTTGAAAATGGGTGAATATTAGAGCAAACCCATATTTTCTAAGAAATTCACAGAGCTAATCTTTTTATCTTTTGATAAAAAATTACATTAGCTTTCCAACGCAAAAGGGTGACTCAATCCGATTTTTCTAAAATAAGTTATGTCCGAAATAAGAAATAATTTTTGCGAGGCAGTCAGTCAATGCAATTGACAACATTAATAATAGAGTCAACTGCTTTGAGGCAGGTTAAAAAATAATGGCTAATTTTGCTAATGGCTATATTCATGTCCATCTATAAAATAATTTGGGGCTTTATGCTCTATGAAAACCACATTACAATCCCAATTAATTAGAGAAACGTCAAGACTTATAAATTAAACTTTTTACCCTCATCTTCATGAATTTACATCATCAAATAAAGTAAATTTCTGAGCAATTTTTTGATTGAAAGTAACTATCTCAAGTCATCAATTCTCTTTTCTCTCTATTGCATTAGAGCTTCAGTTGCACTTATTTCCTTTCAAGAAGGTATCTTTGTATACAATTGATCGTTGAAAAAAAAAATAACATCAATGCTTGGGTTTGTCAAGTCTTCGGTGAGTCTTGTAAATTCAAGATTTGTGCTTGGTATCAGGATATCATCAAGTGTTTGCAAGGGTTATGATCTTGACTCGGATTAATATTGTTGCTGGTGGATTATAGTGTCCTTGCACGAGACTTCTTTAAAGATGTGGATATAGGCACGAAGAGAGTTTAAGACAAACCATTAAATTTTCTTTTTAAGTAGTTTTTAGTCAATGTTCTAACTTATCGCTTCATATTTTGAGATAGTGTAGCCAGCATGTTGACCGAGATTGTTCAATTCTCTGATTGAGATATATGTTTTTTGTAAACATAAATTCCCTATGGACCTGTCTCCCCTCAGGTTTTGGTTCCTTTTGTTTTTGGTTAGAAAAATATTAATGATGTTACAAAATAGAGAAATTAAAGCAATCAGCGGTCAAAGTGATGCCACGATGGCAATAATCAAAGACTTGATTGTTTTGGACTTTTATTCGTACCTCTATCAAGCCTTCCGAGTGGCGCAAATCGCTCATTTCTTTGAAGGCGCTACGCCTAGCCTTAGCCGAAGTGCATCCGTCACTGGGTTGAGCCCATGCATGCTCTGGATGGAATATATATCCATTAAAAAATGCAGGAGCAAATCTCACATTTTCGAAAAATGACTTTTCATTATCAACGTGGGCCATTTTTTTTTATCATTTTCTTCAATTTGGCCCATGACATCAATGACATATGATGAAACGTATCTAGTAATTAAGGAAAGTGAACTAAATTTTAAATACACACACCCCATCTCTCTCAAGAACCAGCACTACCATAACAGCCACCACACACTTCCCTGCACGACCATCACCGTCGACTTGCCCACCACCGTCGATCAGCCAGCCACAAAACCCCACGATCGACCACCAACCCCAGTCAAGCATAATTCTCGCCACCAACCAAAGCCACCCATCAAACCTCATAACCCATCACCACCACGACCAATACCTTTCACTACCACCACTAAACTGCCCATCAGGCACCGAACCCCATCACCACCGTAATCAAATCCCTACAACCATCGTCGGTCAAGCACCATCCCTGCCACCAACCAAAGCCACCCAATAAACTCCATGATCGATCATGTTGCAGTCAAACCCCTTTACAGCAGCCAAAAAAAAATCGCCACCATGCACCTAACCAAGCACCGTTGCCACCAACCAAGCCACCCACCCAAACTGCATCAACCAAAGCCCTTCAACAACCACCAACCTAAGCAACCAAACCCTTCACAACTGACACCACCACCAGAATCCGAAACTGGGATCCATCACCTCTGCTAATCCCTAATATTTTTCGTCGATAAATCACCAACACGCATCGAACCCCACGACCCATCATCGCAATCAAACCACCTCACCATAGGCAATCGACCACCAGCGCATCGAATCCCCACCACTACTACTGCCCTGTCGGTTAACCAGCTCACGCTTAAAATTTGGGCTGGCCTTAAGGATGAATCTAGGTCTGGGCTAAAGGAATTGTTAAAGACAATCGAGGATGTTGAAGATATTGAGTACTCCATCCGTCCCTAAAATATCAATCACTTTTACTTTGCACACGTATTAAGAATTTAGGTTATTTTTTCCTTTACACACTTTAGAGAGAGAGTGGAAGAGAGTGAGCCATGAAAGAGAATATTGGTTGAGAGAATGTTAATTGTGAAGGGAGAAATAGAATAAAAAAATATAAAGTGATGGGTCAGGAGAGAGAAAATGAGTTGGTAGAGAGTTAAATGTGGAGAGAGAAATAGAATAAAAAAAGTATAAAAAGGGTAAATATGTAAACATACTTACAAAATCTTTCTTAATTTGAAAGTGATCAGTTTTTATGAAACGACCTAAAAATAAAAGATGATCAATTATTAAGAGACGGAGACAGTATTTTTTTATGAAACTACAAAAAATCCTGCAACATATAAAAAATTGAATTTAGGTTAAAAGACTTTTTACGATATGCCACGTTTGCCCCTGCCTTTTCTAAAGGATGGGGACCACGTGTAAACAGCAAACTTGGTACAAAAATACCAACATGGGTACTGATTTAGATCAAATAAAAATGTCAAGTATTCAAGCTTAATCTAGAGTATAGTTTAAGGTATTGTTTTGGAATTAATCCTTATCAAAATTTTAAATTTAAACACTATTCATCAACTCTTTACAAATATGTTAAAATCACGCCACTCATATTTCAAAAACACCAAAATGGGCAAAAAAAAAATCGACTACAGTAACCAAATGTGAATTAAGCTTATAGAGATGATAACCGATATTCAATATTCTTTGACACTTTTTTAATTTGGAGTGACATCATTGAATTGACCTTGTCATTCTTATTAAGTACTCACTCCGGCCCTAAACGAGTGATCCATTTGACTTTTCACGTATATGAAGGATTTAGGTTATATATTGTGTGTCTTTTTCATTTTATCCTTTAGAGAGAGGGGGAAAGAGAGTGAGCCATGAGAGAGAAAATTGATTGGTAGAGTGTTAAATGTGGAGAGAGATAGAATAAAAAAATGTAAAGTGGTGGATCAGGAGAGAGAAAATGAGTTGGTAGAGAATTAAATGTGGTGAGAGAAATATATAATAAAAAGTATAAAAAGAGTAAATATGTAAAAATATCTACAGAATCTTTCCTAATTTGGAAGTGATCAATTTTTTGTGAAACGGCCCGAAAAGGAAATATGATCATTTTTTTAGGGACGGATGGAGTATCATAATATTATTTGTCTTATTTCTTAACGATTACGAGTAGACGATAACTAGGTAAAATATCACTACTCTCGTCACATTAAGTCTTAGGGGCAGTTTGACAAAAACTAAAATTTAGGAGCTGAAAAAGATAAGCGCTGAATTCGTAAAACTGAAAACTTTAAGTCACTGAATTTTTACGGAAAAAATAAGTTAAGCTGTTTGATAAACCAAAAGCAGATATCTGAAAATTGTTTATTTACAAATTTATCCATTTTATCAAATTATGCATTTGTTTATCTACTTTATAACTTTTTTTGGGGAGCTAAAATCATGCTGGTGGCAGTGATGATAGAGTAATAGTGGTAGCGGTGGCGACAAAAAAGTGTCAATGTGGCAGTAATGGAGAAGTGGTATTGGTAATTTGTGATGATAGTGATAGGCGGCGACATGACGGTCATAGCAGTGGTTGTAGTGTGTTAAATCTTTAGATAATTTTGACAAAAATGGACGTGGTGACAACAGTGATGGTATGGTGGAAGTAACGGTGTCCTTGTGGTGATGTTGGTGGCTAGGTCGTAGTAATTATGGTGGTAGTAACAAAAAAATAATAATGGTTGTGATGGCGATTGTATTGTGGTTGAGGTGATGTTACCAGCATATTAATTGAAGCGGCATCACGGTGGTAATTATTTTTTTATGTAAAAATCTGTTAAATTACTCTTAATCATCTCACTTATAATTATGTGATCAGTAATAAGTAAGGGTGTGTTTGATAACCTAATTCACCACTTAAAATTAAAAATTTTCAATGACTTAAAATTAAATGCGTTTGATAACCAACTTTTTCTACCACTTAAAGTAATAAGTGGCAAGTCAATTAAAGGCCAATATTTTAAGTCACTTATATTTGACTTATCACTGAAAACGCTCAATAGTAGGTCATTAAAACATTTAACCCATAAATGACTAATTTGACCTCAATAGCTCCTTGTTTACCTCTTCTTCTTCCCGATTGTTTCACTGTCTAATCTTCTTCTTCCAAATTAAGCCGAAACAACAATCTTTTCTCGCGTACTCACCAACCACAATTCTAGCTACATGACTTCTCTGTTTTCTCATGGTGCTTATTATATGGGTGTTGCTTAATTTGTGAATGTAATTAAGATTTTCTTAATATTTATCACTTAATTTTAAGTGAGATAATTAAAAGGTAACATAATTTTACATAAAAAGAATAACTACCACCGTGATGCCGTCTCAATAATTTACTAGTAACACCACTGCTACCACACTACAATCACCACCACAACCATTATTCTCTTTTGCTACCACCACCACAATTCACAAGACCTAGTCACTACCACTACTATCACCACCACAAGGAAAAGCCACCTCCACCACATCATTATCACCGTCACCACGTCCGTGTCCGTCAAAACTATATAAATATTCACCACACTACAATTACTATCGTAACTGTCATATCGCTGCAGGTCGCTAACACCACAATTATCATTACCACTTCCTCACGCACCATCACCATTGATACTTTTTTGTCGCTGCTGCCGTCACCACCGACACAATTTTGTCCGAAAAAAAGTTATAAAGTACATAAATAAATACATAATTTTGGTAAAATAGATAAATTTTGCTTTTGGTTTACCAAACAGGTTGACTTATTTTTCAGTAAAAATTCAGTTACTTAAAATTTTTAATTTTATAAATTAAACGCTTAACGTTTTCAATACTTAAATTTCAGTTTTATCAAACAGCCCCTAAGTTCATGTTGACTTATAATTTTAGTCTATCTTTGATAGGAATTAATTTTTTAAATGATATAAAATTTAGCGTTATCAAATACATTTAATTAAAAATTATTAAAAATTTTAAATTTTAAGTGTTTAATTGTGTTATCAAACACGCCTTTGGAATCACAGCCGATTATTTTGAGGTACAAACTCGTACCTTTCTTCCATTACCCTCTACCTAATTTTGCCATTTTGTCAATCTCCTGACCAATTCAATGCTAGCTCTCCAACATAGCGTAGCTTTCCTCTGTCTATTTATTTATAGGTTCCAGCTTCCAACCTGCTTCCCTGTTCCATACTAATCCTTATGTGCTGCTGACTGTAAGTTCTCCAACTCTTTCCACTTTTCTTTTCCATCCTTTCTCTCGCAACACTTTCCCTTTTATGTTACTGGGTCTTTAATCTTATTAATTGCAGGTTCTTATTGCGTTTTTGTGCTAAGATTTCAATTCATTCATGGAGGAATTTACTGGCCATCCCTTGTACAGTTGCAGCAACTGCCGAAACCCTGTTGCACTTCGAGACAACCTTCTCTCCAAAGCTTTTCTGGTGACTTTTCCGACTTGTATCTATCGTATTTTCTACACTGAATTTTGGTTGATGACCATTTCAAGCCTGGACATTGGGTTGGCAACCTTATCAAAGAAGTCAGTAGTTGACCTCCTCATTCATCTTGCACAAAGATGAACCTGTATCTAAAATGAGAAAAAATTATATCAGATTTTTTCAACGTTAGGATTGCGGGACACCAGCAAACATTTTAGCTGTACATTTTTTTATGTTGAAAATTTCAATAATATCCTTAAGACATATATCGGCACTAAATAGTATCTCTCTCTTTCCATTTCTCTCTTTATATGTTCCTTTCGCTCTTTTCTTTCACCATTGCCACCCTCTCTCTTATCCCTGCCTTTTTCCTTTTGCCTCCCTCTCTGCCCTAACTCTTATTGTGGAGGATTTAGTGGAGCTGGGTGTTTATAGTGGCGGTGGAGGATTGTGGTGGCCGCTGGTGTCGGTGGTCCCCGATGGTAGTGTCGTGGTGGTGCTGTGGTGGACTATATTGTGGCTGTGGTGGAAATGGTGGGGTGGGGTGGATTGGGTTGGGTTGGGGGCGTCAGTTGTGTGTGGCCAGTGATGGTGGAATGGTGCCGCAGGGGTGCCATAATGGTTGTTGGATGGTGGAATAATGGTTGTTGGATGGTGGAGGATATGACAGGGGTCAATTTTATTTGTGTCTTTGATTGTTGGGTGGATCTATAGATATTATCTTTAAGGATTTTGGCTAAATCTTTGGTAGATTTGGTTAGTGGTGTTGGAATGATGTGGTGGTTGTGGTCGGTGATTGTAGTTGATCCGAGTGTAAGCGATGATAGTGGTGAACTGAGAGAGAAATGAGAGAAAAAGGGTTGGAGGGGCGACTGTCTATTTTTAAAAATTAAACTTTGTCACAATTTCACCTGATCAACATTAATATACTCTAAACTTGAGGAGTTTAGTAACATTATCGAAAAAAGTACTACCAACTTTCCCTTCTAAAGTACACGTTGTTTCTTATAAACTTTTCACATCGGTGACTATTTCTCAGCCAAACTCGAAATATAGCAAAGTTTCTTAAGTTATTTGATTTTGACTCAGTTCAAGAAGCAAATAACTTTAATTAAAACTAAAGTTATCGAGGCCTGGGTCCATGGCTCATCTGAGATTCGATCGAGAGGTAAACAGGCCGAATTTGATAATTTGCCACCCGGAGAGGGGTATTTTGGTAATTTTACGGTGTTAAGTTTTTCAAAGGACTTTCTAGTCCATAAATATAAGTAAAACACCTGAAAGGTTATTTTGAAGCTGGTTTGGGGTGTTAGGGTGATAATAAACCCCCGGGGGCATTTCGGTAATTTACCGCTCATCGGGTGGCAAATTATCAAAATGCCCCTGGCATCAAAACAATCTCAAAAGTGCTTTGAAATGCTATTTTAAGCTTCCCAAATTCATTCTTGATCTAAAAAGTATTCTATGGACTTTTCGCCCAAAAATCCCGAACCGGTGTCCGGATCGAGCGCTTAAAAACCCGTTCGGCCAAAAAAATAGCTAACAACTTTGGAATGGCCCGAATTCCTGGGGGATGGAACTTCCCAACATCCTAGGATTCTCATAAAAGTTTTGCACGAAATCGCGCCAGCTTGATATTTTAAATTACAGTGTAAAGTTACAAGGTTCCCCTCAATCAATTAACCCCTTTCCAGTCTTTGGAAAAATCTGAAAATTTTCCCTGATATAGATCTTTAAAAAATAACTAGGGTCTCTTTTTCGCACTTTGGCAAAATCTAGCTCTAGCTATTTTTTATAAATTCGTGAAAAATCCTAATTTAGACGCCTTAAAAAATCGCTATTTTGGAATCTATAAATGTAATACCGCTCATCCGATCTCCGATTGATCTGATTTTTGTTTCCTTCAATTTGTATTTTCGTTATTTTCGATTTGAGTCTACAATGACTATTTTTGAACTTTGAAATTAACATTGAATTATAAGAAAATCCAAAAAATACTTACTTGTTTTGACTTGATATATTTAAAGAAAAATCAACCGATCTTCTAGCGGTTATCAACCGAGCTTCTAGCGTAAATTTTTTTTGTTTGTATTGTTGTAGGTAAGATATGGAGTATGAAGATAGTTGGTAAAGATGATGGAGAGTGGAAGAAAGGGTTCGGGGAGGAGGGATTATAAAGAGAAAAAAGCGAAGGAAAGAGAAGAAAGAAGACAGAAAAAAAAATCCGTGAGTGAAGGGGAAGGACACCATGTGGCATCACGGGAGGGGGAAGGGGGGGCCATGGGGGGCATCACGGGGGGGGACACCACGTTGGGGGGGTGGGGGGGACCGCAACACTTTGTTGCTGTTGGCATGCCAACCGCAACAAAGTGTTGCGGTTGGGCATGGAGGGGGGACGGGGCCACGTGGCGAGGGAGAGGGGGACGGGGACACGTGGCGGGGGAGAGGGGGACGGGGACACGTGGCGGGGAATTGGGAAGGGGGACCGGGGGAAGGGGCAACCGCAACAAAGTGTCGCGGTTGGGCATGGGGGGGCCATGGGGGGAGGGGAGAACGGGGGAAGGGGGGCCATGGGGGAAGGCCACGTGGCGGAGAAGGGGGGCCAACCGCAACAAAGAGTTGCGGTTGGGCATGGGGGGGCCTGGGGGGAAGGGGGGCACAACTGCAACAAGGTGTTGCGGTTGTGTATTTAATTGCAACCGCTACTCTTTGTAGCGGTTTGGTGGAGAAATTTTATTTTTCCACCGGTCGATAGGGATCAGCTCAATATATATATATATATATATATATATATATATATATATATATATATATATATATATATATATATATATATATATATATATCTTGTATCGCTGGATATAAGTATGTGAACTTTTATGGCTCTTACTAAATAAGAAAGACTGTGAAATAATTATAGCGCACACAAGCAATCTCGTGGGTCGTGTGAGCTAATTGTCCGCCGTGATTCAAGAGTAAATGAATCTTCTGCGACAGCAGTTGAAATGACACTAGATCTTCTATGCACCAATAAAAAGCTCTAGCTTCTATTTTCAACCCTATCTGATTTTGTGAATACTTTTTGGTGCAAAAAGTCCAAGAAGCTTAGCAAAGGTCACAATTTTTGGCAGCGTTTGGTCGTGGGAACACATGGAGGCCATAAATCAATGTAGACGTGGGACGATTCTAGTGCTTTTAGCTTCCGAAGAGGATCCTTCCGAACAAGATTCACACTAACTAATTTGTGTACCTTAACCATGAGAAAAGTAGCGAGGAACAAAGAAAACCTGGGTCTGGTAATTTAGCATGATACAAGATACACTGCAAACATTGTTCTTCGAATAACATTCAATGTAATAATTGTAAAGACTCATGGATGAGGTTTACCTATTTGGAAGTTTTCTAAGACATTAAAGTATATGCAACTTGTAATCGTCTCATCTCATCTATCAGTTGTAGGAATGGCAATTAGATCTGTAACTGGTGAATCTCTGCCCCCCCCCGGCTAGGAGCGGGTTATTTTGACTTTGACCGAGTTATGGGCGGATATGATAATTTTTTATAAAATCCGCAACGGGTTAGGGTCGAGTATGTATTATGTCAAATCTGTCCCAGTATCTGACCCGTACCCGCCCCGGTATACTAACCCTATGCATCAATAAATCTCAGCCGTCCATCCTAGAATATATACTTTTCATCCAAAATCCTAAATTATTCTCTCCCTCTCCACGATTGCCTCCCTTCTTCTAATCTCCCTCCCCCTCCATCGTCAGCCCCCATGGCTAAAAACCTCATGACCTCCTAACCGGCGGCCACAACCATGTCCCACCACCTACTTTTCAAGTTTCAGCGGCAACATGAACAAATAGCGAGTCGTCGGAGATCTCACCGGAATGGTCGCAGCAGATCTGCCACCGCTTCTCCTTCGACGAGATCAGACATGCCACTTAAAACTTCAAGCGTCACATGCTCATCGGCGGCTACGGGTCTGTGTTTATGGCCCTAAAACTTCCTAGACAACGGCAGCACAGTCGCCCTGAAGCGCTGAAGCCTCTCTTACCGCCAGGGCACCGCCTAATTCGCTCCAAGATCAAGCTTCTCTCTCGCCTTCAGCACCGCAACATCATCTCCTTTATCGGGCTATTGTATAGAAGGCATCTAGATGATCCTTTGTGTGGGAAAAATTTGCTTCTTTAAAATTTCATCCATGGCATGGTCACCAGTTACAGTTGTTTGATGATCATTCCACCACCTCCAGCCTGTGCTTGATATGGGTTGTTTGTCATCAAGAACACTTGGGGTGGGGGGACCAAAACCAACTTAAAGTCAATGGCAATCAAATAATTTTAGGTATGGAGAAATGGGTTGTCGACTCACTGCATCCAAATAATTGAAACCCAAATCAATAATTCATCTTTCGTGGCTCTCCTTACCACGCATTTCTCCATCGTGTGCGAGTATAGGGAAGTGCGGGGTGGGGATAGGTTTTCTAAATAAACTTAGGATCGGTTATGGAATTGCACAAACATGATCTGGTGGTGGGGCGGGGTGGGGCCAGGTTTTAGGAACGTCGAGGCAGACACGGATTTCATAAGACCCGCATTCGACCCGCCTCATTGCCATTCCTAATCGGTTGTACAACAAATAAGGTTGAATTAAACGGTACTCACTTACTGAAGGGGTGCTCGAACTTGTGCTCTTGTATCGTGACGAGGTTCAAGCTTGACTCGTGTTCGACATGACACTAAAGTCCATGCTCAAACTCGATCTTGCCAAGTATAAACTAACACGAGCTTTAATCCTCTTAGATTAATGAAAAAGTCTCAAGAGAGACGAAAATTGCGACTAACCTCCTCCACACAACTCTCACACACTCTCTCTCTCTCTCTCTCTCTCACTAATTTCGTCTTTATCGCCACTGCCAACTTTCTGGCTTGTGGTGATGTGGTAATATAGTTTGATGTCTAGGTAGTGTTAACGTGTGGGATCTTGGTGGTTATGGTGAGCTGGACAGCCACTGACGTTACGACAGTCGCAAGCAATTAAGTTGTTAATTCACGATTTTCCAATGCAGGCTTAGTTGGAGGTTATTGATAGGGTAAGTTGTTGGGATCCTTAGGGTAATTCATGATTAGGTTGTGGTGGGCTTCGAGTGTAGGTTAACTTTGCTGTAGGAATTTGTGTTTGATGCGCTACCACTGGTTGGAGTTAGGATGGTGAGTCTAAGGCTAGGTTTTATTCCTCTAGGGTTTTGTTTCCCATTCCCCCTTCTCCTTTGCCCTAGAAAAGTTTGCAGGTTATGACTGACAGTTGGTAACTGTTGGGTCAAGGTGGATTCAGTCGATCGATAATTCTGAAAGACCAAGGTTGCCGGTGATTCTGAGGGTCCTAGGTTTGCTGATGGTCAAGGTTTTCCTCCGATTGAAGATTGTGAGGGGCCATGGTTTTGCTAATGGTGAGGACTGATGATTTCGGCAGTTTCGCCCGGTGCTTCTATAAGCTGGATGAATAGTCGGTGGTGGTGCTGGGCTTTTAAGGGTAATTAGCTTTGTGATTCTGATGGGTGTGCCGGTTTTTATGTCCGGTTTTCTCTAAAGATCGGCAACGATGTGATGGCCGGAGAAGGTGGTGTTTTCTGTGCCAGAGTGGATGCACGGTGATGGATGCCACGTTGCGGTGACGGGGACACGTGTCTGGAGTTCGGGCAAGTGGCTCAATGTTCGTTGGTGTTTTTTGATTGGATGTGTTTTTAGACTTTATCGGTTCTAGTTCACAGTTATCATGTTTTAGTTAGGTGTTATCTTGTTTGCAAATGGTTATTTTAACTAGTTAGTGCACCCCGTAAGCGAAAAAAACAAAAACAATTCATTTGTTTGTAGGTTTGTATGTTTTCTTATTTTATTTCGTAACTTCTGCTGTAGGCTTTTATTAATTGCTACTCCTATATAAGACGGAAATGTCATTATGAGTTTTTACTTTATCTTTTTGAGCATGTTCTAATCATATTCTTATCTTTGATATATATTTCTAATCTTCTTTTAAAACAAAACAAAAAACAAAAAAAAAAACAGTCTCGACTTAGGTTGTGCAAAGGGCAAACTGGTAAAAAACCTAATTTCGTTAATTGTTACTTCAGGTGCCATCTGACCTTTACGTAAGCATCACTAAGATTTGCTTTTACATAATATAAAAAATTACGATATATATGTTATGTCTTCTCAACCACTAGGTTAACCCGCTACCATCTGGGTAACTAAATATGACGCGAAGAAGAAGGAATGACTGCAAGTAAAGAAGATGAGATGGCCGTAATAACAAATAACTTTATTGCAACTAGTAGAACAGAATGCATATATCCCGTAAGCTGGTTGCCAAGAGGAGAGGGAACTTGTCACGGACTCACAGTGCCGACGGCAGGGATGCCGCCACAGACTTTACCGTGCTCTCTGCACCACTCATCGTAACTCTGTGGCTTGACAACCCCAGCGCTGCCGGAGGCAGTAGCCGTTTGATTCTCAGCGTCATCCTGGGCGCCACCGGAGGGACTGGGCCTGGTGGCTTTTGCAACCTTGGGAGTCAGAGATGTGGTGCAGACTAGCACCAAGAAGGCAAACAAAGCCAGGTTTGGTTTTGCCATATTTGCCTTAGCTGATCTGTGAGGGCTTATGGTGTAAGGCTGTAACGGAGACAAGTTCAAGATTGTCGTATTTCTGTGTGCCGTGACTAATTAGGAAAACGAAGATGGGAGTAAACTTCAAAACGTAAGATTAATTTTAAGATCAATTACTTTCCTCATGAAGTTTGAGGAGATTGCACCAAATCATTACCCTTGATTGCGAGTAAATGCAAAATTGAAGTCTTTGGTGTGTGGTAAGCAAGTTCAAGATTGCACGCATATGCGCCTTAGTTCGTGACTAATTAAGAAAACAACAATTAATTATCTCTTTTATTTAGATTTAGTAATAACAAAAAGTAATTCTGCCAAGAGTTGTTGTTAAAAGTATTAGTAAAAAAAGTCATAAAATTGCTGAAAGTATTAGTACAAAAATCATGAAAAAATATTTAACAGTCATTAATCGTCGCTATATAAAGGGTGATTGTTATCCTCCTATGATGACATCATGGGGTTGGATGGTCGGAGAACATGAGTCGGAGGTTATTTTGTGACTAATTAAAATTTAACACCTATTTAGCTCCATATAAAATTATAAGAATTCAAGAAAATGAGATTTGAGGTTTGGAAGGCATGGAAGCTACAAGCCAAATCCAAATATATATATATATATATATATATATATATATATATATATATATATATATATATATATATATATATATGTATATATATTAAGATTTTTTAATTAGTGCTGATTGTATATGCTACAACAAATTGAAATGGGCTATTTTCACCCCATGAAAGAATTTTATATTTATTTTTTGTCAGGACAAATGCATTTTTGGTGAAAATTTATGACTTTCTTGGCAGCAAATAAAAGCGTAAAATAGCATATACAAGCAGGGGTTGAAAATTAGCTTTTCATGTGTAGTTAATTTTGATCTCGTGCATTGCACATGAGAGCACAACATTATGTCAATGGTAATTTTAAAAAGATAATCCTGAATTATTAAACACAAAAAATAACAATTATAAAAATCAAAATAAGCATCTTTCCTTGAAAAATAGTAAAATAGAATTCTGTAACAAAACAACAACTGAATTCAATTTGACATTAGTTGCAAACTTCAACCCCAAAAAAAAAAAAAACTATATTCAAATGCAAAAATGCCTTTGTACGATAGATGAAGACAAATTTAGAGAAGGAAGTAATTAGACTTTGCTGTCAGGACCTGGAAAGTAAAAGCAAAAAAAAAAAAAAATTTAGTGAAACACAATAAGTAATCAAATCAAAGTTAAAACCATGTCCATATACATTCTTGAAAGGAAAATTACTAGAAAACTGGACATGGCTACAACTTACAAAGAGAACCAACATGCAAACAAATTAAAGTTAAAAAGGAAAAAGCCTCAACTATAACAAACAGCTGAAGCTACAAACATTAAAATACGCGTGTAATAAGGAACTAATGGGAAAACTTAGCACCCCACTGCGTGTGTAATGAACTAATGTTTCTTTGACCTGTTTGGTTCCAGGATCTTTTTCGCTTATCATCAAGCGAGGGCGCGTACAGAAGAAATCTCAGTGCAGACTTCTCGTTTTTTCGATAGAACTGTCGTTTGCCACTTTGGATGTAGTCTTGGAAGACTTCAGAACTCTCGACGTTGTTTAACCAAAATTCAGTGCTACCAATCTGGAGATACAACTTGCAGCCACTACCGTTTTTAGGCGATTTTGGCGACAAGAGCGTTAACGTTTTCGGTTTGTTATTTGCTCAATGTGTTTTGAACTCAGTTGACAATAGTAATTTATCTCGGTTGTGAAGCTTTTGATGATGTTTTGTTAGCCCTGAGATGCCGTAGAATAAATCTTGTGTGCCCTTATTCGTGCGCTTCGTTGGTTTACAAAAGATGATTACTAGTGATAAATTTGCTCATGTATCAAAAGAAATTTGCTTGTTCAATAGCGACAGCAATTTTTTCTCTTTCGTTTGGGGGGAGTGAATGGAAATCCTGTGCATCTCCTACGTAGTCTAAAAGCTGCAGCTGCATTTTAAATCAATAGCAAAAAGTTAGTACTTTGCTTTCCAAAGCTTGGATGCAGGTTTAAACAAAGAGGTTTCCCCAAAAAGGTCTAAAGCTTCCAAACAACAGAGTCGAGCAATCGGAATTAAACCAACCACGGTACCATAAACTGACAGCTTCTAAATCAAATCTCCAACCTCAAAGCTACAAATTAAGAAACAAGGCGATGTAAAATAATCCTTATTCGGTTAAAATACAAAAGCTCGGTAATTCGGGTGATCACCAAGCAGAACAGCGGCTAGTAGAAAGAAGCCTGAACACAGAGAATCAAGACAAGAACTCGTGGTAAAAGGTAACCACAAGAACAGAGTGCCTGTAACAATGCACTGGTTATTGTTGTTTGATCGGATCCACCGTAAGAACTGTTCACAATAGTACCAAAGCGTGATCTCTACCTGCATGGCTCATTTACACAACTGCTCGTCTACACAATTTCAAAGATGTCATGTCCAAGGTCAGAATAAGCATTAAATACAGCACCATTTTAGCCCTTTCCTAGGAACGGGATTCTTGCTCTGAACGTCAGAAGCTTGACATGGTGCAACAAGGCAGTAAAATCTTTCTTTGGCGAAACACACGCATCCTATAGAACGAATCAAGATGTGTCTGCAAGACGGTATATTGTTACTTCCTGCTGCTTAAAGTACCGGCGATCCTCTTCATCAACGAGCACCAGATTCAAATAATACTTCACACTGAATTTGTTGTTGATATTGCGGTGGGTAGGAGTCAGTTCGTAAGGGCTCAGGAAGAGTCTGATTGGAATTGATTCACCTGGAAAAGAAGCATAATATGTAATCTCTCTCTCGTCAAAATTTTGCCGTCACAAGACAGTTCAGACAACTTCCAAACCAGGAAGACCCGTTTTAGCATTTTATGCACCCCCTTCCCAAAGTTAGAGACCCCTCAAGTGAAATGTCTCAAAATTTGGTACCTAGATTAAATCAGAAGTCTTATTTGTTTCAAATGTGCCACCAGATTATACAATTATCTTTGTGTTCCTTGATTATGTTGGATTGAGGAATAACTCTGACAACATATACTGTATGTTTTGTGCAATCTTGTTTTAAAAAAAAAATCTTTTTCTGTTCTTTTCATCTCAACAATAGCACAAGAAAAACAAGGTCCTTCCAGAATTCACAAAAGCTTATTTCAGTTTCACTTAGTACTTAGCTGTAAATCTGGCAAATAAACAGTGGCATTCTGAATGCCTTCTGACTAATGACAGCACAGAATGTAACATGGAATAGAAGCAGAAACTCTACTAGGTTGAAAGCACAGAGATGCATAGATAATCTCAGCAAAGAATGCATACCCCTGACTGGAGCACCATCCATCAGCTCAAACTTAGCAAGCGTCTCCGTCTCAACATGAGTGTTAGCCCCTGAACCCGTCGATTCTCGGCGCCTGATCTCAAGATCCATATTTTTAATCTTGATTCTAACCAGAAGAAAATAGATCTTGCCTATGATTACATCTTTCAGATGGTACCTAAATTCAAAGGATTCATTTAGCTAGGGCATGATCTTTGCTTCCAACTAAAACACAATCAGCAGAAAATAATAGGGTAAATTACACTAAACATCCCTGAGGTTTTACGTAATTACAGTCCACTACCGCTATCTTTAAAAATTAACTCAGCTCAAAAAGTAACTTTTTCTCTTACGGTGTTAATGGTGCAATGCGAAAAGACATGAATGCCCTCAGACTGTTTTTTTGGAATTTTGGAGGAAAACTTTACTCTCTCTCTTCCCCCACCCTGCCACCGCCAGCCCGACCACCACCCCGCCGATCGCCCCTGCCACATGAACCTGATAAAGAAGGTCACCGATCCGCACAGCATCAACGCCAGTGAAATCCCCAGTAACAGTGACGCGAATCCCGCCAGCGTCGTCAGCTGCAGCATCGGCGCCACCGCTGCCTGCCTCGACGGAGACATCGGAGAATCGATCTGCCCGGCCGGCAGCGCCCGCATTTTTACAGATCTGAAATCTCGTCGCCTCCTTCCTCGCCCCACATCGCCGTCCATCTTTCACTCCCTCATACACTGCCGGTTGTCTTTTTCTATGAACCTGACCAACCTGTTGCACCAAGACTGCTTGTGTGCAACTCTCTTCAGAGAATATTGTCTGGGTAAGTCTTGTGAGGATTTTTGAGCCTGTAGAAGAGGCTCTCGGCAAGTTTCCTTCTTTTCCGGCGGACGTTTGGCTTGACTTCTCGCCGCAACTCGCTTTGCCCTCGGTGTGGCCGAAGGAGGACCCACCAGGTTTTTTCTTGCTCCGGTCAGGGAACGGGTGGAAACACCGAAGGTGGATGGCATTTCTTTGGCGGAAAAATTGGGAACTGGGGTTTTGGAAGAGGGATTGAAAGGTGGAGAAAGAAGGTCAAAGGGGGGGTATTTTGGGTATGAAAATTGCATAAAGTAATGTGTCAGGGAATCTTTTCACGGAGTTGGGTCTGCCATTAAATGTGTGTAGTTGTTTGTAATGCGGGTACAAAACTCGGGGGGTCAGAGTGTAATTTTTAAAGATAGCGGTAGTGGAGTGTAATTACGTAAAACCTCAGGGGTGTTTAGTGTAATTTACCCAAAATAATAATAAAACCATCAACCTTAAAGTTCTTTATTTAAGACCCTGGGTGTCAATCATTGGCACACGTAAACAACTAATCTAGATTTACACCTATCTGTATAACCATGTAGTATTTACTTCAGTCATGACAAGATTGTTCTTTGGTAGGAAACTGTCAGAAAAGGAGGATTTCCTATACACTTTTAGTTTCATCTTGGCATATCATTAAAGTGAGAGATGCCTGATGCGGGCATAAAAACCCACAAATGATTAAAAAGCAAAACCTAATTAAACAATCTGGGATCCAGCTCACTTGCTCTTATTGTATTCAAACTCAATATGAAGGCAATCTTCAATTCCAACTTCCATCTACAAGGGAAACACCTTCAGAATTAAAAATTGCACGTGCATGAAAGAATATTAGTAAAAAAAAATTGCCTGATAATGAATGGGTATAACAAAGAACCGTGTCACAAAATATTTTCTTTCTTTTGCCTTTTCCATGCTAACAGCTTTATAACCACTACGTGCCACAAGCATAAATATAATATAAATTCTAGCACATAACTGACCTTAATACTAGTATTAATTGATGGAGGTGGGGTATAGTTGCGGACCTGATGCATGAGAATACAAATAAACAGATCAGGGTGATTTAAGGCCAACTAGCAAGATGATAATGCTTACAACTAGCACATAACGTATACAACGGCATAATGAGCAAAAAGCTCTTGAGCACGTCAAGAAATTGGAAACCCGTCATGTTCCTGCAACAAAACTCTGCATGCATCCACATTTCAGAAACGTCATGCGGCACAATATGATGACAGAAGTTACTAGGGAAGTTGGCTTTTGTTACAAAGAAGACATGAGGGGAAAAAACAAGGGGAAAACAGATTTATATTCTCTGAAGGCAGTACAGGACTGCCATTCAAAAGTTTTGGGACAGAGTGGTCAGGCAAAGACCAGTACATGAAATAAGTACCTAGATAGTAGCTTTAGTCTAATATTTAGAGATCAATCATGGCAGATAATTATGCATATGTCCGCATCTGTGTTCACGTGTGTGAGATAGAGTTTGGCATAGATACATACATATGCATATATACCTACGCATATAGAGAGGGTGAGAGAGCGCACCATAAAGTCTTGGTATTCCACGATGCTTCCAGCATAGCCACGACTGATTGTCACCTTGAGGACATACCTGAAGAAAGCACAACATATTGAAACACACTTCTTTTATTTTGGATACCATAGAATGACTATAGCTTAATTTCCATATCAAATCGAGAATCCATTTAATCAGGATACAGACATCCCTCTCTTCCCCCCCCCCCCCCCCCCTCCCTCCCTCCCTTCCAGCATAGCCACGACTGATTGTCACCTTGACGACAAACCTGAAGAAAGCACAACATATTGAAACTTCTTTTCTTTTGGATACCATAGAATGACTATAGCTTAATTTCCAAATCAAATTGAGAATCCATTCAATCAGGATACAGACATCTCTCTCTCTTCCCCCCACCCTTCCTTCGAGTGGGTCCAACACGTTTCATCTGACCAATTAACCATAGGATACCGACATATTGTACAACTAACAAGTGTGTAAGACTAACTAAGACTGAAAACGATAATCACAAACTAACAAACCAAACAACTGACAAGGAACATATACTAACATCTTTGCATTTGAAAAACACAAGAAGCCCGGTACAGTTTAATAAATTAAACAGACAAAATGGATGTAAATACTGGAATATGCTAAAAAAAGGGAGATAGAAGCAATCAATCCCAGGTGAGTGCTGCCCCCCATAGGTGTAGTAGCTAGGATAGAATGTAACGAAAAATGATATATTCACTCAAAGAAGGCCCATTTCTAGGAGAAGGGATTATCGCTCCACTGTTAGCTTACTTGATTGTCACAAAAATGGGTGTAGGACTGAATTTTAGATGGTTCGGATGAAATCATTACTACAAAAAAAGGCCCTTTTCTAGGAGAAAGGATTATCATCCAACAATTTGCTTACTTGATTTTCACAGAAATGGGTAGAAAATTGCATCTCAGATGGGTCGATACTGTAGGTAAAAGTATATTTAAATATTTAAATAAACTAGGGGTACATAACATTTCAGACCATGCCATTCGTCTACAATGTGCAAGAAACCACGCATATGTAAGGGAAATGGTAATAAGGCCACCACACTCAGGGTGAAAAAGAGTCGAACTATGTATTGGAGTGCATAAGATTGGCTCGAAAATTTCTTCCAGATTAATTGATAGTAAATTTGACCACCCTCTCTTAAAAGCAGCGCTGGTCAAGAGCAGAGATTGTATCTCGATATTTAGGGACTTAAACTAGATCTGCTTATAAAAAGTTCCATATTGAGCAACTTGATCAAGCTTTAACATGCTCAAAATTTTGGCTCGTCTATCTTATGAATCTAACTTGAACAAGCGTCACGAATTGAGTTATAAGCATTTGTCTCATTTTACAAATATGAAACTGATTACCAAATAATCATTGCTAAGAAGTCCAAGAATTTGATAGTCAACACTTTTAAGTTGTAAACAGAAGTATAGAAAAGATATGGAATCCAAAAGCATGAGATTACTTAAAACATATGATCAATTGATAATGCATCAAAAGAAGCCAAAGCAATATATCCAACAATTCTAGTAGTAAAAATTAAAATCCAATGGACAGTTACCTTAGTCGCACATTCACCCCATTGTACGACTCATATGGCATCTCAACTGTGGAAAATTCAAATGGATATGTTTTTCGCTCGTATATTTCACCAGGAACATCCAGTTCACGAACTACAAACAAGACAAGAGAAGTCAGATAAAAAAAAACTGAAAGGACAATTTACAAAAAGGTCTTCCACTGCATCCAAATTCATGATTTGCAGAAATTTTTAGAGTGAACATCACTAAAAGTTTATTGTATCACACAGTAACTTTCTACGGATACAATGAGCCAAAATTACATATACTAACCGAGGGAGGTAAAGTCATAGAAGTTGCCTCTGTCAAAGTACATCTCTGCAAACAGAAACACTCCAAGAAATTAATTGAAGTCAATAAGTTCAACAGTCCAAGAAAATCCTTTTATAGGCACAGAAGAATAACTATTGCCAAGTACAAAAAGGTATTTCAACGAAAATAATACTAATATTTTCCAAAAAATTCATCCTTCAGTGCTGGTAACCAGAACTACAAAACAAAGACCTGATGGACAGGCTCAAGTGACTAAAGTAAAGGCCAGACGAGCACAGTAGTCAATATGAACGTGAATTGTAAATAAACATGTTATGAAGCAATTGGTTTTAAGAACCATTTGCACGCAAAATAAGGACTACGTAATGATAATGTTTAGTTTAACTAGGTGCTAGATGATACCGATTCAACAAGCTTCTAAGGACGGAGGACACGGACACAAGACACGGCATTGTATGAAAAGCCCATACTCTTGGGGACTATAAGTAGTTATACTTCACTCAAAGTAGAAATTACAAAATCCACAAAGACAAAAGCCTGAAAAATATAAGGTTCAAATAACCATGGGATCAACAACATTGCAACTCACTATCTAGACTCCTTTTTGTGTTCTAAGAATGACTCTTGCACAAAAAGTAAAATCTTATGAGAAAATCAAATTTTGGTTTTTGTTTGACCTAACCTGACTTTCCTATCTACCCGAGAAATATCTAGCAATTGATGTTATATCTTGGATTTTATCCTAAAGGTGTTAGCCAAGTTTTAGAGAAATTAAAAGCGTGGATTAGAATTATGGACACGTCAAACAAAAGAAGGAAACATGTCGACAGTGTCATACGGTGGCGTTGCGTGATGACAACACAAACTACAAAACTATCTTGACGAGATTGTGGAGGCATCACTGTTCTTAATGGTTCAAAACTTTATGCTAAAATATAAGAGAATAGTAGGTCGGAATTTTTTAGTAATGACTATTTAAATTGCATGAATTGCTGTTGTTAGGCTCAAATAGTGGCAGGACTATCCTTAGAGCCATCGCATTCTAGTCGGGCTCAGATACTGGCAGCTCTTTATACGGAAATTATCAAGTAGGTCACTGCTTTTCAAGTAAAACATTTGGAGTTATGACCAAATCATGCTGCCACTAAAAAGGCCATCCAGCATGGATCACTTAAAGTTCAAAGAAAGAGATATACAAATTGCCTTATACAACATATAGAAGAACAACAGTCAGCAGTGGGTCATTAGTTGTTCTTTATTTCTCTCACACATATTTTTGGCCAGTTACATAATAGAGTTAAATTTGGACCAATGACTAAATAATTGGGTCATTAGTTGTTCTTTATTTCTCTCACACATATTTTTGGCCAGTTACATAATAGAGTTAAATTTGGACCAATGACTAAAGAAGCATTTATTGTGCTTCCATGTTGACGAAAAAGAAAAACATATGATTACACTAGTTTCTGACCACACGTATCAAAGATAGTTAATTTGGGACATGTAACATATTTTTCACATACGAGAAATTTTTTATTTTCTCCTTCTTAATTAGTTAGGATTCATCTCTTTCTCTCCGCACTACTCCTTTTTCCCACCGCATGTTCCCCTCTTTTTTACCCCATGTTCTTTCTCTTTTTTTAAGACATGTATGCTGCCTTTAGTCAAATTTTGTCTCTCTGAGTGTAACACCAAAATTAATGACACAACTGCTACTTTGCTTCATATGTGGTATAGACGCATATAGATAGATATAGAAGTATGTAGATAATTACATGATCAACAAACAACTTCCCTAGCATTCCAAATCAAAAAGATAGTCGTGAGATGCAAAACTCATAAAATTGCATTAAATGGAAAAGCAAGGGGTCTGCCAGCTAAACAAACAACTGCAACAGCATAATGGAAAGACTTCCACGATATTGGTTTGTACATGCATAAATATGCTAGCGAGAGCTTTAGAGCATCCTGAAAATATGTTTTCAGATACCACTGTCTAATTAGGACCACTCCTTGTTCGATGTTAAAAGGGCATGCTAACTACCCTGAAGTATCATTATCAAGGTGACAGACTATGAAACACAAACAAAGCAATGGCAGAAGAAGAAGTGGTTCAATAGATTTACAAACATCCAAGAAAAGGCTTACTAAACCACTAGAATTGCAAGGGATGTTCTGCATGATGTGCACAGCAGAATGCTTCAACTCTCTCCATGAGTTCATTAGAAGAATTAGATATGCATAAATGATGAAATTCAATCCAAACAAAGTTTTGAAGATCTACAATCAAGATATGAAAGGAAGAGCAGGTAACGGCCGAAGAATGTAAAAGATAATGCTCTTATAGGACCCATTATGCCTATCAAGATTTTATTCCAGAAGTAATCTAAAAAAATTGAATGAATGCATACCTATCTGTCCAAGTAGCTCAATTTTTATCCCATTGTGTTCAACCTTCTTTCCTTGAACCGGTTCTATGGATATCTGTACACAGAAGTATCTTCTGAGCATAAACAAGGTCAAACAAATGCATCCAACTTAACACAACGTTATAACTGTGTTCCATGCAGAATACCTTGCCAGCGATGTTCTCTTGACTTTGGAAAAGTGGAACCATAGCTGTTTGACCATTTTCCTTCTTTAACGGCACCTATTAAAACATATACATGACAAAGTGTCATTAAGAGAGCCAAAAACTGATTGATACCGTGACTGCTATCAACCCACGGAAGTGAACCTGCGAAAAGTTCACTAGAGTCGATAATCAGACACAAAAGTGCCTAGCAACAAAAGGTAGTTAGCCAGTGCTAGTTTCTCAATCAGGGGTCTAGAATATCTCGTATTAATGACCGTGGCTGATAAATAAAAGACTTCAACTTCTGTAGAATTCATTCATAGAGCACATATATCCTCAGTCATGATTCCATTGCTCCAAAGCTTCCACTGAAAGCGCATCACTTGCTATTCACTAGGAAGGGTAATCAGCAACACCCCCGCACACGATACATTATACTACTAGGAAGTAGACATTCATTTATTATATATTTTCTGAAGATTCAATTCCTAGGGTACATAGATCCTCGTTCATGATTGCAATGCTCAAAAGCTTTCACTGAATAATTATCCCTTATTATTCATTGAGAAGGGAAATCAGCACACTATTGCACGCGATGTTATCCACTCTATTGAAACAACAGATATGCTACGTTCCAAGAAAGTAGATGACACTCATTTATCATTGACCTCCCAAGAAAAATCCTAATCTCTCAAGAGCCTTGCCTCAGCAAAAATCATTCTTACTACTCGATTTCTAAAAAAGAACACAAACAAGCAACAAGAAGTGCATAAGAGAGAATCTTTCCACTTCCATTTAGAACAGAGATCAGCAATTAACCTCCAAAAAATCCCCAATTCCTATATAGCCCCACGACTAGTTAACACCTAACAAACGTGAATTACAGCGGAGTACCTGCTTGCGAGTTTTCCCATCGGAAAACGTGATTGAGATGTTACAAGCCGGCTTGAAAGCTCCAATAATGTAATTCTGCAAAGCATAAAAACAAATGCCAAAGGATTCAGACCAGCAGTTTAACCTTAGCTAAAACCGTTAGAATGATCTTCAGCTAATTTAAATCTTACCATTGCTGCTTACGATCAAACCCCAGATTCAACCACCTGCAGGTATTAAGAATCGAACTTTGAAGTTCAGATATCAGCTCAAAATGCAGGTTATCAAAAACCCTAAGTTCGACCAATACAAATGTCTGAACAGTCACAAAACAAGCTGATGCATGTACATGTAGAGCTGGAGAGAGTGCGTACGAGAGAGTGAAGGGCGAACTGTGGATCCGGCGAGTGGGAGGCTGATCAGATTGATGATCGCGATCAAGAGAGAGAGAAAGAAATGTAGGAGAGAAACCCGAAGTCTAACCCCGAACTCAATTTCTATTCTATTAATTATTAATTAATAAGGGTCCGTTTGATTTTCATTTTTTTCCAGTTTTATAAACTGCGAAAAAAAAGTGTTTTAGCACACGGTTTTTATTTTTTTCCTCAGTTTTGAAAATCAGTTTTTAAAGTAAGACTGTTTATGAAAACTCCAATTTATGAGTTCTTGATTTTCAGTTTTGATTTTTTTTATTATTTTGAGACCACCACAGTCATCGACCACTGTAGCCATGTCGGCAGGCCACCGCCGCCGGCCACCCGGCTGACCACCGCCACGCCCCACCACCGCCACGGCCACCGCAAGCCATCATCGAAGAAAAAACTTAAAATAAAACTGGATAATCAAACACCCAAAAGAAAAAACTCAAAAACTAGGTAATCAAACACCCATTTGTTTTTGTAAAAAATAAAAATTAAACTTGGTTTTTATTTAATTGGAAACAAGAAACCAAAACCGAAAGTTATACCTTAATTACATTACGATTGTTAGGTTTGGAAACGCTTTAAGCGAAACTCGTTCGCACCCCACTTCCTCCTCGAGGCTCGTGTGGTGGATTTTCTTGCGGTTTTAGCGTTTAGGACATCAAAGGCCCATTTTCGGAGCAGGAGCAAAAGTAAAAGTGGGAGGGGGAGTTTGATAATTTTATTATACTAGCCTAAATCTTGTGTTATTATACTAGCCTAAATCTTGTGTTATGCTCGGGGAGGAAGTTGGTTACAAATGAAGTGGGGAAGGAAAATCATGGGAGTGATTATGTGTTAGAAGTTATTTTGTGACCAGTGAAAATTTAATATGTTTAACACAATTTTCACTATAAAAATTCAAGAAAATAGGATTAAAGGTTTAGAAGGCATCGTAGATGCCAACCAAAACCAAATATATATAGTAAGATATGTTTGACAGTTAGGCCATAAAAGTGCAGTTCAAAATGGATATGAGAGTAAGGACTAAGAAGAAGAGCATCGATCACTTTACAGGAATTAGAGTGACTTGAGATCATATATGACTTTAAAAACATAAAACTTAATGTCAAATCATATTAAAATTACGAGAATGTTGTTTGTTACTAAAGAATCCTCGTCGTTTTTTTGGATGATAATGTTTAATAATTGTGAAATTTTAAAAAAAAAGATAATTGATAAGAAAGAAAAAAATGACCAAGAGGTCTTATAAGGAGTGAATGGTCCAATATTATTACTTTCAAAGCTGTATCAGCCCATTTTTCTAGGCCTAAGTTGGCATTCTTAAAGTATAAGACCTTGAAAGAACAAAAACTACTACATCCCCCGTGCCCCAAAAGTAGGGGTGCAACTTGGGTCGGATAATCCATGGATAACTTGTGCCAGCCCGCAAAAATATGGGAATGAACTTACTTTTTTGGTGACCGTGGTAGACGTGTCAAAATCTTGGACCCTTAAAAAATATATAGGCTGGACATGGGCAAAAGTTTTGACAAACCCGTCCAACCCGTGGGAAAGCTAGCACGTCTAACTTTATATATATATATATATATATATATATATATATATATATATATATATATATATATATATAAGAGCTGATTCGTTGAGAGCACTAGCAAACTATATTAAGTTGCTAACGCGATCTGACCGTCCACGTGCGATCTGTGGAAGGTCCAGAACTTTTTTTTACGTTTTTTTAAGTCCGTCCGCTACATTATGTAGAGAATAATTTTTTGACAAAACAGCCCCTGAATCCCCATGTAGAGAGGCAAGAAAATAAGTAATACAGCTGTACTCTACATAATGTAGCAGACAGATTGTAATGGCTTCAAACTTCCACCCTTCGACTGGATCAGTAACGAAAGACCACTCCATCTCGCAGCTTGGCTTGTCATCACCGTCGACGGACGAAAGCTTGATCGTCGAGAGGTACTGCTTGAAGCCCATATTGTTGTCCACGACCTCATAAGTTAAACGCCGCTCGGCCGCATCAATGGCCACCAACTTCTCGTGACACCACAAGGTGGTCGCGACATTGCCGCCGTCTGATGGTAACGTGGAGGCGCAGTACCGTACAAGGCCCTGTTGCTTGGAGGGAAGATTCAATGTAATGGAGCTGTCCGCTACATAATGGAGTTATCGCTACATAATGTAGCGGACAAGAGTAAAAACAAACAGATCTCATATCCTTTACTGCAACAAGTCGTGATTCTGTTCCCACAGTGCACATCAGCCACATACTCACAAAACCCATGTTCAAGGCATCAATATAATCACCATTTTCTTCCCTTGAAGAATTTTCAAGCTTTTTTTCTTGTTGTTTTTGTGTTTCCTTTGTACTGACCTGGAGGATTTTAAAAGTGCTGTCGGAGCGGAATTAGAGAGGGAGGTGAGGTTGTTTTTTAACTGTGACAGGTTGGTGATTTCAGATCTGTCTCTTTCGCTTCACACTACCAAGCACGGCCAATCGGTGTACCAGATTTGTCACACAGATCTAGACGGTGACCAGTTAGGGGGTGGGGGTGACGACGGGGTGGGGGTGGGGGGAGCGACGTCACCTTCTCCTCACATTGAAGCACAACCAATCAATGGTGATAACATATCAGATCTGTCACGCAAATCTTGGTGTACATGTGCACATAGAGAACCAAAAGATAGAAAGAGAAGTAAAAAAGGCAGAGAAAGAGGGGTGGATACAACCTTTGTGCAATAGTCGTCCGCTACATAATGTAGCGGACCACTGTATTGCACAGCCTATTTGCCTGCGGGATTAGGGGCAATTTTTTCAAAAAATTGTCCGCTACATAATGTAGCGAACGAACTTAAAAAAAAGTTTGGTTTGTCCACAAATCGCGCTAGGAACTTAACCTAGTTTGCTAGCGCTCTCAATGGCTCAACTCCCTATATGTGTGTGTGTGTGTGTGTGTGTGTGTGTGTGTGTGTGTGTGTGTGTTTCCTTTAGTCTTTTTCTCTCATTTTGTCCCAAAACATTTATTTTCATACTTATATTTAAGTTCATTTTGAGACTTTAATTTTTTTTATAATTATTATCATGACTAAATTGTAGAGTTAGATGGTCAATGGCATGTTTTGAAATTGTTCTGAAAAAAACCTAGTTTGTAACCATGAACAACTCATGAGCTCCCCGTGTCTAGCCCCCGCGTGTGTGTATATATCGACGTGGTCAGATTTTAGTAGGCTCGTAGATAGGCTGAGCTAGACATGGCCACGACTTTTGAAGAGTGGACTGGGCATGGTCTAACCCTTAAGCTGGTCCAGCTCGCCCAAGTTGCACCCCCTACCCAGAAGGCGGAGCTGCTTCAAGATTGAACTTACGGATAATGATGAAATTTTTGAGGACTCGAAATCAAATATCTAAATCTAATTATATATATATATATATATATATATATATATATATATATATATATATATATATATATATATATGGGAACTGATCCGTTGATAGCGCTAAAAAAATAAGAAAAATTGCCAACACGATCTAGCAGTCCATTTCAGGATGGACGGCCCAGATCTTTTTTTTAAAAAATCGTCAGTTGTAAGCTACACAGTGTAGCGGATAAGTTTTTTTTACCAAATTGCCCCTCCATGCCATCCGTTACTGTAACGCCCCCGAAAATTCGGAGCTCCGCCGCCCCGAACTCCCGGGTCGTTAACTTACCGGATCACATCAAACCTGTCAGATCTGTTCACTAACACATATTCCAAATCATCTAATTCAACATCAACTCGGATTTCTCAAGATACGGGATCATAATTGCTTAGCAGATTACAGCTTAGGTTCTTCACAATTCAAATTTCCTAAGAACAATTTATCGCTACCGACCCGCGCAGGGTCTTACTATCCAGTGGTGATGGGCTCATCGGAATCTCAGACTCTAAACCCCATTCCCGAGCAGTCTACTGATGATCAAAACCTGCAGAAAGGAATCAAACGAAGGGTGAGCTTTTGAGAGCTTAGTAAGGTCGCACAAGGACTACCAACAGGATTACAAAACGATTCCAAGAATCCAACCGACGAAAATTTCCAGAATACTTCAGATGGTAAAACTCAATGACTTCCAAAAGGATCAAAAACTCATCAGAAATAGGTACCAAAATAAACCAGAACAAACATGACCGATTCCAAAAAGAACAATCAATAATAGATCATTTCTAGAGTCATCATTTCCAAATACAACGAAGGTTTTTCAAAAGATTTCAACAGAAGCACAGATCATTTCAGATAAGACTTTTCAGACATTTTCGTAATAGTCACAATAGTGTACAGAATAGATAAAATAAAAAAATCAACGTTGATCCTGGGCAGTCGCGATGCCATTCCGACAAAGCACAGAAGTGTACACATGCATGATGTACTAAAATACTAGTCCACTTGGGTACTAGCCTGCTTTTTCCTGCAGGATTCAGACCAGCCTTATTACGCCCTCCCATAGAACAGAAACTCAGGTCAACACAGAAAATCAACAATATCAGTGAGCCTTAACATAAGCTCAATCACTGAAATCAATTCGGATTCCATAGTAGGAGGTGGCCAGCTCAGAAAAATGGTTTCTAATTTACTTTATAAAATTGCACAAATACCCCCCCAAAGTTTCCAAAATTACGAAAATGCCCCAAATTTTCAAAAATTATATTTTTGCCCCAAAATTCTTTTAAACTTTCACAAGCTTCTAATGCTCGAGTATTGCTCAAAATTAGCGACCGTTTATTTTTCGGAGCCCAGATGGTATTTTTAACCGGCTCCCGAAGTTCGGGATATTACAGTTACACTGTGTGGCGGACGACTTTTTGCCTGCCACATTTCACATCATTCATAATCCCTCCACAACTGTTACAACAGTCCTGTCCCCATGACGGTTACGACTGTTACTTTGTCCTTATCCCCACTGTCCACTACATAATATAGCGGACGAGCTTTATAAATAAATATTGTTCGCTACATTGTGCAGTGGACTACTTCACCTTCAGCTATACTATGCAGCGAATAGTCCATATATATACACAAAAACCTAACTTAACTTCGAACTTTTTTTCCATTCTTTCTTCTCACAAATTTTTCCAGCGGCGTCGGCAAGCAGTTCTGCGCAATTTCTTCTCAAGAAATCATTTAATCGTCTCATTAATCACGTAAGTTCACAAATCTATCATTTATTTGTTCATAATCTAGAGTTGTTATGAGTATTGCGTCTTATGCATGGTTCATTGCTTATGCACTGAGCATGTGCAAGCACAGGTAATATATATATATATATATATATATATATATATATATATATATATATATGTGTGTGTGTGTGTGTGTGTGTGTGTGTGTGTGTTGCGTATTATTTGTTCATGTGCTAACGCTAGTAAAATCCGACTCCGTGTATGTATGTGTGTATATATTTGTTCATGTGCTAGCTTTGGTAAACTCCGACTCCGTGTATGTGTGTGTGTGTGTGTGTGTGTGAACTTATGTGAGCATGTGCTAGTGTTGTATGTATTATGCATGTGCTAGCGTTGGTAATTTGCAAGCGATTAATAAAAGCTTTCAAACTTGACGTTTTTTTTCATAATTTCAGTTGTAAAAAAATGGACTTTAACCCTGGACCAGAAGATCCCTCCGTATTATACGACCAAGCAAACCATATCATTACGTACATATGGGATGGTGGGGTAAGGTACTTATTTTATCAACTTTCTTACTCTCAAGAATATTGTATACCGTTTGCTTTGCTTAAATTGTATTTATTAATTCGTAGGAAAGAGCACTCCTCAACACAGTAAAAGTATCCGATAATTTTGGATGGTGAAAATTGAACAATTACCAGAAAAAATTACTGTGTGGAATTGGGTTTGAGATTTTCACGCACAGGTAAATCTTTCAACAGCTTGACCGGAACTTAATATGTGCCCTTGTTGAGAGGTGGAAAAGTAAAACGAATACGTTTCACTTCCTTCTTGGAGAGATGACAATTACCCTAGAAGATATAGGGTTCATTTTAGGGTTACGATGACGGGGTGGTCGGTAATCGCTCCTCCGTCGGAAGCAACAAATAAGAGAGCCGCTATGAACTTCTTTACTTCCATACCTGAAGATCAATTTAAAACTGGTGGGATAACGTTGAAATGGTTGGTAGTTATCTACAGGGTTCTACAGAAAAATTACACGGATGAGATGCTTGTGCTGTACACACAGGCTTTCCTTTTGTAGGTGATGGGGGCAATTCTATTCCCAACGACATCAAAGAATACAGTCAGCGTCAAATATTTACCGTTATTGGGTAACGTGCAAGAGGTTGGGGAGTATGCCTGAGGTGCAACAACTCTTGCGTACCTGTACTGAGCATTGCACAAGGCAACGAGGCCCGACTCCAGAGCTATATGTGCATGTCTCTCGCTATTGCAGGTATATCATATAAGTCTTGATTACATTATCGATATTTTTTTATTATTCGGTGGACAATAAATTTTCACGATACTATATATAATTTTTATCTTTGTTTTCAGGTGTGGTCTTATGAACACATTGTTATCGGCGTACCCTAGCATAGGAACAAAGCCGATAATGTGTGGCCTCGGTTGTGCATTTGGGAATACAACCTAAGACTGAGCCACTATCCGTGAAGAGATGATCCCCATCACAACATTACGCTCTATCGGGGGAGCTCGACTCGCTATCTCGGGGCCAAATGCGTTGGGCATCGTACAAGCGTTTAGAGCGACGAGTGACAGAATCATTCGTCTTCATGCTCTTCGGGTTACAACGCACACTCCTGATCCACTTTGAGGTTGCAGAGTGGCAGCTGCCAGATCGCGCAATGCACCATTTTGACTGCCTGCAGGGGTTGCCAATCGATGCCCCAAATATGAGGGTGAACAGGAACTCACCGGGTGTCGTACAGTTTGGCAAGGTGAAGGCGCATGACTTGTGTGCACGAGAAATTGAGGGTTGGAATTCTTGGCAGGACAAGCTGGCGGCCATTGTGTCGGAGCTTGACCCCGTGATCAACATCGAGTAGTATAACGAGTGGTACTACCGCATCACGCTGAAGAGAGTAGCCCGAAAAGGTTTGAATGAGGGCAGAGGTACTACCACCCTAGGGGTCAGATCAACGAGGGTAGGGCATTTGATCTCGTCAGTTGCCCAACCAATGCTTTTAATTGGATTTAATGATTCTTGTTTTACATTCAATTTCATCTGTTTTATGGTTATGCTTATTATCTCTTTGGATGTAGGTTAATGCCTTGCTCGCCTTCTTCCAGAAGTTGAGTGAGCAGAAGGATCTGGTGGATGCCATGGGATTGGAACTTTGCCAACGAGCTGATGCATTGGCCCAAGGCTACGGAGAGTTTATGCGCCATTATACAGGACCTGCTTCGGGCGTCCTTCAGGAATGGACTATCCGTGGTGGCAGCCTCCCCATGTGAGCGAGGGATACGGTGATCCCTCAAGGCAGACATCGAGGGTGAGCGAGGGAGTTGGTGGTCCCTCCATAGCGGGACATGCTCAAGCACCACGGGACGATTTTAGTGTCCCCTCTTTTTCTTTGCTTTCAGACTCGGAACCAATACCCCTATCTCGGAGTCAAGTCACACAAGACTGGCAATACATAAACATCAATCTCTCTGAGCCAATGCCCATTATCCTATGGGCAGGACATTCCGCCCCCCTCCGAGGGCAATATCAGCTGGTCGAACTCCCGGAAGGGCAATATCCCCTGTTCCCCCTCCCCCCAAAGGGGGATATCCCCCGATCGACCCCTCCGGAGGACAAAATCCCCCGTTCGCCCCTCAGGGGGATATCCCTCGGTCAACCCCCTGGAGGACAAAATCTTTCGGTTGACCCCCCGGCTAATCTCAAAGAGCATCCGTTTAAGCCTCTACGGCCAGTAAAATCCCAGGAAATCCATTGGTTTTACTTAAACGGGGCCTCTGGACAAAGATTCATGTAGTGTGGATTGCCCGAATAACTTGGATTACAGTCTCTCGTGGGGAGAAATGTCCTCCATAGCTCCGGAGGCTTGGTTGAGCGACAGTGTGATCTCTGCCTACGTGGAGATTCTGAGGCAAAGGAATCGGGACACCCGGCATAAGTATCTTCGCGTTTTGTTTCATAGATGCATTTTTTCATGGCATGCTCATAAGTGAATGGTGAGCTTGGGTCGAACGGATGAGAAAGAAAACCTTGAAACAGAGGGAACAGTCCAATGCGCTCCTTGCATGTCTTAATAGGGTAGTCTGGGTCAGCGCCCATGATGCGGACGTGTTCCTAATACCATTTTGCGGTAATAACCACCGGTACTTGCTTTGCTACGAACCAACTCAGAAGGTTGTATCAGTCCTCGACAGTCTCCACAACAATACCAAAGATATGCCCGTGAAGCAGCTTTTCAAACACCAGCTGGATGCGTGGTAATCTCACGATTGTTGTTTAATGCTTATTGTAATTTGCGTATTGTAAATGTTAACTCGTAGCTTACGCCATTTTTTATTTCTCTACAGAATCTGATATGTGCCATGGTTCACTCTCTCTGTGAATTAGAAGTACCGGCGAGGCCGAAGCTCAAAGTTCGAGTGAAGAGGAAGAGGCCCAAGCAAGCTAATACATCGGATTACGGCATTTTCGTCTGCATGTACATGGACTATATTTGTCGGGGTGAGAGCCTTAAGGCGGCTGTCTAGAGCGAAGCAGAAGTACAAGCCTTTAGATATATAATAGCTTGACAAATTTATAGAGGTCGGCCTAGGGCAGTTAGGTTTCTTCTACATCCATCTAACGACGAGAATCCGGCTCAAGATGAGGCCAATGATGACTTCTTGTAAACAATTATTTTTAAGACAACAATATTATTTTAGTAACCAATTTAATCGAAGTTCGATTGAATGTTGTGTTTCCTTTGTGTTGGTTTATTTGTATGTTGTGGATTTTTGGCTCTTTTGACATAGGTTTGATGGTGGAAAATGAAGGTAATGTCCTTGCAGGCTAGGGCACTAAAATACCAAAAATATTCTCTAAGTGTTTGAAGTCTAATGTTAGGGCACTAAAATACCAAAAATATTCTAAGAGTTGAGCACAAAAACACCAAAAATATTCTAAGTGTTAAAGTCTAATGTTTTTGATGTGTCGTCCGCTACATAGTCTAGCGAACTGGTAAAAACACCAAAAATATTCTAAGTGTTTGAAGTCTAATGTTAGAGCACTAAAACACCAAAAATATTCTAAGTGTTGAAGTCTAATGTTTCTGATGCGCCGTCCGCTACATAGTCTAGCGGATTGGTAAAAACAACAAAAATATTCTAAGTATTTGAAGTCTAATGTTAGGGGCACTAAAATACCAAAAATATTCTAAGTGTTGAAGTATAATGTTTCTGATGCACCGTCCACTACTTAGTGTAGCGGACATTCTAACCACCAAAAGAAATTCTAAAAGTGTTGGGAGTGTAATGTTTCTACTGCGCCGTCCGCTGGATAGTGTAGCGGACGGTCTAAACACCCAAAAAATTTCAAGTAATGAAGGCGGATGTTTCCGTTAGGCTGTCCGCTACATAGTATAATGGACAGTGTAAACTTAAAAAGAATCCAAGTGTTGAAGATTGATGTTTCTGTTAGGATGTCCGATGTATAGTGTAGCGGATAGTGTAAAAAAATTATGTGTTGGGCGTATAATGTTTCTGCTACGCCGTCCACTGGTTAGTGTAGCGGACTGTCTAAACACCCAAAAAATTCTAAGTAATGAAGTCTAGTGTTTGTGTTAGGCTGTCCACTAGATAATGTAACGAAAGAAAAAAAAATCACATAAAAATGAGATTAAAGGTTATTACAAAAAAATTATTACAAAAAAGTCCAACATGCTTGGTGGCTCATAAAAGATTATTACAATAAAAATTCATTAGACTAAAGTTTGACTGCATCTTCTTCTTCCTTATTTTTGGCATCATCTTCTTCCTCGTCTTGCAAACCCCCTGGACTTATCCCAGTGCCTTGTAATGGATCTGCTTGTCATGGTTGGTCATTTTGTTGCACAGTGCACACCTTCTCAGCTTTTAAAATTGACTTGCTTGTTCAAGAAAGTTCTTCATCTGCATAGATCTCTTGCGGCCTTTCATTTGCGATATAATTGGATCCAAAGGCCGGATATCATTGTCCTCTTCCTCGATCGGCTCATCATCTTCTAATCCCTGTGTAGGCTCAGTGTCAACCCCATTGCTGACTGAAGCTACTTCAAGCTGGTCGACGATGGGCTCTTGCTGCTCCGCTATCTCGAGGAAATGTTTATACCCGGTCATTGTAACAGCACCCTTTACGGATAAACGGGTAAACATTGTCACCAAATGATTATACCGCAACGTCTCTGATTCTTCAAAGTCAGTATACAGATGCTCTGGAAAGGCAATGGTACCGTGCAACCTGTTTGCACCTTCGTCCACCGTGGCAGGACGTATTTATCGGGTATGGCCTTGATATTCTTCTGGGAAAAAAGCGCAAAATGTGTCTACACAGGATGCCATGGAACTCAAACTTCTTGCAAACACATGTCACCAAATCCGTCAATATTTTGTGTAGTTTCTTAGGGACGAGGTCATTCATCAAGCGAATAAACCTTGTACTCACGTGTAGACTTTTCTGCCACCTTGTTTATACTGTATCGCTCCGATTTTTGTAGCTCTACTTGGTATAGCATGAATATCTCCTTCGTATAGACTTTGGCACCGTTCAGCTCCAACGGGGTCTCAAGCAACCTTCTCCTTTGTTTGTACGTGCTTGCAAAGTCTATAGCCCTTTCTTTCACGAATAACGAGGCAATTGCTTTTTGGGCAGATGTGACGAAACTCTTCAAATTGGTAGTTGTACCCACATAACTATCGAACCAGGCATTCATAGATTCACTCATGCCCGTCGTTTTCATGCCCGCAGAAAAATACCTTCTCGTGTAAACGCCAATCCATTGCTCTTTTGAGCTCGTACAAGTGTTGGAGCCACTCGTTGTCTTGCAATGAGTAATCCCAAACAAGCTTTTCCCACCTCTCTTCAAATTCCTCAATTGTTAACGACTTAACAATGCACTTGTCAAAATCCTGTTTAACTGGATACTTTGCATACACTGATGCAGACGTTCAGGATATTTGTTACTTATGTACCAAGTGCACAAGTTGTGTCGAGTATCTGAAAAGACGGTAGCAATAGCCTTCTTCATTGCCAAATCTTGATCGGTGACGATAACTTTGGATGCTTTAAAGTTCATTGCTTTCAGCCACGCCCTAAACAACCATAAAAAAGAACTCTCGCTCTCGTCCCTTAACAAAGCAAACCCATATAGGATGAATAATGATTGAGGCCTATGAAAGGAGCGAACGACATCGAGTACTTGTTGGTACGGTATGTGCTGTTGAAAGTCACGACATTCCCAAAATGCTTATAAGCAAGTCTCAAACGACCGTCGACCTAAAAAATTATGGAAACTCGATGCTCGTTCTCAAGTTTATAATCGAAGGTAAACTGCAGGTCCTCCATCTGCATTCGCTTCAATAGGCTCATTGTGATTGAGCATCATTGAGGTCATACGCGACTAGTCTTTGCGTTCGAACCGCGTTACGAATATCTGTCATGTTAAATTTTAGATTCTGAATTCCCCCAGCCTGTTCAGCAAGAACATTAACAATGTCGGTACGTCCTATCCGCACATTGCTCATTGTGTGAATCAGGCTCTTTGCGACCTTACCCATCTTCTTGTGTTGATGCATTTGACTCACCTTAAAAGGGGTTACTAACGGGTGATTGTGTGCCAATTCCAAGCTAGTAATAAGCCAATGATCTTGCTTGGATTTATGGCTTATGTGCGCATAAAGCAGTCTCGTCTTCTCCGCGCATATCCTATTTTGTCATCACTGTCAGCATTACCGACGTGTGTCTCATTTTGCAGTGGGTGTCTGCCCCTATGACACTCGTATAAGCGATAGCATATTTTTTTTGTTATGTTGCTTGTCCTTGTAATCTTTATTCTAATGCCAAAACCAACCCTCAACGAATAGGCTCGGAAACATTCTTCGGCTTCCTCCAATGTTTGAAATGTTCGCTTTAGATACGGATCACTAGTAACTACTGGGGTGTTAGAGCTTGACACGAAAATTAGACATTGTGAAACAAAACTTACGTAGAAATAAATTACGTTTAACTATCAAAGAGAGTTTCTTGAACATAACAAATCAAAATCACCTTGATGAATAAACCAATTTAGCATGACAAATATACCAAACATAATCTCAAAAGTATCTCCGATTTAACAATTATTAATTTCTCGAATATAACAAATTAAGATTACTAAGATGAATAGACAAATTTAGCATGCCAAAAGCCAACAAACATAATCTCAAAAAATTCAAATTTAACTATAATAAATTTTTTTGAAGTTAACGAATTAATTTCTTGAACATCACAAATTAAACTTACTTTGATGAATAGACTGATAAATACAACAAATATAAACCAAAAAAAATCTACATATCCATCCAAAAAAAAAAAACTTCATCGTTCAACCTATAAAGAAAACTTTAAAACTTCACCATTCACAAACTTACCTTGGTTAAAGCAAGTGTTACTTGAAGCTCGAAGGGAGCTAAAAATGGAAGTAAGTGGATCTCGAGTAGATGAAAATGGAAAAAGAGATGGGAATTAGGGCATTTCTGGGTAATATCTGCCAACTGATCCGCCACACTGTCTAGCGGAAGACAGTCGTGGGGACAAGATGTGGCATGTCGATAGGATTAGGATTGATGTGACATGTAGCAGGTAAAAAGTCATCCGCCACACAGTGTAGCGGACTACGACGGACTACTTTTTGCCTCACAATTGTCAGGGTCAATCAGTCATGCACTACACTGTGTAACGAACTGCATGGAGAGGCAATTTGGTAAAAAAAAATGTCTGCTACACTGTGTAGCAGACGATTGACAAACTTTTTTATAAAAAAAAAAGATCTAGATGGATGGACGACCAGATTACGTTGGCAACTTCTCCTATTTTGCTAGCGCTATCAACAGATCAGCTCCCTTTACATATATATATATATATATATATATATATATATATATATATATATATATATATATATATATATATATATAGGGAAAGCGAATATAAGGCTAGTCTCATACAAATTGCCTAAGGCTAGCGACAAAAACTGTGTAGTTTTTTGTCAAAAGAAACTTAAATCTTTCTTTTTCTCTTTCTCAGTTTGCCACTTTACAGAACCAAGCACCACCACCTTGCTCGATCTCCAACCTCTGCCACAAACCAGTCTCCATCGCCTGCGACCCTTGCAAACCACTACCGAAGATCTCTCACCACCCACACCATCAAATACCACAGCCACCGTACAGGAACCCAACAATCCCATGTCTGGATTTTAACCGTATTAAGATATCTCGGACTTCCCTTATAGGGAAAGGGGAGCTTAATATATAACTTTAAGTTTTTGTTCATTAACCTCATATGTTATAAAGCACTAGTGGATTGAAAAGCATTTCTTCTTACTTACTTATTCTGATGTTAGGGCGGGCATAAATTAAAGAAACCCAATCTTTGGTATTACTTTGTGTAAAGATACTATGCAACAAAATAGTGGTTCCAATTGTGCAGCAATTGCGAGATGATCTAAAATCCAATCAAGAGCAATTGGTTGTGGTGCTTAATCCCCTTATGCGCTGCTGCAAATTTAGGGAAAACAGAGGGGCCTTGAAGGCTTGTATTGTTGCTGTGGTTCTTGGTGATGGTGGTCTGCGGTAGTGGCGATGGCTTTTGACATTGACTTGTTAGGGCCGGCAACAAAGAGGGGAAATTGATGTTCTATGCGAATTTGGTGGGAGTTTAGACATGGAGAAAGGGGAGAGAAAAAAAGAGAGATTAGGTTTCTTTTGGCCAAAACTATGCAGTTTTCGTCGCTAGCCTTAGGTAATTTGCATGAGGCTAGCCTTATATTCACTTTTCCATATATATATATATATATATATATATATATATATATATATATATATATGGAAAAGCGAATACGTTGCTAGCATTAGACAAGTTGCCTAAGGCTAGTGACTAAAACTACGTCATTTTGATTAATTTTCAATTGATTTTTCCTTTTCAGTTTTTTTCACTCTCCCCATAACACTCTCTCTCGTTATCTGATCTTCCACACAACCACAACACACATCACCCCATTGCCTACCACTGTTACCGGCCGGCCACCGTCGCCGACTATCCATTACACCTGCCCTCCCAAACAACCGCCGATACATAGACCCACCACCGCCGACAATTCCCCCCCCCCCCCGACATCACAGTGCGCAACCAACATCTGCTCTGCCGCCGACCATCCTCCGTCTTCGCTAACACCTTCATCTCATGCTGGCCTCCATCCCCGACGACCCAACACCCCCCATCATCCCTCCACTGCTCGCCTACTCTCCTCTTCCCATATCACGGGGTCAGCCATTACACATCGGCCAATTTGATAAGCTTACAATTAGAATCTAAAATTCCCAATTGAACAAATTTAATTCAAAATTAGTGAATCCTTTCTTGAACTTTTGAAATCAGAAGAGTGGTTGTGATGGGTTTGTGCGATGAATGGTTGGTTTTGTGATGTGGGAAGTTTCCACGTGGTGGAGGTCGACGATCTTTAGTGTAGATGGGGACCAGTGCGATGGGCTTGTCGGTGGTGTTGGATCGACAGCAGCACAACTGATGTTGAAACATTACGGGGTTGTGCGATGGGGTTCATGGCTGGCTGTGGTGTCAGATTTGTGGAGGTGGTTGTTTGGTTCTGTGTGGCCGTGTGTGGTGTGGGGGTGGAAATGGAGGCTCACCGGCGGTGAGTCTGATTTATGAGGGGGAGAGAAAGGATTGGAGGAGTAAAGGGGGTGGCTGTTGTGCTAGTGTGTGATTGGACGGTGGAAATTGTGGGTCAACGGCGGTGTAGGCTGTCTGGTGATGGAGGCCGGCAATGGGGTGGAGTCTGATAAGGAGTGTGAGAGAGAGAATGAGTTTATCAGGTTAGAAGGAAGTGTAAGAAAAGAAAATTAAAAAATTAGGAATTTTTAATAAAAACGACGTAGTTTTAGTTGCTAGCCTTAGGTAACTTGCCTAAGGCTAGCAATGTATTCGCTTTGCCCATATATATATATATGAATATGAAAGTCGAAGCTGAGAGAATGTTGTCTAGTCATCGCTTACTTGGACACTCTCTTAATTTGTCATATGGACTTTCTTTTTTTGGATTTTTAAATTATTTTAAATTTACTTACTTTTTGTAATAATGATTTGAATTCTCTCTCTCACACACACACATACAAAAAAAAATTGATTTGAATTCCTTCTTTTCATTTAAAATTCAATCAATTATATAGATTTTACATTTCTCTCTCTTTTATATCAATATGTTCCACTCAAAATTTTTTATTTATATCTTTACAATTTCATTAATTCCTAGATTTTGACAACAGTAATTCTTTATATATTTCTTTTTAATCTTAATCTTTTCATTGTTTAGGAAAATACAATATTCTTATTAGTTTTTCTATTAAATTACTATAATCTCCTTCTTTTTATTTCATTACAGGTTTTATATTCTCATTTTTTTCAATCATTTATTATATACTGTTAATCTTTTTCTTGGTGATCTTGAGTAATTCAATCTCAACACACAATTTTTTTTGTTACTATTATCACTGCAATTGCTATTAGTTATGAAAGACTATTTTTGTTATTTCATACACTATTTTTCATCTTCATTTGTCACTAAAAACTAACAGTTATATACTCAAGTTCTAACGATAAAAATTGGTAAGAGAACTCAAAAATAAAATTTTCATTATCTTATTGTCACTACCAATTTTGTAATTGTTATTAGACATACAAATATGAGATCTTTCAATAAACATTTTGATAGTTGTTATTTCCGTGTGCAACGCATGAGATCAGAACTAGTTTTACTTATAAAACTTGAATTCTTGAAACTATTCTTTCGAGCACAATGCCTTTATTATATCTAAAAACCATTATTTTGTCATTCAAGTCTCAATTAACACGCCTAGAATCTAATTCTTCTAACAAATAGACTTCTTCTACTTTTCACAAAGCTATCGTTATTTTATCGATGTCCCTTACGTTTATCATAAAATTTATCATTAAGAAATGGATATATCTATGTAATCATCCACATACTTCATATATATAAGGACATTCAAGACCTTGCTGACGATAATATTGAAAGGCCTTGCTAACGATAATATCACATGATAAATTGAGTAATTATTCTTTTTTTTAATGGCCATTATAGTAGTTTCCTCTCAAGATATATGAATTTCACTTTCCGACTTAATGAATAATTAGTTTTGCATTTTATGTTGGTCCTACAAATCTCATAATATGGTTCGATAAAAAAGAAAAGGTAAAAAAAATGGACACGCGTAATGTTTTTCACTAGCTTTTCTTTACTGGTCTTCACAGCCTAATATTGTGTTTCTCCGGGGTATGTCTCTAGGTCTAACCACGTAGGTGTAAATAATTCTATGATCTAAAATGCAAATTACGGATCAATTTGACTTTAGTTTTCTTCCTTTGAATGTCTTGTAATACTCTTTATCTTCACGTTTTAGACACTTATCTATAAGTAGTTGTGGTTTAAAAATTATTTTTGAACCATTATGGCCCAGTTTGAAATTTACTCTCTTGCCATTAGTTGCGTTAAAACTTGGTAGGGAAAACTTTGCCGCTCATGTGGTTCTGCCAGGCTCGAACCCAGATTAGTAGGCTCCTAATATAGTGTCCGGATACCTGGTGGTCTAACAAAAAAAAAGTGTCAACACAGCCTTTTGATTAAGGGCAACTCTACCTCTTTTACAGTTACTAGAAGAAAGCACGTGCGTTGCACGTAAGTACACACCCTCATAGAAAATAATTTTAAATTATCTTCATGTTAAATCATATTTATCCGTAAAAGCAACAACCATAATTATGATATTAGTTTTAGGATCTTGCTTCCTGTAGAATTTTATGTCACGATATAAGCCACAAAGGCTCTAAAACATCTCTAATATAGAAAGAGTGTATCATACACCAACATATTCAAATGACAAGTGTAAATCTGTAAGCCTTCGAGCAATCTTCACATAATTCATACAATATACGCCCAGTGAACTATCAATTATATTAATCATGCCATCCCACCGGGCATCGTAATTATATAAAACACGTTAACAAAAAACATATCTATTATTCCTCATAGATTTTAATTATATTAAGTACTACTATATGTTAGACAGAGACATAATCGATTATTTTTTCCGTCGCTACGAAAAAACTGTTTTAATCTCATCAAACTTGTTATAGGTGCAATTCAATTTTACAATTGAATGACAGAATTAAATCAATCAAATCAAGCTACAAGAGTATATATGTAGATACATGTTTGTTGCTAAAGAAGTTTAATGGGATGACCAACATTTGATATTTAACTTTAAGAGAAGAACCATGCATCTAGCATGAAGAAATTAAGAGTTTTTCTCAGGCCATGACACATGAATGGTCAAAATCAAGGTTAATCATGGCATTAAGAAAAATTATAGGGATAATTCTGTTCAAAAAATAATTTACACATATTCGTACTTTTATAAGTAATAAATATAGATATCTATTACAACGTACTTCCTTAAGAGTGCTTAGTTAAACTACTGTGATGGCCTGTTTTTGCACCCCTTACATCACTCCGACAACTGTAATTCATGGTAATATGGCTTCATATTGTTATATAAAGGCAATTAGTAAGAGCATTTTTAGAGATGTATGATGCACACACAAAGAAGTTGTGCAAATTTGGATAATCAAAAGTATAATAGTAAAATCAGCGTTCCTCTGAATGCGTCGCACTAATTAAATGGAACCAAAAAAAAAAGTTGGTAAAAGAATCAGGAAGCATACTACGTATAAAAAAGTTAAACTATTAGATAATGATGGCTGAGAAAAGATAATGAGACTGAGGAAGACCTAGTGTTTTTATAATCAAGTGTTTACTACCAATGAATATTTGACCAATGACATATGCATTAATTGTTCATTTATTTTTTTTCATTTCCTCTTTAGCTGGTAATGGCAAAAATGTTAATCAACTATTTCATAGGGTTATAGTTGTCCAAAAAATAATTTTCACACATTCGTACTTTTATAAGTAGTATAGATATAGATACTTATTTGAAATATGAATCTTATAATATAGAAGTAATTTCAATGGCTATCCATACCCATAGGTATCCCGCAGGGCATTGATAAATATTTGCCAAGCACATCCTACATTTTTATAAGAAAACCCACATGTGCCTTTGATTAGAATAAGTTTATGACTTCACCTCTCTTATGTGTCGTTCTGTATACTATAATTAGCTATTTAGATCATCTTTAATTGAAAATTACATGAAAAAATATTTTTACGTGTTTGCCCTCAGCGTTAACATTAGAAAAACTTATCTACACTTTTACTGTTGCCGAAAAGAAAAAAGCGTGAAATAAATTAATCTTAATAGCATGAGCCATTTTTCTTAACTTCAGGTATTGCATCTCTCCATAACAAAATTACATGTATCACCATACCAGCGAGGGAATAAATGATTTGCCACTTGCTAGTAACGGGTAAAGGGAATGATAAAAGGAATGACACTAAAACATTCTAGGCGACAAAAGATCGGAGTAATGTGATTAGAAGTGACCGACAATACTGCTGCTGTTTGGTCGATGTTATGTAATCAATTTTGTTTAACAAAGAAATTCCTAATACGAGTATCAACTCTATAAAGTGATCATGTATATGCAAGTAGATAATACATTTTCCCAATTTTGTGGATAGAGAAGTTACTGACCTAGTAGAACTGTAAAATAAAAGGTGGAGCTCAAATATAAGTTTAAATTTAAAACTTAAAAAACAAATACCCTTTGATAAAAAGAAAAGGAAAAAGAAAAAGAAAAAAAATCCGACGGCGAGGCCTTATAAAGAGTGAATGGTCCAATATATTACATTCGAAGCTGTATCAGCCCATTTTTTGAGGCCCAAGTCGGCCTTCTTTAAGGATGACCTGGAATGTTTAAAGTACGGAAACTGGTACATCACCATGGACCAGCTTGCAAATTGAACTTTGGAAAAATGATGAAAAATAAACTAACTGGATTCAAACGACGCTAGTGTAGTTTTGTGAGACATAGTGAATGAGTTCTTTTGTTTTTGGTTATGGTTAAAATAGTTATTTATATGTCCCGTGGAGTCAAAATTAGCAATCTTAGAGTCATCTCTCAAGACTTCTATCCTCCCACCCTTGGGGTTAACGAATGAGTTGGTTCAATCCGAAGGAAAAAAAAATAAGATGCAGATTCTCATTTCTACTAAAAATTTATGCAATGCACTAGGGACGGATTTAGAAAATCTAATTGCAAGGGGCTAAAAAGACATTGAACAAAATTGATGACTAACATAAAAGAATTAAGAAGGTTCAAGTTCACGTAAAATATGAAATGTCAAAAGCATTAAAAGTAGTAAGTAGTTCATAAAGGTTTTCACAAAACATGAAAATATAAGAAAATCAACTCTATATATCGATGGTCAAAACAGAACTCAACATTCTTTATAGTCACGAAAGTCATCAATTGCTCAATTTGACTAATGTGATTATTATGTATAAGAAGCATATTACGTGTAAGTTAACATATTATAATTAGTCTCACTATTGAATACGCTAAATGTAAAATAAATTGTTCAATTTTATTAATATGATTATTATGTATAAGTTAACATACTATAAGAATTTAAACAAAAAACTAACATCGATCAATTCATTTTTATTTTTTTTTGATAATTGGAAGATTTAAAATTTGAAAGAATGAAGATGGAGTAAAAAAATGAGAAAGAAAAAGATTATGTCGGCCGGTAACACAAAGTAAAAAATACAACAAACAAAACTTTAATTAATTAATGTTATGATATAATAGCATTTTTGTAAATATATAAAATATGAGTATCTATAATTTGAAAAACTAAAAAGAAATTCCAAAAATTTGGGCATGCCCGGTCATGACTAGCTCCGCCCCTGCAATCCACTTCCAGGAAAAATATAAGTTTGCAATAAATTGTGATAGTAATGCATATATGATATGATAACCGATGAGACGCGAGAACTAACTATAATATGATCTCATGTTTTAAAACATCTCTCTTCATTTAATTGATCATGTATCGTCAACATGTTATACCGTATAGCACAAGCTTTTCAATATTTAGACATACAAGACAAGATAGGGTTAAGATAAATTCATTAAATTTTTATGAAATGACAAACACAACCCCTTCAAGTAGGGCTGTATATGAACTGAGTTCGAGCCAAACATAGAAGCTTTCAAACTCGTTTGTTTAGTTTCAGGTCTTGTTCGTGTTCGTTTAATCTTTTAAATTTTGTTCGAACTCGTTCGTGGTTTGTTTCACAATACTCTTCTTCGGCTCAAGTTTGTTCGTTTATTTATACGAACCGAACTTATACTTGAAACCTCGTGTTCTCGTTCAAAACAATTATTTCTAAACCAAAAACTACACCTTATTTGATCCAATTGTTTACTTGATTTTAGGGCTTCTAAGTTTAAACTGATTTATACTATAATTAAGTTATATGACTTTTGAGTTTGGAATATATTATAATTAAGTTATTATCCAGACGAACGAACACATTCATGAACACTTTGAAATATTCATGGTCGACTCGTTTAATAAACAAGTTCTAATATTCTCTTCATGTTCAGCTCGTATATTATACAAACGAATATGAACAAGTTCTTTGAAAAAAAAATCACGAGTAGTTAATGAACAATTCGGTTCATTTACGGCCCCTACCTTCAAGTAAGATAGCATGTGCTTCTATGTGATCTATTTGCACGTCCTTTTTAACTACTTACAACTACTATATGAAAATATATATCAGCCTTAAGAGATGATCTATACTACTATTATTAAAGGATAGCATCTCTAAAGTGAATTCTTTTTTGAGCAAGGAACTATACTCCTTAATAATCTATTTCTAAATTATAATTATAAAAATTTAATCAAGATCATTTTTTTTAAAATATTATTTAATAAATAACTGCGCCATCACATTACAATTATAACTTCTTTTTCATTTTCATTATTTAATAACGCCATCAAATATCCAGCCTCCAGTACTTTCACTGCCCATTTTCTCTCGGTCTTCATTTTCATGATAAATTCATTCTTCTTCTTACACAATTCCATTATTCGGCTGATTTGTATATGTTGTCTTTAATTACACATGCATTACGTTCTCCCACAACCCTTAAGTAACTATAATAAATATGTGTAGCAAAACAAAATGCAGGAGAGAGGAAGAAAGAAGAACAAAGTCAAAAACATTAATTTTGAAGGCAATGTTGTCAACATTGTACCGCATCAGCATCAAGAACAAGACCACTAGAATAAAAGTCCAAACATGAGACTATTTCGTCCCAATAGACTAAGGTTTACATTTGTTCTCAATCAAACTAATGACCCTGGCCTTTTGCAACCGTAGCCCTACTCTTTTACCTTATCTTTCGCGCCTTTTAGGCAACTTTGTCCCCCGGTAATCCCACTAGGGGGGGGGGGGGGGGGGGGGGCAGCAAATGGTCCTAAACGATTACCAAAAAAGTTAATAAAATAAAATAAAGAGACATGTAAGAATTAAGAAATGGTCGAAACCTACTACAGTGTTGCATCTTTTTTTCCTTTTAAACTTTTTGGATAATAGCTATTTAATCCAACTCGATAAAAACAAAAGAGATAAGTGTTTGTATAAGGGCACTTTTGAAAGGACGCTTTTAATAAAGTGGTTGGGGTTCACGGGACAATTCTTTACTTTTGCTTGTTAGCTAATTACTCTCTAATTACGTGAGCATCGTCTCGTTATGTCTAGTCTAATCATGAGAATTATATTAGAATTGGTTTTTGAGTTCATCTAGTTATGTCTAATAATTGCTTTTGATTGAAATTTTAGTAACAAGAGCGAGGTTTGTTTCTTATGGTGAAGATTACATGATTGCATATTGAAAGCTTTCCTCGGAAGAAAAAATATATGATATCCATCGAGGCAAACAGAGAAGGTATTATTTGCACCTCCCCGCCGCCCCCCACCCAAGCACAGATGATATTATTTACTATATATGTTCCTGAAATCTTTAAAAGTATCACCGAGAAGACACTGTTGCTAAAAAGAGTTCAAACATGAACAAAAACTTGCAAATACTCAATCTTATGCTAAAGAAGAGTTTCGCGGGGCTAACAAGCCACAATCGCGTAGTTCGGTTTATTAAAAGCATGCATCACTAATTCCACAAAACAATGGACTGCACAACTAACATAGTACGGAGTATAAAGGACCATCATGAGGTTGCTTGCATTATAAAACTCAGGAAAGTACAGTGCATTTACATTTTAACAAAATCATGTTGGATTTTACATGTATAGTAGGGAAAAAATAGTTTTACAGACTTACAAATAGCAATCAGGAGCCCGGAGTCGCCTGTTCCCTCTACCACGGACCGACCTGATGCACTACCTGTTAACCGCTGGCCAACCTTACCCGCCGACTCAACAACTTCCGAATTCTCCTTTTCGCTCGAATCCAAATCTATTGATTCCTTTCTAATGCTCCTCCTCAAGAGTCCATCCCACCCCTCAATGTACCTGCTCTCTCCATCTACAAAAATCAAAGACGACTTAAAATATTTTAAAAGAGTATCAAAGGGTTATTTATATATGTTTCTAAAAAGCACGAAGTAGAGAGACAAGGTCACAACGATGAAATATAGCACGAAGTGTGGATCAAAGAAGTGATTGACACTGACTTCTCAATAAGCATGAGGTGTCGCATTGGCGTTATGACACCAAACAAGCATGACAATGTTAAATAGCACGTGATGACACTTGTTTAAAAAATACGGGTCCTTCTAAAGAATCTTTATCACGTTCTGCATGAATTGATATATGGCTTCATTTTTCACCATTTGAACTTCAATTCGTCATTAAAATTCTTGAATATATGAAAATTTTATGATACTAATAGAACTCAAATGTTAAAAGTGAAGCTCAGATATAAATTTCATTCATCACTGTAAAACTTAAAAACAAATAATCCTTAATAAAAGAAAAGACCAAAAAAAAAAAAAAAACAGATGACGGCGAGGCCTAATAAAGAGTGAATGGTCCAAGATATCACATTCAAAGCTACATCAGCCCATCTTTTGAGGGCCAAGTTGGCCTTCTTTTAGGATGACCTTGAATGTTTAAAGTACAAAAACTGGAACATCCCCCGGCCCCTGCTTGCAAATTGAACTTTGGAAAAATGATGAAAAATAAACTGACTGGATTCAGACCACACTTGTTTTGTGAGACGAAGTGAATGAGTTCTTTTTCCTTTTTCTTTCGATATGGTCAAAACTATAATTTATATGTCCCGTCATTATAGAAGTTAAAATTAATTACCGTGTGGTTATCTTTCAGGGTGCCTTTTCACCTTTTGGGATTAATGAATGAGTGGGTTCAATCTTAACCAAAAAAAAATAAAATTATAAATAGATTCTCACATCTACTAAAAATCTATGCAATCCACTTTCAGGACAAATATAAATTTGCTCTAATTGTGATAGTAAATATATGAGAGAATTAACAGATGGGACGGGAGAATAAACGGTAATTTGACCTCTTATTTTTAAGAGTTTTATCATCTAATCGGTTATGTGTCGTCAACATGTCATACCACGTCACTTCTATGGGAAGTACAACACAAGCCATTTTAATTTCTAGACACACAAGGTAAGGTTCGGATAAATTCATTAATTTTTTATGAAGTGACAAACACAACCCTTTCAAGTAAGATAGCACGTGCTTTTGTGTGTGTTAGTTGCTCATCCTTTGTTTAAGTACTAACAACTGTTTTAAGAATGTAAGAATATATCAGCCTTAAGAGATAATCCACATTACTTTTATTAAAGGATAGCATCTTTATAGTTAATCTTTTTTTGAACTAACAACTATACTCTTTCACAATTTATCTCCAAATGATCAAAAAATTAATCAACATCATATTTGAAAAATCTTATCATTTAACAAATAACTGCTCCATCCAATTACATCTGTAACTTGTCCTTCATTCTGATTAATTTAACAATGCCATCAAATATCCAGTTGTCCATATTTTTACTCCCAATTTCCTATCGGTCTTCATTTTCATGATAAACTCAATTTTCTTCTTATGCACTTTTTTTTTTGGTGAAGGTCCCATGTATTATTTCATCATCAAAAACAATATGTATCAAGTTTTTCCATATCTACATTTACAATTACCTACATATGTACAACTTCAGATGCTGTTCTTAGGGATGGCAATAAGATCCGCATCCGATGGATCTTCGACCCGCTTCGATCCGTTAGGAGCGGGTTATTTTGACTTTGATTGGTCATGGGGCGGGTATGGTAATTTTAAAAAAAATCCGTGGCGGGTTAGGGTCGGGTATGGTATTCTGTCCAACCCGCCCCAGTTTACTAAATATATACATCACTCAATCCTAGCCGTTCATCCTGGGCCATATATATGATTCTCTCAAACCCTAAAATTTCTTATCTCCTCTCACTCAGTCACTCTCAGACTCTCTACCCTCTGCCGACTAACGAAGCAAGACCCTCTCTACGACTCCACCGCTGCGCCAGCTTCTCCTTCCCTCTCTGTGACTGGCCATCTCTGCCCAGTTACCCCGCCGACGCCTCCGCTTCTTTCTCTCCCTCTCCAGCACGGTCGGTGGTCAGCCCCCACGGCCACGGCTCCACCTCCACAGTTCCACCTAATCGGCCACCCACCACCGTCACAACCACCTACCAGGTGACTAAAGCACCATTCCTGTCCACCTCTACCTTTAGCAATATTCTCCTGTCACTGATTCTAATTTTAGATCCTGAATCCGTGTGAAGCGCTCTGCTCATAGCGGTGAAACGTCGGAATTCAATTGAGGGGTTGAGTTTATTTTCACGGTTCAATCTCTGTGAACGAACATAGAAGTTCACGAAATTGGTTTTCCAATTTCCATCTTGAATGTGTGGTTTTTCAAAGTGCAGGATACAATTTGGTTTCTCGATTTACCGGCCGGGGCGGGGCGGGGACGGATTTTTTAAACCAGCTTAGGGTCGGTTATGGTATTACAATTACATGACCCGGTGGCGGGGCGGGGCGGGCGCGGTTTCAGGACTACCGGGGCGGGTGCGGATTTTATAAAACCCGCATCCGACCCGCCCCATTGCCATCCCTAGCTGTTCTACCATCCATGTATCCTTCTATACAACACTATCTCCTATTAGTAATTGCTTATCAATATCACATCTTTCACATAAAGCGTGATTGAGAGGAGTAGCAGGGTCTTTTTTTTAGCTTAAAGTTCTGTACTTTACTCATTGTTGAATAACAGCCAGAACAACCTTGCACAGATGAAGCTTGCTGTTTGAAAATTCGAGTTTTTTCACCTGCCAGATCCCATAACAGGTAGCAGCTACCAGCAATTTCCTGAGTTTAGCCTTCAAACTCTTGCCTCTAAAGTTGATACAAGCATACTGTAACATATCACTCCACGTGGATAGTCTTACATCAACCTGCAATTTGCCCAATACTGATCCTCATAATTCCTGAGCATAAGAGCATTGCCAGAAAAGATGGTCTTCAATTTCAGTTTGATTTCCACACAGAACACACTTATCCTCCTATCCTCTTGCACAACATTCCATGCTTTCAATTTTAATTTTGTTCTTAGTCCTCCCATACATTGCAGCCATAACATCATAGAGCATTTTCGTATATGTCCTGGTAACCACATAATTCTCCACCGCTGAGCTGCGTTAGCTCTTGTTCTTAATCCTTCCCAGGCAGATTTGATTGAAAACTGTCCATTATTAGTTAAAGTCCAGACAATTGTATACTCGCTTATGTACTTTTTATTATTTGGATTAATTAAAATTTCATATTTTCTTTTTACACATGCATTGTGTGCACCGACGACCCTTTAAATAACTATATGTATATATGTAGCAAAATAAAAATGCAATAAAGTGTAAATGTGAGTGTGTGTGTGTTGGGGGGTGGGGGGGGGGGGGGGGGGAGGAGGGAGAGAGAGAGAGAGGACCAAAGTCAAAAACATTAATTTTGAACGCAATGTTTTCAACAATGTACTGCATCAGCAGAAAACAAGACCAAATATCAAAAGTCCAAACGTGAGACTATTTCGTCCCAATTGATTAAGGTTTACATCTCTTCTTAATCAAACTAATGACCCTCTTGCAAGCCTAACCCTAGTCTATTATCTAGCCTTTTAGGCAACTTCGTCGCCCTTGGAATCCTCAAGAGGGGGCAGCCAATGGTCCCAAATGTTTACCAGCAAAAAGTAATTCAATTAAATAGACAGACAGGTAAGAATAAACAAATGGTCCATACCTACTGGCTACTATTACTAAAGTGTTGTATCTTTTTTCCTTTAACAATTATTGGGTAATAGAAATTTTAATCGAACTCGATAGAAAGGAGACAGATAAGTGTTTGTATAAGGGCACTCTTGGGTGGAAATTTTTAATAAAGTGGTTGGCGTTAACGGGACAATTCTTTACTTTTGCTTATTAGATAATTACTCTCTAATTATTGAAGTATCGTCTAGTTAGAGGATTATATTGAAACTCGTTTCGAGTTCATCTAGTTATGTCTAATAATTGCTTTTGGTGAAAATATTAGCAGCAATAATGAGGTTTGTTTCTCATGGTGAGCAACACATGATTGCATATTGAAAGCTTCTTAGAAATATGATATCCATTGACGGAAGAACAAAAGGTATTATTCTCTCTCTCTACGTTCGACGCCACATGATATTACTACTGTATAACTGAGATCACTAAAAATGTCACTGAAAAGACACTCTTTACAAAAAGAGTTCTTATATCAACAAAAACTCGTAAAATTGTCAACCTTATGCTGAAAAATTGTTTCACGGGGCTAACAGGTCATAGTTGCAAAGTTTACTTTATTAAAAGCATCATTAGCATGAGTACCTAACTCAACAAACAACCACAAATAATGGACTACAAAGCCAAGATAATGTAAAGGACCATTACGAGGTTCCTTGCATGTAAAATAAAGTACGGTTCAAATACATTATAACAAAAATAATGTTGAATTTTACATGTCTAGTGGAAAAAAAAAATTGTTTTACGGACCTAAAAGGGCAATGAGGAGCTACAAATCTCACCCGAGACTTTCGCGCCTTTCATGCCGTGAATTCTCCTTCTCATTCGAATCCAAATCTATTGATTCCTTCCTACTACTCCTCCTAAATAGTCCATACAACTTCCGAAACTCCCTAACCGTGTGAACGCTTTCGCGACAAAACAACCCAGTGTCGCCCGTTTCCTCCACCACGGAACGACCCGACGCACTGCCTGTTAACTGCTGCCCGACCTTACTAGCTGCCACTCGCGAATCACTATTAGTTTGTAACGCGGTTATAACAGACTTCAAAGCCCTGGTCGGGGAGCTCCTGTTGGATATCATGATCTCTCCTATCTCGGCCGGGCTCAGACTCGCGCCGGTTTGGAAAATCTCCTCGACTTGCGGAAAAAGCTTGTGCTCCTTTAATCCTAAATGGCTATTCGCTAAATTCTTGAACGCCGAAAAATCGCAGAGAGGAAATTGTATGTGGACATCAATCCTCCCCGGTCTTAGAACCGTAGGATCAACTTGATCCTTGCCGTTCATTGTGAAGACCATGACTCGTTCTTCGCCGCAGCAGGAGAATATCCCATCCATGAAATTCAACACCCCTGACAAGCTCACAGCCGTCGATTGCGCAGCCAAGTAACGGTCGAGATCTTCGATCACGATCATTGACTTGTTCGTCGTCTGTAACAGGAGCAGCTTCAGATCCGTGTCATCAGCGACTTTCGACAAATCGACGTCGTATATGTCGTACGACAAAAACTTCGCCATTCCGGCGACGAACGTTGATTTTCCGGTACCGGAGGGACCGTAAAGGAGATAGCTTCTTTTCCATACTTTCCCGAGCCGGTTATAGTACTGCTTGGACTTCAAAAATGCCTCTAGATCGGATTTAACCTTGTTCTTCAGATCGGAATCCATCACCGCCGTGTCGATCGTGGCCGGATGTGTGAACGGAACGGACGTCCACCGTCCGTTCTTCTCCGGTTCCGGCACTGTGTTCATGTGCAGTTTGACCTCTTTCTTTCTGCTTTCAATCTCCTCGAACGAAGCAAGTACGTGCTGAATGTAGGGACGGAGAATCCGACGTTTGTCTTTCTTCCTAATCTTCAGAACCAGGGTATTCGCCCCGTTTCCGGCGAGTTTCTCGTTGACCCAGTATACTCTGGCGCCGAGGAAGGTGTCGAGCAGCGTTTGATTCGAGTCGAGGACGAGGTTGATGTCGTTGGACTTGTTGCCGGAGAAGAGGTTGGTGAAATCGGAGTCCTCGACGGACGGCAACGAGTTTAGGTAAGTGAAGATTTTCCGGTGGAGCTGGTTCTCCTGCATGTGCTCATTGAACTGCGGGACTTTGTAGAACTGGTAAACGTGGAAGTTGTCTTCCAACAACCTCCACCATTTTTTCAGATTAAACAGCAGGGACGTTCTCGACAAGAGTCTGAAGATCAGAAACGAACCCACAACCAAAATTGCAGAGACTAGAATTGGGTTTGCCGGAAACATGATCGGTGACAAAATTGTGCGATGAAACATGGGAGAGAAGTGGGATTGTGAGAATGGGGATGGGCATAAAATTATGGGGGGTTGGGGAAAGCCGGAAAGGGGAGTATGGGTTATAAATGGGTGTGTGTGTGTGTGTGTGTTTGGATTTTGAAGACGGCTACAGCCGGCACGGCATGAGAAGTTTAATGGGTCAAATGAAGAGGAAGCGAGTGCGTGTGTGCGAGAAAATTCTGGGGGGTTTGGTTGCTGTAGCTGTGAATTTAAGACCAGAGACTATTAAGGAGCATGAAGACTATAATTTGAGACTTTAATTACTCAATATAGCATGTGTTTTTTTCAAGGTTTAGATCAGCTATCACCAATTTTGCTCCTATAGAAATGAATGGGCCTTGATTTAGATTCTTTAGGATTCTTTATGTGTTCGTTCATCTACTAAAGAATCGAGCTCGATAGTAGAATCACGATTCATTTCATGAACGCTTAATTTATGTGACCATTTTGGTACCGAAGCAACGAAATGTATACGGTGTTGGATTAGGCCTTGGGGCTTAAATCGGTGTAAGTTCCAACCAGATTTTAGCTACCTCATGTTACGTGTGGTTTTTTGCTTTTTTGAGATTAGTTGAAGTGAGCTCAGTCTTAACTCAAGGCTAGATATGCACACACTAAAACATTTTAATCATTTGGAATTGGCTACTTTGGTTGTTTTTGTATGTTTGTTCACTATTGATCGATAAAAGATTAATAAATGCCACTAGATTGTATATTTAGCCACAAACAAGAGCAAAAAATTGTATAGGTAGATGAAATTTCCTACCTATTTTCATGTCTTATAAGCACTGATACTTGGTACTTTTTCTTACAAGTTGCACCTCCATTGTCCTTGAATCCGATCATAGTAGGGTGTGTCTAGTATACGGTGGGTGTTTTTCATCAGTTTTGGAGTGAATCATAATTTCTTTTCTCGGATAAATTTATGTTACTACACTAATTGTAGGAGGTAGCTACAACTCCTCGTACAAGAACAATTAATGGCCGTTAAATATAATTAGTAACATTTCTGCTAACACTTTTCAGTTACAATCTTAGCATCACTTTTGAGGGTTACTAAATAAATATATATACGAGTGATAGCTTTTTTTTATAACCCATATAACAGTCAATTTTTTTTCTTAATTCAAATTAAATTATACACATTACACAATCCGTGCATGTAGTCTGTTTAAAGGCTGTTGCTGCTAAAAATATGTCCCGCGGACGTTGCGGAACCCGAGTCTGGACCGATGACCTGCAAGACAGAAAACGAGTGACCGCCGGGTGGGGTTCCCGGCGGAGAACTCTCCGATGCTTAAGTCAGAGCGCAGCTACATGATAACGACTCTGAAAAAGCATGAATGTCTGTAGTTTTTCCTATACCTGGGGGGTAGACCCCTTTATATAGCGGTAGGAAGAAGAGCCCTAGTAAGACTGGGCCGTAGGCTAGATGTGTTAGGATCGCATTAGGATCCTTGAGGATCACGTCCTGATCTCTGATAAGATAACTATCAGTCTTCCAGTTCAACTAGGATTGCCGGTATTCCCCAATTATTGGGAGTTTTATTTGAGGTATATCATATGCCCCCCACTTCCTTAGCCAAAATGTTTGGCTGAGGAAGTTTATACCTGGTGTCTTGAGACACACGTCAGATTTGTAAGGGATTCTCCATCCGCTTGTAGGGGTAATAATATTTCTCTACTCCATGTGCTCGGACCGAAGCTCTTGGGAGCTTAAGCCTTGGAACTTTGCCCGAGTAGGATGCTAGAACTCTAGCTCTTGAGAGCTAGGTCTTTCGAATGTCGCCTAAGTAGGCTACTCGAAATCATCTTTAGGAAGATGAATCATGGGATCTCGGGATCCATTAGAGGTTGTGCCCCACGTTAGCCTCTCTAGAGAGAGGACACAGAGCTGTGCATGCAAGTTGTTGCATGTGCTAAGTGTTTGAATGTCCCCTTGAGGGGTCACCTCTCCTGTGGAGGGTGTTTTGTTTTGTGCAAGTGTGTGTTCTTTAGCTTGAGCTGACCACATCATGCTTGCGTTTTACTTTGACGCGAACCCTTATCGTCAGCTAAGGGCTGGCAAAGAAGCCTCGCACTCACGCTCGGCCAGGTTTCGAATTAACAAAACAGGGTAGGGTGACGAACTCCCACTTGGTTTTGCCGTTTCACGGGTTAGAACTATAGCTAAACCGTTCGGATAGAACTTGAGCTCTACCCTGTCACCCTTGAGGGTGTTATCCTTGAGGGTGTTCGTCCCTTGAGGAACCGCCCTAGAGGGCTAGTGGAACGTAGAGTTCAGATAAGTGCCCTTGAGGGCTAATGGAGCACATAGCTCGTGTAAATACCCTCGGAGGGTTGACGAAACTTAGAATTCTCGTACGTGCCCTTGAAGGAGTATGAAGCGTGTAGCTCATGTAAATGCCCTGGGGGGCTGGACAGAACTTAGAGTTCTCACCATAGGTGCCCTTGAGGGCAGATGGAGCGCAAAGTGCTCTGATTCGCCAGTTGCATTGGTAGCATGCGCTGGTGTGAATGTTTGACCGTTGATAGTCGGTCACTGTATGACCGAATATATAATTCCGAGCGGCGGCAGGATACTGCTGCAAAAATCCTTAAGTTGCCGGGTGCTATGAATTTGTTCCTTGCTTGTGAAGTGGTTTTTGCGTCATTGTTAATGCTTAGGAGCGCAGTATAAACCCTTGCAACAAGAAAAAGTACATGACTGAAAAAACAGTCTTTGAAGCAATAAAGCATATAAAAATGTAACGGTGTTTAACACAGAAATAAGAGCGGTGTTCAGACACCGTAGCCCTATTGGGGCTTTGTCGGTTAGCTGACAGGATACGCTGCACTGCGTGTCACAGGTGAGCTTAAAAAAAATCATTGCAGTCGGTAAGACACGACATGTAATATACTCGCATCTATTGACGCGACTGGACAATGCTAGATCACAAATTAAATAGGTCTAGGTAATATAGAAGCGCGTACGAGAAGCAGCCTTCGAAAGGCTTGCTAGCGCCTAAAACTATAGTCGCTTTATTTTTAGTGACGTGCCATGCAATATAAAATGGGCACACACACTTTAAAAAATGTGTAGCATATGTTAAATAAATGAGGCTCAGTTAGGTATTGAATTTAAATAGACCATTTACTCGGGTTAAATACATGGCTTGTCATATAAAGGAGACTCTTAGGGTCTTAAATATCAATATGCAACTTTCCTAGGCAAAAAAATCTAATACACTTAAAAGTTGTGGCATATGTTCAATAAATAAGACCACGTGGGCCTAAAGTATAATTATGCATTTTTGATAGGTTAAAACCTTAATGTTTTTAAACAGTGTAGCATATATCGAATAAAGAAGACCCTGTGGGTCTAAAATCTAAATATGCCTTTTATGAGGTAAAAATCTTAATAATTTTGGAATGAAATCACCTGATTTTTCATTTGCCCCTCATTGTCTTTGATCGACCGGCGACTATGGAGGCAGATCAGACCGTTGTAGAAAGGCAACGGCATAACGGTAAGGTGGTGGTGCAACGGTGGGGCAGATCGAGAGCGCCACTGTTCTTGGCAGAGCTCTAGCGGCGTGATGCCGGAGTCTCGGTCGGCGCGGTGTAGGCGAAGTGGCGTCGTCTTGGTAGAGGAAGGACTCGGCGACGGTGGAGGACAGCGGCGGTGCCTTTATCGTGGCCGCGGTGGCTCCGATTGAGGGCTGAACGCAACCCACGTTGACACAGATCTGGAAGCCTATAGCGGCGCGACGACGACGATGGCTCTGATTGTGGCTATCGCTGGTCATGGTGCTACGCAGATGGCAAGGGTGAGCCATCTTTGTTGGTCACAGATCTGAAGCATGGGTGACCGAGGTGGCGCCGTTATTGGCTATGCGTGGCATCATCGCTGCTTGATTGCGGTAGATGGAGCGACGCCGATGCAGACGGCTGTTGGGGATGACGTCGCGGTGACCATTGATGACGGCTGGCAGCGACGGGACTCCTGTCTAGGGGAGGCTGAAGGAGGTGGCTTGGCTACAAGCGCCGCCGTCACCTTGCTAGAGGAGATGCCACGGTGGCGGCGCTAGGGTACTGACCCATGGCCGGCGGCGCTGCCATGGTTCTTCATCTTCATATCTCTGCTTCTCCCCTTTTTTTTTGGCTGTCGTTTTCGATGTGTAACTGCTCTCGTAGCTTCACGCTGATGGCGGCGGTTTGTTGGTGCCTGGCTGCGTTGGCAGCGAGCAGTGGTTGCGCCGATTGGCGCTGGTGGTTGTCGATGCCGCCACATATGATCTGAAATTGTTTTCTTCAATGTCGTAATGGTAGCCCCATGGTGGCTGATTTTTGTTGGTGATTGGACTGGAGATTTGCAGGGCGATGGGTTGTTTGGCGGTTAAGAGCAAGGCATCCCACCGTCCGGCCGCTTGTTGATGTCGGCTTGACTGCGGCAGTGCAGGCTGCTGTCATGGCGGTCTTCGGCAGGCTTTAAACAGCCCCTTATTTTTCCTCTTGGTTTTGCGTTGATGACTACAAGAACGTTTGACGATAGTAGGGCCGTCGGTGGCCTAGCTGCCGGCGGCAGCTTGTTCTATCCAAAGTATTTTTTTTATGATTGCGACGCAATTGAATCTGACACCCGCGGTGGCTGCGATTCTATAGCAGTAGCCACCAACAATTTGCAGTACAACCGTACAAATTTCTTGGGGTCAACCGGTTAGGCTGGCGGCGCCTCAACGGTGGCCGGCAAAATAGATCTCGAAGGAAAGCGCCGTTGGCGCGAAGGCGTGTACGGAATGGACTTGATTTCGACCATATTCCCCAGCGAAAGATGTTGACGGAGAGGGGCGACAGACGATTTGGAGTGAGGCCGCGGTGTTGCGGCGTCGATGTTGGCTGGTGTGGCAGTCGCCTGGAGGCGTCGCCACTGCCGATCATGGTGTACGGAGCAGTGAGGCCGCGATGTACGGCACCGGTGCACAGCAGCGACGATCTCTCTTTTTTTTTTCTTTGAGATGCCGTCGGCGCTGCTTGGGCAGCTTTGCGACGGTGCGGCCGATTGTGGTGCCCGTGATTTCGGTGGATGAATCTGTGTTGCGTAGGCATGGGCCTGCCCGTGTAGGCATTGTTGATGCTTAGGGTTTTGACCACAAAGATGAAGTGGTACTGAGTTGCCTTCTCCACGGTGACCGGATTGTACGACGGCAGTTGTATTTGGAGATGCAAGGTGACGGTGCCGTCGGTGCAGATTTGGCCGTGGCTGTTGTGATTTTGGCGGCGACGCTGCCGTTTATGATCTAAATTTTTTTTTCTTTGTTGATACGGCAGCCCGCTGTGGCGGTGCCGCTGATCGTGGTGCCGTGACTCCTTGAATCTGCATTGTAATTTTCATTGTGATGATGCTACCTGACCGCTTCCAGATGTTGGTGGCGGTGCGGCAGATCGTTGTTCCTGCTGCGGTGGCACTTGTGTAGGTGGTTCTGATGCTTTGCCGCCGGCGATTTGTGGAATTAGTGCTTGAGTTTTCTTGAGGTCGATCGGTTAGGCTGGCGGGTCCCACGGATGGCGCCAAAATGTTGCTGCTAAAAATATGTCCCGCGGACGTTGCGGAACCCGAGCCTGGACCGATGACATGCAAGACAGAAAACGAGTGACCGCCGGGTGGGTTCCCGGCGGAGAACTCTTCGATGCTTAAGTCAGAGCGCAGCTACATGATAATGACTCTGAAAAAGCATGAATGTCTGTAGTTTTTCCTATACCTGGGGGGTAGACCCCTTTATATAGCGGTAGGAAGAAGAGCCCTAGTAAGACTGGGCCGTAGGCTAGATGTGTTAGGATCGCATTAGGATCCTTGAGGATCACGTCCTGATCTCTGATAAGATAACTATCAGTCTTCCAGTTCAACTAGGATTGCCGGTATTCCCCAATTATTGGGAGTTTTATTTGAGGTATATCAAAGGCTAACACCCTGATAATTGCCTGCTTAATCAAGTTGGGAAACTTGGAATGCCACGGTGCAATTCTTTAGTCTCAATCCTAATTAAACAACTTTGGTATAAACCTTTTAGCAGGATGCTTTTCTTTGTCTTCTTCCTCTCGTTCAGTTCTACTGTTCTTTGGGGGGAGCAGTTGATATCATGATCCGGTATAGACCTGGCAAAATATTGCCCGGACCCGCGGGTCTACCCGTACCCGCTCAAAAAAGCCGGGTACGGGTACGTATATAGAAGACCCGTTGAAATTAGACCCGTACCCGAACCGATCCGTAATTTTCGGGTCGGTTCGGATCGGGTGCGGGTAATCCGGATTTACCCGGATTTTCTGATATATAAATGAATTTAGCCATTTAGGGTTTCATTCTCACTTCAGTCTTTTTCTCTCCAGCCGCCAAGTTCTCTTTCTCTGTCTCTCTCTTGCTCTCTCTCACTCTCTCAGACCACACCCCACGATGATCACCAGTCATCGTCCCCAAGATCGCAGATCCGCGCCTTTGCCGCCATCTCTTTCCACCGTCCGTCGCAGATCCGTGCCTCCGGCGCCGTCTCTTTCCCCTTAGACCACAATTGCATGTCCGCAGATCTCCTACCGCCATCAGTGCACCTCCGCAGATCAGCCACTTCCACCGCAGATCTACTACCGCCGGCCACTTCTACTGCATCTCCGTGCCTCCGCCGCCGTCTTCCCCTTAAGACCACAATCGCACCTCCACAGATCTACTATCGCCGGCCACTTCTACCGCAGATCTACTACCGCCGGCCACTTCCACCGCAGATCTACTACCACCGATGCACATCTTTCTAGTTACATCATTTTGTAATTTGCATGTATTTGTTAATTATTTTGTTCTACTTTCAGTAGATCTGTAGATGTATGAATGGTGGATTATGTTACGAGTTGTGACCTTCGGTGGATCTTGATGGTAGTCGCGTAGATTGGCATTGGGTGCAAGATTTGCATATTGTTGTGTAATGAATTTTGATGGAGAAGAAGAATCAGAAACATTGAATAATGATTTGGCCGTAAAATATGGCAAAATAATGTAATTCGAATTTGTTTAATTAAAAATAAAATTAATTAAAAATTAGTATTTTACCCGCGGGTAATACCCTACCCGCAAGGGTAGGGTACGGATTCTGAAAAAGTCTACCCGGGAAAAATCGGGTAAAATATAACCGACCCGTTTTTACCCGGACCCGGCCTGATTTTACCCGAATCTGGCGGGTATACCCGTTTGCCAGGTCTAATCCGGTATCAGTGTCATAGATTAGTTATTTTCATTTGTTTACTTTTTAACCATCTTTTCTAACTTTTTTTAAAGCCATTCTTTTTGGTTTCTTCTTTTCGAACAAATTTAACTGTTATTCAAATTATAAAATGATATAGTTGCCATAACCTTTTCTTACAAATTTAACTGTTATTCAAATTATAAAATGATATAGTTACAATAAACCTTTTCTTTGCATTCGTAAGTTTACTATTTTAAATTTGAACAGTTGATATCAAAACAATTAAGTCGTATGTAAGATTAGTTACTACCTCTTAACATCTTTTCTAATATTTTTATCGAAGTGATTCTTATTATCCTTTTCTTTTAAAATATTTTGGCTGCTACCCAAGTTATAAAAAAAAATTTGCTGCAACCCCACCCTGGCCTATTATGATCATCATTGGTCGCTGAGCTAATTATAATTGCAACATTTTTGTAGATATTTTTAGTGATAAATTTTTACGGCACTCTTTTGGATTCTCTAATTAAAAATTACTATCATAATTAGCGACCAGTTTTTATCGTTATATGATAAATTGTAGATTCTTCTTACAACTCACGGCCCCAACGGAGGTTTTAATGGCGCTATAATATCATTGCACGGCACCCTCTTTCTGTAAGAGTTAAAAAAGTTTGCTTTCTCTTTTCACTTTTTTGTTCACATTTAGTCACCCGAAAACTAATGGTCTGTTTGTTTTCCTTTTTCTCCAATTTTATAAATTGGAGTGAAAAAAAAACTCGTTTGACACACATTTTTCATTTTTTTTCCCTTCAGTTTTGAAAACCGTTTTTAAAACATGGTTGCTTTTTAAAACTCCTATTTAGGAGGTTTGGGTTTTTAGTTTTGATTTTTATTTTGAGACCACCACCACCACCGCTACCTGCCACCGCAGTCTCGCCGGCCACCGGGAGTCATTGCCGGCAACCACCGCCGGCCACCGCAAACCACCACCAAAGAAAAAGCTCAAAATAAAAATTGGGTAATCAAACACCCATTTATTTTTGTAAGAAATAAAAACTAAACTAAACTGATTTTGATTTTTGTTTTTTTTTAACAGAAAATCAAAACTAGAAGTGATTTCAAACGTTACCTAAATGTACCAACCTATACAAATCCCGTCTATATTAAAAGAAAAATCTCTAACTAAAACTAGTATCATTCACGAAAATTTTTATTGATACACAATTTCTGTAATTTCTGAAATTAAGTTTAACATCAACTAACTAGTGAAAAATATAGACTTCGTCGAAAAGCCCTCCTTAAATAAGCTAGAACCGGTGGATATTATGCATCAACGCACATTTATACCTTACAATACATTTTTTGGTACAGCATCGAGAGTCAAAACATTTATGGACGCTAATTTAATATTTGTCCTTTCAATGTATAGGATTGCTAAGAATTAAGATGGACAATTTACTTTTGTCATCTCTAGCAACAATCAGATGAAAATTTTATAACTTAAGTGATTGATAGCTTTTCTAAAGCGACGAATTTGTGTTATTCGTTGCTAAATATTGTCGCTAAAAGCTTTTTTAGCAAAGAGCATATCTGTTCTTTTAAACCCTTGCAAGGAATTCAGAATTCTCATAATCGCCCGAAATAGATATGTGCACGCACTCATGCATCAACACATAGATATAACGTTTTTGTAGTGTGCACGCGTGTGTGCACGCGCGTGCCTGAGTGATGCATGTGTCTCTGATAGTGCCAATTTTTTGTGAATGCGCGCGTGCATGCAAATTTGTGTGAGTGCGTGCGTTTGTGTGCGAGCTATATATTGGTGGTGGTGGTGGTGGTGTCAACTGTGGTGGTGTTTGGAATGATTTGTTTTTATGGTGGTTGTTGGTGTTCCGGTGGTGCTATGGCCGGGTTGAGTGAAGGATTAAGAATTAAAAAGTGAGAGGACAGGGAAGGGAGGATGGCAAGCATGTCTTTTCATAAGAATTTTGAGGTCATTTGCATTTCATTTGTTCAAAAGACACAACTGCTATTATGACAAAATACAGTTTCTTGACTGTAATTTATCCTTAAACTCAGATAATTTATTAATATTATTTAATTATTATAAACTGAAGGGAGTATGTAAGATTAACTAGTGGATTCCTACTAGGAAGATACCAAATCATTCTTTTTTTTCTTTTTTTGTTTAACTTTGATACAAGGATATGAATAAATTTTGGTGAATGGAAAGATGAACATACTGATAGTTATGGCCAAATACTTTTATAAACACTTTCTTGCCGATAAAGCTGTTACTGTACAAATAAAAGGACCATTCATTCATTTTGTTCATGACTCAAATTCATTGCTTTTTCTAGCATTTCCCGCCAAATTATGAGCAGTATAATTTCTGGATCTTCTAACTGGTAAGATTTCCCAATGGAGGAGTCATTTGCTCCTTCTTTGTCAAGGCAAAATTTTTTGTTTCCACTGTGGCAATGGCCTTTGCATGCTCAGATCGATGGTTTCGATCTTTGTCATAATTCAAACTCTAGCAAACTAGCTTTTGAGCACCTTATCAATGTAACATCCCTAGGTTTCTCATTAACATTGGACTTTTCGGGAGGGATAAATATTGCTCTTACGCGATTGTAAAAAGGTAACTAACATTTTTTGTATAATAATAGTTAAAAGTCGATAAATATTGCTCTTACGCGATTGTAAGAAGGTAGCTAACACTTTTTGTATAATATATAATGGGGGCCGATCCACACCCACCGGTGGAGAAATAACAATTTCTCCACCGAACCGCGGGTAAGAGCAGCGGTTGGGAAAAATTTGTACTCACACTGCATTTATGGCAAAAAAGGCATGAGAAAATGGTGAGAAAATGGCGAGAAAATGGCGAAAAGGAGAAAAAGGACACCAACCGCATGAAGAAGCAGCGGTTGGCATTAATATCCCCTGCCACGTGGTGTCCCCCACCCCTGCCACGTGGCCCAACCCCATGGGCCCTACCACGTGGCGTCCCCCACCCTTGCCACGTGGCCCAACCGCGTATACAACCCGCGGTTGGGGCATGGCCCCTGCCACGTGGCGTCCCCCACCCATGCCACGTGCCCCAACCGCGGGTTGTATATGCAGTTGGGGCGATGGCCCCTGCCACGTGGCGTCCCCCCACCCATGTCACGTGGCCCAACCGCGGGTTGTATACGCGGTTGGGGCGATGGCCCCTGCCACGTGGCGTCCCCCCACCCATGCCACGTGGCCCAACCGCGGGTTGTATACGCGGTTGGGGCGATGGCCCCTGCCACGTGGCGTCCCCCCACCCCTGCCACGTGGCCCAACCGCTTATACAACCCGCGGTTGGGGCGATGGCCCTGCCACGTGGCGGCCCCTCCCCTTGCCACGTGGCCCAACCGCATAAACAACCCGCGGTTGGGGGCGATGGCCCTGCCACGTGGCGCCCCCCCCGATGATGCCCCCCTCCCCTCATGATGCCCCACGTGTTGTCCTTCTGCCAAATTTTTTTTTTGCCGCAGCCTTTGACCGCTCAATCAGGGATTTTTTTCTGTCTTTTTTCTTCTCTCTTCCTCACTTTTTTCTGTCTTTTTTCTTCTCTCTTCCTCACTTTTCTCTCTTTATAATCCCCTCCCCCGAACCCTTCTTCTGCACTCTATCATCTTTACCAACTTCCTTCGTACTTCATATCTCACCTACATAATCTCCACAACAATACAAACCAAAAAATTTTACGCTAGAAGATCGGTGGATAACCGCTAGAAGATCGGTAGATTTTTCTTTAAATACATCAAATCACAACAAGTAAGTATTTTGAATTTCCTTATAATTCAATGTTAGGTTTATACAAATCAGCGTATTACATTTATAGATTCCAAAATAGCGATTTTTTAGGGCGCCAAATATAGACAGTTTTTCACGAATTTATAAAAAATAGCTAGAGCTAGATTTTGGCAAAATGCAAAAAAGAGACCCTAGTTATTCTTAAAGGATCTATCTCAGGTAAAAATTTCAGATTTTTCCAAAGACTGGAAAGGGGTTAACTGATATGGGGAACCTTGTAATTCTGCAGTGTATTTTAAAATATCAAGCTAGCGCGATTTCGCGCGAAAATTTTATGAGAACCCTAGGATGTTGGGAAGTTCCATTCCCCAGGAATTCGGGCCATTCCAAAGCCGTTACCTATTTTTTTGGCCGAACGGCCCTTTAAGCGCTTGATCCGGAATTGGTTCGGGATTTTTGGGCGAAACCTCCGTAAAATACTTTTTAGGTCAAGAATGAATTCAGGGAGCCTAAAATAACATTTTGAAGCACTTTTGATATTTTTCGATGCCAGGGGGCATTTCGATAATTCGCCGCCCCGAGAAGGGTATTTCGGTAATTTTACAGTGCTAAGTTTTTCGACGGACTTTTTAGTCCAGAAATGTAATTACAAAACTAAAATGTTGTTTTGAAGCTGATTTGGCGCGCGTAGGGGTGATAATGAATCCCCGGGGGCATTTCGATAATTTGTCGCTCAGCGAGGGTATTTTGGTAACTAAACGTTGTAACACAACTGGAGGAAATAATTTTCAACACTATGTGTATTCCTAGGGTGTTGGGAAGTTCCATTCCCCCGGAATTTGGGCCATTCCGAAGCCGTTACCTATTTTTTTGGCCGAACGGCCCTTTAAGCGCTCGATCCGGACACCGGTTCGGGATTTTTGGGCGAAACCTCCATAAAATACTTTTTAGATCAAGAATGAACTCAGGAAACTTAAAATAGCTTTTTAAAGCACTTTTGATATTTTCTCATGCCAGGTATCATTTTGGTAATTTGCCACCCCGCGAGGGGTGTTTTGGTAATTTTACGTTTCGGGGGCGTAATTGGCGCTAGGGGTGAAAACTTAATTAGACAGTTTTTTCACGATCCGGACACCGGTTCGCGATTTTTGACGAAAGATCCGTAAAATACTTTTTAGATCAAGAATTAACTCAGGAGGCGTAAAATAGCATTTTAAGGCTATTTGATATTTTTCCTGATGCCAGGGGCATTTTGGTAATTTGCCACCCCGCGAGGGGTGTTTTGGTAATTTTTCCGCGCCAAATTTTTCAAACGACTTTTTAGTCCAGAAATGTAAGTAAACCACCTGAAATGTTGTTTTGAAGCTGGTTCGGGGGCGTTGGGGTGATAGTGAACCCCCAGGGGCATTTCGGTAATTTACCGCATGATGAACGCAGACTATCAATGTCCCGCTGCTGATGCGAACCTTATCATGATACCTTGTCATCATGCAAACCACTGGTTCCTATTAGTTCTCCATCCAGCGTTCAGAACAGTTCACATATACGATAGCCTAAGGGAGGACGAGCCTGGACAGCTGCTGGCACAGATGTACAACGAGTACATCACTTTAGTGGTTAGTTTTTATTTTTTGACCTTGGCTCATAGTATATTGTTCTTGTTTCATAAGCTTGATTCTCGTTTTTATTGTTGGATGCAGACTACTGTCCTCTCGCTAGCGTGCGAACGGCCACAGGGGGACCCTTGGACGGTCGTGATGATAAAGGACCGACCAAAGCAATATAACGGTCACGATTGCGGGATTTACGTCCTCAAGTACATGGATTACATTGCTCGCTTGGAAGTGCTCAAACACTCCTCGTAGACTAGGAAGGATGCCTTGATGTTTAGGTATAGGATAGCCTGGGAGCTGAAAAAGAATGAAGCTAGACGCCTTCATTACCATTATCCTGACGTGCGTGGCTAGCTGCTGTGATGTTACAAAAAACTGTACCAAAAAGAAATGTACATAATTTTTCGCATGCTATGAATTTGGCGCTAAAATGTGCGCGAATATACCTTTCATATGATGCATTCGAAAAAATTACGCGTCTCACTTTTCGCCGAAATTCATAGAAATGGGCTAACTAGCGTGCATGAGGTGCAAATCCCTGAAAAAAAAGTGACAAAAAAAATTGTAACTTTTTTCGGAAGCTATCAATTGGGCCTTAAAGTGTGGCCGAATAGGCCCTTCCTAGGAAAACCCAAAAAATAATGTGTCCCGTTTTTCGCCGAAATTCTTACAAATGGGCTAACTAGCGTGCCTGAGGTGCAATGAGCGAAAAAAATTACAACTTTTTTCGGAAGCTATCAATTGGGGCCTAAAGTGTGCCCGAATAGGCCCTTCCTAGGAAAACCCAAAAAATAATGTGTCCCGTTTTTCGCCGAAATTCTTACAAATGGGCTAACTAGCGTGCCTGAGGTGCAATGAGCGAAAAAAAAGTGACAAAAAAAATTACAACTTTTTTCGGAAGCTATCAATTGGGGCCTAAAGTGTGCCCGAATAGGCCCTTCCTAGGAAAACTCAAAAAATAATGTGTCTCGTTTTTCGCCGAAATTCTTACAAATGGGCTAACTAGCGTGCCTGAGGTGCAATGAGCGAAAAAACGTGACAAAAAAAATTACAACTTTTTTCGGAAATGGGATTTTAAGCTTTGAAACGGGATTTTAAGCTTCCTGAATTCACTCTTTAAAATAACTTTTCAGGTGTCTCACACCCTTTCATGAACTAAAAGTTATTTTAAGCACAAATTTGTGTAATGTAAAATTAGCAAAATAGCCCCCGATGAGCGGCAAATTACCGAAATTCCCCCGGGGGTTCATTATCACCCCAACGCCCCATATGGCGGCTACACCACCGGCAGTCTCAAAACCGCTTTGCTTACTACTTTTTAAATGTATCACATCAATTATATACCAAATATTTCCTCCGAAGATTTTAAAGGGGATGCGTTAACAAAAATTACCCCGCTACGTATGCAAAACACCCCCTGGTAGCCATCGCCCCAACAAACATCTCAGAACAACTGGAACAAAATAACTTTCCGGGTGTCTTACACCCCTATCCTATAACTAAAAATCATTCGGGAAATTTTTCAAGCTGGTTCAGTTAGCAAAATAGCCCCCGATGAGCGGCAAATTACCGAAATGCCCCTGGGGGTTCATTGTCACCCTAACGCCCATCAAACCAGCTTCAAAACAACCTTTCAGATGTTTTACTTACATTTCTGGACTAAAAAACTTGACACCGTAAAATTACCAAACCTCCCCTCGCGGGGTGGCAAATTACCAAAATGCCCCTAGCATGAGAAAATATCAAAAGTGCTTTAAAAAGCTATTTTAAAGCTTCCTGAGTTCATTCTTGATCTAAAAAGTATTTTACGGATTTTTCGCCTAAAAATCCCGAACCGGTGTCCGGATCGAGCGCTTAAAAGCCCGTTCGGCCAAAAAATTAGCTAACGGCTTCGGAATGGCCCGAATTCCTTGGGAATGGAACTTCCCAACATCCTAGGGTTCTCATAAAAGTTTCGCGCGAAATCGCGCTGGCCTGATATTTTAAATTACACTGCAAAGTTACAAGGTTGCGCGTATCAGTTAACCCCTTTCCAGTCTTTGAAAAAATCTGAAATTTTTACCTGATACAGATCTTTTGAAAATAACTAGGGTCTCTATTTCGCACTTTGGCAAAATCTAGCTCTAGCTATTTTTTATAAATTCATGAAAAATTCTATAATAATAATAAAAAGGACATGAAAGGATATTATAATAATAATAAAAAGGACATGAAGGAAAATGGAGAAAACCCAACCGCCACACTTAGTGGCGGTTGGTATCATTACAAATTTTTTTTTCTATCGCTAAATGTGAAAACTTAATTAGATAGTTTTTAACAAATTTATAAAAAATAGCTAGAGCTAGATTTTGCCAAATTACAAAAAAGAGACCATAGTTATTTTTAAAAGATCTATATCAGGGAAAAATTTCAGATTTTTCCAAAAACTGGAAAGGGGTTAACTGAAATGGGAACCTTGTAACTTTGCAGTATAATTTAAAATATCAAGCTAGCGCGATTTCGTGCGAAACTTTTATGAGAACCCTAGGACGTTGGGAAGTTTCATTTTTTAGAATTTTGGGCCATTCTGAAATTGTTAGCTAATTTTTTGGCCGAACGGTGCAATTTTTTGGGAAATGGACCTAAAAAAATTAGCCCGTTCGGCCAAACAATTAGCTAACGACTTCGGAATGGCCCGAAGTCCTGGAAAATAGAACTTCCTAACATCCTAGGGTTCTCATAAAAGTTTCGCACGAAATCGCGCTAGCTTGATATTTTAAATTATACTGCAAAGTTACAAGGTTCCCCATTTCAATTAACCCCTTTCCAGTTTTTGAAAAAATCTGAAATTTTTTCCTAATATAGATCTTTTAAAAATAACTACGGTCTCTTTTTTGAAATTTGGCAAGATCTAGCTCTAGTTATTTTTTATAAATTCGTGAAAAACTGTCTAATTAAGTTTTCACTTTTAGCGACAGAAAAAAAAAATTTGCAATGATACCAACCGCCACTAAGTGTGGCGGTTGGGGTTTTCTCCATTGTCCTTCATGTCCTTTTTATTATTATTATAATATATATGTGTCCTTTAAATGTCCTTTTTATTATTATTATAATATATATGTGTCCTTTTTTTAAAAAAAATGCAACTTGGCAAATAATTCCCAACCGCATGTAGGGGTTGCGGTTGGGCATTAATGCCAACCGCAACTCCCACACGCGGTTGGGCATTATGCCCATTTTCTCGCGAGATTTTCATTTTCTCGTGATATTTTGGTGAAATTCTCGTGCCATTTTGGTCCTTTTTCGTCCTTTTTTCCGTCCACGTGGCCAACCGCTGCTCTTACCCGCGGTTCGGTGGAGAAATTCTTATTTCTCCACCGGTGGGTGTGGATCGGCCCCCATATATAATGGTTAAAAGTCTCTAAAGATAGATAGCGTTACTAGTAAAAATTACCAAAAATATTTAACTATCATTAACGATCGCTATATAAAGAATTGTTGTTATCTTCCTTGAACTAAGATAGTAGCCAAAAATTTTCCGATTGCAACGGTGGCATGGATGATTTGGACAGTTGTATTTTTCAAGAATTTGTTTCCCACATAGAATAAATAAGGAAGTAAGCATTTATTTCAAAGGGCACACATACTCTGACGAAAGAAAAAGTGCAGCTAAAGAATTGCCCCCGCAAAGAAAACCATTAACTCTGCTCCGTCTACGTTGAAGCTGTCACCTTTTAGAAACTGATCACATGGTTGAACTTGTCAAAACTTCCGACGTTGTAGATATTATATTATTATATGCGAGAGGCTCTAGTCAAGAGAAACCGGAGAGCAACCCAATTTATTGTTTCTGCATCTCAAATTGTCAAAGATATGCATCTCTAAACTGATTCACATAAAGTTGGCAACCACAGTTTGCCCACGGAAATTTGTAACCAATGATTCTGCCTTGTCTTGAGTGTAAGGCATGAGTGTTATACACGTACCATAATGTGATTTTTAGCACACTCTAACTAACATTCGACTTATGGATAAGGATCCCCTGCTGTAACTCATGGTTACAGCAGGAGTGCTGTGCACCCAAATGAGAGAGGGGGAAGAGAGAGAGTAACCATGGTTTACATGGGATCACAGCACAGCACCTCTCTCTTCCCCCTCTCTCATTTGGGATCACAGGATCCCTGCTGTAACCATGGGTTACAGCAGGGGATCCTAATCCTCGACTTATATAATAGGTTAGCGGATGTTCATTATTGTTCTATCCCTAGTACTAACTGACTGACCGGGTCCTAACGATTAGCTTGCTTTGTTTGAAAAAACCGCATACTGGCATAGATGGATCAAATTGTTCCTTCTTTGCAGGATTTTTTCGCCACCTCGAGACCAGTTTTTCACCCTCCCTAGGTTTGGTAGTTTTGTTAGGCTCCCAATCGCCTTGGTTTTCTTGTTGCGTGACGTCACTAAGTTTGTTTGAGTTAGCTGTTTGAATTTGTTTCTTTGTTTGTTCGCTAATATACATGCTGGTAAGATTTTGCCTATTGCGAAAATATAAAAGAATCGTTGGTGATTATTTATCTCATAGACTCTCATTCTCTTAGAAATAAAGATTACGAAAACAATCGCTATTTATAAGTTTGAGACATTTAAAGTTCCGCAGATTCCACATTATTGTCAAAGAGTAATATAGAGGTAGGCATGATTTTTCAAAAGAGGAATATAGAGCTGGCCTCATTTTGATATCTAAGAAAATCATTGCAAATCTAATTATATATAGATACTTATATGAAAGCCGAAGCTGAGAGAATATGTTGTCCAATTATCGCTTACTTGGACACTCTCTTAATTCGCCATATGGACTTTCCTGTTTTGAATTTTTAAAATACTTTAAATTTACTTACCTATGTAATAATGATTTAGACTCTATCTCTCTCTCTCTCTCTCTCTCACACACACACAATTTGATTTGAATTCTTTCTTTTCATTTTGAAATTCAACCAATTATATAGATTTTATATTTCTCTCTCTACTATATCAACACCCACTCAAAAATTTAATTTATATCTTTATAATTCCATTGATTCCTAGATTTTGACAAAAGTAATACTCTATATATTCCTTTTTAATCTTAATCTTTTTTATTATTTAGGAAAATACAATATTCTCCATCAGTTTTTCTATTAAACTACCATAATCTCCTTCCTTTTATTTTATTACAAGTTTTATATATAGTTTATGCTCCCATTTTTTTCAATCATTTATTATATACTGTTATTCTTTTCTTGGTGATCTTGAATAATACAACCTCAACATACGAGTTATTTTTGTTATGATTATCACTGCAGTTGCTATTAGTTAGGAGAGACTATTTTTATTATTTCATACACTATTTTTCATCTTCATTTGTCACTAAAAACTAATAATTATTGCTCAAGTTCATTTCTAACGATAAAAATTGGTAAGAGAACTCCTTTAAAAAGGTAAAAAAATAAAATTTTGATTATCTTATTGTCATTACAAATTTTCTAATTGTTATTAGGCATACAAATACGAAATCTCTCAATAAGTGTTTTCATAGTTGTTGCTTCAGTGTGTAACGCACGGGATCAAAACTTGTTCATATGAAGAAAAAGGGATGGTCTTCTCAAATTGTACCGAGCATCTTCTTAACATTGCACATATCTGGTTGATACTTTGCAGTTCTAACAAGATTTGACAAATCGAGAACAATACGTGGAATTCTACACCTAATGCAAACTCGATCTTTGGATTTGTAAAGCTTGCACATTAAGTGATTTTATCTTGATTTATGGTTTTCATGTTCACATCCAAGAAATAACGTGATTAACGCCTTGATTGTTCAATTTGTAGCAATCTTGAGGAAGCTATGAACATCTCTCTATCGCCTCCTTCCTCCTTCAACGAAACACGTTTTTCTTATTCAAGAAAAATAAAACTTTTTGTATCTGAAAATATTTATAGTACAACATATCAGGCATGCATGTAAAGTTAGTTGACTAGCACTTGACAAGTCAGTGAAAGTAAAGCAAGAATGTTATATTCATTTGAATACTTTTTGATAACTTGTTAAAAATTACAAGGGAGATAGACAGACAGTACTTGATTAGAGATGGAACAATCTGCAAAATTATTTATATGCAATTGGTTGGACATACTCGATTCAAGTGGCCCGACTAGCTCATATTTAATACGCAACAATGTGCTTGTAGGAGCTCCCACAAAACATAGATTTTCTAATACATCCATAAAGTGAGTGTATTCAGGTTTACATCGTCATACTTTATTATATATCTAATGATTTTAGATTGTTGAAACTATCAGTTCTTGACTACTCAAGAATTTTTCTATGAGTGTCAACAAGAAGAACTCATCATAATTTTTTACACATGTAGAAACCTGTGGCCATTGCTCATATTATGCCATTTCCATCAAGTAAATGAGCAAATGAGTCTTTTAACTTATTGCAGGAAGAAAATGAATAAAATCTAGGCAAAGAAAATGCAATTTATCATTAATGGATTCGACTCGTGAGGCCTTGACGCAGGTAAAAATTGTGTAGGTATCGCCTGCCCTAGTACAGATAGACAATCACTTCGCTGAATTTATTTTCTTTCTCCCTTTCTTTTTATTTCGTTTCTTCATCTTTTCTTTTTTTCTTCACTATCACCATTATTGACTACTATTACCATCGCTGCATCATACCCCCTATTTCTACCATCGGCACCGACCTTCTCCAAGGTTCCATTATATCCCTTAGCCACTGCATATCAGTAGAAGAATCAATCAATCCTTAAATGTTTCATATCTACTTGATTTACCGACACGGTCCATCACCAAAAATGCCAATCCTCATCGTGATTCTTCATCTCATGTAAATCTGCACACGTAATCTGCTAAATACGCATGTGTGTGCTTGTATATTGATCTATACGTAAATTGAAAAGGAGCAATAGGTATACACATATATAAATACAACGACAAGGGGGTGCAATTTGAAGGCAGGCTTTTTGTATTTTTATGTAACGCCCCCAAAATTCGGAGCTCCGCTGCCCCAAATTCCTGGGTCGTTAACCTACCGGATCATATCAAACCTGTCAAATTTGATCACTAACATATGCTTTGAAACATCTAATCCGACACTATCTCAAATTCTTCAAATACAATCTTACAAAACTGTTTAAACTTAAATTAGTAAAACCTAGATTCTTTACAAACTCGAGTCCTTATAAACAAGATGACGATACGGACCAACGCAGGGGTTTCATTACACAGAAGTGGCGGACACACCGGAAGCTCACACAGACTCTAACCCATCCCCGAACCTGCTACAACTTATCATCACCTGCAGAAGGGAATCAAATGAAGGGTGAGCTTTTAAGAGCTCAGTAAGGTCATACAAGGACCAACAAAAGAATTACAAACGATTCCAAGAATCCATCACGATGGGTTCCAAAACAATCAATAAAAGATTATTTCCAAAGTCATCATTTCAAAATACAATGATGTTTTTCCAAAAGATTTCAAAACGCATACGGATCATCTGAAATAGTCATTTCCAAAATACAATGATGACTTGTCAAGGAATTTCAACCCAAATACAAATCATGGTACATATGGCGCAAATAAAATAAAAAATCGACGTTGATCCTGGGCAGTTACAATGCCACTCAGGCAAAGTTAGTAGTGTACACATGCATGATGTACCAAAATACGAGTCCATTTGGGTACTAGCCTGCTTTTCCTGCATGATTCAAACTAGCCTTATTACGCCCTTCCACAAAACGAAAACTCGGGTCAACACAAAAAAATCAACAATATCAATGAGCTTTAACATAAGCTCAATTACCGAAATCAATTCGGGTTCTAATCACAATAAACATACTGATGTAAGCCAGCATTCAAAATTTTCAGAAAAAATCAAAATTTTCAGAAGAAAAATCACAAATAAGGAGCAAAAACGATTGCGAATAATTATCGAATTTAAGCACAACAATTGGGAAGAACAGATACAAACAATTATCAAATTTGCTTAGCATGCAATAACAGGCCAGCATCACAAGATTTTTAAATAATCGATTCAGGTTCAATATTAGGGTTTTCTGGAAAGAACATGCTGATATCAATGCATACTCTAGAGTTCGACATTAGTCGTAAGTAATTCAAATGAGTACTTACAAGTACGAGTTGTCAAATAAGGGTTCGGACAAAAGTCCTTACCCAGGGTTCAGATAGAATCCCTTACCTGGATCCGCAGCTAAATTAGCTACCGGAAGTCTTTAGCTTTAACCTAAACGAAATAATCGAATCATTAGAAAACAATCTAAAGTACAATATTATAACTTAATACGAACTCACGCATACTCCTGAAATGAATCCCTCACTGGGTATGTAAAATTATCGAAACGCCCATGGGGTGTAAAATTACCAAAATGCCCCTCTCAGACTTAAATCACCCAAACGACCTTCCCGTAAGTAGAATCACTCAAATAACCCTATTGTATGTCAATTTACACAAAAATACCTTTTTAGGTCAAATTACCAAAATACTCCTTCGGGGTGGTAAATTACCAAAATATCTCCTGTTACGCTTAAATCATCAAAATGATCTTTTGGTAAGCCAAATCACTAAAATATCCTTACCGTATGTAAATTTATTCAGAAATACCTCTTATAGATAAAATTATTAAAATATACCCCCAGGGGTGATAAATTACCAAAATACCCTGGGGGTTTCTGGCACCGGAAAGATTTCAAAAATATCTTAAAATGCTATTTTAAGCATCCTGATTTCAAATCTGAACTAAAAAATATTTTATAAATTTTCTGCCCGAAAATCTCGAACCGGTATCTGGACCGAGCGCTAAAAGGTCAGCTCCGCGAAAATACTTGTCGGACTCAAAAGGACACAAAATTTTAGAATATGATACCTATCCATAAAATAATAACTTCCTGAAATTTTTAGATCAAAATAGATTGGTTTGCTATGCTAAATAATTTGATAAATTTTATTAATCGGTACGTCAATTTAGCACCCTTCGTGGGCACCAAAAATTTTCAAAAACATTCCAGAGCGTAGGTCTTATAAAAATATTAGGGGTTACTGTTTTAGACTTTGCCTAAATTTGGCCCTAACTATTTATAAAAATTTAAATTAAAAACTAATTAATTGATTTTTTACTTTTAGTGACAATTACAGTTACTATTCAAATCATACACCTACTAGTTCACCTTCTTGCACACACATCTCCTTTCAACCTTCCTCCTTGCCGAGACCAATTTCATACATACCATTCACGAACACACATGGGTACACTTTCAACACACTCCAAGACATCAAACTCTTATTACTCTATATAAAACACATACACTAACACCATCATACACTAAAATTACACCCACACATACACCCTGAGCATGAACGCACGCAGTTACACACCACTAACCACTCAATTCACCATTTACCACCAACATAACCCCCCCCCCCCAGCTTCACGAACACATTAATATACCATACCCACTTAAATTACACACCTAATCACCATGAACATCCCCCCACCCGAACAATTTTAACACAGCATATACACACACATCACTCCCACACACACTGAATGCACACAATAAACCCACACAACACCAGCTGAATTCAACACATGATGAGGGGTGAAGGATTACCCTTCGAAAAATCATCCCAATCTCTTTCTTTTTAGCTTTCTCTGCCGAGCCCATGTTCTTCATCTCTTTGTTTTTTCACCTTGCTCTATTTCTGTCATTGTTCCTGTTGACCTCCCCTCCCGAATTTCCTTTTTGGTTTTCTTCTTCTTTCTACTTTTTTTTTTGAACAAACTTTGGCTCATACCCGGGTTATAAGAATCTTCCTTCAACCCCATGTATAGTGACAATTAATAGTCACTAAATGTTTCTAGTGGCTTTTCTCTTAACACTTTTAACGACAATTATTAGCAGCACCTTTTTAGCGTCACTAAATAAAAGCCACTAGAAATATTTAGAGACAATTTATTGTCACTATATAAGGGGTAGGAGGAAGATTCCTCCAACCAGGGTAACAGCAAAATTTTTTCCTTATTCCCTAAGTAATTAAATAATTCATTTACATTAGTCACCAAGCCAGGTGGCTGTTACATATAATTTGACTCGCAAAATGTTGACACCTAAGCGTCATTTTCCAAAATTTGTGATTTAGCCCCCAAAGTTTCTATATTTGCAAAATAACCCCCAAACTTCATATTATTGCATTTAAGCCCCAAAAACTTGCCTAATCTTTATTAATTAAATTATATGTCGCTAAAATGTACAACATCACTCATTTTACCATTTTTCGTCACAGAAACATTAATTTACCGTTATGCCCCCACAATTTTCTAAAATTACAAAAAATGTCTCCAAAATTTTGAAAATTACATTTTTGCCCCCAAAATCTTTTTAAGCTCCCATGCACTACTAATATCCGAGCATTACTTAAATTTATCGCCCGTTTATTTATTTTCTTTTTGAGCCCGAATAGTTATTTAATTGGTTCTCGAAGTTCAGGGTATTACATTTTAAGTCTTGAGATAATTACAGCAATGTCCCTGAGGTTATGGTGAAATTACAGGCTTGTCCATTAGTTTAAAAAAATTACACTTATATCCGCCGACCAAACGGAATTAAAAAAAAACCTAACGATTTTAAGAAATGACTTTATTGCCCTTAAGTTAAAAAGTTAATTTTTTTCAAATGTCATTACCTCCTAAAAAAGAAAATCAGAAAAGAAAACCCTAATTTTCAAATATGAACTTTACTCTCTCTCTCTCTCTTCCCCCACCCTTCCCCACCCACTTTGCGCACCACCCTCCCCTCCACACCCCCACCCCGCTCGCTGCTGCTCCCCCCACCCCACCCACTATTGCCCCCACCCTCCCCCTACCCCGTTGTTGCTGCCCCTACCGTCCCCCCATCACGCAGCAGACACCATCGTTCCCCCACTAAGCCGCAACCACCATCATCCCCCACCACGCCGCAACGTCGCAACCACCACTGTCCCTTCACCCTCTCCCACCCCCTGTCATGAATGACACCCTAAGGGATGCAACTGCACCAGCAATTACCAACCAGCAGCATAGGCCATTGAAAATAAGAGTCAAGATGCCAACAATTGCGAGAAGAAATCAAATAGGAGAAAAGGTGGGAAGCAAGTGAAATTAAGAAGAAAGAAAGAGTGGGGCGCGTGAAGCAATTAAATGAATCCGAGCGTGATACACACGCGCCTAGCAGATTTTCAAGAATGATTTGGCCGTTAGGATTTCCAGCATAATCAATACTTGTTAGAATTCCAGCTAGTTTGTTATCTGCATTTTCTGATTTTTCATGAATATTCCAAAATTCTGACTTAAGGAGAAAGTTTTGGAAAGCTATGTAAACCGAATCATTGACAAGAGAAATGGGGATATGAAATGAAATTACTCTTCTCTTACTTCATTTTCTCATTTTCTCTGTGAATTGGCCAGCTTAGCTGGATTCTTTTCCTTTAATTAGGAATTTCCTTCTTCTGTAATAATGATTCACTCATCACTGTTACAAATTGGTATCCAGAGCAAGCTACGATTACCCAGGTTTGTGAAAAATTCGAATCAAAATGGGGTATGGGAACATAAATAAACAGCAATTGGATCACGTGAGCTTAATGGAAGCTCAATTTGCAGACCACTTTGGGTCTCTTGATGAACAATTATCGGAATTAAGGCAAAACATTGAACAGTTACCTGCACTGAAGCTATCGGTAGATCAATTGAAGGAGGAACTACCAGCTATGAGGCAGACTCTCACAGATTTGCAAGGTTTGATGCAGCAGCTGATTTACTCCAAAGGACATGAAGGAGCAGAAGGTTCTAACTCGAAAACAAAAGGAAGTAAGAGCTGGGAAGCTAATCATCAAGAGTTCCTTCCATTTAATCATGGTAATGCTTTTCCTAAACTACCTAAACTGGAATTTCCTAAGTTCTATGGGGACGATTCATATGGGTGGGTTAGAAAAGCTGAGAGATACTTTGAATTTCATCCCATCGATGAAATGCTCAAAATTAACTTTGCCTCAGTACATTTTGAAGGCCAAGCTGAACATTGGTTTGGTACTTATACTAAGGCCAAGGGCAAGGTGGCTTGGACTTAATTTGTAAGAGATTTAAATTCTAGGTTTGCTCAACTGTTTAAAGAAAGTGTAATTGGGGAATTTCATAAGTTGAGGCAGTTTGGCTCAGTTGAACAATATTACAATGAGTTTGAGACCCTCAGATCTGTGCTAGTCAATGAGGGGTGTAAGTTTGAGGAAGTATATTTTGTGCAAAGTTTCATTAGTGGTCTCAAGGATGAAATCAGATTGGAGGTTGAGAAGTTTAATGTGTATAATCTGTCAAGGCCCATTTACCTAGCTTAAAAATAAGAGGCAACACTCAATAACAGCTGGAACCAGTCTAGAACCAGACCTAAACTATAACCCACATACAGTCCCTTGACCCCTGCTAGACCCAACTTGAGCAATGCAAATACTAAGCCAAAAAGTCATGGTTTGACACTGAACCCCTAACCCCTTCATGCCCAGCCAAATAACCAGAACAAAGCCTTACTACCAACCCTAAATATACCCCAACAAAGGCTGACTCGGGCCTACTTTGATGACAGGACAAGGAAAGGCCTCTGCTACTGGTGTGAGGAAACTTTTACTCCTGCACATGTTTGTAAAAACAAACAGGTTTATATGTTGGTGGTTGATGAGAGTGAAGAGGAAGACCCCCTCCTGTGTTTGATGAAGAAGTCTGTCCACAACCACAGGAAACAGAAGTTAATGAACCCCCAGAAAAGATGGAGATCATTGTTAATGCATTAACAGGAAACCAAACCCAGTCAACTTTTAAGCTTTGGGGACAATATGGTAACAAGAAGTTTTCCCTGCTTGTGGACACTGGATCCACTCACAATTTTATGGGCCCCTCTACAGCTGATAGGTTGGGCTGCTTGTTAACACCTATTGCTCCTATGACAGTTATGGTGGCAGATGGCAACAAGGTGTGCAGCGACTCAGCTTGTAATGACTTCAGCTGGCTATGCAAGGTCAAAAATTTAAAACTAATATGTTGATCATTCCTTTAGGAGGCTGTGATTGTGTCTTGGGTTTATAATGGTTGAAGAATTTGGGAAGGGTGGCCTTTGATTTCGATAAGACGACCATTACTATGTTGATAGGGGACCAGGAAGTCACATTGTATGGAGGGGAAGTACATGCTAAAATTAAGCTAATGTCAGCAAAATCAATGTACAAATACCTTGCCAGCAATCAAGGAGCTTTGTTTGGCCAAATATATACCATAACCACCTGGCCAATCCCCCACACCAATGAGCCTCAATTGACTGCATTGCTACATCAGTTTGCTGATGTCTTCCAAGAGCCTACATGCCTACCTCCCACTAGAGCACAGGACCATCAGATACCACTAATTCCAAATGCTCAACCCATCAACATCAGACCTTACAGAGTGCCTTACACCCAGAAATCTGAGATAGAGAAGATTGTTCATGAGATGCTAGAATCTGGCATAGTGTAGCCTAGCACTTCACCTTTTGGATCCCCAGTCTTATTGGTGAAGAAGAACGATGGATCATGGAGAATGTGTGTGGACTATAGGGGGTTCAATAAGCTCACTGTGAAAAATAGGTTTCCTATTCCAGTTGTGGATGACTTGTTGGATGAGCTAAATGGTGCCAATGTGTTTACTAAGCTTGATCTGAGGAGTGGGTACCATCAGATTAGGGTGCATCCAGCTGATATTCTAAAAACTGCATTTTCAAATCATTTCGGACACTTTGAGTTCAAAGTGATGCCCTTTGGGCTCACAAATGCACCAGCAACATTTCAGTCAGTTATGAACTCAATCTTTGAACCATATCTCAGAAGGTTTGTCTTGGTTTTCTTCGATGATATATTGGTGTACATCAAGAATTATACAGACCATCTTAAGCACCTCACTCTTGTCTTACAAGCCCTCGGAGACCACTCATTATATGTTAAAGAATCAAAGTGTACCTTTGTTGCCACATAAGTGGAGTACTTAGGACACGTTGTCACAGGACAAGGAGTAACAGCTGACCCTGCCAAGATTCAAGCTATGGTGCAATGGCCACTTTCAAAGACTCTCAAACAATTAAGGGGTTTCCTAGGCCTTACAGGCTATTACAGGAAGTTCATAGTCCACTATGGCATTAAGAGTAATCCCTTGACTAAATTCCTCCAAAAGAATAACTTTAAATGGAACCCTGAAGCAACAAGAGCTTTTGAAACCTTGAAGCATGCTATGACTCATACTCCTGTGTTGGCACTACCTAACTAGAACCTGCCCTTCACTGTGGAAATTGATGCTAGTGATGTGGGCATGGGGGCAGTGCTAATGCAGCAAGGTCAGCCTTTAGCTTATTTTAGCAAGGCTTTTGGAGACAAGGCTTTAGCTCTATCAACTTATGAGAAAGAACTCATGGCCTTGGTACAAGCCATAATACACTGGCACAGCTATCTCAGCTGCAACCATTTCATAATCAAAATAGATCATTGCAGCCTAAAGTATCTATTAGGCCAAAGGGTAACTTCACTTCTACAATAGAAGTGTTTGTCAAAGCTTTTGGGGTTTAATTTTGAAATTCGGTACAAGGCAGGAAGAGAAAATGGAGCTGCTGATGCTCTATCAAGATTAACAACACCCGAGCATCAAGAAGGAAGTTGTTCAGCTATTTTTGTTGTAACTCCCTTGTGGATCCAAGAAATACAAGGTAGTTATGAAGGTGATGCTTGTGTTCAACAGCAAATCCAGCAATTGGTCCTAGACCCCTACGCACTTCAGAATATGTGTATGAGCAATGTACTTTGAAGTTCAGGGGGAAATTATATGAGGGAGACCAAGGAGATTTAAGGCAGCAAATATTGCAAACGTTGCACAGTTCTAGCATTGGAGGTCATTCTGGAGAAAATGCTACATTCAAAAGGGTGGCAGCCATATTTTACTGGCCAGACCTTCAACAGAATGTTAAAATATTTGTTCAACAGTGTGACACCTGTCAAAGGAACAAATCAGAGCATGTGGCCTACCTTGGTTTACTCCAGCCTTTAGTTATACCCCAACAGCTCTGAAGTAGTATTTTAATGGATTTTGTAGAAGGCCTACCAAAATCACAAAACAAGGAAGTGATAATGGTAGTAGTTGACAGGATGAGCAAGGTGGCACACTTCCTATCCTTAAGCCACCCTTACACAGCTCAAGAAGTTGCTTAAGCCTACTTTGACCAGGTGTTTAAACTCCATGGCACTCCTGATAATATTGTAAATGACAGGGGAAGTGTCTTCCTTAGTCATTTCTAGCAGAAGCTGTTTAGCCTAATTGGTACCAACCTCCACTTAAGTACTTCTTATCACCCTCAAACTGACGGGCAAACAGAAAGAGTCAATCAGTACCTTGAAACATATCTGAGATGTTTTTGTGGAGACAGGCCTCACACTTGGAGCAAGTGGTTGACATTAGTTGAGTATTGGTACAATACCACATTTCACAGCTCACTCAAGGTTACCCCTTTTGAAGCCTAGTATGGTTATGCCCTTAGAGTTTTGAATTTGGGCAGCCCTGAAACTACTCATGTTGCAGCTGTTGATACATACATGGTGGAAAGGGCTAGAGTCTTGAACCTATTGAAGGATAACTTGACCACTGCTCAAGCTAGAATAAAGCACAATGCAGACAAACACAAAAGTGAGAGGCAGTTTGATGTAGGGGACGGAGTCTGCCGAAGGCTCCAACCTTATAGACAAACTAGCTTGGCCCTTAGAAGGAACCTCAAGCTCTTACCTAAGTATTTTGGACCCTACAAGGTGTTGGAAAAAATGGGAACAATAGCCTACAAGCTGGAGCTGCCTCAGGGAAAAGGAATTCATCTTGTTTTCCATGTTTCTTTACTCAAACCAGTTCTAGGTAAGCATACCACAGTCACTCCAATGCTACCATCAATCAATGAAGAAGGGCAAATCCTTCTAGAACCTGCCCAGGTCTTGGACCGTTGAATGATCAAGAGAGGGGGTCAAGCAATTCCACAGGCCTTAATTGGATGGACAAATTTACTTGAAGATGAAGCTACATGGGAGGACTGGGCTAACGTGCAGAGGAAATTCCCAGCATTTGCTACAGGAGAGGATGGAAAATTTAAAGGAAGAGGGAATGTCATGAATGACACCCCAAGGGATGCAACAGCACCAGCAATTACCAACCAGCAGCATAGGCCATTGAAAATAAGAGTCAAGATGCCAACAATTGCAGGAAGAAATCAAACAAGAGAAAAGGTGGGAAGCAACTGAAATTAAGAAGAAAGAGAGAGTGGGGCGCGTGAAGCAATTAAATGAATCCGAGCGTGATACACACGCGCCTAGCAGATTTTCAAGAATGATTTGGCTGTTAGCATTTCCAGCATAATCAATACTTGTTAGAATTCCAGCTTGTTTGTTATCTGCATTTTTTGATTTTTCATGAATATTCCAAAATTCTGACTTAGGGAGAAAGTTTTGGAAAGCTATGTAAACCGAATCATTGATAAGAGAAAGGGGGATATGAAATGAAATTACTCTTCTCTTACTTCATTCTCTCTTTTTCTCTATGAATTGGCCAGCTTAGCTGGATTCTTTTCCTTTAATTAGGAATCTCTTTCTTCTGTAATAGTGATTCACTCATCACTGTTACACCCCCCTCTGCTGCCACCACCACCCTCCCCCCACCGCGCCGTAGCGCCGTAACCATTATCGTCCCCCCACCTTAATCTGGTGCATGTTTGTCTGTTTGACTCAGTTCTTGATTTGTTAGGTTGGGTTAGGTCTGGGACATTACTGGCAGTAAAGGCGCTCCTCTTCGATTTTGTCTCTCCCACGGGCATAACCTAGTGTGATTTACCTTCTTTGTCCTATTTCAGGCAAGGGGAAGTGGTAACTGTTGATTAGGCTTTGCAGTGGTAGAACAATCGGTGAATTGGTTGTTATCCTTCTCTTTTTTTGATGAGAATGAACCCAGGAATCTAAGACAAACTCATCCCAGTGCAAATTTGAAGGTTTTGGGCACTAATGAGTCTTGCAATTTTTAGTTCTAGAAGCAACTTGGATTAAAGTATATGTGGTATTGGTGAACTGGGTTCAGAAACTTTGATTGAATTTGGAAGTGGTTTTGGGAACCTTTAAAGATATTTACAGGATTTGATTGCTGCATATTGCGTCTGGGGTTGATCCCCTTTGTCAGTTGTTGAATTGGGGTTTGAAGATTTTGGTTGGGTTGAGTTGAGAATAGAATTTGAAAATTTTAAAAATTATTCGGTATATACAGTAAAGGGCAATATTGTCTTTTTAAAAATACGTAACGATGACATAGGTATACTAGAACGGAACCCTAACGGATGAAAACGAGTGTTACATTTTGAAACTTATTGTCCTTGACTGTAATTTCACCCTAACCTCAGGAATACTGCTGTAATTATCCCTTAAGTCTTTTTCCAATTTCTTCAAATTCACCAACCCTTTTGTTGTTTCAAGCATCCAAAATTGGGTGTTGAATTTGGATGAAAAATTATACTGGCTCTTGAGGAAGAAGATAAGAATCAAATCAATATATCAAAATTTAGTAAAAGTGAAAAAATCAAAGGAATGGAAATGTATGTCCTGTATTGAAATTTTAGAAGTCTGCACGAAAAACAATTTAAAAGTCTGCATGCAAGATATGTGCAAAATACACAGTTTTATACATGAAAGACTAGTTGCTACTGTAATATCTCGAAAATTTCTTTTTTTTTTCGTGTGTGAAATTTTTATTTTTAGTAAATAAGCTTGTGGTCTTTTCTAGAATATTGAGAAAGTGATTTTTATCATTTCTGAAATTTTAAGTCCAATGGAAGTGGTTTTAGTCGACTCAAAACTCTTTGATGTTAAAGTTGTGAAGTTTCTGAAGGATTCAGTCGACTAAAATAGTTTTTAGTCAACTAAAAAGTTATTAGTCGAATGAAAAGTGTTCGATATTTGATAAGGAAGTTTTTGAAGTTTTTAGTCGAATTAAAAAGTTTTTAGTCGACTAAAAGAGTTTTCAGTCGACTAAAAGTGTTTCGGTCGACTAAAAAGTATTTAAATTGTGTAAAATTAATTTCTGAAGGTTTTAGTCGAATTAAAGAGTTTTTAGTCGACTAAAAGTGTTTTAGTCAACTTAAAAAAAACATTCGCCTAAAAAGTTTTTAGTCGACTCAAAGTGTTTTCATTTGACTTAAATGTTTTAAGTCGAATGCAAACTTTATTTTTGTGTCCCTCCATATAAATAGTGTCTTATTTCATTCTATTGCTTTTCGGGGTTTCTCTGTTTCTTCTTCCTTTGCGCCCGCGGGAGAGAGAGAGAGAGAGAGAGAGAGAGAGAGAGAGAGAGAGGCTTTGGAAGTTTGGAAATTCTAAGGTGAAGCTTAAGGATTTGCTTTTCTCAAAGGCTTGGCTAAGGTAAGGGTTATTTTCAAAATTCACATCAGCGATGGACCAATCACTCTTGTAAGTCTTTAGTTTCTTTTTGAAATCTGAATTTCTTCGAATTGAGTTAAAGGATTCTTCTTCTCCTCTTTGCTTTGAGCTCTACTATGAATAACTTGTTCTAAATGCTATGACTTGTGAAATTCAAATTCTGTCGAATTTGTTCGATTTTAGAATTTACGATGTTGATATCGTTCGTTTTAGAAATTATCATTATTTCATAAACTCTGTATATTGTTTGACATGACCGACATTTGATTTTGTTAAATTGAAATCTTTATTTTGATAACTCTATGAGCCATGTCACAGTGTATGTGACTTATGTCTGACCTACCCACGTGGATTGAAACGTGGGGTAGCTAAGGGGAGTTGAGTTAGAGATCGCGATCTTATTTTCTGAACCGGCCTCATATGTCAGTGATGACGTATGTGACCACTTTCTGAATGGCTCTCTAGTGTCTATTTCTTTTTTCATATATGTTTTGACATTCAAAATCTAGTTTGATTGTCCGTTCTGTTGAGACCCTCGTGTTTTTGAAATTTTTGTTCCTCTGATATTTTTGTTTCCGTTTGGTTGGTCCTTTGAGCGACCTTACTGGGCATTTGTCTCATCCCTTTATTGATGTTCTTTTCAGGAGACCAGTAGGTGGGACTTTGGATTGGAGGGCTAGCTGAGCGATCAAGAGTTAGCTGTTTTGTCTCAGATATTAGTTCTGATGCTTCTTGGGTATATTTTTGGAAACTCCGTGTCGGAGAACATGACTTGTATAAAAGCTTTGGGGTTATTTTGTTAGACATTGATGTATTTTGGAAGTTATTAATATGTGCTCTGATTTACCATTTTGGAGTTCTTATTATAATTATAGGATTTTATCCGATCTCTGTGTATTCGGCATTAACGCTCCGGAAATAAATCTGGGGCGTTACAATTGGTATCAGAGCTTAGGTATGAGATTCTCTAGACTTATGCTTAGGATCAGATAAGTTGTGAGATGGGTATGATGGGTAGAATTAAGCGTAATATTTCAATTAGTATCTTATTCTAGTTTTCTTTTGTAGTAATGGCAAGCAGTCGTAATAATAGGCGAACTCGTAATCGGAATGTGGAGCAACCGAACGTCACCGAGAACGAGATCCCGCCAGATCTTCTGACCCTTCTGGTGGCTCAGCAAGCTCAGTTGACTCAATTATTGGCTAATCAGCAAGCTCAGTTAAATCAGTAGAATCAACCTAACCCACCTCAGAATCCGAATCCCGGGCAGAATCAGACCCGTAGTCTGTTAGAGCAATTTGATAAGAAAAATGTGGAACCTTTTGGAGGAACCGACGATCCGATTGTGGCGGAGAAATGTATTTTTTGACTTCAAAAGGTGTTTAGGCCTATGGATTGTACCGATACGGAAAAGATAGAACTCACAGTGTACAAGCTAGATGGGGAGGCGGACCATTGGTGGAAAATGATTGAGGATAGTAAGAAGGCGGAACAACGCTTGGCGATGACATGGGATCAGTTTAAGGATTTGTTCTTCGACCGCTATTTCCCTAGGAGTGTAAAAGAACAGATGTATTGTGATTTTCTTAATCTGAGGCAGGAGGACAACGAGAGTGTGGCCGAGTATGAGGTAAAGTTTACCCGACTATCCCAATATGGTAAGCAGTTACTGGCTAATGAAAAGGATAGGGTGCAGATGTTTACTTGGGGTCTTAGGTCTAACATTAGACAGCGCATTATTCCAGTCCCAATAGAGACCTATGTTCAGTGCGTGGACATTACGAAGACTATTGAATTTGAGGCAAAGGATTTTAGAGAGAGGAAGGACGCCAGGGCAGGCAAGAGAGATCGTCCGGAGCTATCCCAGTCACGCACAGTAAAAGTGTTGGGAAGTGAAAACAGGCATCTTCGTCGACTACTGTGGTAGGCAAGGCCAAGCTCAAGGTAATTCGAGTAGGCATTTTAGCCAGAACTTTGTTCAAAGGCCTCCATCCATAGGTTTAGATCCTATTTGTCCGAGGTGCAACAAGCGACATGGCGGTCAGAGTTGCCATTGGGATACGAGAGCGTGTTTCAGGTGTGGTCAAAAGGGTCACTTTATCCGGGATTGTCCTATTCTAGTGTCGGGGCAATCTGGCCCACAAGGTTCAGTTGTAGTGAGTACAGCTTCTGGCCCAAGGCAGAGTACAAGTCAGTCAGTAGGAGGGCAGAAACCTAAGGCTACCGGCAGGGTGTTCAATATGATGGCTAAGGATGCATCGGGTTCAAAGGATGTGGTGGCAGGTACGATTCAGATTGACTCAATTGACGCGCATGTATTGTTTGACTCTGGTGCCACGCACTCTTTTGTCTCTTTTTTGTTTGCACGTCGACTTGGAGTTAGACCCGAGTCTCTTGATTTTGAGTTGTCTATCGATACTCCAGTTGGAGATTCTGTGATAGTTAATTCAGTGTTGAGAAATTATAAGATCCGTTTATGTGATAGGGACCTTCCGGGGGACTTAATCCCTTTAGATATCCGTGATTTTGATGTGATTTTGTGTATGGATTGGTTGGCATACTATCATGCCTTATTTGACTGCTTTGAGAAGCGAATCTATTTTCGTTTATCTGACTTGTCTGAATTTGAGTTTAAGGGTTCGAAACCTAGTGGGTTGTCAATTATTTCAGCTATTGCGGCTCACCGCATGCTTCATAGGGGCTGTAGGGGTTACATTGCGCACATCCATGATACTAGTCATGAAAGTTTTGAAATATCAAAAGTACCCGTAGTCTGTGATTTTGCTGAGGTGTTTCCCGAGGAGTTGCCCGGAAAACCCATTGACCGTGAGATGGAATTCACAATTGATTTAGTGCCCGGTGTGGCACCTATTTCTAAGGCTCTGTATCGAATGGCGCCTTTTGAGATGAAGAGGCTAAAGGAACAGCTTCAAGAGCTACTTGATAAAGGGTTCATTCGCCCTAGTGTGTCACCTTGGGGTGCCCCTCTATTATTTGTTAAGAAGAAGGACAATATATTGAGACTTTGCATTGATTATCGTGAGTTGAATAAGATCACCATCCGTAATAAATATCCATTGCCGCGCATAGATGATTTGTTTGACCAACTTCAGGGAGCGAAGTTTTTCTCGAAAATAGATTTGCGTTTTGGATATTATCAGCTAAAAGTTAAGCCGAAGGATGTGCCAAAGACTGTGTTTAGGACTCGTTATGGTCACTATGAATTTCTGGTAATGCCATTCGGGCTGACTAATGCCCCTGCTACTTTTATGGATTTGATGAACCGTGTGTTTAGACAGTATTTAGATTAATTCGTTATTGTTTTTATTGATGATATTTTGGTGTACTCGAGGTCGGAAGAGGACCATCGTGTGCATTTGCAGATTATCTTGCAGACTTTGAAAGATAGTAAACTATATGCTAAAATTTTGAAATGTGAGTTTTGGCTTGAATAAGTTACATTTTTGGGGCATGTGGTGTCTAAGGATGGAATAACCGTTGACCCCTCTAAGATTGCAGCAGTGATTGACTGACCTAGCACTGTCATGGAGGTGCGAAGCTTTTTGGGATTGGTAGGCTACTATCGTCGATTTGTTGAAGGTTTTCGTTATGCCTTTGACAAAGTTGACTAAGAAGAACACCCGGTTTGTTTGAAGCGAGGAGTGCAAAGCTAGCTTCCAAGAACTGAAAGAAAGGTTAGTGTCTGCACTGGCTTTGACTTTGCCATCTGGTTCTGGAGGTTTTGTGATTTATAGTGACGCCTCAAAGAAGGGCTTAGGTTGTGTTTTAATGCAACATGGTAAGGTGATCGCTTATGCTTCAAGACAGCTTAAATCCTATGAAGAGAACTATCCCACCCATGATCTTGAGTTAGCGGTCGTGATTTTTTGCTTTGAAGATATGGAGGCATTACTTGTATGGTGAGACCTGCGAGATTTACACTGATCATAAAAGTCTTAAGTATATTTTCACCCAAAAGGAGCTAAATATGAGACAACGGCGTTGGTTGGAACTTTTGAAGGACTATGACTGCATAATTCATTATCACCCTGGTAAGCCGAATGTTGTAGCGGATGCACTTAGTAGGAAGAATAGCGGAAACTTAGCAGCACTAATCACTTGTCAACCTCAACTGTTGGAGGATATGATGAACTTGGGTCTGGAGGTTAGATGGCAAGATGGTAAGGAATACTTAGCAGCGTTGCAGGTACAACCTACTTTGATCAGCAGGATCAAGGAAGCCCAAGATGGAGATTCGGGTATAGCTCACATAATTGAGAACATTAACAGTGGGAAACAATCCGAGTTCAGAATTGACGAGCACGGTGTCGTTTGGTTCCGTAGTAGACTTTGTGTGCCAACTGATTTATCCTTGAGGAGGGAGTTACTATCCGAGGCTCATAGTTCTAGTTTCTCTATCCACCCGGGAGGGACAAAAATGTATCATGACCTTAGAGAGCATTTTTGGTGGAGCGGCATGAAGTCGGATATAGCAGAATTTGTCTCTCATTGTTTAGTTTGCCAAAAGGTGAAGATGGAGCATCAGAAGCCTAGCGCACTGCTTCAACCACTTGAGATTCCACAGTGGAAGTGGGAGCATGTAACCACCGATTTTGTAGGAGGCTTATCAAGGACAGTCAAGGGTTTTGACACCATTTGGGTTATCGTCGATAGGTTGACTAAGACTGCACATTTCCTTCCAATCCGATCAACAGCACCCTTATCTGAATTAGTCCGATTATATATTGATGAGATTGTGAGGTTGCATGGTGTACCATTATCTATAGTGTCTGATCGAGATCCGCGTTTCACTTCGAAGTTCTGGAGGAGCTTTTAGAATTCTATGGGCACTGACCTTCGTTTTAGCACGGCTTATCATCCGCAGACAGATGGACAGTCCGAGCGTACCATTCAGACATTAGAAGATATGTTGAGAGCTTGCGCGCTAGACCTTGGTGGGAGTTGGCATAGTCATTTGCCTTTGGTTGAATTTGCATATAACAACAGCTATCAAGCAAGTATTAAGATGGCACCGTTTGAGGCATTGTATGGGCGGAGATGTAGGACACCACTATGTTGGGAGGAAGTAGGAGAGAGACGGTTATTAGGACCAGAATTGGTGCAGATGACCACTCAAAAAGTTGATTTGATCCGAGAACGTCTCAAGGCACATCGCAATTATACGTCAAATCGTCGTCGCGAACTTGAATTTGAGGTGGGTGATCACGTGTTTTTGAGGGTTTAACCTTGGAAGGGGGTGTTGCGTTTCGGTAAAAAGGGCAAGCTTAGCTCTAGGTTTGTTGGTCCATTCAAGGTTTTAGAAAGAATAGGTCCGGTGGCTTACAGAATTGCGTTACTGCCAGAGCTTTTGTACGTTCATAACGTTTTCCATGTCTCAAATTTGAGGAAATATGTTTACGATCTGACGCATATTGTGCCGTACGAGCCCCTATCAATTCGGGAGGACCTTTCTTACGAAGAGCAACCGGTTGAGATTTTAGATCGTCGCGACCAAGTATTAAGGATGAAAGTCATTCCGTTAGTTAAGATTTTGTGGCGGAATCACGAAATTGAGGAAGTCACTTGGGAGCTTGAGGAAGCCATGCGCAAAAAGCACCCTCAACTTTTTGACATTTAAGGTACGTTTTAAATTTGAGGACGGAATTCTTTTAAGGAGGGGAGAATGTAATATCTCAAAATTTTCTTTTTTTTTTCGTGTGTGAAATTTTTATTTTTAGTAAATAAGCTTGTGGTCTTTTTGAGAATATTGAGAAAGTGATTTTTATCATTTCTGAAATTTTTAGTCGAATGGAAGTGATTTCAGTCGACTCAAAACTCTTTGATGTTAAAGTTGTGAAGTTTCTGAAGGATTCAGTCGACTAAAATAGTTTTTAGTCGACTAAAAAGTTGTTAGTCGAATGAAAAGTGTTCGATATTTTGATAAGGAAGTTTTTGAAGTTTTTAGTCGAATTAAAAAGTTTTTAGTCGACTAAAAGAGTTTTCAGTCGATTAAAAGTGTTTCGGTCGACTAAAAAGTATTTAAATTGTGTAAAATTAATTTTTGAAGGTTTTAGTCGAATTAAAGAGTTTTTAGTCGACTAAAAGTGTTTTAGTCAACTTAAAAAAAAATTGCCTAAAAAGTTTTTAGTCGACTCAAAGTTTTTCATTCGACTTAAATGTTTTAACACGTTTTATGTATTTTCCGGTGTTTGGTGTATTTATCAGAAAAATGTTTACGGTCCACCAAAAGGGAAGACAATATTTTTGGAAAACGTTTTACAGAAATTTAGACGGGAGGTCGTTTTTCAAACCCATCTCTCTCTCTCTCTCTCTCCTGAAACCCGTCACTCTCTCTTTCTCTCGCCCTTCTCTATCTTTTTCTCACCCTTCTCTCCTAGAAACCAAAAGAGAGAGAAAGCTTCTTCAAGAGCCGGATGAGGGGAGACCTTCACGTCCGAAGGCACATCATCAAAGCCATCAATTTACTTAATTTTTTTGTCCCTCTATATAAATAGTGTCTTATTTCATTCTATTGCTTTTCGGGATTTCTCTGTTTCTTCCTCCTTTGAGCGCGCGAGAGAGAGAGAGAGCTTTGGAAGTTTGGAAGTTCTAAGGTGAAGCTTAAGGATTTGCTTTTCTCAAAGGCTTGGCTAAGGTAAGGGTTATTTTCGAAATTCACATCAGCGATGGACCAATCACTCTTGTAAGTCTTTAGTTTCTTTTTGAAATTTGAATTTCTTCGAATTGAGTTAAGTGATCCTTCTTCTCGTCTTTGCTTTGAGCTCTACTATGAATAACTCGTTCTAAATGCTATAACTTGTGAAATTCAAATTCTGTCGAATTTGTTCGATTTTAGAATTTACGTTGTTGATATCGTTCGTTTTAGAGATTATCATTATTTCATAAACTCCGTATATTGTTTGACATGACCGACATTTGATTTTGTTAAATTGAAATCTTTGTTTTGATAACTCTATAAGCCATGTCACAGAGTATGTGACTTATGTCTGACTTACCCACGTGGATTGAAACGTCGGCTATCTCAGGGGAGTTGAGCTAGAGATTGCGATCTTACTTTCTGAACCGGCCTCATATGTCAGTGATGACGTGTGTGACCACTTTTTGAATGGCTCTCTAGTGTCTGTTTCTTTATTCAGATATGTTTTGACATTCGAAATCTGGTTTGAATGTCCGTTCTGTTGAGACCCTTGTGTTTCAGAAATTTTCGTTTCTCTGATATTTTAGTTTCCGTTTGGTTGGTCCTTTGAACGACCTTACTAGGCATTTGGCTCATCGCTTTATTGATGTTCTTTTCAGGAGACCAGTAGGTGGGACCTTGGATTGGAGGGCTAGCTAAGCGATCAAGAATTAGTTGTTTTGTCTCAGATATTAGTTCTGACGCTACTTGGGTATATTTTTGGAAACTCCGTGTCGAAGAACATGACTTGTATAAAAGCTTTGGGGTTATTTTGTTAGACATTGATGTTTTTTGGAAGTTATTAGTATGTGCTCTGATATACCATGTTGGAGTTCTTATTATAATTATTGAATTTTATCTGATCTCTGTGTATTCTGCATTAACGCTCCGGAAATAAATACGGGGCGTTACAGCTACAAACATTTAAAATTTTGCAATGACAAGTAACATTTGAAAGTCAATGCAGTTAACAATATTCACCCCCAAACCTCCATTGGCTTAGAGATATTATCTCCGAACACAAATTTCAGTGTTCCGAAATGTGATTGTTATGTTACATCAGATAATTGAAATTTCACAACGCTATTTTGTTGAAGGCCCTTATCCGTCGCCAGATACACGTACCTGCCAAGTATATCAAGTATTAACCCTTAACATTTGGCTTTAAACTGGAAGTGCTTGTGTTTAAAGTTTCATGATTCAACTAGCCTTTCATCATAATATCCGAACAAAAATTTTCAAGGGAGCATAGGGACTAGTACCAGTCAACATTCAAGGAACCCCACCCCCACTGCCACAGACTTTAAAAGACAACTGCAAAGCTTTTATACGGGATATGAACCAGCTGGACTAGGCATTGAAAGCCACCACCTTGCTTTTATCCCGAAGCTAGAAAGGCCAAGTCTGTCGATCATTATGGCCCGATCAGCTTATGCAACAATTCCTACAGCCTCATCTCGAAGATTTTAGCCAACCGTCTCCGAACAATCCTTAGCAAACTAATATCTCCCCTTCAAGCTGCTTTTGTTCCGAATCGTCTTATCAACGACAACAGCATAATTGTCCAAGAACTCTGGCACACCATGAGGAAAAAACAAGGCAAAGGAGGATTGATGGCCATCAAAATTGATATGGAGAAGACCTATGACAAAATGGAATGGAATTTTCTTCTCACTGTTTTGGAGAACCTTGGATTTGATGATCGGTGGACATGATGGGTAAAACAATGCATTAGCACAACATCATTTTCCACTCTCATCAATGGCGCACCACATGGAATTTTCCACCCCTCTAGAGGACTCCGGCAAGGAGACCCGCTCTCCCCTTTTCTGTTCATCTTGGGCTCGAAAATTCTAACAAGATTACTACTTCGTGAAGAACAACAAGGCCATCTTAATGTCATTCATGCCAGCCATGGGAGTCCCTCCATATCCCACCTTTTTTTTGCTGATGATCTTATAATATTTTGCAGGGCAAAAACAACAGAAGCAGATGCGGTCCTTCGTTGTCTTGATAAATATGAAAAGTGGTATGGCCAAAAAATCAATCGTAGCAAATCTAGAGTCTTCTTCAGCAAGAACTTGGCACCTCATCTAAGACGTGAATTATGTGAGATGCTGGAAATCAAACAGGCAGCCCCGAGCGACAAGTATTTGGGACTTCCAATATTCACCAACCGAAGCAACGTAGGCCTATTCAGATCCATCATGGAAAGAGTGAATCAAAGACTTAATGGATGGAAGGCTAAATGTCTATCTCAAGCAGGAAGAAGCACTTTAATTATGATATTGGTTATGGCTATTCCTACTTATACTATGTCTACTTTTTGCAATCCCTCAAGCCGTGTGAAAAAATAGATGATGCGATCATAAGATTCTGGTGGGGACATGAGGAATCGAAGAAGAATTCATATTGCCTGAAGGCATGGAAATCAATATGTATTCCAAAGCAATATGGAGGAATGGGCTTCAAACAGATGAAAGAAGTCAACAAAGCATTGTTAGCTAAACTGGGATGGACGATGCTTACAAGTCCTGAAAAAACTTGGGTCCGAATGATGGAGGCCAAGTATCTCAAGAATACTCCATTTCTTGAACACAACCATCCGATAGGGGCTTCGTGGCTTTGGAAAGGAATTATGTCAAGCAGAAATACTGCGTGCTTTATAGTGGGTAATGGAAATTGCATTAACTTCCAAAAGGATCCTTGGATCCCCACCATAGAAGGTTTTAATTTCCCATCAGCCTCTGCTAACAACAATAGTGAATCGAAGGTTTCCGATCTTAGTGACTCATCTACAAGTTCTTGGAATAGGCTGAAATTGCTTCGACTCTTCCCGGAAGCAATTACTAAGGAAATTCTAAACATTAGAATCTCTCCTTCAAATGCCCAGGACTTCTTAGCCTGGACCCCATCCAAATCCAGGAAATTTTCTACAGAGGCAACCTATTTCATGGAGAATGAGAGAATATTCACTACAAATAGTCCTCAAACACTTGGATTCTGGAAAGCTTTATGGGGGGCAAAAATTCGAGAGCGACATAAGTTACTTGCTTGGAACACCCTTCCAGTACGGCTTAAGATCAAAATGTTCGACCCTGAAATGGATACTTCATGTCCCTTATGCCTATCCGAGGATGAATCCTTTGAACATTTATTCATCACATGCCCCTTCACTCGAGCAACATGGTTGGCATCGCATGAGATAGTCCGTCCACCATCCATCACCCACCCGGCAAACTCCCAAACAGGTAAGCATATACCCTTTAGGCTACGGTTTATAATATCTCCTTCACTGCCAAATTCATGGGACAATTCCTTAAAGTCACAATATACTCTTTTTGCTCTCATTGTTATGGACACAATTTGGTGGATCCGAAACCAAAAAATCTTTCAAAGGGTGGAACCCTATGTGAACCCAAGTCGCAAAACAGGTACGGTTGGCATTTCGGCAAAATCTGGATATTCTTATTGCTCAGCATCCTTTAAGAAACATGCTGTCTACAAGGCCATGTGTACCAAACAACTGGTACCAAGCAAACTTTGACGCAGCTATTAGAGAAGGAAGATCAATCCAAGCAGCGACGATTAAAGACCATCATGGAGTGATCATCGCTGCACAGTCTCAAGCTTCTCCACCTGTATTTGCGGAAATGGCTGAAGCTTTGGCAGCTCTCCTTGCTGTCAATCTGGCAATTAGAATGAATTGCTCTCATGTTATTTTTGAAGGAGATGCATCAGTGATTATTGAATGGCTAAGCAGCACTAATTCATCCCTGAATTGGACTAGGTTTGCGGTTATTGAAGAAACAAAAGATAAGCTAAAATCCTTTGGATGCTGGACTTTTGCTAAAGTTAATAGATTTGATAATAGGTGTGCTCACAATCTGGCTAGATGGACTGCTGTAAACAACCTTTTTGGACTAGTTCCCCCTTCTTCCATTGCTTATCTTTTGAACTAGGGAACTAGTTTTTTTTTTGTTATGTTTTGTTCTTTCCTTTGATTTTTAGTAATACATTGACTAGCTTAGAAAAGAAAAAAGATTGCATGTAGCAAGTCTCAGCCATAAGTTTAACTCGTTCCTGTCAAAATTCATGGTTCATTATGATTACCTTCCAATTTAATGCTGATACCAATTTAACTACACTGCCCAGTGGCCACAGCAGACACGGGAGAAAAGATAACTCCTCAGGACCCGTACATTTATGTTTTTCAGTTTTATTTTTTATTTTTATTTTTATTTTCATAATTTTTACATTCAATTTGTTTTTCAATTTTTATTTTTTATTTTCATGATTTTCATATTCAATTTAAAAATATGTTCATATACTTTTATCATTTTCACCAAAAATATTTTAACTATTTTTTCTTATATTAAATTAAATTTGAGTAAAAAAAGCTAAAAATACCTTAAAAGTGTTTTAATTTTTTTGTCAATATTTGAGTAATTTTATCTAAAACGAAAACGAAAACAAAAAATGATAAAAATACAAGAAAAAAAATTGTTCTTCATCATTGCAAAAAACAAAAAACGACGTAAACATACGGCCCCAAACTTTCACTATGACTGCACCCTGTTTCACCAAAGAACAATCAAAGATGCAAAATTATGTAAAACGATTAAATATTTGGGTTAAATGACAATTTGTAAGTACATTCATAAAAATTACAATAGTCATCTAGATATTGAGGACATGGATGATTATCCAGTCAACTGGCGTGGCTAGAAAATGACCATTTCAAGGATCTTGCGAATCTGACTGAATATTCAAGATTTGGGAAACCCCAAGCTTATTCAAGATTTGGGAAACCAAGCTTTAGATAGCTCACTAATTGCATCTTGGAACTGATAATCATCTGGATCCCTTTGCCCCAACCCTCCCGGTGATTGCGAGCTTAACCTAGTGTATTCATTCGCAGCAACCTCCGTTTTTTTACTTGTGGCAAGAACTTCTTCCAAATCCATCTTTGACAATGGCCTTGTCACCTGGAAATATATAAGCAAGGAATAAATTCATAAGGTTCAGAATTCTCAAATGATCTCCCTAGGGGCAAAACGAAAGACGATTTGGCCATTTTTTAACCGAGTCATGTTTTCTACGGCCATAATAACACAACAAGCTCAATATTTTTTTTATATAAAGCAGACTAACAAGATCATGAGATCATGAAATGACAATATGAAGGATTTCATTGAAACTAGAAAGCAAAAGTAATGCTAGTTTAAGGCCAAGGAGAAGGTAGTGAATTCGAGAATGAGAAGAACTAGAACAGGCTCCAGAATAATTCATTTCATGAAAACAGAAAGAGATGCATGGTGAAAAATCCGATCACATGGAGAAAATACAACCACAAGAAAATAGCAAGTAGTTAAGCAAAACAGGGCTGGACTGCACATGCATCAGCATAAACTTTGAAATAGTTCATGTCATGAAAATCAGAAACAAAAAAAAAAGGGTAGATGATACAGCGATAAATAAGAATTTCAACTAGCCATATGGCATAAACTATTCCTTAAAACACGTACGTTAAAAGGTTAATACCAGAGATGGGCTAGGCCACAGGCACAAGGACATGATAAGTACAACAGTAAGGAGGAGATAGGAATCCCATCCCATAAGGAAAATAGTTAAAACATTATGACATGCTTAAGTTTCTTCTCTCTGCTCTTGATCATAAAGGTCAGCTGTCCGGGGGTACTAATTCCAAATAGGTGTAAGTTGTGGAGATTTTCGGCCGGGCCAAATTGATCAGAAAACACTAATACGCTAGTCAATTGCAAGTTTGACATCATTCCAAAAGAGAGAATCAGGTGAGGAAAGGACCATAGCACAGACATCAACAGGTTACACTAGCCATATACGGTTCAACACAAACTGTGAGGATCAACAACCTGGCGTACTCATGCTTAAAAACTTCCCATGCCATTCTAGATACAAGCCTTTGGATCCTTCCATGGTATGTTGGAAGAATGCATGTATCTTTCAGAGCTATATATAAAAGTGTGAAGGTACCTTAAAGAGTTGACATTGCTTCTAGCATAGTCATGTGACTCATGTCTTAAGTGGATATTGTAACGATATCATTGTTTATGCTTGCGGGAATATTATGGACGAAAAGGAAAACACAGATGCAAGCTAAATGGTATGCACAGAAACAACAAAAGTTTGCCAAGTAGTATGAGTGAAATGGATACTGACAGCAGATGACTTCCCCCTCTTCTCATCTTTAAGAAGGTCCCTGATGGGAAAATAGGCTGCTTGCTTGCAGAGCTCAAGAAGGTCCGAACCAGTGTACCCCTCACACAAACTAGCAATGTGGTCAATGTCAATGTCTTCATCTACCCTCTCACCCTTCAAAACCACCTCCAGTATCATAGCCCTCTCCCTCCGATCTGGTTTTTTTATCTCAAATGCCCGGGGAAAACGTCGGAGTATTGCTTCGTCAAGCTCAGAAGGACAATTAGTGGCAGCAAGGACCATAACCCGAGCGTTTTCTGCTCAAAAGTTTAACTTGTCACAACCAAAAGCCTCATAAAATAGATAAGATAGACAACACATAGCTCTTTTGCCCTTTAAGGATCAACTACGATGCTTTGAACAGCTAAAAGCCTAAAGCAAAAGAAAAGGATGCACAAGGAGAGAAGAAATGCAGTAGAATATCAATATCATTCAAAGAGAACTTACGGTCCGTCGTGAGACCATCCCATAATGTCATGAACTCTGTTTTCATATTTGTGAAGGATACATGGTCTGTTGTACGTCGCTGGCCCAAAAAACTATCAACCTCGTCGATGAATATAATAGCAGGCTGGAGTTTATAGGCCAAGGTAAACACAGCAGCCACTGCAAAATTTTCAAATAGATGAACTACCAAAAGAACAGAGCATTCAAGTCAAAGGCAGCCGAGAATCAACTTGGCAATTATTCAAAAAAATGTACCAATTTTTCATCCAAGATAGAGTTTGCTGCAGGGAAGTTTAAGCGCACAAAATATAGTAAAAAACCACTGTTCATTGTAGAAAAAGTTTTCTAGTTGGTTCAGATTTTCGAAACCAATTTTTGACTATACACATATTTCCAATGCCTTTCAAATGGAAGTGCGTGCACACCAACTAAATGAGCATTGCCTTTACAGATACAAAATCATCCCACCAACAACTTCTGTTCATAATGGTTCGCAAAAATGAGAAAAATCCAGATCAAATGAATACTCCACCAAATGTTGTTCCCTAACAGTTAGTGGTTATATATAGTCAAAATACACTTGGTGGTTATACTGATTCAAAATACTTCTATGGAAACCCACACGAAAGTTTTACAATAATTCATCATCTCTTGCCAGCACTTAAATCCTACATAAGTATCCATCATACACCAAGGACGTTTTTGGGCCAACTACTGCATCCACGTGCTTTTTGTTATTTCCTTCCCCTCTGGAAAGTAAGTACTTGCATCCATCACGTCCATAAGCCCAAAAATGGTCAAATTCACCCACAAGAGCAATAGCCATGATCAGAACGCATGCATCACAATCAACAAACTGATACTTCTTAATTCGACTTGAATCACATGTTTCCTCCTCCATGTAACAAGTAAACCATTGCTACAGAGTAGATAACTGTTTGGCACAGGGAGGAATTTCCTATGAGGTGAGCACTTGACGCGTAGAAATATTTTTTTTTTGTAGAATAGTTGATTAATATATAAACCAACAAATTATTTTATTACACCTAGCCAAACAAGGTGGGAAAAGGCACTAGGAGGAAGAGAAAAGAATTATTGAAACATGGTAATGTATAACATGCTAATACTCTATAAAACTCTCATCTCGTTTATGTAAATTAAATTGGGACAATGACTATAAAATTTGCACTGAGTTACTTGATAACGTATTGAGCATTTTGAGTTGAAAGGTGTTAACCTCGTTTAAGATTTCATAACCTCTTTAAGAACCATGAAGATGACCACTTGCCACAGATTCGGATACGCTGCAAACCAAAGAATACAAATTGAAGGATGCTATCAAGCTCCCGCCACCTCCCCCCACCCTACCCTCCCACAATTAAAAAACCAAACAAACCCAAAAAGCATATTCTTTCGCTAATGTTCCTCCACTTTTTTTTTTCCTTCTCTAAATTATTTCATTTGTGCCTCTCCCTTTTTTGTTCCTCTAGATCTTGAAACTCTTCTTGAGATTCTTCTTCTGCCTCTACTCGTGTCTCGTTTCTCTTTGCTGATCTCATTTATATCCTACCAGTCTTCATTGCAACTTGTAAAATCGTAGTTGATTAGCACGAACTTTTCTTGTTGTGCAACCCAATGAAGCAACTCCTCTTTTGCCTAATCAACTACTCGTGTCTCCTTTCTCTTTGCTGTACTCATTTATCTCCCACCAGTCTTCATTGCAACTTGTAAAATAGTTGTTGATTAACGCGAACTTTTCTTGTTTTCTAACCCAATGTAGCGACTCCACTTTTGCCTAATCAACTAATATCAATCAAGTGCATACAACGATTCCACTCCACTTTAATCAACAGTTCCTCTAGAATTCCACTCCACTTTCGTACACATGTTTCCTCCTCCACCCACTTAACTTTCCTAATACTATCCCAGTTATTAACAATAGATGATTTTAAGGCATACAACGATTTTTGGATACAGCAAACATCTCTGCAAATTGTTACAACATATCTCACACTTGTAGACTTCTATCATGATAAGATTTTCAGGCGAAGTATCGCCAATATAATCTTCTTAGGTGCAATGGTTTGATGTTGCATATATTACTAGTAATCCACTACATATGAACAACAGCTAATGCTAATGCTTCAACATATTCATACCACCTTATCATGATCAAAATATTAAATTTCCAAAACCTATTAAAATACTTGCATAAGGAAAGATGAGGATAAGTATCTCAAATCAATGGCGAGAAAGTAATCAACATCCTAATAATTAAAACACATAATTCCAAAGTAACAAAAAATGACGAAAGGATTCCAGATACAAATGAACAGCAAGAATATCATCTACCCTTACCAAGTTTTTGCGCGTCACCAAACCATTTGCTCATTAGATTTGATATCCTCACGTTAATGAAAACAGCTCCCGACTCTTTCGCAATAGCTTTGGCAAGCATAGTTTTTCCAGTGCCCGGTGGACCGTATAACAAGACACCTTTCTGGGGGCCAAGTAGCTTGTCATGCAGAAACAGCTCAGGCCTACGCAGTGGAAGGATCACCAGCTCATACAATGCTTGCTTAATGGATTCCAATCCTCTAATGGTGTTGAATTGCACATCAATGTTGTCAGGATTTATGATATCGCCAGCTATTATATCCTGTCAATCATTCAACACACACGTCATTTTATGCAACACAAATTTATATAGATCTTCAACCCTTAGCACACAATGTTCACTAATCTCCACTTTGCAAAAAATTGATTATATTAACAATGCATATAATCATTTACGCTATAAAGCCACGTCATTTTTTCTTGAGAATAATGGCATACTCCCTTCAGTTCAGAATTTTAGAGTCCTCGTGACTCTTTAGCAATGCTAGGTTTAAATTTGAACACCTTAACATTCACCTTACTCTTTGGAGATTTTTAGTTCAGATTCTAACCAAGAAATTTCCTAAAGAGCCAATGGCACTCTAAGATTGAAGAGCTATTTGTGATCACGAAAAATAGGAGATGATAGACACGGTATTCTCTTAGCATAGAAAGTAACCATCTCATTATGAGAGGACCACAAAGACAGAATTTTCTCTTATTTAAGACAACATCGATCTCGCTCTTGTCACATGGAAAATCCTCTCACCACAGTGTTATAGCCGAGCTCTCTATCACCATAGTATCGAATTTTAATTCCCCTAGTACTAGGTTACCAAAAACATCAGGTACTAAAAATAACAATACAGAAGGTATTCACCGTCGTCCAAACCATAGTACATCCAAGGGTTAAGTAGAGAATTCACTTCCATCGAATCAAAATTAAATAATAATAAAAAAAGCATCTACAAGATTTTATCACTCCCTTCATAATTCATTCCATCAGATTTACCCCTTTGTACTCTGTCCAAACCATACTATCTCCAAAAATTTTCGACGACATCGTTTGATCCACCGTCCAGATTACTCCACCTTTTTGCGACGACGTCATTTATCCAAATTGTACTCTGTCCACCGGCATGATCAACTGTGTTTGCCTACATCTTTTCTAAATAATAATAATACTATCATTAGGCTGTGTTTGACGCGCTGGATAAAACTTCCGCATAGGATAAAAATAATTATATCCGGTATTTGGACACGCTAATAACAGACGAATAAGAAATCCAGAGGATGGGTTATTATCTCACTTAATTGGAATAATATAATATCTATACCTGGGGGGATGGTGGCGCGGGGGGGGGGGGGTATTGTTTTAATCCCAAGCACTTGGGATAAGAAAAAATCAAACTATGTGATGCCAAAGAAAGTGGGTTCGCAGTCGACGTGGAGGTGCCACAAAGAATGCAGTTCGAGTCAGATGTCAAGTATGTTGATATGAGACACAGCAAAGCGCACAGACCAAGGGCTTCCCAGACAGAGTCTGAGGGTGGCAGTGTTGTGAGGGCGATGGTGCAGGGTGAATGCACGATGACAGTCACAGTTCGATGCTTAGGTCCAGAGTTAGGATCATGTATGTTTCTCTCTAGAATTCTAGAGTGAGAAAGTGAAAGTGTTCTGAAAATGTCCAACCGTCCAAATGAATTCTCAAGACCTCTATTTATAGAGGTTAAGATGATGATGTCATTAACTGACACGTGGCGTGCCCCGGGAGTGACATGTCACTAGGGGGTCCACGGGTGCTGGTGCTCCACAGACTGTCGAATTGCATATTCACCCGGCCTGCCCCGCACAGCGTCACTCTGTTTGTCTGGAAAGACTGGCTCCCACAACGGCGGTGTGGCCAGAGAACCCCTTGATCTAGCCACCAATCCAAGCCCTTGCAGAGTCCCACAGGCCTGGCAGTGGTGGGGAAGCCCGATGCCCAACTACCAGGCGGACTAGGCATGATGCCCTCCGAAGACCTGCTCCCGTTTCGGAGTGACCCGGGGGTCATAGTCCATAGGGGTGCGGACGCAAGCCCCGAGTGCCGGAGCACGTAGGCCAGTCACGAAGACACCCTGGCAGAGATAGTGTCTGGGAGGAGTCGCCTATCCTGCGGGTAAGTCCTTGTGCCGGAGCACTTAGAGCACGTCAAGGTAGCATCCCAGAGGAGCCGTCTACCTGACGGGCCAAGTAGTATCCCAGAGGAGCCGTCTACCTGGCGAAAGGGGAGTTGAAGAGCTCCCTGATGGAGATAGTGTCCCGGAGGAGTCGCCTATTCCGCAGGCCGAGGTAGCATCCCGGAGGAGCTGTCTACCTGGCAGAAGGGGAGTTGAAAAGCTCCCTGGAGGAGATAGTGTCCCGAAGAATTCGCCTATCCCCGCGGGTGAGTCCTTGTGCCGAAGCACTCGGAGCGCATCAAGGTAGCATCCCGGAGGAGCCGTCTACCTGGCGAAAGAGGAGTTGAAAAACTCCCTGGCGGAGATAGTGTCCTGGAGGAGTCGTCTATCCCCTCGGTGAGTCCTTGTGCTGAAGCACTCAGAGCGCGTCAAGGTAGCATCCCGGAAGAGCCGTCTACCCGACTGGCCTAGGTAGTATCCCAGAAGAGCCGTCTACCTGGCGAAAGGGGAGTTGAAGAGCTCCCTGGCGGAGATAGTGTCCCGAAGAGTCGCCTATCCCCGTGGTATGCTGCACACTCCGGATAGTGGGTCGAAGCATGTTCCACGACCATGGCAAGGTGGGCATGGTGTGGTGAAAGGATGGACCGATGCAAGGAGCATGGTAGTGTGACAGAGAGCCAAGAGGCGCAACTGTGTCAGTAGCGCGGTGCATAGGAGCGGCTGAGTGAGTAAAGTACCGGGGGCACATGTCATGGAGATGGCGCAGCGCATGGGCACGACGGAATGGGTATGGTGCCAAGGGCACTGTAGTATGACAGGGAGCCAGGGGCGTGACTGAAATGTTGCTGGTGCATTTGTGAGCCCAAAGGGCATCACTTTGAACTCAAAGTGTCCGAAATGAGTTGAAAATGCAATTTTTGGAATATCAGCTGGATGCACCCTAATCTGGTGGTATCCACTCCTCAGATCAAGCTTAGTAAACACATTGGCACCATGTAGCTCATCCAACAAGTCATCCACAACTGGAATAGGAAACCTGTTTTTCACAGTGAGCTTATTCAACCCCCTATAGTCCACACACATTCTCCATGATCCATCTTTCTTCTTCACCAATAGGATTGGGGATCCAAAAGGTGAAGTGCTAGGCTGCACTATGCCAGATTCTAGCATCTCATGAACAATCTTCTATATCTCAGATTTCTGGGTGTAAGGCACTCTGTAAGGTCTGATGTTGATGGGTTGAGCATTTGGAATTAGTGGTATCTGATGGTCCTGTGCTCTGGTGGGAGGTAGGCTTGTAGGCTCTTGGAAGACATCAGCAAACTGATGTAGCAATACGGTCAATTGAGGCTCATTTGTGTGAGGGGCAAACTTGGAAACATTGCTAACCACCCCTCTTTTGGGCGGTTAAGCGAAATACTCAAAAAAATAAGAGATCTACGCCGTCCACGATCATAAGTGGACGGTTAGATTGGTGGTGAAGAAATAGAGATTTCTCCACTGGTAGATGTGGATCGGCTCCCATATATATATATATATATATGGGAGCCGATCCACACCCACCGGTGGAGAAATAAAATTTCTCCACCAAACCGCTACAAAGAGTAGCAGTTGGCATTATTGCTAGCAAATACACAACCGCAACACTTTGTAGTGGTTGCACCCCCCCCATGAACCCCCTCCCCCTTCCCCCCATGGCCCCCCTCCCCCCGTCTCTCCCTACCATGCCCAACCGCAGCACTTTGTTGCGGTTGGCATACCAACCGCAACAAAGTGTTGCGGTCCCCCCACCCCACGTGGTGTCCCCCCCCCCCCCCGTGATGCTCCCTTCCCTATGCCCCCCCCTTCCCCCTCCCGTGATGACATATGGTGTCCTTCCCCCTCACTTACGGATTTCTTGGCCCCCCTCCCCCCCCGTGATGCTCCCTTCCCTATGGCCCCCCCTTCCCCCTCCCATGATGACATGTGGTGTCCTTCCCCCTCACTCACGGATTTTTTTTCTGTCTTCTTTCTTCTCTTTCCTTCGCTTTTTTCTCTTTATAATCCCTTCTCCCCAAACCCTTTCTTCCACTCTCCATCATCTTTACCAACTATCTTCATACTCCATATCTCACCTACAATAATACAAACAAAAAAAATTTACGCTAGAAGCTCGGTGGATAACCGCTAGAAGATCGGTGGATTTTTCTTTAAATATATCAAGTCAAAACAAGTAAGTATTTTTTGGGTTTTCTTGTAATTCAATGTTAATTTTAAAGTTCAAAAATAGTCATTGTAGACACACATCAAAGATAACGAAAAATACAAATTGAAGGAAACAAAAATCAGATCAATCGGAGATCGGATGAGCGGTATTACATTTATAGATTCCAAAATAGCGATTTTTTAGGGCGTCTAAATTAGGATTTTTCACGAATTTATAAAAAATAGCTAGAGCTAGATTTTGCCAAAGTACGAAAAAGAGACCCTAGTTATTTTTAAAAGATCTATATCAGGGAAAAATTTCAGATTTTTTCAAATACTGGAAAGGGGTTAACTGATACGGGGAACCTTGTAACTTTGCACTGTAATTTAAAATATCAAGCCAGCGCGATTTCACGCGAAACTTTTATGAGAACCCTAGGATGTTGGGAAGTTCCATCCCCCAGGAATTCGGGCCATTCCGAAGTCGTTAGCTATTTTTTTGGCCGAACGGGCTTTTAAGCGCTCGATCCGGACACCGGTTCGGGATTTTTGGGCGAAAAGTCCGTAGAATACTTTTTAGATCAAGAATGAATTCGGGAAGCTTAAAATAGCATTTCAATGCACTTTTGAGATTGTTCTGATGCCAGGGGCATTTTGGTAATTTGCCACCCCGAGAGGGGTATTTTGGTAATTTTACGGTGTTAAGTTTTTCAAAGGACTTTCTAGTCCAGAAATGTAAGTAAAACACCTGAAAGGTTGTTTTAAAGCTGGTTTGGGGCTATTTTAAAGTTGTTCTGATAAAAGTTTGTTGGGTCGATAGCTGCCAGGGGGTATTTTGCTTAAGTTGGGGGTGTTTTGGTAACTCATCCCCTTTAAAATTTGATAAAGGAAATATTTGGTATATAATTGATGTAATACATTTAAAAAGTAGTTTTAAAGCGGTTTTGAGGTGTTGGGGCTGTAGCGGCCATCAGGGGGTATATTGCTAAATAACCACGTTGGCGCTAAATTTTAGGGAACTAGCGTAATTAAGCGTTCGGAGTGGTGAGAAGTGAGGAATTGTTTTAATACATTGAAATAATGAGATAATTACTATTGCTAATGCGTTGGTAAGCTAGGTTAAAGATCCATTTATAGTTTTGGAATGTAAATATTATGGATACTAAGTTGGTTTACGATTATATTTTGTTCTTAGATATATGGATTTCAACGCCGGACCTCATGATACATCAATCCTATACGATGACGATGACCACGTCGCGAGGCACGTATTTGACGGTGTCGATAGGGGTGTTTTGGAAACAATTCAAAGCACAAGTCACCACGATGAGTGGGTACTAAATGAGGAACAAATACAACTATTACACCGTCAAAATTTATCTATGTTCACCGATCCCGGGATTTGGTCTCGACACGACGATTGCCTTATATCCGCTCTAGTTGAACGATGGAGGAGCGAGACGAACTCATTTCACTTCCGGTTTGGTGAAATGACTATTACATTAGAGGACGTCGGATTTATACTTGGAATCCCATGTCACGGCAAACCCATTACTTCGAGCAAAACGTCTGCATCCATAGCGAAGATGGCTAGGCAGTATTTCCCAGGAATTCCAAGGGAAGCTCTTACAACGAACGGCATCAAACTTAAATGGCTGAGAGAGCAGTATGGCGTGCTACCGGATGAATACACTCCTCACGATTTCGTGACGTATACGAAAGCATTCCTTCTGTATATTATTGGAGCCATATTACTTCCGACGCATTCGAAAAACACGGTGCATCCGAAGTATATGGTGTTCTTGGAGGATCTTGAGGAGGTATACTCGTATTCGTGGGGTTCAGCTGTCCTTGCGCACCTATATCGAGCACTGCACAAAGCTACGAGAAAGGGTGCCAAGTCCATTGCCGCCTGCCTCACTCTATTACAGGTTTGAGCATTTATTTTCTTGGTTGACGTGTCAATATATTCTAGCCTCTTAATGTGCTAATTCCAGATAATGTTTGCATTCACAGGTTTGGTCTTACGAGAGGCTACCCACGGGTCGTCCACAACCGCGAGAATATTCCGATGAGACGTGGCCTAGGGTGTGGGCCTGGGGGCCTACGACCAACCGGAGGAGACGGGTAGACCCGCACCACCATCTAAAGTTCTATCGGGGGGAACTAGAGATACTCAATGCATCCCAGGTGACGTGGCAGCCATATAGCAAGGTGATGCATCGGTTGGATGAGTGGTGTTGGCAACTTCCGGTGTCGTACGTGCTGGCAGGTTTGGTTCGGGTGCCGCTTATTCACTTCGAAGTATGTGAGTTTCAGATGCCCGATCGAGCTATGAGGCAAGCTGGCTGTCTACAAGGGATACCAAAACCCGCTGTAGACATGCGGCCATACAGGAGTGGTCGAGGGCCGAACTTCGAGGTGCCTGATGCCTTGAATTTGTTGAGCGACGAGGTGCAACAGTGGAATACCTGGCAAGAAACATATGATAGCCTTGTATCGCTGAAGGCCGACAGCATCAGCATTGAGGAGTACCTGCAATGGTTTCTCAAGGTGACGCGCACGAGGGTGAATCGCCCTTCCCAGGCGAGGAAGACATCGTATGCGCCACGTGAGATCTATGACCAGTTCTGGGCATTGAACATTGTAAGTCATGCTAGTGTTGTTTCAATTTTTATTTGCGCACCTTATCTACCATGCCTGAAATGATTAGCCATATTTTGTATGCATGTTTTTTAGGTTGACCAGGGCACTGAGGTGTTCAAGCAGCTGGAGGGGTTTGACTGGTTTGTCGCGCAGGCTCCTGACAATCTCAAGAGGTCCATTGAGAGGTACAAGACTGAAGTTCAAAACTTTAGTCTTGCGTACCGGGGTTACCAAGGGGAGCCGTCTAGTCGCTTGCCTCCTGACGCGTACGACTATCAGCCCCAGAGTCAGGTGTGGGAGCCGTCTACTCGCTTGCCTCCTGACGCGTACGACTATCAGCCCCAGAGTCAGGTGTGGGAGCCGTCTACTCGCTTCCCTCCTGACGCGTACGACTATCAGCCCCAGAGTCAGGTGTGGGAGCCGTCTACTCGCTTGCCTCCTGACGCGTACGACTCTCAGCCCCAGATTCAGGTGACCCAAGTAGGAATCCAGGCATCGCGCCCAAGCATCCGGTCGGATAAAGGACAACCGACGAAGCCATTGAGTCCGGCCAAAAGGGATTGGATCGACCGGCACTACTTTGGGCATGAGCCAATCGCTACAGCAGACTTTCCTGTTGCTTCATTCCTAGCTCACTCAGATCTAAGACTGTTGGCGCCGAACACAGATATTTCGAATTTTCTCATTGACGCTTATATAGATCTGCTGCGTGTTAGAGAGCTAAATTATAACCCCTGCCAAACTTTGAAGCTCAACATGTATGCCTCTTTTGTTATCCCCTTCATGGTGAATAGCATGAAGGAGTTCACAGAATGGAGGAGGAAGCGAGGGACAAGCAAGGGTGAATGGCGACCATCTGCAAACGTGCTTTCCTACTTGAACGCGGACTATCAATGTCACGCAGCTGAGGCGAACCTAATCATGCTACCTGCTCTTCATGCAAGCCACTTCTTCCTATTAGTTCTCTTTCCAGAGAATAAAGTGGTCCACATATACGATAGCCTAAGGGAAGACGGACCTGGTCAGCAGCTGGCGCAGATGTACTCCACGTACATCAATGCGGTGGTTAGTTTATATCTTGACCTTCGCTCATAGTCTATTCTTCTTGTTACATAGGCTTGATAACCTTTTTTATTGTTGGATGCAGACTACTATCATTCCACTAGCGTGTCGACATTTTAAGGGGGAAGCCATCACGAGCAAAACCATGATAGATCCTTGGACGGTCGTGACGATAGAAAACCGACCAAAGCAATATAACAGTCATGATTGCGGGATTTACGTCCTCAAGTACATGGACTACATAGCTCGCTCAGATGTGCTCGAATATGAAACGTGGTCTCGAAACGATGCCTTGACGTTTAGATATAGGATAGCCTGGGAGCTGAAAAATGGTGTAGCTAGACGTCTTCCTTACCATTATCCTGAGATGTAGTAGACATTCGTATGTGATTATTATTACTATTGTTGGATTTTGGATATTAAGGTTTGAAATTAAATTAACGTGTCTCGGTTTTTTTCCGAATTGATACAAATGGGCTAACTAGCGTGCCTAAGGTTCAATGAGCAAAAAAAAGTGACAAAAAAAATTACGTAATTTTTCGGAAGTTATGAATTGGGCCCTAAAGTGTGCCCGAACAGGCCCTTCCTAGGAAAACCCAAAAAATAACGTGTCTCGGTTTTTTTCGAAATTGATACAAATGGGCTAACTAGCGTGCCTAAGGTTCAATGAGCAAAAAAAAAGTGACAAAAAAAATTACGTAATTTTTTGGAAGTTATGAATTGGGCCCTAAAGTGTGCCCGAACAGGCCCTTCCTAGGAAAACCAAAAAATAACGTGTCTCGGTTTTTTTCGAAATTGATACAAATGGGCTAACTAGCGTGCCTAAGGTTCAATGAGCAAAAAAAAGTGACAAAAAAATTACATAATTTTTCGGAAGTTATGAATTGGGCCCTAAAGTGTGCCCGAACAGGCCCTTCCTAGGAAAACCAAAAAAATAATGTGTCTCGATTTTTTTCGAAATTGATACAAATGGGCTAACTAGCACGCCTAAGGTTCAATGAGCAAAAAAAAATGACAAAAAAAATTACGTAATTTTTCGGAAGCTATGATTCCACAAACCAAATCACAAATTTAAACATTATAAAAGTTCAATTTATACAACTGAAACATTAACCCTAACACTGATCATCATCATCGTCCTCCTCGACCATACTGCCAGGTTCGATACCTAACACTTTATAATGGTTTCTCTTGTCATGATCAGTCATCTTATTACACAACGCACACTTTCGCAATTTTTTTTGACCCGTTGCTTCTTCAATCGGATTCTTCATGCGTATTGCTCGTTTTCGCCCTTTTGTTTGAGAAATAATCGGATCAAAAATGTCATCCTCCTCACCTTGCAGGCTAGTGCCGTCAATGACTGGCTGTGAAGCTCGATTGAATCTACCGGCTGGAGTCGTCCGACTAGTCGGAGTGTCCCGTCTTTCTGGTAATGCCATCCTAAACTGTGCAAGGTTAGCCTTATCCCGTGCGGCTGCTTCAACTTGATACCTGTACCCATCAAATGTTGACGCTGCATCCAATGATAAACCGTGCATGATGTTACAAAGGTGATTATATCGCAGCGTCTCAGATTGCTCGAAATCAACTGAAACATTGGGCACGTAAGGAATGTGACCGTGGACTCTATTGGCTTCCTTCGTCCACCGTTCCAAGATATACTATGGAGGGATTTCACAAGCATTCTTGGCGCTAAAAACCCTCAACGCGTGTCGACAAAGTATACCTTTATGCTAAAACAGTTGACAGTTGCAATTAACCAACCCGGTGTCCATACAAACTGCTACGGTAAAATGTCTTCTGCTCCTCGGAGCCGACGAAGAGCACGGATTGGCGAAATTCGTCACATTTGTCAAAGCATAAACCTTGATCACTCTGGTGGAATACTCGTGCAACTTTGTCATGCTATATTGATTCGACTTTAGTAGTTCCTCTTGAAACTGTCTAAACATTTCCTTGGTATAGACTTGAGCCGCATGAGCCTCCAAAGGTGAAAAAACTACTATGGCTCTTTCTCTGTAAACTGTAGCTGCGTCGGCTTCTCTCTCAAGGAAAAATTGCTTGTCAAGGGCTTTCTGCATCTCTAGTACGAACTCTGTTATACTTGAAGAATGGCCTACGTACCCATCAAAGAATGCATTCATACCTTCGCTTCTCGAGGTCGTAGTCATTCCGGCTGCAAAAAACTTCTTGGTGTAGGCACCGACCCACTGTGTCTTGATCTCATACAACGATTGTAACCATTCATGATTGTGCAAATGGTAGTCATCCATTAACTTGGCCCACCTCTCCTCGAACACGTCTACCGTCAACGATTTCTTCACACATGTATTAAAGTCAGTCTTGAATGTCGGATGGTTTGCATATACATTGTGAAGCCGTTCGGGATATTTGTTGCTTATGTGCCATGTGCACAGGCCATGGTGAGTATCTGGAAGGACCTTAGCGATTGCATTTTTCATTGCCAGATCTTGGTCGGTGATGATGGTCTTTGGAGGAATATGATACATTGCTTTAAGCCACGTTTCAAATAACCACGTAAATGACTCCTCCGTTTCATCCCTAAGCAGGGCAAAGCCAAACAAGATTGACCGATAGTGGTGGTTCACCCCGGTGAACGGAGCAAAAGGCATAGAGTACTTATTTGTGCGGTATGTGGTGTCAAACGTCACAACATCCCCAAAATTTTGGTAAGCAGCTCTAGAACGGGCATCCGCCCAAAATATAGTACTAATGCGGTTCTCATCATCCAGTTGGAGACTATAGAAAAAGCCAGAATTCTCACTCTGAAGGTGCCTGAAGATATCAAGTGTAGCTTGAGAATCACTCTTACCGAAAGACTCTCTCCTCTGAGCACGAAGTTCATTTCGAAGGTCTACTTCGTTGAAACTCAACTTGTCAATCCCCCCAGCCTGGCTTGAGAAAACCCCCATCATTCTAGAAGGTGGAATTTTAGCCTCGACCATTGTAAATATCAGTTGTCTGTGTGCCGCGCTTATTTCTCGGTGTTGATGAATTTGACCAATCTTACTAGGGGTCATCAACTGATGATTATGGCTCAACTCCACTCCCGTCACAACCCAATGGTTTTCATTTTTTCGGTGTACTGCATACACATGGGCCTTGCAGCCAGTACCCAGAAATGTGTCGTGTTTTCTTTGTCTTGATGGCCCTTCGTCATTGATCCGAACAACCGGGGGTACATACGGTGCTCCTCTATGACACTCAAATAGTCTTCCACAAATTTGATCTGTATTCACCCGTTTTCTAGTAGTCTTAGTTCTAATACCGAAACCTATCGTTTTCGAATATGCTCTATAGTATGCTTCAACTTCGTCCAGTGTTTGAAAAACTTGACCCAAGTAAGGTGGATCAGAATCTTCACAAAAAGTATTTCCTCCAGTTGTATCCATATTTATACTAAAATCTAAAAAATAAAAATTATATCATTCTCAACAAGTCATAGAATTAAATAAAATAAAAATAAAGACTCTTTCCTCCAGTTGCGGAAAATTTTACAATGTTCAATTACCAAAACACCCCCGATGAGAGGCAAATTACCGAAATGCCCCTGGGGGTTCATTATCACCCTAACGCCCCAAACCAGCTTCAAAACAACCTTTCAGGTGTTTTACTTACATTTCTGGACTAAAAAGTCCTTTGAAAAACTTAACACCATAAAATTACCAAAATACCCCTCTCGGGGTGGCAAATTACCAAAATGCCCCTGGCATCAGAACAATCTCAAAAGTGCTTTGAAATGCTATTTTAAGCTTCCCGAATTCATTCTTGATCTAAAAGTATCCTACGGACTTTTCGCCTAAAAATCGAACCGGTGTCCGGATCGAGCGCTTAAAAGTCCGTTCGGCCAAACAAATAGCTAACGACTTCGGAATGGCCCGAATTCCTGGGGATGGAACTTCCCAACATCCTAGGGTTCTCATAAAAGTTTCGCGCGAAATCGCGCTGGCTTGATATTTTAAATTACATTGCAAATTTACAAGGTTCCCCGTATCAGTTAACCCCTTTCCAGTATTTGGAAAAATCTGAAATTTTTCCCTGATATAGATCTTTTAAAAATAACTAGGGTCTCTTTTTCGTACTTTGGCAAAATCTAGCTCTAGCTATTTTTTATAAATTCATAAAAAATCCTAATTTTGACGCCCTAAAAAATCGCTATTTTGGAATCTATAAATGTAATACCGCTCATCCGATCTCCGATTGATCTGATTTTTGTTTCCTTCAATTTGTATTTTTGTTATCTTCGATTTGAGTCTACAATGACTATTTTGAACTTTGAAATTAACATTGAATTATAAGAAAATTCAAAATACTTACTTGTTTTGACTTGATATATTTAAAGAAAAATCCACCGATCTTCTAGTGTAAAAATTTTTTGTTTGTATTGTTGTGGAGACTATGTAGGTGAGATATGGAGTATGAAGATAGTTGGTAAAGATGATGGAGAGTGGAAGAAAGGGTTCGGGGAGAAGAGATTATAATGAGAAAAAAGTGAGGGAGAGAGAAGAAAGAAGACAGAAAAAAATCCGTGAGTGAGGGGGAAGGACACCACGTGGCATCACGGGAGGGGGAAGGGGGGCCATGGGGAAGGGGGCATCACGGGGGGAAGGGGGCAATGGGGGGCATTAGGGGGGACACCACATGGGGGGGGGGGGGAAGGGGGGGGCCATCACGGGTGACGGCAACACTTTGTTTCAGTTGGCATGCCAACCGCAACAAAGAGTTGCGGTTAGGCATGGAGGGGGGACGGGCCACGTGGCGGGGGAGGGGGGACGGGGCCACGTGGAGGGGGAAGGGGGACACCACGTGGCCTGGGGGAAGGGGGCCATGGGGGGAGGGGAGGACGGGGGGAAGGGGGAAAGGCCACGTGGCGGGGGAAGGGAGGACGGGGGGAAGGGGGGCCATGGGGGAAGGGGGGAAAGGACAAGTGGGGCCATGGGAAAGGGGGGAAGGAGAAGAGTGGGAGGGGGCGCAACGGCAACAAAGAGTTGCGGTTGGCTTTTGAAACTCATGATGCCAACCGCAACTCTTAATTGCGGTTGGGATTTTTCGCTCAATTATTCCAACCGCAACAAATTGTTGCAGTTGGATTTTTGTGAGGAATAGTTGCAACCGCTACAAAGAGTAGCGGTTTGGTTGACAAATAAGTTTTTTCGCACCGGTCGACAGGGATCGGCTCCTATATATATATATGGGTTGGATTGTTCCTTCTTTACACGATTTTCTTTGCATCCTTGAGCCTAGTTTTTGGCCCTCCCTTAGGGTTGGTAGTTGTGTTAGGTTCCTGACGGGCTAGTTTTATTTTTCGTGATGTCACTAAGTTTGTTTGTGTTAGCCGTTTGAATTTGTATAACTCTGGTTATTGGCTAATATATATATATATATATATATATATATATATATATATATATGTGTGTGTGTGTGTGTGTGTGTGTGTGTGTGTGTGTGTGTGTGCGCGTGCGTGCTAGTAAGGTTTTTGCTTGTTGCCAAAATATAAAAGAATTGTTGCATGACTATTTATCTCATAGATTCTCATTCGTTTACAAATAAAAACAGTTGCTACTTATAAGTTTGAGACAATTAATAATTGTGCAGATTCCACATTATTGTCAAAAGAGCTATACAGAGGCAGGCCTGATTTTCCAGAAGAGGAATACAGAGCTAGCCTTATTTTGGTGTCTAAGAACAACATTTCAAATTTATATGAAAGGAAAAAGGATAATCTTCTCAAATTGTACCGAGTATCTTCTTAACATCGCACAGATTGGTCGACGTTGCACTTCTAAAAAAATTGAGAAATTGAGAAGAACACGTGGAATTCTACACCTAATGCAAACTCGATCTTTGGATTTATAAAGCTCTCCCATTAAGTGATTTTGTCTTGGTTTATGGTTTTCATGTTCCATCCAAGAAATAACGTGATTAACGCCTCAGTTCTTCAATTTGTACCAATCTCGAAGAAGTTATGAACATCTCGTTTAGCTTGCACGTAAAGTTAGTCAAGTAGCACCTGACAAGTAAATGAAAGTAAAGCAAGAATGTTATATTCATTTGAATACCTTTTGATAATAACTTGTTAAAAGTTAGAGGGGAGAGAGACAGACAGTACTTAATTAGAGATGGAACAATTGGCAACAATTATTTATATGCAATTAGTTGGACATACACGGCTCAAGTGGCCTGACTAGCTCACATTTAATACGCAACATTAATGTGCTTGTAGGACCTCTCATAAAACATAGATAAAGTGATTCCATTCTGCTTTACATGGTCATACTTCACTATATAATATACCTAATGATTTTAAATTATTGAAACTATTAGTTCTGTACTTCTCAAGATTTTTGCTATGAGAGTCAAAACGAAGGACTCATCATCATTTTTAACACACGTAGAAAGCTGTGGTCATTGCTCATATCATGCCATTTTCATCAAGTAAATGAGCAAATGAGTCTTGTAACAATATTACGGGAAGAAAATGCAAATTCATCATTATGGATCCGACTAGGGAGGCCTCGCCGCCGGTAAAGATTTTGTGGGTACTGCCTGCCCCGGTACAAATAGACAAGCTCTACCTTCAGTCTCATGTTATGCCAATGGTGAGAGTCCCCATTTAAACCCCACCAAGGATGCTTGTTAAGAGTTTTTTGCAGTTAAGTATTGCTCGAATGTTGGATCAAAAGTTCCTTGGATAGTACATAGGGATAATATCTCTAAAACCAGTAAAGTAAGAGGGTAATCACGTTCATGTCCGCTGACTATTTAAAATATCAAATACACCATTTGATAGGATGAAATACAGATGATGGTAACAGAGTATATGTAAAATGATCAAATTCAACCCTGGTACCCTCCAACGAATTTCTTTTCTTTCTCCTTTCTTTTAATTTCATGTCTTCGTCTTTTCATTTATTATTATTACTACATCATACACTCTCCATCATACCCTCCAAAGTGACTGTTTTTCACCATTTTCTCTAGTTTGTAAGTTTTTTTAAGGACAAAAGAAAAGAAAAGGGAGGAACGTTTGAGTTTCTTTTGTCTCTAAATCTTTCATCTCAAAATTGGAAAGAAACAGAGAGAAAGAAAACTCTCATAAATAATATTTTAATAATACCTATACTAAACTTGCCATAATGAAGGCTAAATTTTTAATAACTTTTAAATTTTTGGCTTTTTTACAAGCGCTTACCATTTTACTTCCAAACATATGATCGTTTTAGATGTTAAAGTTGACTCATGACTAATTGTTTTGGTTTTGGCACGACATTAATTAAGTTCTAGATCTTGAGATGTTTGTAGTCAACTTATGACTAGTTTTTATTTTTTCTACAGTGACAATAACCAGTAATGTAAGGCTATTATTTTAATATGATATAAACTTTTGTATGATTTCATGATGAATTTTTTCCGTCAAACTTATATTTTTTTTATGATCATACATCATAATCTTTGTTAGAATTATAAGAATATAGTTTACGGGTATGTACGTAATCAGATGTCTTTTCTTTTATTTTCTTTTCTACTGAACTCACAAACAAAGAAAATGATTAATGCTTTCTTTTCTCTCTTAAACTCACAAATAAAAGGAAGAAAAATTATCTTCTCTTCTCTTCCCTTCTCTTCTTTTCCTTCATCTCAAAACTCACAACCGTGCTATAAAGCTTCATATCGACTTGATTTGCCCAAGGTCCATCACCAACTATGCCAACCACCATCGCGATTCTTCATCTCATCTAAATCTGCTAAAAAATGCATTTGAGCGCACGCACACAGAGCGGGTGTGTGTTGATCAGTATGTAAATTGAACACAGAAACAAATCAATATGTATACCTGTTGGCAGCGAAATTTTGACCCAAAAAAAGAAGAAGAAAAGAGGAAATGGAATATAAGCAAAAAAAAAGAGATAGAATAAAGACGTCTTCCATTTAACAAGCCCAATAAATTTCAGATTGGCTTGTTTAATGAGTCCATCTCACATGAAGGCCTTGATGGGCCACTGGTTTAGATTGAACAATGGGCCATACATTTAGAAATCATTTGAACCATGAGCCCGTGTAAATCTTCAGAAGTAGTCTTAGACTGGAATAAATAATGCAGCTTGGTCATTAAGGAATATGATCAAGTAGGAAGGGAAATGATCACGTGAAGGTCTATCTTTTAGGTGTTAAAGTCCTACACAAATTGAACTTTGTTTTTATTATAAAAGTAGAGATAAGTTTCGGCAGAAAGGGGGGAAGTGAAACAAAAAGAAAAGAAAGGCAACCAAAGGCCACTCGGCAGCCAAGAAAAAAAAAAGGAGAAGAAAAGGCTGACTTGCAGCACAAAGGAAAAAGAAAGAAATAAAGAGGGAAGGAAAGATAGAAGGGGAAGAAATCATCCCAAAGGGAAAATGGGGTCAAGGTGAATTAGTCCATTGCTCTTCATTTCTTATTTTTCTATTACCTCATGTAAATTTCAAGTCTATTTCATGATGTATCAAGATTTATGTGGAAATGAAAGCTTTCATATATCTTTATTTGTTATATTATTTGCGTTTCTTTAATCGGAAGTCGTTGTGGACGTAATTAACGGTTGGCTTCTTAGCCATCTAAGAATATGAATCCACTATATAGCATAATAAACGTCGTTATATACGTACGACGGAATTTTGTGACGCTAATCAATAGCGACAAAAAATGCGTCATCAATACTGTATATAAATACACGTGTGCGCGCGGCGGGATGGCGGGAGGGAGAGTGCAATGCAGAGGGAAGCTTTTGAGTGTTTTAAGTCTTTCTTCAATTTCTCCAACCCTTTTGTTGTTTTAAGCATCCAAAATTGGGTGCGTGCTGAACAAAAAATCATGAGGATTAAGTACTGGCTTTTTGAGGAAGAAGATGGGAATCAAGTCAATATATCAAAAATCAATGGAAGTGAAAAATAATCAAAATGGAAGGGAAAGGTATGTCCTGTATTGAAATTGTAGAAGTCTGGACAAAACACGTGCAAGATACTGTGTTATACTAGAAAGACATGTTTGTTACAAACATTTTAAGTTCTGCACTGACAAGCAACATTTGCAAGTCAATGCAGTTGACAATGTTCACACACTACCCTCGCTTGGCTTAGAGATATTTCCCCTAACACATATTTCACTGTTCCAAAATGTGAATGTTATAGAATCAGATAATTAAAATTTCACAGCTCTATTGTGGCATGAATAACATTTGAGATCAAACATCAAAGAATACAACCCGTAACAAAGGCCCTTTTCCTGATACACCTACCAGCCAAGTATCAAACCCTCGGCATTTTGCTTTAACTGGAAGTGCTTGTGTTTAAAATTTCGTGATTCAACCAGCCTCTTCATCATAATATCCGAACAAAAATTTCAAGGGAGCAAAGGGATTAGTACCAGTCAACATTCAAGAAACCCCACCTCCACTGCCACAGACTTTTAAAAGACAGCTTGCAGAGCTTTTATAGGGGACGGGAACCAGCTGGACTGGCCATTGAAAGCCACCACCAGCAAAAATACGATTGCATGTAGCAAGTCTCAGCCATAAGTTTAACTTGTTTGATACCCATTTAACTACACTGCCCACAATGGCCACAGCAGACAGAGGAGAAAAGACAATTCCTTCTTAGCTTTCACTATGATTGCACCCTGTTTCATCAAAGAACAATCAAAGTACGATCAAAGGTTCAAAATTGTGTAAAACGATTAAATATTTGGGTTAAATGACAATTTATGAGTACATTCATCAAAATTACAATATTCATCTAGCTATTGAAGGCATGGATGGTTATACAGCCGACTGGCGTGGATAGGAAATGACTATTTCAAGGATCTTGCGAATCTGACTGAATATTCAAGATTTGGGAAACCACAAGCTTAGATAGCTCACTAATTGCAACTTGGACCGGATAATCACCTGGATCCCTTTGCCCCAACCATCCCGGTGATTGCAAGCTTAACCTAGTGTATTCATTCGCAGCAACCCCCGTTTTTTTACTTGTGGCAAGAACTTTTTCCAAATCCATCTGTGACAATGGCCTTGGCTCCTGGAAATATACAAGCAAAAAATAAATTCATAAGGTTCAGAATTCTCAAATGATTTCCCTAGAGGCGAAACGAAAGACGATTTGGCCATTTTTTAACTGAGTCATGTTTTCTACGGCCAAAATAACACAACAAGCTCAATATTTTGTTTATATAGAGCAGACTAACAAGAAAATGAGATCATGAGATGACAATATCAAGGATTTCAATGAAACTAGAAAGCAAAGGTAATGCTAGTTTAAGGCCAAGGAGAAGGTAGTGAATTCGAGAATGAGAAGAACTAGAGCAGGCTTCAGAATAATTCATCTCATGAAAACAGAGAGATGCATGGTCAAAAATCCGATCACATGGAGAAAATACAACCACAAGAAAATAGCAAGTAGTTATGGAAAACAGGGCTGGGCCGCACAGCAGAAACTTTGAAATAGTTCATGCCATGAAAATCAGAAACAGAAAAAAAAATTAAAAATTTAGATGATACAGCAATAAATAAGAATTTCAACAAGCCATATAGCATAAACCATTCCTCGTAACGCGTACGCTAAAAGGTTAATACCAGAGATGGGCTAGGCCACAGGCACAAGACATGATAAGTGCAACAGTAAGGAGGAGACAGGAATCCCATCCCATAAGGAAAATAGTTAAAAAGTCATAACTTGCTTAAGTTTCTTATCTCTGCTCTTGATCATCCGGTGCACTAATTCCAAATAGGCGTAAGTTGTAGAGATTTTCGGCAGGGCCAAATTGATCAGAAAGCCTATGTTACATGGACTCGGTACAAGTGTCCAGGTCGGATAAGTGTCCAAGTGTCGAACTCGTCTAATTTTTAAAACACAAGACACGGGGACACGGCAAAATATTCATATCTAGCATTACTTAATAATTATTTCCAAGGTAAAATGATGTTTTATGTGACCGCGCATGATTCTAGTTGACAATTTGTCTCGTCTCAAAGCCAAAGAAATAAAAAGAAACACTATAAGATAGTGTTCATAATGACATATCCTTGAGATGTGTCGGACACATATCCCATACCCATGTCCGAGTGTCGAGTGTCTGACACAGGTACTTCATGCATTCTGAAGAGTCCATGTAACATAGCATAAAGCACTAATACCCTAGTCAATTGCAAGTTTGACATCGTTCCAAAAGAGAGAATCAGGGTAAAATTGAGGAAAGGACCATAGCACAGACATCAACAAGTTAAACTTTAGCCATATAGTTACTGGTTCGACACAAACTGTGAGGATCAACACCCTTTTTATGTTTGTGACGAAGAAAGACTTCACAGTGTACTCGATGCTTAAAAACTTCCCATGCCATTCTAGATACAAGCCTTTGGATCCTTCCATGGTATATAGAAGAATGTATATATCTTTCAGAGCTATATATAAAAGTGTGAAGGTATCTTAAAAAGTTGACATTGCTTCTAGCATAGTCATGTCTTAAGTGGATATTGCAATGATATCATTGTTTAAGCTTGCGGGAATATTGTGGACGAAAAGGAAAACACAGATGCACGCTAGATGATATGCACAGAAACAACAAAAATTTGCCAAGTAGTAAGAGTGAAATGGATACTGACAGCAGATGACTTCCCCTTATTCTCATCTTTAAGCAGGTCCCTGATGGGAAAATAGGCTGCTTGCTTGCAGAGCTCAAGAAGGTCCGAACCAGTGTACCCCTCACACAAACTAGCAATGTGGTCAAAGTCAATGTCTTCATCTACCCTCTCACCCTTCAAAACCACCTCCAGTATTGCAGCCCTCTCCCTGCAATCTGGTATTCCAATCTCAAATGCCTGAGGAAGACGTCGGAGTATTGCTTCGTCAAGCTCGGAAGGGCGATTAGTGGCAGCAAGTACCATAACCCGAGCGTTTTCTGCTCAAAAGTTTAACTTGTCACAACCGAAAGCCTCTTAAAATAGATAAGATAGACAACATATAGCTCTTATGCCTTTTAAGGATCAATGACGATGCTTTAAACAGCTAAAAGCTAAAGCATAAGAAAAGGATGCACAAGGAGAGAAGAAATGCAGTAGAATATCAATGTCATTCAAAGAGAACTTACGGTCTGTCGTGAAACCATCCCATAATGCCATGAACTCTGTTTTCATATTTGTTAAGGCTTCATGGTCTGTTGTCCGTCGCTGCCCCAAAAAACTATCAACCTCGTCGATGAATATAATAGCAGGCTGGAGTTTATATGCCAAGGTAAACACAGCAGCCACTGCAAAATTTTCAAATAGATGAACTACCAAAAGAACAGAGCATTCAATCAAAGGCAGCCGAGAATCGACTTGGCAATACTTCAAAAAAATATAGCAATTTCTCATCCAAGATAGAGTTTGCTGCAGGGAAGTTTAAGCACACAAAATATAGTAAACAACCACTGTTCATTGTAGAAAAAGTTTTCTAGTTGCTTCAGATTTAGAAACCAATTTTTGACTATACACATATTTCCAATGCCATTCAAACGGAAATGCGTGCACACCACCTAAATGAGCATCGCCTTTACAACTTCTGTTCATAATAGTTTGCAAAAATGAGAAAAATCCAGATCAAATGAATATTCCACCTAATGTTGTTCCCTAATAGTTAGTGATTATATATTCAAAATACAGTTAGTAAATACTTATTCAAAATACTTCTATGGAAAAAAGCATTGGAAAGCCACAAGAAAGTTTTACAATAATTCATCGGAAAAAAGCATTGGAAACCCACACGAAAGTTTTACAATAATTCATCATCTCTTGCCAGCATTTAAATCCTACATAAGCACCCATCATACACCTATGTTTTTGG